>CM066168.1:16387178-16987178 GCA_033629205.1 Lithocarpus polystachyus | reverse complement strand
GCTCCGTCACGGACAAACGACTGATTACTGGACGCGCTAGACATCTGTCACCTACATGTGACGGAAAACCCTAAGTATAACTAGTCTAAAGACATTGGACGGTGATAAAGATGAATGAATCAACAATGAATACTTACCTGTTGCGTTTGCTGCGGGAAAATGAAATCAACGGATACACGAACGTGACGGTCGCTCGAGTTGACAGATCAAACGTTTCTGGCTAGGTAAACGGATGCGCTCTGATCTTTTGATTTCAGTAAAAAATGAAAAATGAGGGAGAGAAAGGGAGGTTTATATATGAGGGGTAGCACGGAAGGCGAGGGGACGCCTCGTTTTTGACACACGGTCATTAAGTTGACGACACGTGCCCTACATTGATTACGCAGCATTTATTACCGAGTGACAGCCTATCCAGTCAGCACTCTCAGTGCAAACTGAAACCATCATCCCATTAGTCCATCCTCCCTAGGGTCATGGACTGTTGGGCTGAGGGGGCACCTGATAGGGATTAAAACTCCCGCTAGACGCCGGTAGCCTGTGTGGGCTGACGGTTCGAGGTACGACGATGGACGTGGAAGACGGACGCGACACCTTGACGGCACGGCTCTCAAACGAGGTGACGGGAGCAACAGACGACGGCATAAGGCAGAGGGGCGCCAAAGCGTATCTTGCCACGCACGCTTCCCCAAGGAAACGAGTCTTGCTACGTACGCTCATACTCGGACAGATATCTTGCGCAACACGTTGCTCCCAAAGGGAAGTCTTGCCCAACACGCTTGTTGCCCAAAGGGTATCTTGCGCCACACACTAATCAGGGGTAATTTCGGTATGGAGATATCTTCCCCTGCAAGCCTTGGCTAAAGCCCCATGCTACTATAAATACTTCCAGGCTCTCCCAAATCAAGGTACGCATGATTCTACCCGACTCTGGCACTCTAGAGTTGTGAGCAGTACTAACTTAACCATCGGAGGGTCGTTGGCTAATACCACGCCGGTACCTCCCTTTAAGGTTCTCTCTACTTATGCAGGTTCGTCCGAGGTACGTGAAGGCTTTGCAGCTTACTGAGTTGACTTTTGACATCATCAGTAATCTATGGCCATTTTTCTTAAGGAACGCTCCCCCATTTGCTAGCAGGGGCGATGTTACTCTTTGGTCATGGGGTTCAAATGAACCCCTGACTTCAAAAAAAAAAATAATTATATATTTTTAATATTTTTTTTAGTTTAATACATTAATTTAAAAAAAAATATTTTTGCGCACCCTGACTTAAATTTTATGCATCCTTAGTATAAGTATTTCTAACTCTAAAGTAAAAGTAAGGGTGAGTTTGGATACTGCTGAAACTGAAAACTGAAAAACATTATAACAAAATAATTTTTAAATGTGTAAATAATGCAGTGGGGCCTAATTTTAATGAAAAAGTCGATGAAAAGTGGTATTTGTGGGTCCCGTAAACAGTAAAAATGGGTTGAAAAAGTCAAAAGTTGCGGTTACTGTTCATGAACAGTAACTGCACAGTAAAAATTGTGCTGAAAGCTTCGTGAACAATAAATAATAAAAAAAAAGTGGAAAATGCAAACGTGCAACGCAGTCGCGCAATCCAAACGTAGACTAAGTGTTTGTGAATTATAAGTGTCACTCTTTATTATAATTTTTTTTATAATATGTGCATGAGTGTGTCTAATATTGGTTGTGTGTATTACTTTTTTCTATAATGTCATTTGTGTGAATAATGTCATGCACGTGGATGTTTGTGTGTAAAATATAAATATAATATAACTTTATATAATCTAATAATTAGAAAATAGAGATGATTTGTTACATGAGTGTGTATAGTCATCATGTTATAATAACTTTTTGTCATAAAGTTAGAAAAGTTCAAGAAAAAAATTGCAATGTTAGCGATTATTCAAATATTTGATTGGTTAAGTAAAAATGTAATGAATTATTTTATATATGATTGAGTGTGGTAGTAGCGTCAATAATTAATGTAGAGCTAATGAGTTGAGTCTAGTCATTTAATTTAAATATTTTTATAAAAACAATGACAAATATATAATATCAACTACATAAAAAGAAAAATTTAGACGAGCTTAAATAAATAAAATGGTCATAGCTACCCATATTAACTATAAATACTAATGAACTATCGTATAACAATGCAAAATTTGAAAACTTGTAGAAGGAAATTGTAAAAATTCTTGTATTTTTTTTTTTTTTTTTTTTGTCTATAACTCAATATATTCAAGTTCTCTTTTTATTAAATTATTTTTAATTTAAATTTCTTAATGACCCTCCTAAACAAAATTCCTGGAGCCGCCACTGTTTGCTAGGCTAGTCTCATTCGAGGACCTATTCTTTTGCACCCTCTTGTGGGGTTGTTTGCACCTTGTTTCGACATCTTTTTCTTTCTTTCTTTCAATGTTGGGTGTTCGCCCCACCTTATTTAGTTATTTTGCCTCTTTTGCAAGAGCATTGCTATGGAGTCATGGACTTATGTGTCTCTTACATCTATGCAAGGCCCATAGTTTGGTTGTCTGGGCTGGAGCCTGGACCTGTTCCTTTAATTTTTGGGTATCAACAAGTCTCAATTCAAATAGGAGGCAAATTAACAAATTTTCACCGATGCCCACTCTTATTTAGAGTGGCTAGCATTGCAAAATTATGAAAGTACCAATGCCCACTCATATAGACTTTCATATTCACAAGTACCTCTACATTATATTCATTGAAAACACAAATTAGTTAAAAATGGTCAACTGCTAAAGGAAAAGGTGCAACACGAGAACTTCTAGGAGGTCTACTGCTCTTAGACTCTTACCATCAATAGTGATTTATGTTCTGTTATGGTTCCATAGAGTTCAAAAGAGGAAGTTCCAAAAATTCCAATTATTGGACGTATGTTTTACACACCTAATTATGCGGAGAGCTTAGTTTTACTTGATCGGGTAAACATCTCATCTCAATAGGAAAATTAGCCACTTTCAGTTTATAGCAAGTCAGTCATCTTTTTGAAATTCATATTGACTAATTGACAGTTATGTATTTGTGAATAAATGAGTCACTAAGTTATGTTTTCTTGCTGTTTGTTTTAAGTATTTGGGGGAACAATGGCTAATCATAAATAAACTGGATTTTTGTGTGCAAAATGGTGTACACATTCTAGAACATGGCATGTCACGGGGAAACATACATGTTTAGCTGACATTGTCTTGTTTTATTGGTCATAATATAATGATCACTAGTTTTGGAATCAAGTTAACAATTAAAGTTTGTTTTGCCTGTAAACTATTGATACTTGGTGGCACCTTTAATTTTGGTTTTTCTAAACGCACCTTATTGGATTTTATTATTTAATCCCAGTCAACAGAAGAAAGTTTTCGATGGACTACGCTCATTAGTCTTGATAAGAGTAATAAGCTTTCAATTTTGTGTCATTTGCATTTCACTACCAAGAAAGCCATGATCCAGAAGAAATTTAATTAATTATTTGAGATTGTTAACAGCTCCAAGAATTATAACAATCAAAGTTGTTCTCAATTTCTTATTGGATCTTTAATTCAGGATAGGTTGTCTACCTGGAAAAAGGCTTATCCGTTGGGAGTATAATGTTGATGTCCTTCTTGTTTCCTGTAGAAATCAAGTAGAGAATAGGGACCATTTTTTCTTTCAAATCCTTTTCTCTAATAGAATTTGGGTTCATGTCACACATTTGTGCCTGGCATATAAACCCTTGCTGCTATTGGAATGATGTGATCCTGTGGTGTATAAATGATATGAAGGGTGGGAGATTTAAGGTCAATGGTTCTATTAAATCTGCAGAATTGATCTTGAAGTCGCTCGAGTTTCCTGGGTTGAGTTCTGCAAAGCAGTGAAGGCTCTGCCATTTAATAAGTCCCTTTGTGCTAATTGGGGTGTCTCTGCCAATGTATTTGGTCCTTGTTAGTCCTATGAAAGTCTTAACTAGGTTTTGCTCTGTTGCTGGTTAGTTGAGATCGTTGGTAGTTGTTTCTTCCTCCGTTTCTTTGTTTGGTGTGTGGTTGACTGGGTGGTGAGGTTGTATTTTGTTCTCTGTTTGAGTTTGTTTTCTGCATTGTTTGTGTGCCTTCTGTACAGCTTTTCTGAATATAATATGAATTAGCAAGTTGCAGTGTCTAGCAAGGCAGTCATCTTTTTTGAAATTCATGTTGACAAGTCCTTAAGCTGTTCAAGGAATCTTTGTTATTTATGTATCTCTGATTAATTGAATCTAATAAGTTGTGTTTTCGTTCTGTTTGTTCAAGGCATGAAAGTATTGATTTTGACATAGAAAACTAAACTTTATTAAGCCAAAAAGGATCCCTTTGGGGACAATGGCTGTTAGTTATAAACTGAATTTTTGTGTGAAAAATGCTGTGGACATTCATGAACTCATTCTTTTAGCCATAACATAATGAGTATTAGCAAGCATATTAAACCAAGGACCCTAATACTCTGCTAAGTATTGAAGTTTATCTGCCTTGTACCACTCACAGGATTGGGATAACAATTATCCAACCCAATTTCATTTAATCTTAATGAAATCCAACCTATGCAATCCAATCCAGTAAATCAAACGCAGCATTCCTTGCTCAAAGCTCAATTCAAACAGGAGGAAAAGCAACAAAATTTCACCGATGCCCACACTTATTAGAGTGGGCACGAAATGTTAAATTGTGAAAACATTAATGTCCACTTCTAGACTTCCTGTCATATTCACAAATAACTGCACTTTATGGTGCCAACTGCCAAAGAAAGGGATGCAACACCGAACTTCTAGGTCCGCTTAGTCTCTTACGATCAACAGTGATGTCTATTCTATTATGCTTCCACTTCAGTTGATGGTAGATATATAATTAAAATCATAGCCATGAAAACGTAAATCGTATCGTGAATCGATTTTTATTTTTTATTTTGTTTATTATATCATATCAAATATTGTAAGATACACAAACACTTAATAAAATTTATAAAAAAATTATAAATATACATATATAAATGATATATTCATTATAAATTTGAATGCATGTGTTATAATATACACATTCAAATTTATTATACCCAAAAGTGATAATATATTACAAATGACCCAAAATAATAATTTCTTTTTACCATATTCATCATCTTGCCTAATTAATTCCATCTAAGTCAATGTTATTATCATGTTCATCATTTTGCAAACTTATTTTTTCATTAAAAATTTCATCATCATCATCAACCATTACTATCTCTTCTTGTTCTTTTATTTTAATAATTTTTTTTTTAATTTCTTCTTGGCATTCTAGTTTTTTAAACTTATAACAATAATGAAAAAAATAAAAAATAATTATATTTTCAATTAATACCTTATTCATAGTATAGTGAAGAAATTTGTAAATATGAAAGTGAAGTATAAATGTGTAGTCCTAATTTTGTACCCAAAAAAAAAACTTATGTACATGTTATTTTATTATGATAAATTAAGTAACTTAATAATTTTGTGTTGAAAAAAGTTTAACAACTTGTTAAATTCAAATAACAAACACAATTTAAAGCATATGTCTATGTATTGTATGATACGATACAATTTACACAATACGCACACGGTATCGTACGATTCAATAGTATTTCCAATATGTCTTTACAATACGAAACTTTTTACACACAATAAAATATGTTTCATACAATACATATTACTAACAACTACATATGAAACAAAAGTTAAACTCCCTCTAACAACTTAGCAAAGGATTTTTTTTTTTTTTTTTTTTTTATCAAATAAGGATAACAGGTAGGCCTGTTCAAGGAAACACCAGCACCAACAAAACCGGTTTGACCACACTGCCCCGCCCCGCTCAGGGCTCTGCCGAAGGTTTCCGGCACGGTGGTCGGTGGTAAATCTTCAGTGCCGACATCGGACCGGTGCGGCCATCGACAACGAGATGTGCACACTGATGAAAATCGAACCGACCCAAGCATGGTTTATATATATGTTAATATATATAAGAATTAAGAAGAAGAAGAAGAGAAGAAGAAGAAGAAGAGGCTTCAGCAAAACAAAACAAAAAAAAAAAAAAAAAAAAAAAAAAAAAAAAAAAAGAGGTCTAGCACTCTAAGAAGAGGCCTAACATTCATTCATGAACAAGGTTGTTCTTATCAAAAAAAATTTTGAATTCTTATTGTACAAGACTACAGGCTAACGTTCTTATCAAAAAGAAATTTTGAATTAAAAGAAAGGAAGTTAACGTGTGTCAAGTGGTTGTCTGAGACTCTTGAGTGGTCTTGTCTAAGTAAAACTAGTATCTTCCACTTGTATTTTTTGAAAAAAAAAAATATTTTAAAAAAAAATGTTGTATGGCCATACGGGACCTATGGGTTAGTGGGCTACAGTCATGCCACTTCGTTTTTTGAGAAAAAAAATTAAAAAAAAAATGCCGCATGGTTAGTCATTCTCTTGCCACTTACATTTTTTGAAAATAAAATATTAAAAAAATAAAATAAAAGATGATTCCTATCACTATGCAAGATATTTTTCTTTCTCTTTTGATCTCAGTCACAGATGTATTTTCTATTGAGTTGTTTTCAACACAGATTTCTCCTCTTTACTCTCATTTCTCCTCTTCACTTTCTAAACTTCTGCTCCTCTTTCTCAAGTCTCACACTCTTGCCTCTCAGACTCAGAAGTCAGAACTCAATTTTCTGCGTTTAATTTTGGTTTTGGATCTTTTTTTTTTTTTTTTTTTTTTCTGTGTTATAGACAGGTCGACACCGACCACCGCGCCAACTAAAACCGCTACCGATGTTGCCGGAGAACCGTTCTTCAAGCGCGATAGCGGCTCAGGTTTTTAGGAAACCGAATGTTCCGGTGTGGTGCAGAAATGACCACAAAAACCGGCCGCACCGCACCGTGTACAGCCTTAATAACGGGGCATTCGGTGGATATCAGCAGCCAAACCATAATTTTTAAGAGCCAAGGGCTTGTGGCATTACAAAAGCTGATGGCAATTGCTGAGTTAACGAGAATTTCATTAGATGTTATTTTCAATTCCACCTAAAGACCATTTTAAAAATAAGCAAATAACTAAACTGAAACAGTTATCAAAATATTAACTTTACAACAAAATAATTTATAAAGTTTCAACCTATCGTATCTGCTTCTAATGATTGTGTTCATTATCATCAAATCAAAACACCAATCAGTTTTTAGTGTATGCAGAGATTGAACTTCAAATTTCTTATTCAACCATCAAAAACTTTTTTATTTAAAAAATAAATTTAAAAAATTTAAAAAATTTTAAAAAAAATTAAAAAAAAAAAAAAAAAAAAAAAAAAAAAAAAAAACCTAGATACATAAAACCTTGTCATCGGCTTTGCCTATAAACTCTATACATTTAACATTATAAATTATACTCTAACCACAGGATGCCAAGTAACAGGAAAATAGCACGGTAATCTAATTTATAAAGCAAAACTATACAGAATAAAGTTCTTTACAAACGTTCTTAGTTTTGCACATTAAGTAGACAACAAAGATCAACCAGTAATGCAGTTCTCCCACCGACCATATCTTGAACTAAAGCACTCTCCTCCAATATGCTGAGCATTCTCAAGAAATACTTCGCGGGCACAGAATTCCCAAGTTGTCGCCATCTCCCCAAGAGACATGGGCTCTGAAAGGTTGCGCAGAACAATGCTGAACTTTAACTTTGCATTTTCGGATAGTTCTTTAGACTCTTTATTGTCATGGCTGTGTAAAAAGAAAACATTTTTAGTAAATCCAGCAATTCATTTATTTTAGTTTGAACCTGAACCTAGCATTCTAGCTATAAAAAACGGAATTCAAAATTTATGTTTCAATTATTTTTAACAAACCACTAGATCTTAGTCACGAAAATTCATTAAGGTTATATAACACTTAAAAAACATTGGATACCACATTAAAATGTGTATGTTGTAGATCCATGTGTGGGTGCTCATGCTCAGATATGCACCAGATTAAATCACAACTCATCCAACCTCAATCAGATACCAAAATGTCTAGTGAAAGAGAGAAGTTTCTAATCTTTCACCTCCAGCGGACAGTCATCCCATCAAGGATTGTAGGAGAAGAATTTGGGTAATCAGCAGGAACAAGCAACCATAAAGAAAGCACTGGCAGCTGTAATCAGAAAGGGGAGAGCAAATAAACATTCTAGTAAAGAATTCAAATAATATGTTCTCAGAGAATTTACAAAACTTACCATATGGGATGAAGCATACAGCAACTTCAAATTTTGACTCAGAGCCACAGCGCTATAGGAGCATCTGATAACAGTTCCTTCACCAGTTTCAGTAGAGGCAAGATGTTCAGTTGAATCTAAATCTATCATGGTTTCTACTAACTGCTGGTTTATACATTTGATTTCATTCCGGAGTTCATTTTTTGGCTGCAACATTTTGTGAAGAATAAATCCATGTCAAAGATTTTAAGGACATGCACATCTCAATGAAAAACGAAAAGGATGCGAATAGTGAAGTTAACCATAATTTAATTTTTTAGTACAACAAAAGAAGTCAATAGTCTTGAGTTAAAAGTGCACTGACATGGATAGGGGAAGAGATAAAACAAAATCATATGGCCAATAAACTGAAGAACTAATTCATAAATTTGAATGACTAATACAACTGATAATTTGTTCTGGTGATCATAAAAACTAAATCATGCATAGCATAAACAAGGTGGAGACCTGAAAATAGTAAACAAAATATACCTAAGTCAACTTACCATGAATCAATTGCATAGACCAAACATGTACCACATTGCAAGTAACTTTGCCTTTAATATCATAACAGGAAAGTATTTTATCTTTCCAATCATTTTCAAAATGCTATTCATTCATAATACATACAGCATATGTTAACTTAGGAAAAAATTGCAGACCAGCCAATCTACCATAGGTATGGAAGGGGACTGGTTCTAACAGGGCATGCAACACATTAAAGTCCAATTATCAACAACAATCCACTAAATAGCAAATGATTTAGGAGCAGAACGCATACCTCAATCCTCGGCCGCTTGATCTGATATCTTGCAGCTGAATCTAGGTCACTTAAATCATCAGCTAACCGCTTAAAACTACAAATTTCATTGGCAGATAACAAAGTTGCATTATGGACCATGTAATTGATCTGGTGCTTCATCTTGTCCGCAAAAACATGTCCATTTTGCAACCTGTAGTTCCTTGCTTGTATTTGACATCTCATTCTACACGCCAAACCCCCACCACCAACAGAACCTTTGGATACATTATCAATTGAGGTTCCAGCTATCATATCAATTTCTTGTACAGAGGCACTCAGTGCTTTTTGTGAAACCGATTCTACCTGGAAAAATTGTTTGATATCTCAAAATCCACTATATAACATGTAATTGAGAAGTGATAACAACTGCAGTGAAGATTCTCTTATGAGTAATGGGTGAACCAAGACACGAATGTTAAAAAGTCTTCAAAAAGAATGAAGAAACTTTAAAAAAAAAAAAGTCTTAGTAACAGTGATAACAGATAATTTATATCCATTATTATTAAAACTTTGTTGGACTACATATATTTTTTCTTAGAGCAATGAAGGAAGAGGATATACTTACCGCTTTAAGTAAGCGCTCAAGTGGCTGCTTTGGAGCAGCTGTTTGCTGATTGCAATATGAGTTTGAAAGT
The DNA here is from genome assembly GCA_033629205.1 of Lithocarpus polystachyus. Lineage (NCBI taxonomy): Eukaryota > Viridiplantae > Streptophyta > Magnoliopsida > Fagales > Fagaceae > Lithocarpus > Lithocarpus polystachyus. The sequence goes on along the minus strand of CM066168.1, from coordinate 16,977,485 downwards.
ACAGAAACAGAAGAGGGGCATTTCTCAAGGTCTACTGGTGTTGCAGATGGAAACACTGTACCAGCTTTTGAAAGAGGTGACCCTAGATTTCGTTGGCTAACTTGAAGAGAAGAACTCTGATATATTTGAGAGGTGGAATGAAATTGGACAGGATTTCTTGGTGGTTGAGTTTGATCAGGATTTTCCAAGTCAATCAAGTGACAACGCTGAAGAAATCCTGAACTAATACTGGGTTGGGCATCTTCTGTAAACACCTGTTGCTTCCTCAGCTGAATCGACTGAAGTTGATTTTCTTGCTGTAGGTTCTGTGGCTGCATCATTTGATGTATTCTGTGTTGCTTCTGTTGCTGGAAAGCGATGGTATTAGAACTCTTCTGAAACGAATTTATGGTGGAATCAAGTGTATTCAGACTGGAATTATGAGAAAATTTTGTCTGTTTTGATGAACCGGTGATTGCTTGGTGAACAGGCGTTGGATAATCATGCTGCAATGGACTAAAAACATTTCTTTTCTCCAATCTCGCTTGAGACCCAGACTGAAGTGAATTTATCGTTGTTGGTTGTGAATTAGGAAACCCTTGCTCTATTTCTGAAAGTGGAGATAAACCAATTGGAGTGCTTCTTGAGGGTAACTTCACTGGATGAAAGTGGGGTCTCACATTTTTTTTATGCTGCAGCTGAGATGGTTGGGATTTGCAACCAGAAGGCTGAAGTTGCTGTGCATGTTGTTGTACAGGCACTGAATTTTTATTCTTCATATTACTATGATATACAAATAAAACAATTGCCTGTAAATAACCCTGAAATTTCTGCTCAGAGAACTGTACAATATCACTTCTGGGAAGTTTTAAAAAAGTTATCATTTTCCCAATTGAAATAATTGATTTCTTGAAATTTTCAGGATTTTGTGCCTGCAGAAGGAAGCAGATAGTTTAAATTCAGACAGATAGCAAACAGGATGCCAAATCAAATCTGGTAGTGACATATCAACAACAAAATCAATTAGTTGGATCTGGCATCCATGAAAAATGACAGTAAAAGGTAGAATTAATGAGATACCTGCTGAAACATGTCAACTGCTGTCTTCTGTAGTCTTTCCAAATCTTCTAAGCAATTCTCCCTCACAGATTGTAGCTGAAAAGCACACTCAAATACGTTAACAAGCAAGAAAAAGCACCGAATCTTGTATTAAATTAAAACAATACATAAGGAGTCCATAGCCCATGACTATGCTGACGCTTTCAGCACAAGCTATAAGAAGTCTCAACTCCCATCCCACCATGAGAATTAGTATTGCAAGCCTAACACTCATATACTCCCAATGTCCCATTTCATTAGGCTTGATTAGAAAATCCAACCTTTTAAGGGAATATCTTTTAATGTATTGTCTTTTGCATAAAAAGGTACAAGATTCCAAATCTACCCTCCTTAATTTAAACTTTAGTGAAAGAGGGCTATTGGCTTTTTAGATAAAGTAAAGAGTATGTTAGGAAATATATTTTTGACTTTCCGAAGAGGACTCCATATTGGGACATCCCAAAATGGAATAAACATCTAACAAATTGGGACAGACGGAGTAATAAGAAGTGCCCAAAATTAGGGGCAGGAGAACATGCTACTTTGTCATTGAGGGTTTTTATTACATTTTGAGCGAATCATAAAATCCTCAAAACTTTAAGATACTATCAAGTATCAACCTATATATTAGTCAAAAATAGCCTAGCCTGTAGCAGATATGTTTTTGTGTGTGTTTATACATACACAGGGACATACAGACGTGTTTGTATGTAAATATTTAATAACATGCAGTGAGGTTGGAGATTACCAAGCTGTGAAGCACAGACATGGAATAAAGGCATTAATATCAATGTCAGACACATGTTGAACATAAGTATGCTTGAGACATGGCTTAATGCAATTCCATGGGGCATCTAACAAAAAAAAAATTTATTTATTTTGGATTTGATTAAGACATAGCAAAGACACAGCCAGAGACGAAATTTGAAATATAAAGAACAAATTGAAAAAGGATGGAGATTAAATTACTAATATGTCTCTAGTATAGAAGTGAAAGGATAAATAAGTGGAGGTGCAAAACAAATTGAAAAAGGAAGGAGATTAAATTACTAATATGTCTCTAGTATAGAAGTGAAAGGATAAATAAGTGGAGGTGCAATTTTGTGATTTCCTTCAATTATGCCCTTATTATGGGACAAGTGGAATATTATCATGGTAGCAAAACTGGTGATCTTAGGTTCAAACCTTGTCCCACTCTACCTCCTATTTAAAAGTTATAATTCCCTAGTGTCCCATTTATCGAAGGTAAATGATTAGATCAACTATTTCCTAACAAGTAAATTTTTTTCGAAAAATGATAGTTTATCAATATTTTTGATAGGTATGGTAGTTTATCAATATTAATTAATTAATTGTCATGTCCCTACCATGGTGTGTCCTAGCTTTTCAAGAATTGTCATGTCACTATATCCAGTGTAATGTCTGTGTTCGTGCTTCTTTAGTTATCAAAAAGTCCACAATTGTAAAGTCTATATTACCCAAAAAAAAAAAAAAAAAAAAAGACTATATGTTGCAAAAGCATGGTAGTTAGATAATCCATAACACAAACAATTTTTTTTGGATATGTAACACAAACTATTATTTAAAAAGAACAAAAATACCTTTTGATATGCCCAGTCATACCAATTAGCCACATTTGTGAGTTCGTTTGGAGCAAAGGAACCTAATGATGCTTCAAGAGAAAAAGAGATTTTATTGAAAGTAGGACTTGATATATTCCAAACCAAAACACTGCCAGTAAAGAAACTTCAAGAGAAGAACTAAGTAATGAATAATAACACTACAAGAGCATGAGGTTTACTAGCTAATAAATTACAAGCTAATAAAACACCAACTTTCATCTGTAAAAATTTCTTGACAGAAGTATAAGAATGACAATAAAATCAGCAAATGACTGAATCTTCTCATACAGTTAATACATAATAAACACACACAACGAAAGGTGCAAATTGAAGGGCTAAATGGAAGGGCTAAAAAAGACTTGCTTTTTTTTGTCTCTTTGGAAAGTGACATTTCATTTAAAGAGAAAACAAGAGGGGCGAGGCACCTCTTATATAAGATGCACTGGCCAGCAAAAGTTAATCACTAAGGGAAAGAAGATGCAGCCAGAATAAGGCAGCAATAGTTTGCCAAAAACATAAAATAACCTTAATAGGAAGAAAATGAAGTAATCCCAAAAAAATTATAAGTTTCTATCAAACATAGCATGCTTTCTTCATATTTTCATTGAAACTTTATAAGGGATTACAAAAATTGACTGGTCAAAGACACATAATAAATATGGTTTCCAAGAAAAATTATTAAGTAGTCTAAGACATTCCCAAGACACAACTTACTAAACAATATTAAATCTAGACATTCTTGGAAAATCCACACCTTATTAGATAGTCAAATACAATTTTGTAAACAAAATTTAAAAGAAACACTAATATCCCAAAGAACTAAGTTATTTATTAAAATTCCAAGCATCAAAATTCTCAATTTATTCAAAGATCTTAGTCAGCACCAAAAGCAGATTGCAAAACATATAATAGATCGTTTGCAGCAGATGCACCTTCTAATACTTACACTCTGGTTTTTAGTTTTCACAGATATTGTATGAAATTCAATTAATTTTACAGAAGTGTTCTTAATCCAGCAGAATTTTGTGTAATTAATATACACGGAGAACTGGTTTCAGTGTAATCATCCCTTTCTATCTGCTGAAGATATTTGAGCTGCAATAATTAAAACCTTATTTTTTTAAGAGCATCCCAATTTGATCCGTATACACAAACTATATGGTGTAGACATCTTTCAATTTATACTTCATTCCCTAACTTTTTCTTTCATCTCTTGGGTCCAATATATGAATTATCAATTTATTTGCAAAAGATTTTCTTCTGGATTTAGATTGGCCAATCTAGTCAGCCAATGTATAAGAATCAAAATATAATTTCTTGTTATTTTACATTTTCAGCAATCAAGTCAACCAAAATAAAATTTTAAGAGTACCAAAAACAAATGAACAGAAAAGGTTTACAGAGTAATTCCAAAATTTAAGACAACCAAAAACAAATGAACAGCAAGTTATGCTGCAATTAAAGAGCATTCAACAAGGTTTAATTTCATCAAGAAGACAAACATACCTGTTGAGGCTTCATGGAGCACTCTCTGTGATTGAATTTGCTTCTGCTGATCAATTACATTCTGAGACTGAAGCAAGACAGCTGATGTCTGAAGCATTTGCTGCATAGTTTCCTCTGATAGATTAAGTTTCATTGGAGAACCTTGTAGCTGATTAAACTGAGTTGACTGTGAAGTTTGTGGGACCTCATGTTGTGTAGCAGTGACCTGCACAGGTCGAAGCATGGGTGTCGGAGGCTGATGTGACTGTAGTTTCAAGACATTTGACTGAGGTGCAACCACCTTTTGCAGTTGCAACACTCCGGAAACATTACTTGGCAAGCCAAATGGCTGCTGGAATGTATTTGATTTGTACCCTTGACTCAAGGAATTTTGCTGCTGCTCTAAAGTGTTTATTTGCTGCGTAAATTGCTGATTCCAATTAAACAGTGTAGCACTTGATTGCTGCTGTGGCAGCTGTTGATGCAACTGTTGTGATGAAATTTTCTGCTGCATGTGTTGTTGCTGAATTTTTTGTGATACAGTCTGCTGCTTTTGTGGAAGGCAATTATTGTACAGCCTTTGCAACTGGTGATTTTGCAACTGCTGAGGTTGGTCTGGCTGGGAAACCACCAGTTGCAAAGGCTGGCTTGCAGACATCTCACTCTTGGTAGTGGCAATAATTGGTTGCAGCTGATCTACTGAATTTCCCATAACGTTATGAGCAAATCCAGGCACATTCTGCAACCTTGAGCTGTCCCCAGTTGCATCTGCCTCAGAAAACTCTGTACCTGTAATAGATCATGGATGGCAAACACAGCATTATATTGGTAGACATAAAGCAATGGCATATGCAGTTTATCATAATTGTGAGGTTCAATGACTATTAAACTGCTTAAGATCAGGTAAAATGCTTCTTTTTTTTCAAGATGTAAACTACAATTTCTTGTAGTTGCTTATATAACCCATATCAACCTAATACATGCTTGCTACTCAACATACACCAGCACAACACACACTTATATACAGAGCAATACGAATCCAAACAATTCAGGGTATCAAACCAACCCCAAGTGTTAATTCCTTAAGTGTTTCTATCTCGCTTGGTACTACATCCCAGGTGCGAATTTACATTAAGCCCAAGGTGTTCATATGAACGCCCTGACTTGCAAAAAAAAAAAAAAAAATTATATACATAATTATTTTTAAACTAATCTGTTTTGTCTACCCTAAAAATAATACTGAACACTTTGACTTGAGAATTGTAAGAATTTGGGTTCAACAAAAATAATCTTAGCCCCCAAACATAAATCCTTAACCTCTTAAACAAAAAAAATGAAAGTCCAAAAAATAACAACAATAAAAATTAGCTCACATAGCAGCAAAAATAGCTCAAACAACAACAATGTTTGGCCTAACAACAACAAATGAACAAAAAGCCCATTCAAAACCAAAAAATAAGAAACCTTAAGCATTCAAATTCATAGCTTGTTCAACCCATTTCATTAAAATAATCCCTAATTTCATTTTTCCTAAAAAATGATAACAAGAGAGATATTGTGGCTGAGAGTTTTTCTCGGCAGCACCAACAGCTCTAGTCTGCTCAATAGCTTTGCTCACAGTCAGTGCAGGTATCATCTGTTACTCTCTCTCTCTCTCTCTCTCCATTTTTCTCTACTCTATAATCATTCTAGACTCTCTCTCACTTTATTACTTGCATCTCAACATTCTCAGTTTTTACTTTATCTCTCATTAGTCCTTTTTGCCTGTTTATTTTTTTAGTAAAACTTCATGTTTTTTTTTTTTTTTTTTTTTTTGATAGATAACATAAAAAGTAAAACTTCATGTGTTTGCATTTTTTTTAAATCGATATTTTCATGTTCATTTTCATTAGACTTTATATTTTTTAATGACTACCCTAGAAAAAATTCCTAGGGTCACCCTGCTAATTCCTAATTTTGTATCTTGCTTGGTGTTAATTCCTAGGTATAATTTTATTTTTCGGTTCTTGTTGATTCTCAATCCCCTTTAATAAGTTTTCGTGGATCATGAAGTCTCTTGTTTTCTTTCCCTTGTAAAATGTCCCAAGTTCAAAAATACATCCTTCTCTCTGTCCTTCACTTGCTATATAATTTTTTATAATTCTAAACTCTAATCATATAATTTGTCATAAGTCTAAAATCTAATCTTTTGCAACCGCCTTTTGGTTTCCTTTCTTGCTCCCTTGCATTTTCATATGCCCCCCAGATTCTATATTTATTTAGACTTCTTAACTATTGATCTTTAACAAACTACTGTCTGAACTTCTTCATTTTACCACCAAACCTCTTTGGACGATGACCCACATCCTCTACATTCTCCAAGTACCTTTTTAGACAAAATTATTGTAATACAACTAGCCCTTTCCTCCCACATCCTATCAACATATTCATCTAAGTATCTTTTTATTTAACCATTCTATCTCTAAACAAAACTTCATTCCCTCCTATTAAATTCCACCACATAGTTCTTATGTTTCCCCTTCCTCCATTGTTTCTTCTCCATCTTCCTACACAAACATCTAGTGTCATCAACGTATATTGTGTTGTTACACTCTCTACTAGTATCTCTTTACAATCTTTATGACATCCTTTATCAACCTTTCAAGTAAAGATAAAATAATTTAGCATGATTCCCACTTCTTGAACAAAGTGTTAGAGCACTCACATCAATAAGTTTAAAATAGAAAAATGCGTAAAATTTACACAATTTTTCCTGAAAATGACTCACATCATTTTTACACTTGTAAAATTGCTACAGTAATTGTGTAAATTTAAACTAACACTATTCATTTTGTATTTATTTTTTTGTTCTTTTTTTATGTATCCCAAGGACAAGGAAGAGAGTGGGTGGTGGTGTCGTGTGTAAAGAAAGAGAAACAATTAAAAATAATCAAGAAATTTTGATATTTTAATAAAATGTAGTGTAAAATATATAATCTAATGTGGGGTTTTTTTTGTATAAAGTATGTAAAATAGAATAAGTAGGTTCTTAGGCCAAAATGGAGAGGAATTTTTGCACGAATTAATGCAAATGATCTTAGCCAATATTAAATCATAAACCACTATGAGGAATTTTTGCACGAATTAATGCAAATGATCTTAGCCAATATTAAATCATAAACCACTATGTAATAGGATAGCATCCTTGACTCGCTTCTTAATGCATATCTCTACCCTCCATTTTCCTCTCAAACTGAACTACCTTTCCCAACATGATTATTCAAGTCTCCCCCAACAGAAAATTTTTCTTCATTGGTATCCTTTGAAACAATTCATTCATATCCTCCTATTAATGTTGCTTAATTGATACTTCTAAACTTATTTGAGGATCATATATGCTAACTATGTTAAATGTCTCTTCCCCTAAAACAAGCTCTATTAACAAATTTCTCTCCTATCCTCTTAACCTTGACATCTTCCTCTTTAAAGCTTTTATGTACAATTACCCTTATCCTTCTCTATTATTGCTTGTTAAATAACAGCAACAACTAAAAAACATTTCAGCTCCACAAAAGAAGTGCAAGAAAAGTGTATTCATTACAATGAAAAAGGACAGGATACCTCTTGACGTAGGACAATCAGAACAAAATTGAAACAACAATAAAATAAAGGGATATGACCTAGGAGTCAGCACCTAGGCCTTGCTTGGAATCAACACCAAGCGAGGAAACCACTAGGAGTCAGCACCTAGGGTAGAGCTGGAGTCAGCACCAGACCAAAGAAAGACTAAACAGCCATTATTTTCATTCATCAAAATATCAACTATCTCCTTAAAGAGTACAATAGGTTGCTTATAAAGGATAACTGAACCCCAGTTCTAATTGGCTGGGAAACCCTAATTGCCTTATTACAAAAATAACCTTATTTCTAAATTGAAATACTAAAAGCCCAATAAACTAATAGGACCTAAAACATAAAAATAAAATAGGCTTTCAAACATAAATAATACTAAACAATAATCTTCTTGCGTCTGATACCAAATATGACGCAGGACAACCAAAAAAAAATTGAAACAACAATAAAATAAAGGAATATGACCTAAGAGTCAGCACCTAGGCCTTACTTGAAATCAGCATCAAGCGGGAAAACCACTAGGAGTTAGCACCTAGGGTAGACCTGGAGTTAGCACCAAACCATAGAAAAAACAAACGGTCATTATTTTCATTCATCAAAATATCAACTATCTCCTCAAGAAGTACAAAAGGTTGCTTATAAAGGATTACTAAACTCTAGTTCTAATTGGCTAAGAAACCCTAATTGTCTTGTTACAAAAATAACCTTACTTCTAAATTGAAATACTAAAAGCCCAATAAACTAATAGGACCTAAAACATAAAAATAAAATTGGCTTGCAAACATAAATAATACTAAACAATAATCTTCTTGCGTCTCTCGCATCACCTCTTAAAACATTCTATAAATAAGCAGTATGTTACAGCAAACCTTAGCGAGATTTTTTTATTATGATTATTATTAGTGACTAGTAAGTTACACACACATCCAGTGGGTCTTGAACCCACGACCTCACGCTCTATCCCATTATTATGGAAAGATGACATATCCGTTGAGTTATAGGCTCATTGGAGCAAAACATGGCATGGCTAACAACTTAAAGTATGAGACAAATAAATAAAAGACAATGAGTAGCAAAAATTAGCAGCCACTGAACTTTTCTTGTTTTTAATGTTTCCTTGCATGTTGAGTTGAGGCTGGAGGAAAGGAAAGATAAACTGTGCAATTTATAGTGTCTAAAATCCTGTTACCTTGGCTGGATGAGGAAGTAACAATGCTGCTGCTTGAGTTATCCATCAATGCCATCTTCTTACATATTCCTTTTAGATAAACATCCTGTGTACAGAGAACATGGATATATCCAATTAAAACTGAAGGTCAACTTCACAGCCTGTACATAGTCTTAATGAAAACAATACACCAAAGTTACGCATAAATGAAGATTGAAGAGGTACTTATTCTTATTAATTTTTCTATTTAAAATACATCACACAATTCCCCAGGAAAAGAATTGCTGCAATTGCATCATAAGTTTTCAACTGATAGATTGATCCATGTAGCAGACAAGAGAGATACCAACACATATTGTGAAGAGCAAGCAGAAAATAGGCCAGAACCACATTGATCAGAGTTCCCCCGTCTGCCAATCCTTCCATAATTTTTTTATTTGTGTTATGTATTCCATTTTTGGGTTAATTTTTAAAAAGCTTTATCAAGAAGTCAACGTGAGGAAAAAAATGGAAATTTTTTTAAAATATGCTGCAAGTATGTCCCAAAGCTAATCCAGAACAAAATTGACACAATTTGAGTAGAATGTCAAATGAGCACCCAAACCTAAAAAATTTGACCATAACATATCCTTGCCACCAACGAGCTCCTCCATAAACAAACTGCTTATATTTGCTAATCATTGTCAACGAAGCCATTAAATAAGAGTCAAGTTGCTGTTTTTAGTGTGATTTTCGGTTTCAACATCTTTTCATAAATAGCTCCAAAATGGAGGGTCCAATCAAAGCAAGAGTCATATAGTTTTAAATTTCTAGTTTCTTGATGATTAAGTAGGTTTTTTAAAAAAAAAATAAATAAAAACGGTGAGTTACACACACACCTGATGGGTCTTGAACCCACAACCTCACCCACCACCTAAAACTTATAAGGGGTGGAGGTGGCAATTGAAATAGACATCTTTAGATTTAAATCAGGTTTTAATTTAGGGTTTTTTTTTTTGCAAGTAATAATTTCATTTGTAATGAGGATAAGATCAGTAATTTTCTGCAACTCCTACAAATTGAGGAAATTTCAGTAATAGAGTCAAGTCTAGAATTTTTTTTGAAAATTCTAAGTGTCTTGAGTTTATTTATTTTCATTTAGTCCAAGTTAGCCTTTATTTAGGCTTATTAGGTCTTTAGTTCACTAGTCAAATAGGACTCTTATTGCCACTAACAGAAGAAAGAGTCCTACATACTAGTGCTCAATGTACTCAAAGAAATCAAAAATTTTGATTAATTGATATTTGAGTTATCTCTTTTCTTAGGTACTATAAAAAGAAAAAGAAAAAAAAAAAGTAAAAAACAAAACAGCACAGACATTCAATTATCCCTGTATTTTGACTAGAATAATACAGGCACTTTAAGTCCAACAGAGACATAACTGCCATCCTCACTCCATAACCGTGTGCAATTTTTCATATTGCTATGAGAATCAATGTACAACCTAATATGCAGTAAATGTGCAATTTCTATGTTTAAATAGAAATTAGGAAATCCACTAAGAATAAAGAAAAACATATAAACAATTGCTTACCTCCTTGAGTATATTAAACTGTAAAGGCCCTACCAAGACCCACCAACTTTTTGAAATCAAGAAAGGTTTCAAGGGCTCGATTAAACAAGATTGCACATTGTTATAGACCAGATAGATCATTGCTGAAACATATTGCATTATTCGAAATCTATTAATAACTGGGTTTAATAGTAATTGTTGAGCTACATTAAGACCAAATCTACCCAACCTTGGCCATCTCAAACTCAAGCATCCATTTTGCTTCACAAGTTCATTAAGTAAATGTGAGCACCAAAGTCAAAAAGACTTAACATCACAAAAATATTCAATGGTATTTGCAACAAATGGCACTTCCTCTTCCCATAAACAATTGGTGGAGGATGAGATTCATGGGTCCTAGACAGCTGCATAAGCAGAATTTAACAAGCAATAAATCACATAAATCATTAGAAAGACTACTTTAAGTATACAACTCCAAATCTAAAAAGAAAAATGAAACAAAAAAATAGAACCATAAATCATAGTTGAATGGTAGAAGAGTGAGATTTATGCAGAATCATGTTTCATATTTTGTTATTGACAAGTCACACACATTCAGTGGATGCATCCACGACCTTATGGGAGAAGGAAGTGTCATTAAAGCTAGATTTCATTGGCAATACACATTTGGTCTAAGTAAATAAAAAATTACTACTTATCTATGTTCAACTAATTACTTTTTTTCTTTTAATAAAAGATGGTAAGCATACAAGTAATTGTTAAAAGCCAAGAACTAGCACAGTGAATTAAAAAATAAATAAAAACAAACGAGGAAGTCGCTGAAAACTGTGATTGACCAGTGTACCTTGGTTGTTGCATAGCGGAAGATCTTTTCCTCAACTTGTGCCACAATATTAGTAAATCGATTGAGACTATTAGGATCAGAAGAAGACACCCTACTCATCAATTTTAACAATCTGCCCATACAACAGTTACACTTTAATAAAATCCAGTTACAAGTAACAACATCAACATGGAGCTATAGGCAATTGAAAATTAGAAAAAAAAAAATATATATATATATATATATATAAATATATGATATCACAAATTAACCTAGGAATATTAAGTATGCCACAAAAAACTAAAATATTCATGAAATATTAAATCCGACAGACAAACTATCAAATACAAAGACAAGTAATTAAGCACGAAAGCAGCAAGTAGAGCATAAATCATGAAAGCCAAAACTTACATAAAATGTTCAGACAAATAAAAGCTCGATGCAGATTCACTTATCCAAATTTGTTCTATTAAAAGTATTAATTAATAGTATGTTACTGTTTTAAGTCTTAAGTTACACCTAAAACATCATTGTTTTTCATGAGAAATAAACTTATTAATAATGTAAATTATTAATAACTAAAAGATTATGTTTTATACATCAATTCTTAAAACACAAATGTTTTAGGGTAAATTGCAATTTACACCCCTAAAGTTTGGGAGTGATTGAATTTTACACCCTGAAGTTTCAGAATTTGAATTTTACCCCCTGAAGTTTGGGGTGTTTGGATTTTACACCCTAACGTTTCAGAACTTGGATTTTACCCCCCAAAGTTTAGGTTGTATGGATTTTACACCCCCAAATTCTGAAACTTTAGGATGTAAAATCCAAACACCCCAAAACTTTAGAGAGTAAAATTCAAAAACTTCTAAAATATAGAGGGTAAAATCCAAATTTTGAAACGTTAGGGTGTGAAATCCAAACATCACCAAACTTCAGGGGATAAAATCCAAATTTTGAAACTTTAGGGTGTAAAATCCAGCCATCCCAAAACTTTAGGGGTGTAATTTGCAATTTACCCAATGTTTTATCAATTCATGTAAATTATTAATAACTAAAATCGCTTTTGTCTAAATAAAAAGATAAGTTTAAAAGTATAAAAATAAATAAATAAATAAATAACCCTAGGCAATCACACACTTATTGAACACAATATATTTGAATTTTGACAGAACTACAAATAAATATTCATCTATCACTTTTTTTTTTTTCTTTTCTTTTTTGGATTAAACAAAAAAGACTGAGAAAAAAGATTAAGAAATTAAATAAGAAAATAAAAATAATAAATTTAGTGTGAAGGAAGAAAATTACAATTTATTGACAATTTTGTGTCTAATAGTAGGCGTAAGTTGAGCTCTCCAATCATCGTTCGACGGTGCAGTGGGTTCAGTTTTGATAGTTTGTTTGCACCCAATATTCTCCTCCATCTTTCTGAAAGACCAAAAATAACCATAACTGTTTTAAACTTTTAAAGAAAGAGTCTTGAAAACAGAAAATATATATATATATATATATATATATCAGAATAGTAATAAAGACCTAACGTGTTATATAAGAATCCAAAAAAAAATAAAGCCAGGGAATACACAGAAACCTTGCTTACAGCTTTCTTTGATTTTTCGCCATGTAATTTTCTTCTCTTCTTCTTCTTCTTCTTCTTCTTGTTTCTTCTGTTCTTCTTCTTCTTGTTGTTCGGCCGGGGAAGACACAGAGAGAGAGAGAGAGGAAGTCGAAGAGTTCGCGGTATCGGAATAAGACTATGAAAACGCTATTTGAATGCTTGAGGTTTGGCCCTTTGCTTTTGTGTCGTAACTGGAAACGTGTGCTTTGCTTTTATATCTTCTAAATTTCTTACGCTACTCTATTAAATGAATTTCTTTAAAATTTAATTATTTTTTAATAATTTAATAGTCAAAATTTTACTATGTCAATATTTCACTAATAATAATTTTAATTATTTTGTTTGTAATATTATTTTATTATTTTAAGAGTTTTGGTAAAATGTTGACCTGAGAAAATTTAGACCCTTAAATTATAAAAAAATGCTTAGGATTTAAAGAAATCTATTTAGTACAGTACTTTAAGAAATATAAAAAATCTGAATCCTAATTATTGTTGCACAAGTTGAATTGCACATGACCCGTGTTTTGTGCAATAGTGCACTCCATATAGGCAGTGTCCTCATTTTTAAAACTTAGTACATAAGCCATGTATATTTATACTATTTATAAGAGGATTCTCCTCTTTAGACTGAACTTTTATTTGGTTCAAAAATACCCCTAAACTTTACATTTAATTTAATAAAGACAAAACTTGAGAGCAAGTTGATAAAAATATATATCCAATTCCACATAAAATGCCTACAAAATAGGACACACTCCTAGTAATCCATGTCTTCAAACAAACTTATCCAAAAATTAAATTTAAAAAAAAAAATTTCTCAGTCCACTTTGATATTTCCCTCAAGACAACGATTGTTTTTTTTTTTTTTTTTACTTTATCAAGCTTTATCAAGACTCACTAGTTTCTTTTATTTAATTTTTCTTTTTTTTATAAAAGATTTTCCGATTTCCTTAATTCCGAATCTCACGTACACTAGACAAAAAAGAAAAAGAAAAAAGAGCATCATCACACGCACAAAGTGCATGTGATGAGGCTAGTATACTTGAAGAGAGTCCCCTAGGTCAATTCTAGTCTAGACTCTTGCAAATCACGACTCTTTGGCTTATGTAAATAAATACCGCATAAAATATATATTAATAATTCAATAGTTGTGAGTTCCAACTAACTCAACTGGTAAAGTCTCTGATGGTTGAATAAGAGATCTGGGGTTCAATCTCTGCCTACACCAAAAACTGATTGGTGTCTTGGTCTGATGATAAAGAGCTATCATCAAGAGCGGATACTATAAGTTGAAACTCTCTCTCAAAAAAAAAAAAAATCAAAAATTGGAATGAATAGATTTCAACTTTAGACATCTCTATTAAAATATGAAAAGGTTTTAGTTGAGCTATAACCTCTTGTCAAATGCTAAATATGTTAATGGATACTCAATTGCACTATGTATTAGGAAGTAATAAAAGCTAATAAATAAATGCAAATTATTTAAATGGATTTTGTGCACTCCCCAAAATAAATCAATCAATACTACATTACTTGAAAGAGTATAATGCTACAGTGGATGAACCTCAGCCCACGTCAACCTATGATGCAGTTGTGGCCTCTTGGATTCCTCCTCCAATAAACAGCTTAACGGTTAATGTCGACGGAGCAATATTCTCGGAGCAAAAAGTTGTGGGAATTGGAGTAGTGGTCCGAGATGATTAGGGATGTTAGCAGCTATAAGCAAGAGAATTAACAAACCTTTAAGGGTGGTGGAGGCTGAAGCGAAGGCCTTTGAAGCAAGGTTGCAGTTTGCAAAGGATATAGATATTCAAGACTTTATTTTGGAAGGAGACTCCCTCATCATCCACAGGGCACTATATGGCTTGACTCCAGCTCCTAATTTTGTGGACTCATTAATCGTGGGTATGTAGGCCTTCTGTGGAGAGTTTCGTCAAGTTTCATTCTCCCATGTATACCGTCAAGGTAATAAGCCAACTCATCTTTTAGCTAAACAAGCCAAGGGCAAAGTTGATTTTTTTACTTGGATGGAAGAGAATTTTTGTTTCTTAAAAGAGTATAATGCTACATAATGTAATTTCTTTTGAAAGTGCCTAATAAAATTTTTGTGATTCTCATCCAAAAAAAAAAAAATTGTACTAATAAAAAAATTAACCTTTACTAATGTCCTTCTATACTCACCAATAGGACCCCATAAATAGTATAGTACATACTAGAATAATATGACTCTATGACTTTTGTGTATAAATATTAGTACAGATTACACCTTTACAATTTATCACGACCCTAACTGTTCAACTTTTTTTTTTTTTTTTGGAGAAAAAAACTAACTGTTAAACACACACACATTTAATCACACTCTCTCACCATGCTTAAACACATTACTTAACTCAAAGTACCACTACAAAAGAGCCCAATTGTTCAACTAATATCTCTTGATAATTCTTAATATTTTCAAAAAGTAGACATACATTATTCAAATTCCCGTCCTTTGTAACTCTTTAAGTATAAAATATTAATAACAATAATAATATAGGATTTTTCTAGTATCAAATATGGGCATAGTATTTTCATGTTTTTTTAATGTCAAGAAAGTATTTTATATATGATTTTTAATTATTAAATATGGGCATAGCACCCTCGTGTTTTTCATGTTTTTGTCATATTATTTTTTGTGTTTATTTTTAGTTGCATCATCCAACGTGCAATGCGCATACCCAGACTCACGCATCATGATATAAGTATATGTTGATGATATATGATGATTATTTAAAAAATAAGCCTTTTAAAATTAAAGAAATTGTATATGTTTGATTTTATTAGGTTTTTTTTTTTTTGAAGAAGATAAAATATAATTTAATCATTATTTATTTTATTTATTTTTAGCTATTTTATTAAAAAGGACGACCAATAATAATTGTTTTTTTTTTTTTTACATTCTTTGCACTTCTAAAAATTAAATTAGAAAATAAATATTCAAATGATGATGTCAAAATTGGATTTCAAAAGCTTATATGCTAAACTTAAAAAATATTAAAAAATTTCTTTTTATATTGTATATTGATGTAGATATAAGCATACTGGAGTTCCATACAAAAAAAAAAAAAAAAGAAAAAGAAAAAGAAGAAGAAGAAGATATAGGCATAAGGAATAAAAAATGAAATACATAGCATAAATCAAAAATGAAAAAAAAAAAAAAAAAAAAGAATTAGACATTTGACAAAGTATACTAGCCTCTGAGCATGCGCATGAGCGCGTGCTCAGAGACTCTTCTATTTTTTTTGGTAAACGTTAATAATTTGCATTTGTTATAGTAATCGTGAGCGCGTGCTCAGATGCTAGTTTTAAATATATTGTAAGCAACAATATTGAACTTTAATATCATATGTGATGGAGACAAAAATTTTCCTATCAATTAAAAAAAGCATAGCTAAAAGAAATGTTGAGAATATCCTTGAAAGGAATTTGATAGAGAAACGTGGTTGTTGTCATTTGCAAATCGCTGATCTTTATACTCCTTCATCCAAAGAGATTGATCAAATGAAGCTAAGATAAAATTGTAAATAGTCCAGAAAATTAGACATCAAATTTTAACACTAATTTTGATTAGATAATTACAGTTATATAAAATACGGACCAACAGTAAGAAAATATCCTCAAAAACTCAATTGTTGTAGATTCCAATGAGATGTTGTGCACTTCTATTCTACAAAATCCAACTTGAAAAAATCAATCTAAGAAGCTTAGTTCGTGACAGGAAAAGTTTCTCAAATCATGTTTTGTATTCAATAACTTCCAAAACAAATTGGTCAATACTGGACCGAAACCATGAAGACTTTTAATTTTTTCTTTAATATGGATGCATGTTGAATGATAATTATATAAAATATTTTCAGTTGAATTTGTTACGGATGTATTTTATAATGCCAAAGCCAAAGATTGATGTATACATTATTTGCTTGGTAATATTGAGCATCTTATGTGGTACAGGGTGCTATATCATAGACAAATGCAAAATCTTTTCAAATCACAGCAATTTTCCAAGATTTCATCAATCACCACACAACACCATGAACGGCCTAAAAAACAACTTTAACCAAACATAAGTTCAAAGTACACATAAAGAACAACTTAAATCAAAGGAAATAAGTATTTACAAAAGTAATAATTTATAATATAAAAAAAAAAAATCAAAAGTAATAAAAGTATTAAAAAAGTAAGAACAACCTCAACCAAACATTTAAGGAGAAAAGCTACCAAATATATAATGGTACACAATTTTTTTTTTTAGTGTGCTGAGTAGCGAAATACGATTCAGCGGTGAGAGCTACACCTTCAAACCTCTCGGTAGGACTCACTGACCGACTATTCAAGATTTCTTTAAGTGTTTATGTTGCTGTGATGGTGGTGGACGCAGCATGCAATCTCTTTTTTTGTTTTTGTTTTTTTTTTTTTTTTTTGATAAACAGCGGGCAATCTCTTTGAGTGTTGAATAAATACCTTATGAACCTTGTTTTGAGTGGCTGTCACCTGTTACCAAAATGCAAAAATGGTGATTGTTTTTGGTATATATAAAATTATAAAAAAAGAAAAAAAAAGGACTTGATTATAGGGATGAGGATTGGATAGTTGTAGGGCTATATTTGAGGGTGAGGGAGGAGAATGAACGTGAACATAAACAATTAACTGGGAGCAGGTTTTTTTTTTTTTTTTTTTTCATAAAAAATTTAAAAGTAACATGAGATTAGAGTAAGAAACTACAAATTATAAAATTAAAAAAAAAAAGGATTTTTTTTAAATGTTAAAACGGTTAAGCCTTGATAAAGGTTTTAAAAAAAAAAGATTTTTTTTTTTTTTTGCAAACGTGAGTTTAGTGATGGAAGGAACATGGGTAGTTGGAGCATTTTAAATCCCTGAACAGAGAGTGGTCTTATTTTGTAGGCAATGTTTTTGCAAGAGTTAAAAGGCGTAGTTTTACCAAATTATCTTTTAGTTTTGTCTCTATTTAAACATAGGGACGTGTGGGTATTTTGGGAAAAAAAATCTGATTCAAACAGAAAAAACCCCTTAAATTGTAATATAGATAACAAATTTCTTTCTCAAAAAAAAAAAAGTATATAACAAATTTGAATAAAACTTAGGGACTAAAAAAGGGTATAAAATGGCTATATATGTTAAGTTATCTCTTTGAATAAATTTCAATTTAGTAACACATTTATAGTAACTTAAAAATTGGCTAGCCTTACCATTGCGCACCCTTTGAGCAATGGTCAATCCACAAGTATAAATGCTTGTGGGGTGTGGGAGGGCAAAAATCAAGGTTCAAGACTCCAAAAGGAAGTTTCACACACATATACACTTGGATTATTCTAGAGTATAATTTCTATCTTGTATAAAAAAAAATTAATAATAATAATTTGGCTAGCCTTATAACACACATTACCAAAGTTGTGCATATTATACCAGAGGGCATTAATTTAATTTTTCCAAAGGAATGAAATGTTCAATACTGATTAATAGCAATATATTATTTCATCTGCTATTTCAATTGAATCATGTGTAATTATACGGTGTTATATCTCCATAACTTTTCTTGTAATAGTACTTCAAAAAATCAATTATAAGATTACATTATCTCCTTATACCTTCCAAAATTTCAAATCATCAGATGATCAAATATTAATATTTATTTCATCATAAAAGTTTGAATGTCAATTTTTTAACCTTAAAATTATACAAAAATTTGTCAAAAAAAAAAAAAATTATACAGAAGCAAGAGTTTGTAGATCAAGTATTAAATAACATGAAATCCAACGATTGGATTTTCAAAATATGAATTCAATAATAAGTTTTTGGTTGGTATAACATTTTTTAGAGTTACATAAAGTGTAACTTAAACCCAACCCTATATTTCTTAATTCAATGTGAATTTTGACAAATCTACTGTTAGATTAAATTATCTTCATATATTTTTCATGCTTACAAAATTTCAGGTGGATCAAAGATTAATAGCCATGTCATCAATCAATTGTTTAAATTCAAGTTTTTGTAGTTTAAAATAACACCTAAAAAATGAGTTTAAAGATCAAATTGTAAATTACACTCAATTGGTATGAAAATTGGCATGCACGTTAAGAACATAAAGAACATGTAATCCAACAGTTGAATTTTCAAAATATGAATTCAATAATAAGTTATTGGTTGGTGTAACATTTTTAAAAGTTACATCAAGTGTAACTTAAACCCAACCCTATATTTATTAATTCAATGTGAATTTTGACAAATCTACCGTTAGATTACATTATCTTTGATAATGTCCTGAAAATTACCCAACTCCATACTCGTCCGTAGGGGTCGTCCAAAGAAGAGAGAAAATGACTTGACCCAGGAATCTCGTCCATGTCAAGGTCGTCCATCCAAGAAGACCCCTGGACGGCCCACGCTGACTTGGGCATCATCAGTGCGCACTCCTAGGACGAGACTTATACACTTGTCTTAGGACATGCAATACCCAAAGACTACCATGGAACCACTCCCAGTGACTGTTGCGAAATGTACGGCCCAATAAAATAACCTCCGCGACAGTTATGGAGGTTATTTCCGAACCTTCCGACATCCTCCAATTCAGGAGAAGTTATAAAATGAATAACTGCCCATGGCGTACACTATATAAGAACAACGATCGCCAAACGAAAGAGGTATGAGACACTTTTCCCAAGTATTTGGTTATTCCAAAGGGTTAGGAATGACACTGACTTTATCATCGGAGGGTTTCTGGCCGGTCCACCCCGGTCACCTCTGACTTTGTTCATCTCTTCAGGTCTTCAATCAGATTACCATCGTCGCCGTTGACATCCGAAGCATCCAGCCTACTGATTTTGCCGTGCATCATCAATCTTCATATATTTTTCGTGCTTACAAAATTTCAAGAAGATCAAAGATTAATAACCATGTCATCAATCAATTGTTTAAATTCAAGTTTTTGTAGTTTAAAATAACGCATAAAGGATGAGTTTAAAGATCAAATTGTAAATTACACCCAATTGGCATGCACGTTAAGAACATATAGAATATGTAATCCAACGGTTGGATTTTCAAAATATGAATTCAATAATAAGTTATTGGTTGGTGTAACATTTTTTAGAGTTATATCATGTGTAACTTGAACTCAACCCTATATTTCTTAATTAAACGTGAATTTTGACAAATCTACCGTTAGATTACATTATCTTCATATATTTTTCATGCTTACAAAATTTCAAAGTGATCAAATATTAATAGCCATGTCATCAATCAATTGTTTAAATTCAAGTTTTTATAGTTTAAAATAACGCATAAAAGATGAGTTTAAAGATCAAATAGTAAATTACATCCGATTGGCATGAAAATTGGCATGCATGTTAAGGACATATAGAAATTGATATCCAACAGTTGGACTTTCAAAATATGAATTCAACAATAAGTTATTGGTTGGTGTAACATTTTTTAAAGTTACGTTAAGTGTAACTTGAACCCAACTCTATATTTCTTAATTCGATGTGAATTTTGACAAATCACTGTTAGATTACATTATTTTCATATATTTTTCATGCTTACAAAATTTCAAGGTAATCAAAGATTAATAGCCATGTCATCAATCAATTGTTTAAATTCAAGTTCTTGTAGTTTAAAAAAACGTACAAAAGATGAGTTTAAAGATCAAATGGTAAATTACGTCCGATTGACATGAAAATTGGCATGCAAGTTAATAACATATAGAACATTTGAGCCAACGGTTGGATTTTCAAAATTATAATTCAATAATAAGTTATAGGTTAGTGTAACATTTTTTAGAATTACATCGAGTGTATCTTGAACCCAACTCTATATTTCTTAATTCAATGTGAATTTTGACAAATCTATTGTTAGATTACATTATCTTCATATATTTTTCATGCTTACAAAATTTCAAGAGGATCAAAGATTAATAGCCATGTCATCAATCAATTGTTTAAATTCAAGTTTTTATAGTTTAAAATAACGCATAAAAGATGAGTTTAAAAATCAAATGATAAATTACATCCGATTGGCATAAAAATTGGCATGCATGTTAAAAACATATAAAAATTGTTTTAAACAGTTGGATTTTCAAAATATGAATTTAATAATAAGTTATTAGTTAGTGTAACGTTTTTTAAAGTTACATGAAGTGTAACTTGAACTCAACTCTATATTTCTTAATTCAATGTGAATTTTGATAAATCTACTGTTAGATTACATTATCTTTATATATTTTTCATGCTTACAAAATTTCAAGGTGATCAAAGATTAATTGTAATGTTATCAATCAATTGTTTAAATTGAAGTTTTTGTAGTTTAAAATAACGCATAAAAGATGAGTTTAAAATCAAATGGTAAATTACATCCGATTGGCATGAAAATTGGCATGCATGTTAAGAACATATAGAACATGTGATCCAACGGTTGGATTTTCAAAATATGAATTCAGTAATAAGTTATGAGTTGGTGTAACATTTTTTAGAGTTACATCTAATGTAACTTGAACCCAACTCTATATTTCTTAATTCAATGTGAATTTTGACAAATCTGCCGTTAGATTGCATTAGCTTCATTTATTTTTCTTGCTTACAAGATTTCAAGGTGATCAAAGATAAATAGCCATGTTATCAATCAATTGTTTAAATTCAAGTTTTTGTAGTTAAAAATAACACATAAAAGATGAGTTTAAAGATCAAGTGGTAAATTACACCCGATTAGCATGAAAATTGGCATGCATGTTAAGAACATATATAACATGTGATCCAACGGTTGGATTTTCAAAATATGAATTCAATAATAAGTAATTGGTTGGTGTAACATTTTTTAGAGTTACATCAAGTGTAACTTGAACCCAACCTTATATTTCTTAATCCAATGTGAATTTTGACAAACCTACTGTTAGATTACATTATCTTTATATATTTTTCATACTTACAAAATTTCAAGGTGGTCAAAGATTAATAGTTATCTCATCAATCAATTGTTTAAATTCAAGTTTTTGTAGTTTAAAATAATGCATAAAAGATGAGTTCAAAGATCAAAAGGTAAATTACATCCGATTGGCATGAAAATTGGCATGCATGTTAAGAACATGTATAACATGTAATCCAACAGTTGGATTTTCAAAATATGAATTCAATAATAAGTTATGGGTTTGTGTAACATTTTTTTGAGTTACATCAAGTATAACTTGGACCCAACTCTATATTTTTTAATTCAATGTGAATTTTAACAAATTTACCGATAGATTACATTATCTTCATATATTTTTCATGGTTACAAAATTTCAAGGTGATCAAAGATTAATAGTTATGTCATCAATTAATTATTTAAATTCAAGTTTTTGTAGTTTAAAATAACGCATAAAAGATGAGTTTAAAGATCAAATAGTAAATTACATCCGATTGGCAAGAAAATTGGCATGCACGTTAAGAACATATAGAACATGTGATCCAATGATTAGATTTTCAAAATATGAATTAAATAATAAGTTATTGGTTGGTGTAACATTTTTTAGAGTTACGTCAAGTGTAACTTGAACCCTACCCTATATTTCTTAATTCAATGTGAATTTTGACAAATTTACCGTTAGATTATATTATCTTCATATATTTTTCATGCTTACAAAATTTCAAGGTGATCAAAAATTAATAGCCATGTCATCAATCAATTGTTTAAATTTAAGTTTTTGTAGTTTAAAATAACACATAAAAGATGAGTTTAAAAATCAAATGGTAAGTTATACTCGATTGGTATGAAAATTGGCATGCATATTAAGAACATGTATTTCAGCGGTTGAATTTTCAAAATATGAATTCAGTAATAAGTTATTAATTGGTGTAATATTTTTTAAAGTTACATTAGGTGTAACTTGAACCCAACCCTATATTTCTTAATTCAATGTGAATTTTGACAAATCTACCGTTAGATTACATTATCTTCATATATTTTTCATGCTTACAATATTTCAAGGTGATCAAAGATTAATAACCAGGTCATCAATCATTTGTTTAAATTTAAGTTTTTGTAGTTTAAAATAACGCATAAAAGATGAGTTTAAAGATCAAATGATAATTTACACCTGATGGGCATGAAAATTGGCATGCATGTTAAAAACATGTAATCCAACGGTTGAATCTTCAAAATATGAATTCAATAATAAGTTATTGGTTGGTGTAATATTTTTTAGAGTTACATTAGGTGTAACTTGAACCCAAATCTATATTTCTTAATTCAATGTGAATTTTGACAAATCTACCGTTAGATTACATTATCTTCATATATTTTTCATGCTTACAAAATTTCAAGTTGATCGTAGATTAATAGCTATGTCATCAATCAATTGTTTAAATTCAAGTTTTTGTAGTTTAAAATAACACATAAAAGATTAGTTTAAAGATCAAATGGAAAATTATGTCCAATTGGCTTGAAAATTGGCATACATTTTAAGAACATGTAATCCAACGGTTGGATTTTCAAAATTTGAATTCAATAATAAATTATTGGTTGGTATAACATTTTTTAGAGTTACATTAGGTGTAAATGTGCTGTGTACTTGTATGGTTATGTTCTTTCAATCTAACCATCCAATGAGTCATATATATATTTTTTTAAATTAAGTAAACGTAGTTAGTCACATATTAAATTTATTATATAAATTTAATAATAACTATGATCATTGTTTAATAAATTTATTTATATATATTATAAAGAATAGATTTTTTTTTACTGAGTTATATAAATATTTGTTTGATATTTAATAAAATGTTATTTTGATTAATTGTTATTAATTTAAAAATATGAGTTATATTTTGGGAAGAACACAAAGAACATAAACATGTTCTTCCAAAAAATTAATGATAATGAAAGTAATAAAAAAATTAATTTAATTATCTTATTTTATTTTTAAAAAAATTTAGAAATTAATTTTTTTTCAATTTATATAATTTATTATTTATTTAAATGCTGATATGGAATTTTTCCTAAACTATACTGACATTTTTATAATTCTGTTGCAATAGTTATTAGACAAAACATTTTTTTATCCTAAAAGTTTTTCCCAATATTTTTTTATCCTAAAAGTTTTTTCCCAATATTTTTTTTATCCTTCCCACACCAAATTTCCCACACACATAAACTTTTTTTTCCCCAAATGTTCATTCGGATTTCTAGCTTTCTCTCACTTTTACTATTTTCTCCATCTTCCCCCTCCCCCCCAAATTTTTCCCTCTCACAAAATTTCCCCAAAATTTTTTCCCCTCTCAGTCTTTCACTTAGGGATTTCATGAGCTCTCTCCTTCTCATTCTCACTCTCTCTCACAATTATCTCTCTTTCTCCCCTCACTCCTTTCCTTTTCCCCTCCATCGGACCCATCTGCCACCGCCACCCATTGCACAACCACCCATTTGCCACCACCACCCACTGCATAGCCACCCTTGCCATTGATGTTAGCCACCGCCGCCACCGTCATCGACCTCCAATATTCTCGCCGTTAGGTGCGGCTTTTGCTCTCCCTCTCACCATTGGCTCTCCCTCACTCCATCCCCATGGCTCCTTTCAACTTGTACATTGCCATGGCCTTCAGATCCTTCAACTTCTCCAAACACCTGGTATGGTCCCCAAAGAAGAAGCACTACTCTTCTGATCTGAATCTGAAACCTTCTCATTCAGCTATTGGCGAAAAACGAAAAAGAAGCTTAAATCTGTGTCAATCTCAAGTTCAGGTAAATCCATATTACTCTCATTTTGGTATTCAATCAAACCCCATATTATTAGTTTTATTGCTGATGCTGAAGTTAGTTTAAAATTGCTTATTTTGAACTTTAAAATTGGCTCATTGCAATCTTAGAAATCTCTGTTTGCAATTTCTAAACCTTAGATCAGAATAGTGGATGAACAACCCCACATTCACAATGTTCAAATCTTTGAAAGTTGAAACTGAAAATCCTGTCAATCACTACGACATTCACATGCCTAGTTTTTCCAAGTACTAATTAGTTTTACAAAATTTGTTCCAACATTGCATGTGATTTAAGGTTGAATGGACCTTTGGTAGCTGAGAAAATTTATTAGTGGTTGAGAAATTACTTTGTTTTATTTTTTGCTTTGCTTTAGCTGAGAAAATTTGTTCCCACCAACTGCTCGATGATTTGCCTTTTTGAACTCACATGAATTTCTGTAAACTTGGTACACATTGTTAGTTCCCTATATTAAAACTGTAATCATGACATTTAGTTTTTAAAGGAGAAGAATTGCCTTTGGATTTACCTTTATGGTTGTTCTTTGTTGGGAACAAATTCTTTTATGGTTGATGAACCAGTTGATTCTTGTTCTCAAGTCTCAACGTAGTTTTTGTTTTTTTGTTTTTAATAAAGGCCATGTGGCATCCTAGGTGGTAGCAAGTTTCGAAACCTACTATCCAACACACTATTGCTTAGCACAGCTTGTAAAGTAGAATGATAGGTTCACCAATTGAACTTGAAGTTCAATTGCACCAATTGTAAAAATGACCAAACTTTATTCGATTAATTCATTTTAGGGGTTTCTCTCTATCTTTTTCACACATGAGAAACACTAAAATGAATGCTCACGGTTTTGATTAGTGCAATGTTTGATTTTGAAAAGGTAACTTGGGATATTTGGTATGGAGCTAAATTTGAGCATGGTCCTTAATGCTAATGTTTGTTGGCTGTCAATTATGGAGTCAGGCTTTGTTTAATTGGATTCACGATTAGAAAATTAGACTTTGTTGCAAGTAATGCATTATAAAAATGTCAAACTGTGATGTATATAGTGCACTTCTTTTGGCATGATTAGTTTCCTTCCCTGCCTTTTGTATTAGACTAATCATTTGGTTAAGCCCTTGATTTGACTTCTAAGGATGAAATGAAATCATGAAAGTTTGGAGATTTAGAGTTTTCAAATCAAATAAAAATCACAATTAATAATAAAAATCACAATTAGTTAGATTTCACGTGGTGATTATTGTGACATTGCCCATGAATTGTTGACTTATACCTAGTTATGCATTTGGGTGTCCCTACCAGCTCTCCTTTGAATAGAAATATGACTAGTATACTGCCCCTGCATAAGTACTATTCTGTAGGAAGATTCTGGGATGTTTGTAGGAGTCTCCAACCTTATACCTTATACTGTAGTAATGAAATTGTCCATATAAATTTTTTTCTTCTATTGTATTTATACCATTTTAAAGTATCTAAGTGATTGAACAAAAATTTGGAAATGATAACACATTATTTTCCTGACTATTAATTAGGTTGAATTTATTGTAGATGTTTTTAATTAAGAAAGAAAGCAATGGCTTAGCAGCAATTCATATGACACTGAGATAGCCGAAGAAATTCTAGAACTGTATAAAATAGTATGTACAAACGAGATCCAATGCCATGGTAAAGTTTCTGCTTCATGTATGAAAGCTTAGTAGCACAAAGTTCTATTATGGCTTTGACATTGAGCACCTTATCTAATGTATGGGGCATTATATAAAAGTTTTTGTAGGAGATTCTTTAAGAAAGGCATGGGTGTATTGTACTTCAAATAATGCTCAGCATTGACATAAATTCTCATGTAATGAGTAGTTTGTTAACTAATTCAAATACAATTACAAGATTGCTATTTGTTCCTGATGAAGAAGATGTTTATTAAGATTGAACTATTTCTTAAGGGTAGAACTGTAGTGTAACCCATAAGTGTTTAAAGTTGAATACATGTGCATTTGTGCCTTTTGTTACTCTAAAGTAAGTGCTTGGTCTACTAATTTGGTTAGTTTGTAATTCTAAATTTGTACACCAAAAGGGGTTTGAATATTATTTCACAGAACATAAATTCAAGGTATTCTATATTTTTTTGTTTTTGTTTTTGTTTTCTTGGGTGTCAAAGTTGTATTGTTTGTTTGATCTTTAGATGCTGACAAGTTTAATGGTCACAATATTTTGGTTCTTGTGTTAAGTTCAAAACTTTGCAATTTTTGAGAATACCCCATATCTTTGTTTTTCAATAGATGCCATGTTGATATTACTTGCATTGTTTTGGTTGATCTTTCATACTTGTACATGCTAACATGACAACCAAAGCAATTTTGGATTCCAATATTTGATATTGTTATGTCCTTATTGCCTTTTTTTTTTTTGGTATGTAGGACATTCCTCCGATCCTACAATCCCCAGCTCTCCAAAAATCATCAGTTGCATCCCATCAACCAAGTAGCTTATAAGTTTTATGTTGGTATTTGAGCACATTTTGTGTACAAAGAACCACATTTGAAAAAACATATTTTTTGCAAGTGTTGAAAAATATTTTGAAACACTTTGAAACTTTGATTATGGTATTAGCTTAATTTAAGTGTTGAAGGACTTTCTGTGTACAAAGGATCATATCTTTCTTTTGTTAATTTTATGATAATGGTTAAAGACAATGTTATGTATTTGATAATATATTTTTTTGTTAGTATAATGTTAGTTTGGAGATATTTGTGGTGTTATCTAGTTACATTTGTGGTATTGTCTTAGTGGAGCTAAAATTATTATAGGTTATTTGTAATAGAAATGTTGTTTAGAACCTAGGAGGGAAAAAAAAAATTAACCTATAGCGGCGGGCAAAAACTGCCGCTAAAGGACTAAAATTATGAAATAATTGAAGACCTATAGTGGTGTTTATAGCCCGCCGTTAAAGCCTCACACATATAGCGGCAGGTGAAACTGTCGCTAAAAGGTGAGTAGAGTATGTTGTTTAATAAGTCCTATAGCGACACTTATTGCCCGCCGCTAAAAGGTCACATGACCCGAATGGTAATCTCATATGGGGGTGGTTTTAAGCCCGTCACAATAGGCCAAAAGCGCAGCTAAATGGTAGATATATTGCAGTGTTTTTGGTTACCGCCGCAATAGAGCTATTGCGGCACCGCACGGTTGGCGGATAGAACCGTCGTAATAGTCCCCACCGCAATATGCGAAATGGACCTTTAGCGGCAGTTTTTTGGGCTTTTGTGGCAGTTTTGGCCCGCCGTAATAAGCCAGTTTTTTTGTAGTGCCATCTCAAAAATTTTGCTAACACCCTATAGTCTTCAGGTACATTTGGCATCATCAAACCCAATGGCATCGTCAGGCACTCAAAGGAGCATAACATCTTGACTTAATTAGGTGATGAAGGATTGCCGGGCCTCATATGTATCGTTAGTTATCCCACTCATCTCCTAGAGAAACGGTCAGAAACTGACTCGTTTGACACTATGTCATGTGACAAAAGATTCCATTCTGATAGACGAGACTCCATACTTAGCTCCACCTCGTTTATGTGTCCTCCACTCAAGTATCTTTATGTGGAAAGAACTTGCACACCACACCCAAAAATCTTTTTACATATTCGTCTCCTCCAAACATGGGAAGTTAGGCCCAAGGATCTCGAAGCATTAATTCTATACTCTCCCTATAAGGAAAGAGCCTACATTTACAGGATCTTGGTTAGCTCTATACCATTATATAAGCACCAAACCCCCTCTTCTTTAAGGTATTTACAATTTTCTAAGTCTCAAACCTTTAGAGTTATTGGAAATCATTCAGTCACTGACTTAACCATCAGAGGGTCTTTGGTCGGCACCCCATTAGTGCTCTCTATATATTCTTCACCATTTGTTCTTCAGTTACCTCCAGCCATTACGCTTGTGGACGATTGACTCATTGACAATTTTGTACATCATTAATAAATAAATACACACACACACACACACACACACACACACACACACAAAAGTTCAAATCGGCATATTTATATGTCCAATATATTACCCCTAAATGGCATGTTTTACTGATAATATTACATGAATGGATTGCATGGGATGAGAAAATTGTCTTTGCAACATACCCATAAATGAAAACTAGTAAAACCCTAAATGTGTTGGTACATGGGATGCATGTGGTGTAGTAAAACTTGAAATCTTAAAACCAACCTTGCTTTTTATGAAGTTATTTTAGACATCTAAAATGTCATTGAAGCTGTTTGTTTATTTAGATCCTTGTAAACACAGTTTGTTTGACGTAATTTAAAGCTAAGTTATTACTTAGTTCAATTAAATAGATCTAGGTTAAAAAATATTAATCATATCATAAATAGCGGAAAAGTAAAAAAGACAAGCTATATGATAACCCAGGAAAACTGATGAAACAGTCCAGTTTCAAGGTAAAAAAACCTAGGAAGGATTTAACCTAAATAATCTACAAGGCAACGATTCACTAATAGAATGGAAGTTTTACAATAGATTCAACCCTAAATCTAATGCTACCTCTTGTAGTACTTATTGATGTAACTACATCTAGCTCTGACCACAGACTCTTCTATCTTAATTTGTTGCACACAAACACTCAAGTTTATGAATCTATGAACTCCACTCAAAGATTTAGATCATCAACACAAACTCACCAGTTTGTAACTCCAATACCACCCTTGAAGGTTTAAATCTCTAGCACCTTTGATGACTAGTGGTGGTAGCAACTTCTATAGTATCGAATCTTAAGATTCTTCAGGGAATGTTGTCGGTAGAAGATTTTAGAGAGTTTTAGGAACAGAAACCCTAGATATACAATAGGAGTCACAAGAAACACTCTTCTTTCATTAAAAAAAAAAAAAAACCACTAAAATGTTTCTTAGGGTTTCCTTTAAATACTAGGACAATCAGATTTGAAACCCTAATCACTTAATGGGCTGATGAGCTTTAATTAAATTCTACTGATCTTTGTCTCAATTGGTCAAACCATAGTCTTGATCGGTCGAATCTGGCATGTTTCAAATTTCCTAAACCTACAGTTTCCTAATTCTTGTATTCTGACTTGCAATACCTTAAGCATTATCTAATCATATGTATAGACCTTTTTTTGATAAGCTCATACATATAGACTTAGGAATCTATGTCTAGACAAGTTTGTGCTTACTGTTTATCAATTTTTCTAAACTTGTGGAACCTAACAGAAGCCAATAGTATTGTAACTCAACTGACACTTTCTGGTATTTTCAATAAAAATATCTAGGGTTCAAATTCTCCATCCTCTAATGTAATTATCAAATTATAAAAAAAAATAAAAGCATTAAAGATGGATAATTAATAATTATATAAATGAAAAATAAAAATGTAAAATTTTCATAATAGGTAAACTCAAACATATTATGTAATGCCCTGCCCTCATGTGCACGAAATGGTCATCTTTAGGAGTGACACGAAGCCTTGTCCCTCAAGGTTTTGCTCTTCCCACATGACACCAAGCCTTGTGGGAAAAGGCCCCATGCACATTAAGGGAGGGCAACCCTTATGAACCAGGCTTTGGATGCTCACTTGAGCGAAGTGGGACTTTTGGCACCAAATTTCACCCACACCCTTAGAGAAGAGTTGTCCTCGACTCTAATACCATTTCTCAATTTGTGCGTGTCATCTCAGTTCATCGCTCAAGTGAGCGTCTAGAGCTTGGTTCATAAGGGGTGCCCTCCTTTAATGTGCATGAGGCCTTTTCTCATGAGGCTTGGTGTCACATGGGAAGAGCAAAACCTTGAGGGTCGAGGCTTCATGTCACTCCCAAAGAGGATAATATCGTGCACATGGGTGCGGGGCATTACATAAAATGCATACAAACCATCCAAAGTGGTGGTTTTGTGGTAGAGGGGTTGCTCTAATGTGTTTTTTTTTCTTTTTTTTTTTCTTTTTCGGTGGGGGAAGGGGGGTTAAGCACATTGTCCTAGACACAATTTGTCCTTGCAAGTGTGCCTTAGTCATGTGAGCCAAGAGGCGGTGGGTTAGGAGTCACTACTTAGTTTAGGTTTAGAAACCAAGTTGAACCCTACTCAAAGTGAGGTCTATGCACCAGACTTTAATTCTGGAGATAGGGTATGAGATGGGAAGGTGTTAGAAATCCAAGTCTGCCCGGTTGAATGAGTCGGCTTCCACTAGTGTTGATAGGCCATGTTTAAATAAAGAAATTATTAAAGGAGCTCTATATCCTAATCACACATTTATTGCATTAAATACAATCCACAATAAAAACACAATACAAAAGGAAACATATTTAAAATTCAAATTAAATAAGATATATTTAGATATGGAAGATCAAAAATAAATTTAAATCAAACATGCAAAGAAATATTTTATTTTGGAAATAAATTAAAATTAAACCTACTATGACAATGTTTACAAAAGAAAATATAGCAATCAATCTGTTAATTAACCTAATCCTAGAAATTAGAGTAAAGAAATTCATAGAAAATATGGATGTGAGAGATCGACACCTCTCACATGGGGAGCTCTGAATCAAAGAGAAAGGTATCGACACCTCTCTTTAGGGGTAATGTGGAGTTGCCATTTATTTTTTATTAAAAAAAAAAAAGAAAAACTACGTAAAGAACATAACTTAATAATTCTAAGTTTCATTAATAGAATAAATGAATACAATTTTGATAGAAGATCTTTAAAAGGCTTTGGTCCTATATACAATCTATGTAAAAAATACAAAGCTTTGGTCCTAGATACAATCTACCAAAATATAAAATAAAACACTATTTCTACAAACCAAAAACCTAAAGTTTGGGGATTAAATTACAAAATGAGAAGATGTTAGGCATCCATTCTGTCCGGTCTTTTAGACTCTAAAATGATCATTTTAGTACCCTTGTATGATATTATTTAAATGTAACAAATGTCATGTTAAATTCTAAATCTAAGGTTAATTCGCTATTTAAGAGTCCTAGATTTGCAATCTTTTTTTGTATGAAAAAAGAAAAAGTTTGATGAGATTGCTTGATGAAGATTTGAGTTTCTGTGACGAAAAGAATGAATTTTTTTTTTTTATAAAAAATTCAGATCTAGTTTTATCTTTATAAAAGGAAAGAAAACAAATTTTTATTAAAGTGTAAATTCTTATGAAAAACACAGATTTGGTTTTGTTAAAAAATTTCAGATTTGTATTTTAATAAAAAAAATACAGATTTGGTTTTGTTGAAAAGGTTCAGATCTATATTTTAATGAAAAATACAGATTTGGTTGTGTTAAAAGAAGTTCAGATCTGTATTTTAATGAGAAATACAGATTTGGTTTCTGTTTAAAAAATTCAGATCTGTATTTTGATGAAAAGTACAAATTTGGTTTTTTTTTTTAATTCAGATATATATTTTAATAAAAAAAAATATAGATTTGGTTTTTGTTGAAATATTCAGATCTGTATTTTAATGAAAAATACATATTTGGTTTTCGTTAAAAAAAAAATCAGATCTATATTTTAATGAAAAATACAAATTTGGTTTTTGTCAAAAAAAAATTTAGATCTGTATTTTATTGAAAAATCCATATTTGATTTTTATTTGAAAGAAAAAGAATGAAGCTTTCATAATAAATTTCTTGCAGATCTAAAAACCTTAAAAAGAAATTTAACCCTAGACCTATGCATGTTGATCAATTAATGTATTAGAACCTAAACTAAGCATGTGAATTTGAATGAAAGGATAGAGAGTGAGTATGCAAAAACAATTTAAAAACATGACCAAGTGAATAATGAAAGAAAGCAAAACACACATTTATAGAAAATTAAGTCCTTAAAAGAATAATTATCTGAAAGATAATTATTTCTAAAATCTTAATTATCAACAATTCTAATATTATCAGATTATCCCTTTTATTCTTATGCAACCAAACTCATTTAATCAAATTCAATAACCAATCACATAAATTACTTAATTAATTTTAAATATTAACCAATCAAAATTAATTTCAATTATTCACCCGTGATCGATTTCACCCAAATGAAATGCATGCAAACCTTGAAAACTTGATCTCGTGATATCTTTCAATCTAACGTTCTGAGTTGAGAACCCGGCATACCGTTCCAATTGTTAGAATCTCAATATTATATTTATGATATATGATTAATGATTTAATGCATGAAATGCAATTATGATTTTTGGGATACTTAGAATGATCATTTCAACTATCTTCCAAAATTAAATTATGAGTACAAAATTGAGTGTCTATAATGGAAAATGCACAATTTAATCAAAACATGATTTTTTCCTAATCTCAGTCTGGGATGTATAGGCATACTTGATCATGCCTGTGTAGGTACAGAGTTTTGATGACATGTACACATCCTAACACATGAACTTGAATTCTAAATCTCAAAATAAACCAACTAAAATTTGAGGATATAAATGAAGAAAAACACAACTAACATCAGACAAAAAAATCATGCTGATATTATCTAACAAGGTTGGGAATCCTAAAATAGAAACCTACCGTACTTATGGATCTAGTTTGAAGATTTAACTGAAATTGAAAATAAGTTTGCGCCTTTAGTGCCTCATAGAGAGATTTTGAAGACTTAAAAATCATGCATAGTGCTGGTGTCAAGATAATTAAGAGCAGAAAAATAGTTTTATGGAAGAACAAGGGCAAAATGACACCCTCTCGAGAAATCAATTGTAGAACATGGGTATTTTTAGCTAAATTTTATGATTTTAGGGGTAATTAGAGGGTTCTAGAGCCTCTAGTTGTCTAAATTGCGGCCCCTTGAAGATTGAAACATTTGGGATTTGAATATGGAAGTTTAGGGGTCATGGGGGCATTGTTGCATATGCAGCATTGTGCACAACCCTAGTTTCTAGACAAGACTATTGCCTCGACTTCAAAAAAGCATAACTCACTC
Organism: Lithocarpus polystachyus; assembly: GCA_033629205.1. Lineage (NCBI taxonomy): Eukaryota > Viridiplantae > Streptophyta > Magnoliopsida > Fagales > Fagaceae > Lithocarpus > Lithocarpus polystachyus. The sequence goes on along the minus strand of CM066168.1, from coordinate 16,943,793 downwards.
AATTTAAATCCAAATTGAACAAAATTGGTGTCTATATTGAAGCCTTGGATGTCTATTTTCTTATGGAATAATTATCATTCAACAATTCTTGTGTGTGTGTAGTCAAAATAGTGAGCATAAGTCATTTTTTAACATCATTTTCAAAGTAGTTTTTAGCACTCTTGAGTTGTGCTTACCTTTGAGCTATATATTAAGAATACTTCAATTACCCTAAGTTGCCATATTCCAAGCTCCTCCGTTCAAGTTAGAGACTAAATATTACTAATTAATACAAAATGATGAGATGTCTATAGTTGCCTCACCTATGACCGTGCTGACATTACAAGTAGAGTCAAAGACTCAAAGGCCTGAAGAAGTGTGAAAAGTTACCCTCTCGTAGGGGTGAAAAGAACAGCATATGAGACATGCAGAATTTTGAAGACACTCAAGATAATGGTTACATAAGGAAGAATTGGTCACTTCACACAAGAACTTAAGAAATGAGTCCAATCAGACCACTCACTTCGTGAGAATATATGTTGGAAACGATTACTCGCTACACAGGCATTTAGGAAATGACCACACACTACATGAAAATTTTCGTTGGAAATGAAATGACCACCCACTACGTAAAATTAAATTTAAGAAATGCCTACTTATTAGTACATGAGAATTTACATCGGAACGATCACATGCTATAGAAGCATTTATGAAATGACCAACTACTTTATGAGAATTTACGACAAAAACGATCACTCACTAAGCAAAGCATTTAAGAAATTACCACTCACTACGTGAAAATTTGCGTCGGAAAGTTATATTTATGAAAAAAAATTGTTTAAACAACATCGTTGGCTTTTTCTTTTTCTTTTCTTTGTTGAAAAAGTCAAAAAACACATCGTTGGCTAATATATCTGGATGAAACGAGGTTTGATTTTTTTTTCAGAAAGTGAATGACTGACAAAATCAAATTAAATCTTAGGTACTAATTTAACAATTAAAGTAGAATGTATGGGAATAAATTGAATTTTTAGCCTTAAAATAACTAAAATAGTTGGTGTGACATGTAAGTGAAACTCTTTTATCAAAGTTTCAAAAATACTACCTTGTTTAAAATTATAATACCAAGAGGTTCTAGATATTTAACAAAAATTTTAATATTTATTTTAATAATATCTACAATCAGTTTATTGTTTTAATCATCAAAGTTGGGTTGTTCATGTTAGGTTTACATTACATAGCTTGATATAAGTATTACAAGTTGTATAACATAATTTGGTCAAGCGAAACTCTATTACCAATTTTTTTTTTTTTAAGTTATACTCCAATTTAAACTCATTTCTCAAAAGTTTTAATAAATCTAAAAGTAGTTTCATTATTTATTTTGTAGTCTTCAGTTTTTCATAAAAATTAGTCTTTCTAGGAACTAGCATCATACTAATTGTTCCATAAATTTCAATAATTTGGTCCAAATATTTGATAGGAAAAAGTTTTATCCTAATCAATGGATAGTTTTCCTTAATTAATTACTAAATAAAAAATGAAAATAGATGAAGTTTGGACTTCGGACTTTGAGATGGCTTAAAGAGGATTATTGGAGATAATTCCAAGGATCATAATAAAAATAAAAGGGGAAAAAGGGGCTTAAGAAAGAATTTCACTTTCAAGCCATATTCAGCTTCATATTCTTTGAAGAAGCTGGACGGATGGTTGTATAATAATTTTGAAGCTGAAAACAATAATTTTATAATCAGTTTCTTATTAATTTTTGAAATTTATTAAAAGGAAAAAATAGTTGCTCATATATTAGATATAACAATATATAATTGACTGTCACACAATAAAGCAATATTATTATTTAGGGCTAATTAGAACTTAGCCACCTGAGATTTGGCTAAAATTTAAGTTGTCTACCCGTGGTTTAAATTAAATTTGGCACTTTAATTACCCACTTGAGGTTATCTTAGTTAGGGTTCCGTTACCCACATTTGTTAAAAATTGGACTAAATATGTATTTTTGCTCCCTTTTATAATTCTCTCCTCTCAAAACATTAAAAAAAAAAAAAACATAAAAGAATAAGAGAAAACAAGATAAAAAAGAGAGGGTTTTGTAAAAATTATGAACAAACATTTCCACTACCATAGAAGCTTAAGTCAAGAATCATCTCTAGGAAAAATAAATTCCTTCATCCATTTCTAAGGAACCAATGAAGCTATAGCATCTAAAGTTTAAATCAAACCAAAAAATACCCACAAAAAAAAAAAAAAAAAAAACTTCAAATTTGTTGCATCTCCATAGCTTATCTAAGAAGAAGGCTGGGTTTGTTCCAAGAGAGATGTATTCAACGTAGGCCGCGTTTGAAAAACGCGGCCTAAAGTCCTACAAACGCGGCCTAAGGCTATGGCCGCGTTTTTTTAGGCCGCGTTTTTAAATGCGGCCTAAACCCCGCGACTATAGGCATCCGAGGTCTATGGCCGCACTTTTAAAAACGCGGCCTAAGACCAAGGTCTATGGCCGCGTTTAAAACGCGGCCTAAGACCAAGATCAATGGCCGCGTTCTAAACGTGGCCTAAGACCAGTCCACCTTAGGCCACGTTTAAAACGCGGCTACTACCAAAAATATTTTAAAAAAAATAATTCTGAAAAAGCAATAAATTTAAATAAATTTATTGCTTTTTCAGAATTATTTTCGTTGAAAAATAATTTTGAATTTTTTTTGTTTTCTGGAAAAAAAACTAATAACACAGCAATTTTAACAAAAATTTGAAATCAATTTGAATCAAACAAACACATAACCCAGCAAAAAATTAAAACACAGCAAATTTGATCATGAACAAGAACAAGAACAAGAAAATTAAAACACAGCAAATTAAAACATAGCAAACAATTTGAACACAAACACATTACATATTTAAACAAACACAAACCCAGCAAAAAATTAAAACACAGCAAATTTAAACATGAACAAGAACAAGAAAATTAAAACACAACAAGTTAAAACTCAGCAAACAATTTGAACACAAACACATTACATACTTAAACAAACACAAACCCAGCAAAAAATTTGAACACAAACAGCAGCACATGATTCAAAATTGAAACACTGAAAATCCTAAACAACTAAATCCAATCAACTAAATCCAACAATAATATAACTAATACACAACCAAATTATCACAACCCACAAAAACTCAAAACTCAAATTCAAAGAATACCCAGAAAAAACAGAAATGGGAAACAAGCATGGAGTAGCTGCTGTGGCCGGAGATGGAGATCAGAGATGGCTATCGGAGATCGAAGATCTTCGATCTCTGATCTGATCGGAGATGGAGGCCCAAGCCTCGATCTCCGATCGGATCGGAGATCGAGCTCCAAGGGTCGATCTCCGATCCGATCGGAGATCGCGCTCCAAGGGTCGATCTCCGATCGGATCGGCGATCGCGCTCCAAGGGTCGATCTCCGATCCGATCGGCGATCGCGCTCCAAGGCGCGATCTCCGATCGGATCGGAGATCGCGCTCCAAGGCTCGATCGGAGATTAGATCGAAGCTAAACCAGTGTGTGCATGGGGGACTCGGTGATGGAGATGAGGGTGATGAGGACTCTTGGAGCTCTGGAGGGTGATGTGTGAGGGTGATGAAATCACTTGGGATCAGATCAGATTGATATAGGTAGAGGGATTCAAAACCTAAAGCCGCGTGTCTAACACGCGGCTTTAGGCAAAATTGGGGCCGCGTTTATTAAAACGCGGCCCCAAAGAATAACTGAAGCCGCGTTTTGCAAACGCGGCTTCAGAAAATTGCTTGAGGCCGCGTTTTGAAACGCGGCCTCAGGCTTTTTTTTTGGGCCGCGTTTCAAAAAACGCGGCCTCAAGCTTATGTCTGGGCCGCGTTTGCAAAAACGCGGCCCATGGGACGGCCTGAAGCCGCGTTTTTAAAAACGCGGCTTCAGGCCTTGTTGGGCCGTGTTTTTGCAAACGCGGCCCAAAAAAACGGGGCCTAAAGGCCCCGTTTTTTGTAGTGAGGTAACAACATTATCATCGTCATCATTAATTAAAAGCCATAACAAACCCCTTTAAGCTTTAATGCTGGAGTGAGGTAAGGTGATGATTCGATTTTCTAGGATTAATGGTGCATGTTTGTGGCGTTTGGTTAGATGATTATCGCTTAATTCTTCTTCGTCTTTTTATTTAGGGTGTGTTTGAATACCGCTTATTTTGCTAAAAATTGAAAAACCGAAAATACTGTAACAAAATAATTTTTAAATGTGTTAATAGTGTCATGTGACCTACTTTTAATGAAAGTTTTGGTAAAAACAGAGGTTTGTGAGTCTCGTGAATAGTACATGGAACCTACTAAACAGTGCAATTTCAGTGTAAATTTTGCAGTCAAAGAGGTAGTGGGTCCTGTGCATAGTGCACGGGACCCACTGACAGACAAAACCCGTGTGATGGAGCGCTTCTCAATATATATAATAATAATAAATAAAATAAAAAAACAAACAAACTGGGGAAACACTAGACATTTGGACACGCAAAACGCTATCTAAACATACACTTAAAATTATTGCGGTTTGAATATTCATAGTTGTTGTCTCTTGAAGTTGGGCTTCTTCTTTCCCCATAGATTCTAGAATCATAGCTCTCTTCCTCTTCCATTATCTTCTCAACTGTCAGTAGTGAATAGTGTGATACTCGCACCTTCTATTCTTCTTTAAAATATACAAGCAACGGATTTGTTCTATTAATTAGTGAATAGTCTGGGTATTTTTTGGTTTGATTTAAGCTTTAGATGCTATGGCTTCGTTGGTTGCTTAGAAATGGATGAGGGAATTTGTTTTTGCTAAAGGTGATTCTTGACATAAGCTTCTATGGTGGTGGTAATGTTTGTTCATAGTTTTTATAAAACTTTCACTTTTAATCTTTTTTTCTCTTATTCTTTTATGTTTTGAGTAGAGAGAGACATAAAAGAGAGCAAAAATATATATTTAGCCTCATTTTTAACAAAGGTGGGTAACGGAATCTTGACCGAGATAATCTTAGGTGAGTAAAGTGCCAAATTTCAAATCACGGGTAGAAAACTTAAATTTCAGCCAAATTACAAGTGGGTAAGTTGTAATTAGCCTTATCATTTATCACAAATTAAGAAAAAGTTTGAATTAGCATTAGTGTCGACCAATGTACCACTTTTCTATTGCTTATATAATTTCTTTTTTCAATTCCCCCTCCATGGATTTGCATGATAAGTGAATTAAAAAAGAGAAATGTTAACGATTGCCCTAAGGGCACTCGTTAACATGACTTATCAAAAAATAAACTTGTTTAGTTTCCAAGGAACATTCAAATATGCCTTTATTGATTGCTTATTAAAGCATTATTGATTGTACAATAACAAGACACATCAAAAGTTCACATTATATGAACTAATTAGAGAATGTACAATTAATACAACAGTGTGTTATAAACTTCTGGTTTATGTAAAACAATATTATACACTGTAGTTACCTGATCGAAAAGGAGTGAAAAAGATTTCGATAGACAAGGAAGTACTGCAACAATATCACAGGGTGAGGGACAAGTCAAGTCCTGGGGCTTTAAGTTGCTGATTTCTTGAAAAGCTATTGCCCTGAAAATCCCAAAGACTGGCAATTCTGTTATTAGCTACAGATCCTGATGAATTTGAGACTAATGAAGAGTGCTCAAAATCATCAATTGCATCCCTGAGATTCACTCCCATCATGTCTCTTGGTTGAAACCCACTTCCTGCGACCCAATAATCGTCCATGCTTAAATAAGGCACACCATACTGTGTTTTGGACCACACTTCTTTGCCATACCAAACTCCAGCATGGGGTCTAGAATGAAATGGCTTATGAATCATAGAGCGCATATTAACCCCCAGAGCCCTATTCAAAGACTCATGATGAAGATAAGTAAGTGTTGGCATAGGTGAATAATATTGGTTCAAGTGACAATCTAAACTAGCCATCCTCTTCAAAAAAGCTCTCTCATGTTTGTGGGCATTTTGGTGCCCACCTAAAGCTTGACTGTTGGAGAACTTTTTGCTGCAATATTTGCAAGGAAAATATTGCTTCTTCTCTCTCACTTCATTGAAGGGTTCAGGTCCATCCTGAGATTTTGGAGACTTTTTATCAAAGCCATCCAACAAATTGTTTGCTACCTTTGATGCATGACCATCCACAACACTGTTAGAAAGCCTTAGGTCTAGTAACTGATCCAATTCAACCTCCATGGGGAGTTCTATTTCAGCCTTTCCTTGGCTATCAACATTGCTGCATGAAATTCTTTCAGACATTATTGTGATTCTCAATGAATTGGCTAATGGATGTAAATTTTTTTTGTTTTGGAAAAAAAAAGGAGGATGTGTTATTTATAGAGACCCAAGTGAATTAATGTGATCTTCCACATATAGAATAATATCTATATAGGAATATTGCTTTAGTAAACATTTTATAATGCTCAAGGCAAAACAAAAGCCTAGCTTGATGAGTTTTTGAGACTTTAATTTGGAATGTTAAATAAAATAAGGTTTTATTGATAATTTCTAAAATATATATTTCATTATACAATTGACAACTCTGCTTCAAACTAGATGATTTTTTGGGTCTTTATTACTCGCCAGTTCCTTAAAAGGGGGTTTTATTGATAATTTTAAAAAATATGTCATATTACAATTTACATCTCAACTTCAGTCATATCCTCAAGATAATGTTGAATCGATAAGATTCCATAATACTATTATTAGCAAAAAAATATTAATATATGAAGACAGATTCAAGATTTATCTGATGTTATACAGTTTTTCAGCCATAAATGTTAATGGGATTCACTAGTTATCCACTATTGCTTACCATGTCACCAATTTATTAATTATACCTTTATGGCTTTACCCCATTTATATCTTTATCTCTTTTATCTAAAATTTCACACCTCTAAAAATTAGTTATTATTGGAGGTAAGAACTGAGATTTAAGTCTCTAGAAGAGAGTTTCACACATATATATACATTTAGATTAGGCCAGAGTAGAATTTATATGTTGTATTAAAAAAAAAATAGTTATTATTTGTTACTTGCCTCCATCCTGTTCTGCAGAGACCCTTTGTTCGGCAGATTTGGATCCTATCAATTTCACTGTAAAATAGAGAAGGTTCATCTCATGACTAGGATCTAGTAAAAGCATAACTCTGAAAGAAAAATAAAGATGATAGAATGTGCTACAGGAAGACAATTAAAGATCTATCATCTCTCAATATTTTGAAGCTTCAAATTGTTAAGGAACCGATTGTGAAGGCAATTTCTACAACCCTGAATCGATCACTCATATTTTCTTGCTCTTAATTTCTACTTCCGTATGTTTCATCGATATGGACTCAATTCCATCTCAATCTCATATATATGATACATAATTAGTACATATTAATAAATAAATAAATTAAAACAGTAAATTGGTAGAAAAGATAAGACATAATTTAGTCAATTTGATTGGGGTTATGTTACTATAGTTCAAAAGAAATGTGAGTTTTAAAAGACATTGTTAAAGATTATTTTGCAAATATCGTGATATTTTGTAAAGAATAAGATTTTATGGGAAACAATGATTTTTCTTGAGTTTTTAATAAAAAGTGTTTTTTGAAGGGAATATGGGGTTTAATGGGAGAAATATTTTAGGAAAAATATTTTCATTGAAAAATAAATCTCTTGTGTCTTGAAAAATCATTTTTCATTTTTAAGAAAATTATTTTCTAATGAAAAACCTCGTAGCATTTTCTTATGAGAAAAGTTCTGTGGATTCTAATAACGTGGAAAACCTTGTAGAAATTTTTTTTAATTTTTTTTTTTTGGTAAACAGGAAATAACATTCAACTAATTAAACAGAAACAAAAAACTCAGGACAGCGCCTGGAGGAATACAGCCCATTGAAATCAGAAGTGAAAGCAAAACCCAGGTCCACAGGCGGACTTTGGAACAGCAAAAAGTCTTGATCTTGGTGAGACCCCATCTTGGCAATGTATAAATCATTTTCTTATAAGAAAAGTTCTGAAGATTTTATGAGAGAGCATTTTTGGGATGAAAATTTATGGGTTTTTTTTTTTTTTTTTTTTTTTTTTTTTTTTTCACGTTAGTTCCTTTGGAAAACACTTTTTAAGTGAATCTTATTGGTTTTGGTGAATATTATTTGGAGATGAAAAATCCAATGAGTTGATGAAACCCATGCATAATTAAGCAACATGCAACGATGTCATCATTAACTGGTATATTTAAGCATGTAATCACCATTTATTTTACTTAGGAAAATGCTAACGAGTGCCCGAGGGGCACTTATTAAGAATCCATTTAAAGAAAGTTTGTATGGGAAATGAAAAAAAAAGTAATTAATATTTTAACAGCTTTTTACCCTTCCCATAAACATGAAATAAAAACTTTCTTTAAATAGATTCTTAATGAGTGCCCTTAGGGCACTCGTTAGCATTTCCCTTTTACTTAAGCATCATCATAATTTCACCATTATCTATATGGTTAATTAGCACTTAAGCATGCTAGTAGAGGTGGACACAGCCTTTTTGCCCAGATTGTCTAGTTTTTCAATTTTTAGGTCCCTATTTTGTGCACATGGTTGGAGACCTTACAGTCCTTACCGAGTTCCGATTTTTGTATTATTGTTGTCGTTGGAAAGGTCTCGCAGCGTACTGTAATAAAAGTTATTAACCTCTGAAATTGGTTGGTCCAACTGAGATTGCTCCTTAAAGTTGATTTTTATCAATCTTGTGGGAGCAATATCTTACTATTTGAATTTGATCTTGTGATGCCGTTTTTTTCCAGGACATAGATAATCACTTTTACTTTGAAAATGTACTAGCCTTTGGGATCCAATTTTCACGAGCAATGAGAAATTTGGGCACAAAGAGAGAGCACCCCAAGTGAGTTTTTGTAGGTTTCACATAATTTGTCCAATTTTTGTGACGTTACTTTTTACGTCCTTTTTGACCTCCATTTGATTCAAGAAAGGTATTGCTGAAAAGATCATGGCCTCTACTTTCTAATATCCACTTAATGGTTCCAATTTTCATATATATATATATATATATATATATTTTTGAAGGGCCAATTTTCATATTTGACAGGTTAGACATTTTGGAAAATGACGTCAAAATCAAGTTTTTATCCAAAACTTTCCACTTTAATGTTTTTGTAAATTGATTTTGATTTAAGTGGAACTTTCGCAATCCAAGCATTCCAAACTAAAATTTATCATGAGTTGTTGGAAGCAAGATTTGATTAAATCAGGCTTATGGACACTCGTTTCAAAATTTGTACTTTTTCAATGTTTTTGAGATACCTTGCTCGTTTTAAATCCAACCTGAGCTTGTTAAAATAATTCAATTGTCCACAATGTGGGCATGAATTCATCCCAATTAAACGATTAGATTTTTTTTATTTTTATCAAATTAAGTCAAGCTCATGTACTTGACCGTGGTCAAACTTGTAAAGTGTTTGATAATATGTATTTTGATGCAAAATAATGCAATTGGGTGATTAGTTAAAATTTTAAGTTCATTTGACCATCGTTTCACCAGATCAAAGTTTGATCGACATAGGGAATTTTGGTCATTGAACCATAAAATTGTTTGCTCTAACGTGAAACGCGGTATCCAAGTCTACGTTTTCTTTTTTTCTTTTTGGGAAAATCGTGTTTCAGTGGTTTTATGTCACACTAGTGGATCTTGTGCACTATTTAGGGGACACACAAACCTCTTTTTTCAACAAACTTTTATTAAAAATTGGTGTCACTGCACTATTTACACATTTAAAAATTATTTTGTTACAGTGTTTTCAATTTTCAGTTTTCAACAAAATCAGCGGTATCCAAACTCCTGTTAACTTAGAATAAGATGTTTCCATAATCCTAACTTAGAATTAATATGGCATCCACAAGGCACAAGACAGATTGTTTTGTTGGCAAATGTACCCTTTCGAACTTATTGGGTAATAGAAATTTGGAGATAAGCTTATGTCGTACAGGCTAATTATTAGCTCCAACTAGCGAATTGCTTCTTTAACTCGAACGAGAGTAGATTTTATTTGTCAGTCTCACACATGGGATTCATCTTTCTTGTTTCGTTTATTTCGATGGAAAATTTTGTGTAAAGATAATTTTTCGTGTTTTCCAGTATTTGGTAACATAAAAAAAGATGAGTTAAAAGAAAACTATCTTTGGTTAACTTCAAAAGTGTGGCTTATTTTTAGAGATTGTTTTCCATTAAATTTTTTTGGAAAACAACTGTATCTCATAACAAGCTAAATAAGAAAAGTTAAGAGGTTTTTTTAACTCATTTAAAGTTACAACCAAATATTAGAAAATGAAATAATTTTATAGAAAATGCTTTTTGGAAAACGACTTATTTTGTAGAAAACATCATTGCTGAAACAAGCAGAATGTCTGTGTGAGGGGAGAGGATTCCACGAATAGAGGTAATTAGTTTCCATATAGCCTTATTCTTAGGTGGCTTAGTATAGTTATTAATTGTATTTCACTTGAGACCTTTTTAAATTAGAAAGAATTCCTCAAATTATGAAATTTTATTCATCTTACATTTTATAATTAAATAGTTAGGGGAAAGAGATTTGGATCTTAAATATCTTTGTTGGAAACATCAAAAACTACAATTGAACTACACAACAATTAACTTATATTTATAATTTTGGGAATAGCATAGTTGGGGCAACATAAAATAGGCTAATATTTAAAATTGCTACCAGCATGATAAATGCTTCATTGTTTAATTTTAGTTAGGAATTAATAAGGGTGGACAATTTAATGTTGAAAGACAAAATCCAACTTCCTTGATTGTGGATATATAAATCTATAATCTATAATTTATATAGAGAACTGCTACGTCCACAACATTTCTCACAACATTTTCACAACAAATCCTGGTTGGCAGGTTGTTATAGGTTTTAAATTTAAATCTAATACTTAATTACTTTCTTACCCACTAGTAATAGCAAATAACAACTTGCCAACTAGGATTTGTTGTGAGAATGTTGTGAAAAATGTTATGGACGTAGCATTTCTCATTTATATATTATATATAAAACGGAAGAGGTTTGAATTTTTTTTTACCTCGTAATGTTGTGTCTATAAACTTTTGAGACTTTACAATCTTACAAGTCATTATTCTAATATTTTTAATTAAATTTAAATTATTTATTTATTTAAGCCATTAATTAGTATCTCAGCATATCATATATACTTTAAATGTTAGAATATACAGTTCTATATATAAACACAATCATAATAAATGCTTATTAACAACTATCATAATTATTGAACTTCATATTTAGATAAAACAATAAAAGCAAGAAAATTGTTTTTGCGACTTATTTTAATCTCTTTCGCATGGATTACCGACCAGTTTATTAATGAATAGATAAAATAATGCTCTACTGTTTTGGCGAAAATTGTTTTCTCAATTTTATAGTGTTTGGTATGGTAAAACATTCAAGTAAATAGAAAACGTTTTCTATAATTAACGAAAAAAAATAAAAAAAAAAAACAATAGAGTATAGAAAACGTTTCTCATTTTTAAGAGTAGAATTTTTTTTTTTTTTTTTTTTTGAAATGTCATATACTCAATAGACTACCACAAAGAAATTCTCCCAATTAATGGTAACCTCTCCCATAATAGTTGATTGTTGTTGACCAATGTTGGGCAAACTTGATCTTTCAAAATGACATTTTTAAAGAAGAAGAGAAGAGTTATACTAAATGCTATAACTTAACATAATTGTTGAGCCTTTGGAGCCAATTAAAAGAATATCATGATGGGGTTTCTAATCTTGGGCTCATGTTAAAACTTAAAAGTGAGAGAAGTGGCAGCGATCTAAATCAAATTGCATTAGAAAACATTATCAATAGCTAACTACCAAATCAATAATACTCAATTGCATTAGAAAACATTATCAATAGCTAATTACCAAATCAATAATACTCAACAACATATAAACTGAAATTTATGAAATTCAAATTTACAAATTGATAAATAAGAAAATAAAAGCAACCCAGAAACTAAAGGCCATATTCTAGGAAAGAAAATGGCACTATTAAACTATATGATAAAAACCAAGCTAATTGAAAATACTGAGAAATTAAAGCTTGAGTGTCAAGTCAACCTCCACTGGGGATTCACGTTCTGGATTCCGCGAAGAACTGCTACCATTACCACCATTGCCATCGGTAATCATATTAGGAAACGGTCCCATACTTAGAGGAATACCTCTAGACATGCCATTTGATGAAGTTGAAGTCCCATTATTGTCGGTAGTCATGTCCAACGATTGAATCCCACGATTTCCAACCAAGTTCTGTGATGATTGATGCATATTGGCTTGTGGGTATTGTAGCTGAGGCATATTGGCTTGTGTGTATTGTAGGTGATGCATATTGGCTTGTGGGTATTGTGATTGATGCATATTGGCATGTGGGTATTGAGAATGATGCATATTGGCCTGTGGGTATTGTGATTGATGCATATTGGCACGTGGGTTCATGATATTAGCCTGCCTAACCCACCCACGGTGGCCATTTCTAAGTCCGCTATAGGGCCAAGTGTTACAATAATTAGGCTTATGAATCATTGAGTGTGGTTGAACCCCAAGGGTGTTTGTGTTTCTTATAGGTCCATGCAAAGGATTTGAAGCCATAACCGAATAAGGGTACAACATAGGATCCATTGGAGAAGGAAAATAAATTACCTTTTCTTTCTCTTTCTTTGAGGCTGCTCGCTCATGTTTGTGTGCGTTTTGATGGCCCCCAAGTGCTTGAGAAGTTGTGAAAGTGTGCGTGCAAAACTTGCAAGGAAAAAGCCTCTTTTGTGCCTCATCTTTGGGTGGCCCGATCGATGATTGTGGTGACTTTGCAGGACTAGCCTCATTGTTATTGCAATCATATAGGTTGAGTAGTTCAGTTTTGGGATGAGTTTCTTTTTGAACTCCTAGCATGACCTCTGGAATTTCTTGGATTGGGATCACACTCTCTTGTTGATTGGCCGACATTGGTATTGTGATTTGTGCAGCCAGAAAAGAAAGAAGGATAAGTTGTAGGGTTTGAGGGATTGAGAGACAGAGGGATTCATGGTGTAGTATTTATTAGGAGAGAAGTTTATTTCGCATCTTCCATGCATGGAATGGTATCTCTTGTGGAGATATTGCATGTTCTTAAAACAGGAAAGAACTTTAATGAAAGAAGCTAAGAATTACATGTCTTTGACTTTGAATGCTTTGCTCCGTCCTTCTCATGTATCAAACCCACTTTTTCCACTTGCAAACATTCCCAAAATCAAACTCAACTACACAACATACTTAGTTGTCAATTTTTGATTGGATTTTAATACTTTTGATTGAATTTCAACACTTATAAATAAAATCAATACGTCTTTTTTTTTTTTGAATAAAAAATAAAAATAAAAAATGTTACATCCACAACAATTCCATAACAAATTTTAAGTAGTAAGTTGTTACTTGTTTTAATTTGAATCTACAACTTAAATTACTTTTTGTCCACTCATAACAATTACTTAAAACCTATCACATATAAGTTGTTATGAAAGTATTGTGAAAATATTGTAAATATAGTATTTCTCATAAAATTAAATACACTAATCATGAAATTAGCACGATGTGGATTTGGGCGTATGTCTAGGACTCCAGAGGTATTTTCTTTTTCTTTTTTTATGTGGATTTGGGCGTATGATAAGAGCATTCATTAGCATTACCATTTTTCCTTACGAGAGTTTGATTTTTCCTTTGACCAAATCATTAATTGCACCTTATTCAAGAAAAATAAACAATGTATTAATTGTACCCTCAGCATTTAATTTTTCTTATAAGAAAGTATCAATCAATTAATATCCTCGTATACATCTATGGAGATCAATGTGATAGGCCTGATGAATAACACCTCATACCGTTTAATGATAATTTATAATTACAAGGTAGCATTTATGTGGACAGGGTTAAATTAATCAATTGCTTCGATAATATGTCATATACATCTCTAATGTCTTTACTTTTTTTCTTTCTTTAAAAAAAAAATGTTTTCTTTTTTTAATTTCTTTCTTTTGTAATCTTAGATTCTTTATATCTGAACGCATGACATTATTCCATGATGGTTGCAACTTGTAATTTGATAACTAGTGTGTAACTCCTTGCATATGCACAGGTACATTTAAAAACAATCACAATTACATATTATATATATATGATTATTTTTTTATGGTTTATTATATTGGACTCCTTGTTTTTTACATTAAATTAACTAATTTGGCATAAAAATATAAAAATTTAGATTAGATAGGACACGTGGAACAAAATTAAACTCTAATTGAAATTCAATTTTTATCTAAATTAATTCACTTGGCACAAAATTCTAAAATTTAAATTAGATGAGACATGTGGCGTAAAATTAGACACTAATTGAATTCCAATTGGATTTTCTCTCTGCTTTACCTATTATTATATATATATATAGATATAGATTATATAAAAATTGTAATGTTATTGAATTTTTTTTTTTCCTGAAGGAGCACTGTTATTTATTATAACCATTAATATGAGCACATGAATAAATAAGGGTACATAATAACAACACACTAATTACATGCATATCTTTAGTATGCCTGTCAATTATTTTATTTCCTTTTTCTTGTTGAATATAATAGTTTTCCTTCCAAAGTGAGATATGTGTATTGACTACATAATATATGGTTGTACATACATAAAATAAATAAATTCTATATATATTAGAATAAGAGCATGGCCTTTGATAATTAAGATCTTTCTATAATTTGGAAGATATGTTTTGAACAACTGGAGCAAATTAATTATGTGTGTGCATGCACGTGTCTTTTTTTTTTTTTATCTTTTTTTAAATTTCTAAAAAAATTTGATAATATAATTTTAATTAATTAGAATTTCTAAATTTCTAGAAACTTTGATAATAGAGATTAGAGAAAATTATGTTAATAATTTTAATGCACTTTTAAATTATAATGCACCACGAAACAAGAAAAAATGAAGAGATAATAAAGAAAGAAAAGAAATCCACTTGGCACAACCTCATATATTAGAAAATGTTTAATATTTCAATTATATGTAAATAAGAAAATAATTAGCATTTTACTTTAATATTGTGCTTGATATAGGGGTGGCAATTTTTATCCATATTCATGAAGCCACTCATTATCCACCTTATTTTGATAAGTCTTAACCCAACCCATTTGAATATTTTGGTTAAATGGGTAAAGACCCATTTGGTTATTTAATTAGATGGGTCTAAATGGATAAGTCAACTAATACCCACTAAACTCATCTAAAATTTAAATAAACAACATAAAACCTAAATTTATATAAAACGACCAAAATATCCCTGAAACCTAAAAAATGACAAAAATACTCCCAAAACCCAAAAAATTACCAAAATACCCCAAAACTCAAAAATTATCAAAATACCCCCAAAACCTAAAAAATAACCAAAATACCCCTCAAAACCTAAAAATTACCAAAATACCTCTAAAACAAAAAAAAAAGACCAAAATACCTCTGAAACAAAAAAAAAAAGACCAAAATACCCCCAAAACCTAACAAATGACCAAAATACCCCTGAAACCTCAAAATTACCAAAATGCCCCCCAAAACATAAAAATTACCAAAAAACTCTCGAAACCCAAAAAATGGCCAAAATACCCAAAATCTAAAAATGACCAAAATACCCCAAAACCCAAAAAATGACCAAAATACCCCCTAAAACTTAAAAAATGACCAAAATACCCCCAAAACTCAAAAAATGACCCAAATACTTCCAAAATCCACAAAATGAACACAATACCTCCAAAATATCTAAAATGAGCAAAATACCTCCCAAAACCTCTATGATGACCAAAATATCCTCAAAACCCAAAAAAATGACCAAAATACCCTCAAAAACATAAAATGACCAAAATACCTCCAAAACCCAATAAATGACCGAAATACCCCCAAAACTCACAAAATGAGCAAAATAGCTCCAAAACCTCTAAAATGAGCATAATACTGCCCTAAACTAAAAAAAATGACTAAAATATCCTCAAAACCTAAAAAATGACCAAAATATCCCCAAAACTCAAAAAATTACCAAAATACCCCAAAACCCAAAAAATGACCAAAATGCCCCCAAAACCTGAAAAATGAACAAAATACCCTTAAAGCCTAAAAATGACCGAAATACCCTCAAAACCTAAGAATTGCCAAAATACACCCTAAACCTAAAAAATTACCAAAATACCCCCCTAAACCTAAAAAATTACTGAAATACCCTCGAAACCTAAGAATTACCAAAATACACCATAAACCTAAAAAATTACCAAAATACCCACTAAACCTAAAAAATAACCAAAATACCCCCTCGAAACCTAAAAATGACCAAAATACCCCCAAAACCCAAAAAATTGACCAAAATACCCCTGAAACCCAAAAAATGATAAAAATATCCCCAAAACCCAAAAAATGACCAAAATACCTTCGAAATCTAAAAATGACCAAAATACCCCAAAAAACCCACAAAATGAGCAAAATACCTCCAAAAACTCTAAAATGAGCAAAATAACCCCCAAAACCTAACAAAATGACCAAAATACCCCCAAAACCCAAAAAATGACCAAAATATCCCCAAAACCCAAAAAGTGACCAAAGTGCTCCCAAAACACAAAAAATGACCAAAATACTTCTTAAACCTAAAAAATGACCGAAATACCCCATAAACCTTAAAACTGACTGAAATACCTCTAAAACCTTAAAATTACCAAAAATACCCCCAAAACCTAAAAAATGACCAAAATACCTCCAAAACCTATAAAATGACTAAAATACTCCCGAAACTTGAAAAAATTACCAAATTACCCCGTAACCTAAAAAATGACTGAAATGCCTCTGAAACCATAAAATTACCAAAATACCCCCTAAACTTAAAAAATGACTGAAATACCCCCTTGAAACCTAAAAAATGACCAAAATACCCCCCAAAACCTAAAAAATGACCGAAATACCCTTGAAACCTAAGAATTACCAAAATACACCCTAAACCTAAAAAATTACCAAAATACCCCCTAAACCTAAAAAATGACTGCAATACCCTTGAAACCTAAAAATTTACGAAAATACCCTGAAACCTAAAAAATGATCGAAATACCCTAAAACCAAAAAAATAACTAAAATAATCCCAAAACCTAAAAAAATGACCGAAATACCCCCAACACCTAAAACAATGACCAAATACCCCCAACACCTAACAATTACTGGAATACCCCTAAACCTAAAAAGTTACCAAAATACTCCATAAACCTAAAAAATGACCGAAATACCTCCAAAACCTAAAAAATAACTGAAATACCCCCGAAACCTAAAAAAATTACCAAAAATGTTTTAGGTATTGGGGTAATTTTGATCGTCTTCTAGATTCTAAGGGTATTTTAGTCATTTTTTAGGTTCTGATGGCATTTCTGTCATCTTTTAGTTTTAGGGTTATTTCAATAATTTTTATGTTTTTTTAGTTATTTCGGTAAATTTCTAGGCTTCAGAAGTATTTTAGTAATTTTTAGGTTTTGGGGTATTTCGGTAATTTTTTTGGTTTCGGGTGTATTTTGGTCATTTTTAGGTTTCAAAGGTATTTTGATCATTTTTTGAGTTTTGGGGGTATTTTGGAATTTTTGAGTTTCAGTGGTATTTTGGTCATTTTTAGAGTTTCGAGGGTATTTTGGTCATTTTTTGAGTTTTGAGAGTATTTTGGTCATTTTTAGGTTTTGGGGTATTTTGGTCATTTTTTGGGTTTTGAGGGTATTTTAGTAATTTTTTTGGGTTTTGGAAGTATTTTCGTAATTTTTTGGGTTTCAGGGGTATTTTGGTCATTTTTTGGGTTTCAGGGATATTTTGGTCATTTTTTGGGTTTTAGAAGTATTTTGGTCATTTTGTTAGGTTTTGAGGGTATTTTGATAATTTTTTGGTTTCGGGGGTATTTTGGTCATTTTTTGGGTTTTGGAGATACTTTAGTTGTTTTTTGGTTTTGAAAGTATTTTAGTCATTTTTAGGTTTTGGGTGTATTTTGGTCATTTTTAGGTTTCGGGGGTATTTTGGTAATTTTTCGGTTTCGGGGGTATTTTGGTCATTTGGTTGTCCGTGCGCTTTGCCTATGGACGACCCCTTTGTTCATAGACGACATACTTGAATCTTTCCCTTTTGGCTCATGGACGACCCTTATGGACGACCTAGAGATGGTAATTTTTGACTATCCCATCAGTTGCCCCCTTGTCCAAGGGTCGTCCAAGGATATTGTTAGGATTTATTTCACACCTTTATGGTCCTGACCTAACCCCTTCTCTCTTCTTTCTTCTCCTTTATATATATATATGGGGCCACGTGTCATGATTTTCTTGGTTGACCTGCTTCGTCGATTGCTTTTTCCAAAGGAACTGCCACATGTTGCCTTTTTAATGGCGGGCATTGCTTCGCTAACCCTGCTTCTGGGCCCTATAAATAGGTACATTCTCTTTCTTGCCCATCACCTTTCTCATAATCTCTTCCGTTATCTCGTCCAAAAGCCTCGTCTAGCCCTCATCCTAGTTTTGTCAAGTATTCCTTCTTCCCTTTTAGGTTTTCGTCTTAATTCTTTATTTTAGTCATGTCTTTGTCTAGTAGTAGTTTTGAGAGAGCGATAGACGAGTACCAGGATGTCTCTTCTGGGAGTTATGAGAGTGGTGAGGGTAGCACAAGCTACAGTAGTAGTTCCTCAGGCAAGCACTATTTGTCTGGGGTTCCTGGTATTCCTTAGAGGAATTCCAAGAGATGCAACGTAGGACGGCCTCTGGGGCTGGGACTAGCTCGTCTAGAGAGCCACCTAGCCCTTCTCAAGATGAGGAGGAGGAAGAGAATGTGATATACAACTGTGCCCCTAAGGTAGCGTCCACCCTAGACGTCTTCAAATTGAAAACCCTTGTAGATAGATACCAGATCCCTAGGGCGTTCAAACCTCGTCTATCCAAGAAAGGTGAATAGTGTTGTTCTCCTTCTTCTAGTTTAGGAGTATACACATCTTACCTTTTAGCTAGCCTTAGGTTTCCCTTAAATTCTTTTTGTAAAGCTCTTCTTTATAGGTTGGGTATTGGACCTAACCAGCTCAACCCAAATAGATAGAAGACGGTAGTTGCCATGCAAGTGCTATGGTGTGAGGCATTGGAGGGGGACTGTCCTATCACAGTGGACGAGTTCCTTTACTATTATAAGCCCTCGGAGATAAAGAAGTCTGCTAGTTTTTACCAGTTCTCGTCCAGAGGCTCTCACTATAGTTTAATAAAGGGTCGTAGCTCGTCTGACAGGCTCTGGAAAATAGAATTTTTTATTATTTCTGAAAATTAGGCTGGGGACCTAATTGATGTGGGTAATGCCCCCTTCCCACCTTTCACCTGTCCTTTAGGTCGGCTTCGTCTTGAGGGTATGTCTCCTTTCCATTTTATTTTATCCCTTTTTTTTTCTTATGTTTTCTAACTTTCAGTCGTCTAATCTCTTTTCTTTATTGATGCAGCTGTTGTTCGTCCACGTTTGGACAAATTTTATTTGGATCGGATTAATCAAGTTCGTGCCTTCCTTGGGAGAACCTTTCACGATCTAGTGCTCTTAGTCGTCTAGCTGCGTTGGGTCTTGGCCCAATACCTACCGCTGAGAACCTCGGCCACGAGGAAACTACTCGTTGAAGTAAGTTTCGTCCATTCCTCTTTTCTTACTTTTTCCTTTCTTCTTTTTAAATTTATTTCATTCGTCGCAGGAATGGCCATGATGAGAGAAAATAGGGAAAAGAACATTACGAGTGGTGATAAGGACACCACCACACCTTCGGTTGTCTAAGGGACTACCGTCCAAACAGGGAAGAGAAAGGCCAAGTCCACTTCTAGCTCAGTGAATCTTGATGACCTTCCCAGTCGTCGAGGTCCTAAGAAGCAAAAACCTGGCAAGACTTCCCTTCCCAAGGTTCCAAAATTTACTCCTCCGACGGTAGACCTGGACGACCTTATGGATGTGGTACCCGTCCAAACTGTCCCCCCCGTCTGCAAACTGATCCTTCTCCCCCTCCAACCAAAGTTCCTCGCAAGCCTCATCCTTCTGGGCCGTCTGAACGTTCTCCCAATCTGGTGTTGGACGAGAGTTATGCATGGAGGATGTTCAAGGGAATAATTACTGACAACGAGGTAAACTTGTGTTACAACATGTCAGTGAAAGACTTTGAACGTTCTGCCATCCATGACCTCTTTAAGGTATACAAATTTCATTTGTCTCTGTCTTATTTTCTTCAAGTTTTTGAATAAAATTTCTAACTTTCCTCCGTCCATGTGTAGGCCATGTCAAAGTTTTACACAGCGTCTTGCCAGGCCAAGAAGCTCTATGAAGAAGCCAAGACGGCTAAGGAGAAGGCCAAAGAGCTGAACAATGAAGTTTTACTGAAAAAGGGGGAGGTGATCAGATGGACTGAAGATCTCAATCGTTTGCAGGGAATTGAGACGAAACTGAAGGACGAGGTGGAAGAACTCAAAGCAAATGCCATTGAAAAAGAAACTCACATTGCTCATCTGGAAGGAAAGGTATTAAAGTTTACTTCGTCTTTGGAGAAGGCATATGAAGAAGCCGTTGCAGCTTTCAAGAGGATAGATGAGTACAAGAATTGTCTAGACAGTCGCTATGCAGCTCACTACGAGGACTTCCGTGCTGATGCCAAGGAGGCTTTTCCTGATTTGGACTTTAATTCCTTCAAGATTCCCCTAGCCTTAGAAAGTTCCTTGCTTCCAACGAGTTCTGAAGATATCAATGTGATGGACGATGCCAGCAATGAAGTGACCCAAGATGACCCAAAGTCTGAGGGCAATGCCCCCAGTGGTTTATCCAAATGATTTTATTTTTTTCTTTAGAAAATTTATCATTTTATTTCATTAGAAGTGCCCGTTGTTTTGGGCTTTGCTTTCTCTTTTCTTTTTTCTTTTTTTTTTATTAAACTTATCCAAGTACAATCATCTCGTCCAAGTTTATGGATGAGCTTTATATACGATCAGTTATATTGTCTACATAACTTTAAGGGTTTTTGGACGTTGGTCAACCACCCTCCTTTGAATGAATGAATGAATGTTTTCCATTTTCGCCTTTCATTATGTTTGAATACGTTTTAAACTTTATGGACATACTTTATTAATATCGTCCATATCATTTCCATGGTTTTGTGGTTTGTCCATTTAGGAAAACATGTTATCTCGTCTTGAGCATATGGACGAATTTATCGCCAAAAATAGAGTAAAATGAATCCTTCATGTTTGCCATTTAAGTACAGCTCGTCTATGAATGACTTGCCTTTTCGCTAGCTTTATTTGTTATTCAAACTTAGGACGATCATTTACTCGTCCTTAGCGAAATTGTTCCCAGCAAATGCTCGTCCATATATTGGATTGTTAGGCTAGTTAGATTCATCTATGGGCTTGTGGTGTTTTTTACACACACATTATTCGTCCATGGTTTAGAAGATTATGCCTTTGATTTTATCTCGTCTTAAGCTTAGATGGATATACCTTATGTTTATTTTTCCTGCTTTATCCTTATTTTGAGAAAAGCTTATAGATGATACATCCTTGTGTCCAAGGATTTTATTCGTCTTTAGCTGTTTGTCTTCTATGGATTATTTTGAATGAAATCATAAAAATGAAAGATTCACATGCAATCATACATATACTTGGAAATGCATCATATATATACTTGGAAATCCACACTATGTAAACATTGGTCCACAGGCATGGCACATGCTTAAGAGTTAGTGCCTTTAGGGAATTAAAAAAACTTAATACAACACAAATTTATCCGTGAGTAACACAAAATACTTATATGTCTAAAACACATAGTAGTAGTAATAAGCAAATACAAGAAAATAACAATGCAAGCAACAAATTACCTCAAACGTCTATGGCATTCTTCCTATGGCAATGTTCGTCCATGGTCACTATTGATAGTATCTTCTCAGGTGTTCAACATTCCAAGGATGTTCTAGTTTCCGTCCATCCAGGGCTTCCAAGTAGTAAGATCCTTGCCTTTTGTAGTTGATAACTTCGTAAGGTCCTTCCCAATTTGGTCCCAGCTTTCCGTGGGCCGAGTTTTTGGTGGCCAAAGAAACCCTTTTTAGGACGAGATCCCCAATGTTGAAGCGCCTGGGTTTCACCATGGCATCATACTGCTTTGCCATTAGATTTTTATACCTCACTATTCTTTGCTCCGCGTCCATCCTTACCTCGTCTATAAGATCAAGGTTAAGACAAAGTTGTTCCTTGTTTTCTTCATCTTGATACTTCATCATCCTATGGCTAGCCATGTGCACTTTTGCATGTATGACTACTTCACTTCCATAGGCTAGTTTGAAAGGAGTTTTCCCTGTGGGGGTCCTCACTGTTGTTCTGTAAGCCATAAAACACCTGGTAATTCATCTGACCATACTCTCTTTGCCCCTTCAAGCCGAGTCTTGATGATTTTCAACAAGGATCGGTTTGCTACTTCTGCTTGTCCGTTGGCATGTGGGTGGGAGGGTGAGGAATAATGATTTTTGATTCCTAGTTGTTCACAAAATTCCTTGAAGGGTGTGTTGTCGAACTGTCGTCCATTGTCAGACACTAGAACTCTTAGTACTCCAAATCTACATACAATGCTTTTTCAGACAAAGTTTTTGACATTCTGTTCTGTAATTTTCGCCAAGAGTTTAGCTTCCACCCACTTAGTGAAATAATCTATCCCCACTACTAAAAACTTCATCTGTCTAGTTCCAGTTGGAAAGGGGCCTAATATATCCAAACCCCATTGTGCAAAAGGCCAAGGGGCCATCATTGGGGTAAGATACTCCGATGGCTGTCTAGAAATGTTGTTGTACGTTGACATTGATCACAGACCTTAACATATGCCTTAGCATCAGCTTGGATAGTAGGCCAATAGTATCCTGCACGGACGACTTTGTGGATGAGTGATCTGGCTCCTGAGTGGTTACCACATGCTCCTTCATAAACCTTCCTCAATACGTAATTTGCTTCATCTAGAGCTAAACATCTTAGATAAGGCTAGGAGAAACCCCTCTTGTAGAGCATCTTGTCCACAAGGCGTATCACCTTATTTAGGTATTTCTTCATTCGATCTTTCTTGGCTTCATATATCCCATTCACTTGACCTATAACCAACTGAGAGTCTCCCATGACGAGTGTCAACTCTGCTTCCACAGACTTAGCCAACTCTAGCCCTTTAAGAAGGGCCTTATACTCAACTTCATTATTAGTTGTTTGGTACTGTAAACGAACCTTGTGCTTCAACTTATCTCCTTTTGGTGATTGTAAGATGACTCCTATGCCTCCTGCATGTAGTGTAGACGATCCATCTACATGGGCGATCCACTTTTTACTCTTTTCCATTTCGCCTAAGTCCTCATAACTTTGAGTGAATTCTGCAATGAAATCTACCAAGGCTTGAGCCTTTATCGCACTTCTTGGTTTGCACTTGATGTCGAATTCACTGAGCTCAACAGCCCACTGGATCAGTCATCCTGTTGCTTCCAGCTTATTCATCGCCTTCTTGGGTGGAAGGTCTGTCATAACGTTGATGACATGAGCTTGGAAGTAATGTCTCATCTTTCTAGAAGTTGTTATTAGAGCAAAAGCTAATTTCTCCATTAGCGGGTAACATCCTTCCGCTTCTCTAAGTGCTCGGCTTGTGTAATACATAGGTTTTTGTACCTTCCCTTCTTCCCTGATTAAAGCTGAACTCACGGCATGTAAGGACACCGCCAAGTACAAATACAGTTCTTCTCCCAATACGGACGGATTTAGTAATGGAGTCATGGTAAGATAGTTTTTAAGATCTTGGAAGGCCTTTTGACATTCGTCCATCCATTCGAACGCCTTCCTGAGGACTTTGAAGAAAGGTAAACACTTGTCAGTAGCTTTTGATACAAACCTGCTCAAGGCTGCAATTCGTCCTGTGAGGGACTAGACTTCCTTAATATTTTTAGGTGGTTCCATGTTTAATATAGCTTGGATCTTATCTAGATTCGCTTCAATTCCCCTCTATGAAACCATAAACCCTAAAAACTTTCTAGATGACACTCCGAATGCACATTTGCTTGGATTCAGCTTCATTCTATATTATCTAAGTGTTTCAAAAGTTTCCTGAAGGTCGTCCAAGTGTCTTCCCTCGTCCAACCTCTTTACAAGTATGTCGTCGACGTACACCTCCACATTCCGTCCTATCTGTGGACAGAACATATGATTAACCAACCTTTGATTAGTTGCCCCTACATTCTTCAAACCAAAGGACATCACCTTATAACAGAACAAACCTTGACTGGTAACAAAGGAGGTCTTCTCTTGATCTACCTCGTCCATTTTTATCTGATTATATCTTGAGAAGACGTCTATGAAACTTAGCAACTGATGACCAGCTGTGGAATCTACCAATTGATCAATGCGTGACAAAGGATAACTATCTTTAGGGCAAGCCTTGTTCAAGTCAGTGAAGTCTACGCACATCCTTCACTTGCCATTTGCCTTCTTCACCATCACCACATTGGCTAACCAATCTGGGTAATAGACTTCTCGGATAAACTATGCTGTGGTTAACTTCTAGACCTCTTCCTTGATAGCATTATTTTGCTCGGGGGCGAACACCCTTTTCTTCTGACGAATAGGCTTGGAGGAGGGGTTTACATTCAAACGATGAGTGATTACACTTGAATCAATTTTTAGCATGTCGTGATGACTCCATGCAAAAACATCGATACTCTTCTTGAGGAATTGAACGAGGTCTTTTTTTGTCTTTTCTTTTATACTTGTTCCAATTCTGGTAAACTTTTAGATTACCTTCGTCTAAAGGAATGTCCTGCAGCACTTCGGTGGGCTCTGTGACAACCCTTCTATCCTCAATGCTCATTACCTGCATGTGCCTATCTATAGCCAACATAGCTAAATAACACTCCCTTGTTGCTAA
This sequence comes from Lithocarpus polystachyus, assembly GCA_033629205.1. Taxonomy (NCBI): domain Eukaryota; kingdom Viridiplantae; phylum Streptophyta; class Magnoliopsida; order Fagales; family Fagaceae; genus Lithocarpus; species Lithocarpus polystachyus. The sequence continues at coordinate 16,918,726 of CM066168.1, read as the reverse complement.
TTGATCTCCCTGCACTTGTCCTAGTCCGAACTCTGTAGGAAATTTGACTGACAGGTGGTAGGTAGATGTTATTTCCTTCCAACTGTTTAAAGTTGGCCTTCCAATGATGGCATTGTAGGAAGATGAACAATCCACCACGAGGAAATTCGCTTTCGTGGCTATCTGTTGTGGGTATGATCCCACTACTACAGGTAAAGTAATGGTGCTTACAGGTTGCACCTTCATTCCTCCAAATCTTATCAATGGTGAACATATTGGATGAAGCTTATCTCGTCCCAGCCTCATCTGCTAAAAGGCGGGGTAATACAATATATCTGCTGAACTTCCATTATCCACCAACACCCTCCTTGTCGTATAATCTGCAATAAGTAAGGTAATGATGATTGCATCATCATGTGGGTTATGGATTCTTTCAACTTCCTCGTCCGTGAATGAAATAGCTAGCTCGTCTATTCCTCTTGTCCTTGGAGATTGTCCAGAAAGCTGGACGTTTTGCACCACCTTGAGATACACCTTCTTTGACTTAGAAGACTGTCCCGCCGAAGTTCCCCCTATGATAACTCTTATTTCTCCAAGTGGGGGTCGTGATGATTCTTCAATCTTTCCCTTCAACTTCTCATCTTTGTGATCCCTTCCAACGAAATGCCTCAACTTTCCTTGTCCAATGAGATTCTCTATCTACTGCTTCAAGTCATAACACTCGTCCGTGTCATGCCCATGATCCCTATGGAAGCGACAATATTTGTTCTTGTTGTGTTTGTTGGGGTCTCCCTTCATCTTCTTCGACCACTTCAAGGAAGGATCATCCTTGATTTGCATGAGTACTTGATCAAGTGGGGTATTTAAGGGTGTGTAGTTCTGATTTCTTCTTGAGGACGAGCCCGTCTTCCTATTATCTCGATCTTTCTTCTCTCCTATCCGAGTCTTCTTTGGACGAGGACCTTGTTCAGGATGACGAGGGGGGTCAGACTCCATACGTTCTATTTTTTTTTCTCTTCTTGGCTATAATTGCATCATCTGCATTCATGAAATTCTGGTTTGAATGGACGAGTTCAGCCATGGTTTGGAGTTCCTGCTCATAGAGTTTATTGATGAACAAATCCAAATAGACTCCATTATGGAAGACGGCCAATAATAGCTTATCGTCCATTTCGTCTACCGTGAGGGCTTCTCTATTGAAACGGGTAATAAAGGACCGTAAACTTTTATTTTTCCCTTGCTCTATGGTCAAAAGGCTGGACGAGGAGCGCTTGTGTCTTTGTCCCCCGATTAAATTATTGACAAACGGCTTACTCAATTCTTCGAAAGAACCCACTGTATTAGGGGGTATCTTGTTGAACCATACTCTTGCTGGTCCCTTAAGGGTTATAGGGAAGGCCCTACACATAATCTCATTTGGAACCCCCTAAAGATGCATTGTGGTTTTGAACGTTGCAATGTGCTCACATGGGTCCCGCGTTCCATCATACGAGTCCAAGGAAGGCATTTTGAACTTTGGAGGTAAGGGGTGACTATTGATGGAAGCTGTGAAAGGAGAGTCTATTCGGTGAACTAGGTCGTCCACTAGATTTGTCCTTCTCATGTTTTCCCTCATTTCGTCTATAGCCTTCCTCATTTAATCCATCTCTCTCTCCAAATGTGGCACCCTCTGCGGAGCAGTGCCCCTCGATTGGTTCTCAGGTTCAGTACTTTCTCCTCTGTCTTCTTGACTTTAGGATTGCTCTTCCGCATGTCTTTCATAACGTTGCCTCCTTAGAACAATCTCCCTGTTCAACTCTTGGTTTTGACGAATTAACTCTACTAGGCGGCTGCCATGGATTGTATGTGTTGGATGGAAGACGGTTGCATGATAGGTGCTGACTGTCGATCGCGATTGGGATTGCTTGAAGTATCCCTGATCTCCTGGTGGCCTGGGCTTGTGGCCCTTGATCTTTTCCAAACCATACAACCTTTTGTTTATGAAAGATTAATTTGCAAAACACAAATTTATCTTACAGACAGCGCCAACAGATGCTGCACAAAATCAGTAGGCTGAATGCTTCGGCTTCGATGGGCTGGTGGCTGTTACGAAGGCCTGCAAGGAAGAACGCACTATCAAAAGACGACTGGGGTAGACCGGCCAAGTCCCCTCCGATGACTAAGTTAGTTTCTCTCTTGAAAATTAAATTCTAACTTTTAGGGAGTAATGCCCGGAAACTTACCTTGATTTGATACAAGCCGGTCTTTATATAGAAAACCTTGGAGCGGTTATTCATTTAGTAACTTTCCCAAGATTTGTGGAAAGTAGTGAGTTCTGACATAACTTCCTCAACGGCTATAGAAGTTACGACCGCTAAAGGAAATTAAGCATTTGTGAGGAATTTGTGGCGATGCGTATGTGTTTGGTTCTCGCTCCTGAATTCTGTGGTTCGAATTCTCAAAACACGTGAATGGATCCACACTTCAAAATTTCCTAAGTGTCATATGGTCGTCTGTGCGCTTCGCCTATGGACGACCACTTTGTTCATAGACGACATACTTGAATCTTTCCCCTTTGGCTCATGGACGACCCCTATGGACGACCTAGAGATGGTAATTTTTTGCTATCCCATCAAGAGGTATTTTGGTAATTTTTTAGGTTTTGGGGGTATTTTGATAATTTTTAGGTTTCAAGGTTATTTTAGTCAATTTTTTTGAGTTTTGGGGGTATTTTGGTCATTTTTTTGGGTTTCAGGGAGGTATTTTGGTCTTTTTTTGGTTTTCGTTATTTTGGTCATTTTTTGGGTTTCAGGGGTATTTTGGTCATTTTTTATGTTTTAGGGGTATTTTGGTCATTTTTTAGGTTTTGGGGGTGATGGGATAGCCAAAAATTACCACCACTAGGTCGTCCATAAGGGTCGTCCATGAGCCAAAGGGGAAAGATTCAAGTATGTCGTCTATGAACAAAGGGGTCGTCCATAAGCGAAGCACACAGATGACCATATGACACTTAGGAAATTCTGAAGTGTGGATCCACTCACGTGTTTTGAGAATTCGAACTACAGAATTCTGGAGTGAGAACCAAACCCATACACATCGCCGCAAATTCCTCACAAATGCTTAACTTCCTTTAGCGGTTGTAACTTCTATAGCCGTTAAGGAAGTTATGTCAAAACTCACTAATTTTCACAAATCTTGGGAAAGTTACTAAATGAATAACCACTGTAAGGTTCTCTATATAAAGACCGGCCTGCATCAAATCAAAGTAAGTTTTTCCTGACATAACTTCCCAAAAGTTAGAACTTAATTTTCAAGAGAAAAACTAACTTAGTCATCGGAGGGGACTTAGCCAGTCTACCCTAGTCACCTTTTGATAGTGTGTTCTTCCTTGTAGGCCTTCGCAACAACCACCATCCCATCAAAGCCGAAGCATTCAGCCTACTGATTCTGTGCAGCATCAGTTGACGCAGTTTGTGGGAAGGGATAGATTTGTGTTTTGCAAATTGATCTTTCTCAGATAAAATGCTCTATGGTTCGGACAATATCAAGGGCCACAAGCCCAGGCCACCAGGAGAGTAGGGATGTATTGAGCAATCCCAATCGCGATCGACAGTCAGCACTTGTCATGCAACCGCCTTCCATCCAACACATACAATCCATGGCAGCCGCCCTAGCAGAGTTAATTCGCCAGAACCAGGAGTTGAACAGGGAGATTGGTCTAAGAAGGCAACGTCATGAAAGACATAAGGAAGAGCAATCCCAAAGTCAAGAAGATAGGGGAGAAAATGCTGGACTTGAGAACCAATCAAGGGGCACTGCTCCGTAGAGGGTGCCACATTTGGATAGGGAAATGGATCAAATGAGGAAGGCTATGGACGAAATGAGGGAGAACATGAGGAGGACAAATCTCGTAGAGGATTTGGTTCATCGAACGGATTCTCCTTTCACGGCTTCCATCAACAATCACCCCTTGCCCCCGAAGTTCAAGATGCCTTCCTTAGACTTGTATGATGGGACGTGCGACCCTTTTGATCATATTGCTACTTTTAAGACCACAATGCATCTTCAGGGGGTTCCAGACGAGATTATGTCTAGGGCCTTCCCTACAACCCTCAAAGGACCAGCGCGAGTACGGTTCAGCAAAATACCCCCGAATACAGTGAGTTCCTTTGAAGACTTGAGTAAGTTGTTTGTTAATAATTTCATTAGAGGGCAAAGACACAAGCGTTCTTCGTCCACCCTGTTAACTATAGAACAAGGAGAAAATGAAAGTTTGCGCTTTTTTACTACCCGTTTCAATAGAGAAGCACTCACAGTAAATGAAATGAACGACAAGCTGTTATTGGCTGCCTTCCATAATGAAGTCAATTCAGATCTGTTCATCCATGAACTCTATGAGCAGGAACCTCAAACCATGGCTGAACTTGTCCATTCATCCCAAAATTTCATGAATGCAGAAGAAGCAATTATAGCCAAAAAGAGAAAGAAAGCAAAACCTATGGAGTCGGACCGCCCTCGTCATCTAGAACAGGGTCCTCGTCCAAAGAAGGCTTGGACGAGAGAGAAGAAAGATTGAGTACTCATGCAAATCAAGGATGATCCTTCCTTGAAGTAACCAGAGAAGATGAAGGGAGACCCCAACAAGCACAATAAGAACAAATATTGTCGCTTTCATAGGGATCATGGGCATGACACGGACAAGTGTTATGACTTAAAGCAATAGATAGAGAATCTCATTAGACAAGGAAAGTTAAGGCATTTCGTTGGAAGGGATCATAAAGAAGAGAAATTAAAGGGAAAGATGAAAGAATCGTCACGGACCCCACTTGGGGAAATAAGAGTTATCATAGGGGGGAAGCAGCACAGTCTTCCAAGTCAAAGAAGACGTATCTCAAGGTGGTGCAAAACGTCCAATTATCAGGGCGATCTTCAAGGACGAGGGCGATGGACGAGCCAGCTATTTCGTTCATGGACGAAGAAGTAGAAGAAATCCATCACCCACATGACGATGCAATTGTCATTACCTTACTCATCGCAGATTACACGACCAAGAGAGTATTGGTGGATAATGGAAGTTCAGCAAATATATTGTATTACCCCGCCTTCCAGCAAATGAGGTTAGAACGAGATAAGCTTCGTCCAACATGCTCACCATTGATAGGATTTGGAGGAATGAAGGTGCAACCTGTAGGCACCATTACTTTACCTATAGTGGTGGGATCATACCTACAACAGATAACCAAGGAAGTGAATTTTCTCATGGTGGATTGTTCATCCTCGTACAATGATATCATTGGAAGGCCAACTTTAAACAGTTGGAAGGCAGTAACATCTACCTACCACCTATCAATCAAGTTCCCTATAGAGTACGGAATAGGACAAGTACAAGGGGATCAGCTAGCAGCAAGAGAGTGTTATTTAGCCATGTTGGCCATGGACTAGCACGTGCAGACAATGAACATTGAGGAGAGAAGGTCTGTTATAGAGCCCACCAAAGTACTGCAAGACATTTCCTTGGAAGAAGGTAATCCTGAGAAGTTTACCAAATTTGGAACAAATATGGAAGAAAAGACGAAACAAGACATAATTCAATTCTTGAAGAGAAGTATTGACGTCTTTGCATGGAGTCATGAAGACATGTTAGGGATTGATCCGAGTGTTATTACCCATAGGTTGAATGTAAACCCCTCCTCCAAGCCTATTCGTTAAAAGAAGAGGGTATTCGCCCCCGAGCGAGATAACGCTATCAAGGAAGAGGTCCAAAAGTTAATCGCAGCACAGTTCATCTGGGAAGTTTATTACCCGAATTGGTTGGCCAATGTGGTGATGGTGAAGAAGGAAAATGGCAAGTAGAGGATGTGCGTGGACTTCACTAATTTAAACAAGGCATGCCCTAAGGATAGCTATCCTTTACCACGCATTGATCAATTGGTAGATTCCAGAGCCGGTCATCAGTTGCTAAGCTTCATGAACACCTTCTCAGGATATAATCAGATAAAAATGGACGAGGCAGATCAAGAGAAGATCTCCTTTGTTACCAGTCAAGGTTTGTTCTGTTATAAGGTGATGCCCTTTGGTTTGAAGAATGCAGGAAAAAATTATCAAAGGTTGGTTAATCATATATTCCATCCACAGATAGGACGGAATGTCGAGGTGTACATCAACGACATGCTTGTAAAGAGCTTGGACGGAGGAAGACACTAGAATGACCTTCAGGAAACCTTCGAAACACTTAGACAGTACAAGATGAAGCTGAATCCAAGTAAATGTGCATTCGGAGTGTCATCAGGTAAGTTTTTCAGGTTCATGGTTTCACAAAGAGGAATTGAAGCGAATCCAGACAAGATCCAAGCCATATTAAACATGGAACCGCCTAAAAATATCAACGAAGTCCAGTCTCTCACAGGGTGAGTTGCAACTTTGAACAGGTTTGTATCAATAGCCATTGACAAGTGCTTACCCTTCTTCAAAGTCCTCAAGTAGGCGTTCGAATGGACGGACGAATGTCAAAAGGCCTTCCAAGATCTTAAAGACTATCTCACCGTGGCTCCATTACTAAGTCCGTTCATGTTGGGAGAGGAATTGTATCTGTACTTAACGGTGTCCCACATGCCGTGAGTTCAACTTTAATCAGGGAAGGAGGGAAGGTATAAAAACCTGTGTATTATACAAGCCAAGCACTTAAAGGAGCGAAAGGACATTACCCACTAACAGAGAAATTGGCTTTTTCTCTAATAACAGCTTCCAGAAAATTGAGACATTATTTCCAAGCTCATGTCATCAACGTTATGACGGACCATTGGCTTAAAAAAGCAATGAATAAGTTGGAAGCCGTCGAATGACTGATCCAATGGGCAGTTGAACTCAGTGAATTTGACATCAGGTATAAACCAAGAAGTGCAGTAAAGGCTCAAGCCTTGGTAGATTTCATTGCTGAATTCATTCCAAGTTATGAAGACTTAGACAAAATAGAAGATAATAAAAAATGGGTCGTCCATGTAGATGGATCATCTACACTACTTGCAGGAGGAATAAGGGTCGTCTTACAATCACCAGAAGGGGATAAGTTGAAGTACAAGGTTCTTCTGCAGTACCAAACAATTAATAATGAAGTTGAGTATGAAGCCCTTCTTAAAGGGATAAAGTTGGCTAAATCTGTAGAAGCAGAGTCAATACTCGTCATGGGAAACTCCTAGTTAGTCATAGGCCAAGTGAATGGGACATATGAAGCCAAGGAAGACCAAATGAAGAAATACCTAAATAAGGTCCTACACCTTGTGAAGAAGTTCAAAGAAGCTAAATTCGTTCAAACCCCAAGAGAAGAAAACATGAAAGCAGATACTCTGGAAAAGGAAGCCTCAGCGAATGAAGCAATAGACGAATTGAATGAAATTCAGTATATGCCAAGCATAAACCTTCCAGAAATATTGCAAATAAAAGGTGAAGAAAATTGGATGACCCCGATAGTCTCGTACTTGAAGGATGGAAGGCTTCTAGAAAGGAAAGACGAAGCCAGAAAGCTCAGGGTCAGATCAACTAGGTACATTCTCATAGACGGGGCGCTGTACAAAAGAGGTTTCTCCCAGCCTTATTTATGATGTTTAGCTCCAGACAAGGTGAGTTATGTACTGAGGGAAGTTCACGAAGGAGCATGTGGTAACCACTCAAGAGCCAGGTCACTCGTCCACAAAGTCATCCATGCAGGATACTATTGGCCTACCATCCAAGCTGAAGCTAAGGCATATGTCAAGGTTTGTGATCAATGTCAATGTTTTAGTAACGTTCCTAAAAGGCCATCGGAGTATCTTACCCCAATGATGGCCCCTTGGCCTTTTGCATAATAAGGTTTGGATATATTAGGCCCTTTTCCAACTAGAGCAAGACAAATGAAGTTTTTGGTGGTGGGGATAGAATATCTCACTAAGTGGGTGGAAGTTGAACCCCTGGTGAAAATTATACAATAGAATGTCAAAAACTTCGTCTGGAGAGGTAATGTATGCATATTTGGAGTACCAAGAGTGCTAGTGTCTGACAATGGACGACTATTCACCAACACACCCATCAAGGAATTTTGTGAACAACTTGGAATCAAGAATCATTATTCCTCACCCTCTAACCCACAGGCCAATGGACAAGCAAAAGTAGCAAACCGATCCTTGTTGAAAATCATCAAGACTCGGCTTGAAGGGGCAAAAGGAGTATGGCCAGATGAATTTCTAGGTGTTTTGTGGGCTTACAGAACAACAGTGAGGACCCCCACAGGGGAGACTCCTTTTAAGCTAGGTTATGGGAGTGAAGTAGTCATACCTGTAGAAGTGTACATGGCCAGCCATAGGGTGATGAAGTATCAAGATAAAGAAAACAAGGAATAACTTCGTCTTAACCTCGATCTTATAGACGAGATAAGGATGGATGCGGAGTAGAGAACAACAAGGTACAAAAACCTTATGGCAAAGCAGTATGATGCCATGGTGAAACCCAGGTGCTTCAACATTGGGGATCTCGTCCTAAAAAGGGTTTCTTTGGCCACCAAAAACCCGGCCCACGGAAAGCTGGGAGCAAATTAGGAAGGACCTTACAAAGTTATCAACTGCAAGAGGTAAGGATCCTATTACTTGGAAGCCCTAGATGGATGGAAGCTAGAGCATCTTTGAAATGTTGAACACCTGAGAAGATACTATCAATAAAGGGTGACCATGGACGAGCATTGCCATAGGACGAACGCCGTGGACATTTGAAGTAATTTGTTGCTTGCAGTATTATTTTCTTGTATTTGCATCAACTACTACTATGTGTTTTAGACGTATAAGTATTTTGTGTTACTCATGGACGAATTTGTGTTGTATAAGTACTTTTAATTCCCTAAAGGCACTAGCTCTTAAGCATGTGCCATGCCTGTGGACGAATGTTTACATAGTGTGGATTTCCAAATATATATATGATGCATTTCCAAGTATATGTATAATTGTATGGGAGCCCTTCATTTTTGTGATTTCATTCAAAATAATCCATAGAAAACAAATAGCCAAAGATGAATAAAATCCTTAAACGCAAGGATGTACCGTCTATAAGCTTTCCTCAAAATAAGGATAAATCGAGAAAAATAAACCTAAGGTATATCCATCTAAGCTTAGGACAAGATAAAACCAAAGGTATATCCATCTAAGCTCAATAGAAGATAAAACCAAAGGCATAATTGTCCAAATCATGGACGAATAATGTGCGTGTAAAAACACCACAAGCCATAGACGAATCTAACCAGTCTAACAATCTAGTACATGGATGAGCATTTGCTGGGAACAATTTCACTAAGGACGAGTAAATGATCATCCCAAGTTTGGATAGCAAATAAAGCTAGCAAAAAGACACGTCATTCATGGACGAGCTGTTCTTGAATGGCGAACATGAAGGATTCATTTTACTCTGTTTTGGCGATGTAAGAAGAACTTCGTTCATATGCTCAAGACGAGATAAAATATTTTCCTAAATGGATGAACCACACAACCATGAAAATGATATGGACGATATTAATAAAGTATGTCCATAAACTTTTAAACGAATTCAAACATAATGAAAAGTGAAAATGGAAAACATTCATTCATTCAAAGAAGGGTGGACAACCAATGTCCAAAAACCCTTAAAAATTTATATAGACAGTGTAACTGATCGTATCGAAAGCTTGTCCATAAACTTGGACGAAATAATTGTACTTGGGTACATTTGATAAAAGAGAGAGAGAGAGAGCAAGAAAAGCCCAAAACAATGGGCACTTTTACTGAAATAAAATGATAACTTTTCTAAAGAAGATAAAATCATTTGGATAAACCACTGGGGGCACTGCTTGCAGACTTGGGATTGCCCTGAGTTACTTCATTACTAGCGTCGTCCATCATGTTGACGTCTTCAGAACTTGTTTGAAGCAAGGAGCTTTATGTAGCAAGGGGAATCTTGAAAAAGTCAAAGTCCAAGTTAGGAAAAAACGTCCTTGGCATCAGCATGGAAGTCCTCATAACCAGCTACATAGTGGCTGTCTAGACGATTCTTGTACTCGTCAGACTTCTTAAAAGCTGCAACGGCTTCCTCATGTGCTTCCTCATAACCAGCGAGTGTCTTTCTCAATGACATCTGCTTTAAGTTTTTCCACCTCGTCCTTCAACTTTGTCTCACTCCCTTGCAAACGATTAAGATCCTCAGTCAACCTAATCACCTCCCCCTTTTTCAATAAAACCTTAGTGCTCAGCTCCTTAGCCTTCTCCTTCGCCGTCTTGGCTTCCTCACAGAGTTCCTTGGCCTGGCAAGTTGCTGTGTAAAACTTGGATATAGCCTGTGAATGGACGAAGAAAAGTTAAAATTTTTACTCAAAACTTGAAGATAAATAAAGATGAGTAAAACTGGCATACCTTGAAGAGGTCATGAATGGCGGAATGTTCAAAGTCTTTTACTGACATGTTGTAACACGAGTTTACCACGTTGTCAAAAATAATTCCTTTGAACGTCCTCCAAGCATAACTTTCGTCCAACACCAGGTTAGGAGGACGCTCAGAAGACTCATAAGGATGAGGCTTGCAAGGAGTCTTAGTTGGAGAGGGAGTAGGATCAGCTTGGACGGGTGGAATTATCTGGACGAGCTCCGCGTTGACCACATGATCGTCCAAGTTTACCGTCGGAGGTGTAAACTTGGGAACTTTAAGAAGAGAAGTCTTATTATGCTTTTGCTTCTTAGGACCTTGACGACTTGGAAGGTCATCAAGGTCCACTGAACTTGAGATAGACTTAGACTTCCTTTTCCCTGCCTGGACGGCAGTCCTCTAGACGACTGGAGGAGCAGCAACAATCTCATGCCCACTAGTGATGTTCTTTTCCCTATTTTCTCTCATCGTAGTCATTCCTGCGACGAGGAAAGTTAAAAAAAAAAAGGGAAAAAGAAGGAAAGAAAAAAGTGGGAAAAGAGAAATGGACGATACTTACTTCGACGAGTAGTTTCTTCGTGGCCAAGGTTTTCAACAGTAGATACTGGGCCAAGACCCCACGCAGCTAGACTACTAAGAGTGACTAGATCGTGAAAGGTTCTCCCAGGGAAGGCACAGACTTAATCAATCTGATCCAAATAAAATTTGTCCAAACGTGGACGAACAACAGCTGCATCAATAAAGAAAAGAAATTAGACGACTGAAAGTTAGAAAATATATAAAAAAAGAAAAAAGAAGGGATAAAATAAAATGAAAATGAGACATACCCTCAGGATGAAGGCGACTTAAAGGACTGGTAAAAGGTGGGAAAGGGGCATTACCCACATCGACTAGGTCCCCAGCCCAATTTCCAGAAATAATAAAAAATTCTATTTTTCAAAGCCTGTCAGATGAACTACGGCCTTTTATTAAACTATAGTGAGAGCCTCTGGACGAGAACTGGTAAAAACCAGCAGACTTCTTTATCTTTGAGGGCTTATAACAGTAGAGGAACTCGTCCACTGTGATAAGACAGTCCCCCTCTAATGCCTCACGCCATAACACTTGTATGGCAACTACCGTCCTCCATCCATTGCGGTTGAGCTGGTTAGGTCCAATACCCAACCTATGGAGAAAAGCCTTACAAAAAGAATTTAGGGGAAACCTAAGACTAGCTAAAAGGTAAGACATTTATACTCCTAAACCAGAAGAAGGAGAGCAACACCATTCTCCTTCCTTGGGTAGACGAGGATTGAACTCCTTAGGGATTTGGTATCTATCTACAAAGGTTTTCAATTTGAAGGCGTCTAGGGTGGACGCTACCTCAGGGGTACAGCTATATTTAACATTCTCCTCTTCCTCCCCCTCGTCTTGAGAAGGGCTAGGTGGCTCTCTGGATGAGCTAGTCCCAGCCCTAGAGGCCATCCTATGTTGCATCTCTTGGAATTCCTCAAAGGGAATACCAAGAACCCTTGACGAATAATGCTTGTTTGAGGAACTACTATTATAGCTTGTGCTACCTTCACGACTCTCATAACTCCCAGAAGAAACATCCTGATACTCGTCTATCTCTCTCTCCAAACTACTACTAGACAAAGACATGACTAAAATAAAGGATTAAGATGAAAGCCTAAGAAGGAAGAGGAAATACCTGACAGAACTAGGACGAGGGCTAGACGAGGCTCTTGGACGAGATAGCAAAGGATATTATGAGAAAGGTGAGGGGCAAGAAAGAGAATGTACCTATTTATAGGGCCTAGAAGTGGGGTCAGCGAAGCGACGCTCGCCATTAAGAAGGCAACACGAGGCAGTTCCTTTGGAAAAAACAATCGACGAAGCAGGTCAAACAAGAAAATCATGACATGTGGCCCCATATATATATATATATATATATATGTATATATATATATACATATATATATATATATATATATATATATGTATATATATAAGAAGAGAGAAGAGAGAAGGGGTTAGGTCAGGACCATAAAGGTGCGAAATAAGTCCCAACAATATCCTTGGACGACCCCTGGACAAAGGGGCAACTAATGGGATAGCCAAAAATTACCACCTCTAGGTCGTCCATAGGGGTCGTCCATGAGCCAAAGGGGAAAGATTCAAGTATGTCGTCTATGAACAAAGGGGTCGTCCATAGGCGAAGCGCATGGACGACCATATGACAGTTAGGAAATTCTGAAGTGTGGATCCACTCACGTGTCTTGAGAATTCGAACCACAGAATTCTGGAGTGAGAACCAAACCCATACACATTACCGCAAATTCCTCACAAATGCTTAATTTCCTTCAGCGGTTGTAACTTCTATAGTCGTTGAGGAAGTTATGTCAGAAGTTACTAATTTCCACAAATCTTGAGGAAGTTACTAAATGAATAACTGCTCCAAGGTTCTCTATATAAAGACCGTCCTGCATCAAATCAAAGTAAGTTTTTCCTGACATAACTCTCCAAAAGTTAGAATTTAATTTTCAAGAGAGAAACTAACTTAGTCATTAGAGGGGACTTGGCCGATCTACCCCGGTCGCCTTTTGATAGTGCGTTTTTCCTTGCAAGCCTTCGCAACAACCACCAGCCCATCGAAGCCAAAGCATTTAGCCTACTGATTCTGTGCAGTATCAAGGGGTATTTTGGTCATTTTTGGGGTTTTAGGAGGTATTTTGGTCATTTTTGGGGTTTTGGGGAGTATTTTGGTCATTTTAGAGATTTTGGAGGTATTTTGGTCATTTTAGTGGTTTTTAAGCATATTTGGTGATTTTAGTGACATCAGGGGTATTTTGGTCATTTTAGAGGTTTCATGGATATTTTACTCATTTTAGAGATTTTGAAGATAATTTTGGATGTCCAAGGGTATATTGGTAATTTTGAAATTGTAGGGGTATTTGCATCATTTTAGGTATTTAAGGGTATTTTGGTAATTTTGGAGGTCAAGAGGGTATTCAAGTTGTTTTAGAGGTATTTGGGTCATATTGAGTTAAATAGATGGGTTACTAATTAAATGAGTTGGGTTGGTAACGGATAATTAATTTATATATAAACGGGTCATAAATGGATAAATGAGTAATTACACACCCAACCCATTTATGACCCAACCGGCCCATTTGCCACCCCTCTTGATAACACAATTGACGAATTTTTTATCTATTATATATATTATTGAATTAATACATTAAATATAATTTAAGAGGCAATGAAAGACAGCTACAAAGCATCTGGAAGCCATATCATGGGATGCACAGCCAAAACCTGGTTGCAAAACTATTTTTCGTCAAATCAATGACCACATTGATAAAGAACTTGGTAGTACAAAACTACTACCAATGATGCTCAGCATGTTGCTCTTCAATTGACTAGCCTATTTTTGGATCCATGTACATAACCTTCCTCTCAAAGGGATGACCAATGAAGTTGGAAAACTGATGGATTCATTGGATACTTTAGAGGAGATTAATGTGCCAGAGAAGAAGATTAGGTGGAGAAAATAATTAAGTACGTCTTCAGTTCACAATCAATGTTCAAAAATCGTTGTAAAGAGGAAAAAGAACACGCTAATGCGGATCTCTAGTAAGAAGGGCAATGACTGCTTGCTATATAAAATGTGACGGTAGCAATTTCAATGATGTAGAGGTTAAGGTAGCAGTCCTTACCAGGACTGAGTTCCTTTTGCTTTCGGCATGAGAACCGACAAGTACTATCATTGAAATTGCTACCATCACATGTTCATTAGCCATCTAACTAGGGTAAGAACAAGGCTTCCATACTAGACATAAACAGAAAGCCACAAGAAACAAAATACGTTTGGTTTAAGAAAATCCTCCTTGAATCCGCCACATTTTCATAAACTCCACCATGAAGAATGGAGAAAACTCTTTAAAATTTTGTTAATCAAATTTTGAATTACCTAAGAGGCTACAACCACAATATAACTACTATAGAAATCCTAGGGCGGCTGGGAAACGCTAGAAAGCCTTAATTCTTGTTATACAAGAAATAAGATAGAAAATAGGAAAAAACACCCCCGAAAAAAGGAATTTTGAGAAAAATAAAAATCAAATTCTATGAAATTTATAAAATGTCCCAAAAAAAAATAAGACCATATTTTTCCTTTTAATTTGAAAATTATAACAAAAAGAGAAAGTATCATAAGTAGAAAAATAAACTAATTGAAGCTTAAACAAAGGGAGTTTCATAAAAACGGCGTAGGTCATGACTGTAAGGTGATGACTTTTAATCTCATGATGCTTCCTTTCAATTCACCAAAATACATATGATTCTTTCCTTTTTCTCTAATGATTAACACTAGAACATTTCTATTTTCCAAATTTTTTGCGTGTTGACTTCGAATAGTTTCCGTGTTCAATTGATTCGTTTTGGTGTTATATTTCTTAATTTCCTATCACATGTCCTTTCTTTCCTCTTTATTTCTTTAGTTTAATTTTAGTTTGGATTAACATTTAGTTGTTTTTGAAGTAGGAATTTTAATTTTCATCAAAACACAATTCACTTGGCAATGTATTTGAATGTACCTACCAATTGTTTGAGTTATTTACTGTTAAAGGTCCTTATGCCTTAGATTTAATTTTAATTGTGGTTGAGATGATTATAATTTTTTTTTTGGATATTTGATTACCATGCTAATCTCCTTGAGATAATAAGAAATGTAAAATGCACCAAAACAATATATTTGAAGATTTAGACCGTTAAGTTGTATAAAAGAAAATTTAGGAAAACATAACCCACGATGACACAAGTTTTTTGAATAGCACTATGACACAAGTTCAATTAAAATGATTCCTCTTAAAAATAGAACAATCTTAACTGAACACACCCAAAATAATCAAATTAAAGAGTGGTTTGAGATAGAAATAGAAAATAAAAAGATATACAGATGTAGGGACAAAGAAAAAGAGAAAATTTCTAAAGAAGTTATTGCTTTTGTACGTAGAGAGTGAGAGACTAAATGAATATAAATGAGTGATGTTTATATGCAATTAGGAAAGAGAAAAAAAATGGGGACGTGAGTTTATTTCTTCCAAAGACAACTGATCCTAACATATTATTTTCAACAAATTTCAAACAGCAAAATATACATTAAACAACATTATTAAATAATAACATATTCCTGAAAATCACGCAATGCAAAATTAAAACTGAACTGTTCATTAAAATTTGAAAGAATTTATTCCAAATTTATTTAATTATATAATAAGATGACAAGCATGCATTTAATTACAGGAAATCAATGGTATATTATTTATAATTCATTCACGTACAACAATGCAAAATTAAAAAATGCAAACATAAATCAAAGCTTAAGAGATAAGTCAAGCCCCATAGGATCATGCTGCTCATTCTTCAATTCTATACCCTTTTGCAGGTCATCACAACCAGAAATACCCCCCAAAGTATGAAACATAGCCCTTCTGTTGAAGCTCTTCATTCGATCACAATAATCCTCCATCATCGGTTGGGGCATGGTGGATTGCAGGCTCTTAGTACTTGGCATTGACTGTTTTTCAAATCTATAACCAGGTTGAGGATGGGGCCTAGGATAAGTAGATTGATGATTCATTGAGTGCATATGCATCCCTAGATTTCCAGTGAATGAATGTTCAAGAGGAAGAGTTACCATGCCTAGATAGCTACTGTCTTTGTGCCTTAAAGAAGGCATATCCACTATTCTTTTCAATTCTTTAGCCAAGGCTCTCTCATGTTTGTGACCATTTTGGTGGCCACCTAATGCTTGGGCACTAGGGAACATTTGGTTGCAAAATTTGCATGAGAAATGCCTTCTTTTCGCCTTTGTTTTGTGAACCCCGTTTGAAGATGCCATTGACAGTCTAGAAGGTGAGTTCATCTCGCTGTTAGAAAGCTTCAGGTCCGAAAGGTTATTTGCTTCTATATATGTTATTTCAGCTTCTTTTTCAACCTCTCTTTCTTTGCCCTTGGATTCTACATCGTTGTGGGATATTTGCTTAAATGTCGAGGTGCTAGATATGGCAGGATGACAAACGCAGTCACATTTTGCTTCCATGACTAAACTTGGAGATAGCTACTAAACCTGCTGAGTTTGAAAGTGCACGTCACAATTATGAAACATATATGGTGATAGCTATAAATGGTTGGTTAAATTTAAATGGTAACTTATAGAAGAATTCTAAGTTCTCTCTCTCTCTCTCTCTCTCTCTCTCTCTCTCTCTCTCTCTCTCTCTCTCTCTCTCTCTCTCTCTCTCTCTCTCTCTCTCTCTCTGTGCCCAAGATAGAAATTTTGTTCTAACCTAATTTAGGTATATGTGTATGAAACTCTAACCAAAAGACTTAAACCCCACCCCACAAGAACTTATACTTGTGGAGTGACCATCATGCCAATGTTGCGTGATAGATTGTGTAGTCTTCATCTCTCCAAGAGATATAGATGGTTAGAAATTGGGGAAATAATGACACCATAGTGAAAAGAAGAGATCATGATTTTTTTTTTTTTTATACAAGATAGAATTTCTACTCTAACATAATCTAAGTGTATGTGTGTATGAAGTTTCCTCCTAGAGACTTGAACCCCAACCCTTGTCCCCCACACCCCACAAGCATTTATACTTGTGAAGTGACCACCGCATCAAGGGTGCGTGGTGATCATGAATTTTCTAAGATAAGTACTGCTCCATGACATTCGTTATTAAAACTGGATTTGTTTCAACATAAAATATTTTCTTTTTCGGGTGTTCTGGTCAATTTGAACCTCTTCAGCACTCTAGTTAGATAGGCAGTGTAGTAATAAATCAATTCTTTTATGCCCAAAAATGAAAAAACTAAGTCCATGATTATCTAAGAGTAATACTTTTAAATCTCTCAGCACAACTCATTAGCATGAGCTCAGGATTGTACTATACATGGTGACTTGTTTTAGTAGCATGGTGTTTGTCCTTAGTCTTGTAGAGTGCTAGAAGCCTAGAAGATAGGTATGTAACATTTCTTATTCTGACCTGGAATTACTTTAGAGGAAAATAGATGAAATAATAAAATCGAAACATTTTAAAATTTTCAAGGATCAAAATATAGTTGAACCAAAATTCGGAAGATAAGTCTATAGGAACCAAACCTTTTTTCTCTTGTGTGATGTTTACTCCAGTTACCAAACAAGTCGAATTGCTTCGAATTGCTTCTGGTTCTTCCTTAGGGACCTTAAAGAAGTATAGTGTTTTTGTAGGTAGATCTTGTCTCTGTGAGTGTCTGTGATCGAGAGAGTGATTTATGTGAAAGATATCATGACTCAACATATATATGTGTATATATATATATATATATATATATATATATATATATATAGCGGAAACTTTTACTATATAGCGTATTTGTTGAAATTTTCTTCATTTAGACTTTCATCTCACCAAATGTTGCATTAATGTCAAAGTAATAGTTCATTTAGATATGCCAATGGAGTAATTGTATATATTATTATCAATAACTCAGCAGTAATTGTTTGTGAGAATGAATTTATATGGTTATTTTTTCACAAATTTTAGTACATAAAAACTACTTTATTTCAAATAATAATAATAATAATAATTCAAAATATATATTTTTCCTCATATTTTGTCACTTTGGAAACAATTGAAATAAAAATATCAAAAGGTCAAAGAAAATTTAATGACACTAGCAGTTAAAACTTTTTTTAAAAAAAAACTATAAGTTTGAAGTAGTTAAAATAATTAAATATTTATGAATTCACTAATATCAATCTTAAATTTATAGATCTCCTAAAACTTTTAAGTGATGTGTGATATATATGTGACACCAATATTGTGACAACCTAAATTTGTGCTACATAATTGAAAGAAAAGGTATTAATGGAATAAAAGCATTTATTTTCTTGAATTAAATATTTATAAGTAGTGCATTAATTATTTATGTAAAATGAAATTTTAAAATTATTTTTCTAAAATTTATGTGAGAAACAATTGATTTGAAATATATCATTCCTTTTAAAAAAACATATGTTTAAATCAGTCAAAATAATTAAATATTTTAAATTCACTAATATTAATATTAACATTTTATATTTTCTAGCTCCTTTAATGATGTGTGAGATATATATATATATATATATATATATATATGAAACCAATAATGTACTAACCTAAATTTGTGCTACTTAATTTTTAAAAAGGTATTAATAGGATAAAAGCTTTTATTTTCATGTATTAATTATTTATAAGTAGTGCATTCATTATTTATGTAAAATTAAATCTTAAAATTATTTTTGTAGATTTATATGAGAAAAAATTGATTTGAAATGTAACATTCCTTTTCAAATTGAGTTGTTTTTGTAACAATTATTACAAAGTTCAACAAAAGAAAATTTAGTAACACACAACCAAGAATGTAAAAAAAAAAAAAAAAATCATTGATGTGCCTAAGTTTGTGGAAATAAATCAATATTTGTCAACTCACTCAAGCAATAAATTCATATTCTTAATTTTATTAATTTTATAATGTTCATTTCAATTTTTTTAATGAAATGTAATTTTATTTTTGAAGCCAATGTAATTCAATTGAGGTTTATTGTGTCTAATTATTATTATAACACACGATAAATAAATATTTTTCAGAATATTTTAAAGTACAATTCAGATCGCACGGGACATGGGCTAGTTTTAATAAAAGCTCCAGTCTAAAAATTTAATGACTCGTGTAGTTAACACTTAAAATTTAATATATATATATATATATATATATGAATTGGCCAAAATAATTATATATTTGAATTCACTAATATATTAATATTAACATATTATATTTTCTTACTCCTTTTAAGTGATGTATGATATATATGTGAAATCAATAATGTAATAACCAAAATTTGAGCTACTTAATTAAAAAAAAAAGGTTTTAATAGGATGAAAGCATTTATTTTCATGTATTAATTATTCATAAGTAGTGCATTCATTATTTATTTAAAATGAAATCTTAACATTAGTTTTGTAAGATTTATATGAGAAAAAGATGATTTGAAACATGACATTCCTTCTCAAATTTAGTTTTTTTTTTTAATTATAATTATTACAAAGTACATCAAAAGAAAATTTATAACACACAACCAAGAATGTAAACAAATAATTGATGGATCTTGTAAGGACCAGATTTGATTCCCTTGCCCAAAGGATGAATGGACATGGCCCCAAAAGGCCCAATACAATGAATTTGTAGAGAGTGTGTTGGAAAATTGGGATTTAACGAATCAAATCGCGACAACGATCAAAGTGTACCCAAATGACAAGAAAATGAAGATAGACTAGTTCAATCTAAAGAAAACCGTCCTCGGCACAGTCCGAGGAGATCAATTCTTATACATATTTCTCTCAAGTGTGATTACAAGTTCAGCTCTTGATTACTACAATATTTTTCTTTGTTTGTCCTCCATCTTCTCTTAGGGTATCTCTTCAATTTTATATTATCTTCCCCTTTCATCTCCACCTTTCACGTGTAGATCAGATTGTTGATGTTGATCCCTGTCCCATTAGCACCTTCCTAAAGTCTTTGAGTAGTAGCTGTAAGGCTGAAAGTTACTGTTCAGGCATCACTTCCTCATTAATGCAGCCAGAGAATTAGCTACAGAGCATTCAATACGGTGATAGCAGCTTTCTCCTTAGATATTTCTTAACTTTCCCGTTGTTTCATGTCTCTGTGAAGCATATCCTTATCAATAGAGTCTTTTGGGAGGTCAATTTGAATAACAACATGAACCCTTTGACCTTTGCTTCACTTAGCCGAGGATGTACACCTCCTTGGACTACTTTCTCAAGCTTTCCCAATCGCAACTTGCCCACAAAACTCTGACTCTTACACCATCATCACTGTTTACCTGTCCTCGGACCAATGAGTGTTCTCAGACAAGGCCCAATGCCCACTGCCCAATTTGCATTCCTGGGCCCCTTCTCCCTACCAGCCTAAATTAGTGGAAATAAGTCAATATTTGTCAATTGACTCAAGTAATAAATTCATATTCTTAATTTTATTATTTTTAATAATTTTCATTTTTTTTAAATGAATTGTTATTCAATTGAGGTTGTTTTCTCTAATTATTACTATAACATGCAACAAATAATTCTTTTATAATATATTTTAAAATACACTCCACATTGCATGAGGTATCGGCTAGTCTATAATAATAATAATAATAATTATAGGTGAAGCTGAGAAAAACTCAAAATAGAATTTTAAATTAGAGTTCCAATTTTACACCATGTGTCCTATATTATTTATTCTTAAAGAGTTTTATTTCTTAATTTTAGAATCAAATATGAGACCACATCATAAATATTCATCCAAGTGAGTTATTAAGTTCAATAATCAAAAAGTCTAAAATAAATGAATCGTAAAAAAAATTCACAATAATTAAAAAAATATATATAGACAATTTACATTTTATACCTAATAATATCCTTATAAATTTTTCTAAAGAGTTAACAAAATATAAAAATGAATATCAATAGTATTTAAATTATATATATATATATATATGAATTATATTATGTATCTTTTTGTATATTTTTAAGTATATCCATGCATATGCATGGGGTTACAAGTTAGTTCTAATAAAGGCTCAAGTCTAATATCCTAAGTTGATTGTACTAAGACATTCTTGTAATGCAAGTAAATATATAGAAACTTTACATAGAAAGTTTACAATAATTTTGATAAGCGTATAAAGTAAGTAATCCAAACATAAACAAATAAAATAATTGAGACAATGTGGCTAAAAGTTATGAATTAATCTAAAAAATGATCAATTTCTTTTTTAATTGTGTGCAATTATCACCTTAAATATAGTATTTAATACATCCATCAAAGCAACATTTTTTTTTTCGTTCTCATTTTTCTCATGTTCTTTAACATTGTCTTATAGAAAATGTAAAGAAAAAAAAAGCAGTAATGAACTAAAATTAATGTATCGTAGACTTTTTTTTCTTTAAATTTTTTTTTTAATTCAATAGATACAATAGGGGAGTAGTGATTTGAACAGTAAATATCCATGTACGAATTTGAGACACCAAGAGTTGCCAGCCTAGATTAATGTATAGTAAACTCTTACACTTCATTTGGAAGTTCGTAACAGAATAGAAAGCAATGAAATGGAATAAAGTAATCTTGTTTGGTTGTTTTATAATAAAGGAATAAAAATGAATGAGATGTAAGTAACCCTATTTGGAAGTAATAAAGAAATAGAATCATTTAATAACAGTATTACTATTATACCTCTATTTTAAGGTGAGACTACATTATTAGTCCCTAAAGTTTATCTTATGTATGTAATTGGTCTCTCAAGTTTTCAAAATTAGTAATATAAATCTTTCAGTTAACTTCTATTAGTGATGTTGCTTACGTGACTAACGGAATAATAACCTTGCATTTTTTAAATGTTGTGGCATTTATTTTTATTAAAAAATTCCAAAATTAAATTTACACATAAGAAAAAAACTAGACCCATTCCAATTCAAATATTTGTCCTAACCTGATACAAAAAAATCTCCAATCTGATTTACAAAACATGATAAAGGGGAGAGAGAATGAACAGTTCCAAGGCCTAGCCGCCTGCGATGTCACCGCCCTCCACTAGAGATAGGGGCCTCCTGCTTCACACATCCTTCTCCAACTGACAACCACTAACCCGCCTCCCTCCTTCTCTTGCACAGCCACTAACCCACCTCCATGACTGTTTCAGTGCTGGTTTCCTAAAACACGTCCTCTTCAGCTTGAGTTTTCATCCTAAGCTTGAGACTTTGAATTGAATCAAAAAGCCCATATTTTATGGTGGATGATCTCATAGTTTAGACCACTTTAAGCCTCACAAATTGTTGGCCCTGTCTCTATCTTTAGTATAAAGCAATATTCGTCATTGAGCAAGACTTAAGTACAGTACTTATGTGCTATTCTTTAGGTTCCCCTTTTAAGAATCTGCCATTTAAGATTCTGCCATGTGAATTTTTTCTCATAAAAATGAAGTGTATTTTTTAGCTAAGTAGCCACATAGCTAAATTTTAAGAGGGGAACCTAAGTAACAGTACCTAAGGTACTGTACTTAAGTTTTATCCTTCGTCATTAATGATTTTTTCTCCAATGCACATTGCGTCCATAAATAAGTTGGTTGTGGTAGTGGCTCTTGGGTCCAAACCCAGCCGAAAAACAAAAATTTTCATAATACAAGTGCTAACTTACAGGTCAAAACAATGCAAATAAATTTATGAATTTGTCCTTCCATTGAAAATCATCAATTTAGCTCTTTCACCGTAAATGGAGATTTTTTTGTACCGGGTTAGGATAAAGATTTGAATTAGAATGGGTCTAGTTACTTTCTTATTTGTAAATTTAATTTTTTTTTTAATTTTTTAATAAAAAGAAATGTCACATCATTTAAAAAATGTCAAGTTATTATTCCGTTAGGCATGTAAGTAACACCACTAATGGACTTATATCACTCATTTTGAAAATTTAAGGGACCAATTACACTTGCTTGAAACTTAAGGGATCAATTGCACACACAAGGTAAACTTCAGAGACTAATAGTGTAGTTTTGCCCTATTTTAAACTACATAACTGAATTTTTATTGATATTTTGAGAGTTTTAGTACAAATTTCATTAAATCTAATTCAATTCCCTCTTATTGCTCCTAATAAACACTCAAACCATGATGTGCCTCATTCAGGTGCCATTTCCTTGCAGCTGCCACTATTACCTTCGCGGCACTAGTTATGGGCTTCCCAAGGGTTTCTGCGTCCAGTACCTCTTCCTTCCTAACAAAAATAATGCAAATGTCATTGCCATTGTCATTGCTAACAATTCAAACCCTGTTGCCCTCCTAACATTGTTCTGCAAAAGCAATCTGAGTTTTGTTTTGGAAATTTTACTAGTCAGGTTCTAGGAGCTTCGTCCCTCACCTATCGGTGCAATTGGCATAAGAGAGGAGTTTTTCTCATTCCAAGTGTGGTGGCAAAGTGAATGAGGTTATTGATTAATTGGTTCAATGAGTGAGAAATATAGACTATAGAATTGTTTCTTGAATGTTCGTACTATAGTCATAGAGAACTATATAGTCTATTTTGGTATTCCATCATATATAGGATTGACCACATCAAAGCAATGAGACTATTTGGTAGTCAGGTGTGGCTATTGTGAAGTAAGTCTGTAATGTTTCCTTTGTTTTCGTATTTTCCTATTTGATTGTTGACTTTACAGTGAATTGGTTGTTTCAAACATTTCGCTTTTTTGCTTTTTTTTTTTTTTTTTGGTTCAAAATATAAAATTTGGCCTAATTTTTTTTTTTAAATAGAAAAATTTGGCCTAAGTTGTATTTTTTTTTAAGTACAAAAACAAACAAACATTGGGTGTTTGGTAATTTTAATTTTATTTTATCCAAAGCAAACCTTATCACATACATTTCATTTTTATTTGGGTTATTTAAAAGATTTTGATTTTGGATTTTAGAATAACTCTTAGATGAGTATATGAGATGATTTTTCTTGTATAAACATTTTATATTGTGTTGGTGCAAACACAATAATAATGGAAATAACACAAAAAGAAACTGAATAATACTTCTGAATATTATTAATTTAAAGAGAAAAATTACACAACAACATTTGGACTGAGTCGCACTGCACTGCACTCACTCTCTTTAAGGAAATTCAAACTCTTGGTTGACTAAACTTTGTAACCAGTGCAGATCTTCTCTAACTTGTCTCTCCCAGGATATAACAGCCCAACAAGTGTCGTATGGCTAGAACAACCTCTGCACAAAGTGTTCAAACCCAAAACTCCACCAAAAAGAACACCCTTCCTTGCCAAGAACTTCTCTATTTTTTTTTTAGTGTATATTCCAGGAACTTGGATTGGGTCTGAATGAGTCTATTTATAGGCTTAATGGGTCTCACAAAATTATTATCCAGATTAATCTGATTAATTAGTTCCATTATTCTGATATAGTGAGTCTTACCAAATTAATTACAAATATTAATCTGATGGTTTGGAGTTACACAATTAATGGTCAGATAAGGAGTTTCTGAAGAATGAAAAGGCCCAAACGGAGAGTTCATTAAGTGGGTTAATGGCTCTTCATTTTCCATAATAAAAATGAAGTATCAATTTGGGTCATTTACTCACCAACGGATATGGTAATTATTCTGAATGGACTGTCAAGCAGAAGGATCCAAGAGGCTGATTCATTTCCATTTTTGACACATCCACCCTTCACCTCCCCCTCGCGCACATATCTAGCCCAATATCTGAGTCAATTCATAATAGTCCATCAATCACCACAATTGAAAAAAATAAAATAGTCTCTCTCTTTTTTAATGTGGGATTAAATATTTTCACTAACTCCTCATCTTCTATATTCACTCCCACATCTTTACATTTATGTTGTAATATTTATTCATTTTAATTGATTAATATTAAAATGCTCCAACAATCCCCTACTCATTTTAATATTAAAATTTTTAGTTAAAGAGAGATTACTAGACAAAGACGGGTCACTATGCATCATGAAAGTGTGCTCTGCATTAAACCTTGACTTAGTAAAACAACGATCTCAACTCTAGAGTCGTAGCGGTCTCCGACTT
This sequence comes from Lithocarpus polystachyus, assembly GCA_033629205.1. Classification (NCBI taxonomy): domain Eukaryota; kingdom Viridiplantae; phylum Streptophyta; class Magnoliopsida; order Fagales; family Fagaceae; genus Lithocarpus; species Lithocarpus polystachyus. Next base: position 16,893,695 of record CM066168.1, on the reverse strand, counting down.
AAATTAGAACTGCTTTAAGGAAATTAAGCGTCACTGCTTACATATAACAATCCAGGTGTTGACATGAGCTTTTATAACTAGCATTTTACGATCACGTGCTGATCCTAGTTTCATAAGTGTATTTGAGATTAAGTCCAAATCTCATAGGGAGCAGCCCCACTCCCACACTCACATAGGTGAAATTTTGTCAAGGATACTCTTGTAATTCTGACACCCCACTCATACAAGCTACAAATTTCATTAAAAGTTTTTTACTCAACCTCTCCACATTACAAGATAAATGCACTTACATCATAGGGATGAACAATTAAAAAATTATTTACAAAATAAATAATTAAATAAATAAATAATGCATTTCTTACAACCATCATATGGTTCATTTTTCCCATTGATCCCAATTCTCAAGATTTTTGGTCCTTGGGTTAGGTATCCTCATACATGACTTATGATTCTATGGATTTTAGTCACATCCCCCTTGATGTATTCCAGACCTTATCTTTTGCCAAGGCCTTAGTAAATGGATCTACAAGATTATCATTAAATTTAATATAATCCACAGTTATGATGCCACTATTCAAATAAGATCGCACGGTACTATGCTTTCCTTTTATAGTCTGGATTTACCGTTGTGGTAACATTTTTTAACCCTACCAATTGCGACAATGCTATCACAATGAATTAATATAGGCGGAATTGACATTTTCCAAAGTAGAATTTCATATAACAAATCTCTAAGCCAATTTTCCTCTTCACTAGCTCAAGCTAATGCTATTAATTTAGCTTCCATTGTTGAATTAGCAATTATTGTTTGCTTTTTAGATTTCCAACAAATAGCACCATTACCTAAGGTAAAAATATAACCAGTGATAGAATGAGAATCACATGACAAAGTATTTCAATTAGCATCACTAGAAGCTTCAATCACAGCAAAGTATGTTTTATAAAATAAGCCATAGCTTTTGGAACCCATTAAATATCTCATGACTTGCTCAATAGCTAGCCAATGATCTTTGCTACGCTTGCTAGTTAATCTACTAGGCATTCCTACTGCATATGCAATGTCAGGTCTAGTACAATCAGTAGCATAATGCAAACTACCAATGATACTAGCATAATCGTTTTGATTAAAAATCTCATCATCATTATTCACAGGAAATATATGAACACTGAAATCAAAAGGAGTAGCTACACTTTTGTGATCATGAAAATTATATTTTCTTAATATTTTCTCGACATAAAGTAATTGATCAAGAAATATTTCATCACATGTTTTTGTAATTTTTATACCTAAAATAAAGCTAGCCTCACCAAGATCTTTCATATTAAAATGGCTTTTAAGCATATTTTTCGTCTCATTTATAACATGCATATTTGGGCCAAAAATCAACATATCATCCACATAGAGGCTAATAATAACATGTAAATTATTCCATGATTTAGAATAAATACATTTATCACATTCATTTAATTTATAACCATTTTCAATCATGTAGGAATCAAACTTTTCAAGCCACTGCTTAAGTGCTTGTTTTAAGCCATATAGGAATTTAGTTAGCTTACATATCTTACTTTCTTGTCTAGGCTCTACAAAGCCTTCAAGTTGATCCATATAAATCTCTTCCTCTAGGTCCCCATTTAGAAAAGCAGTTTTTACATCCATTTGATAAATTTTCAAATCAAAAATTGCAGCAATAGCAATTAACAATCTAATAGATGTAATTCTTATTACCGGAGAAAAAGTATTAAAGAAATCAAGATAAGCTTTTTGTTTAAAGCCTTTTGCAACAAGTCTAGCTTTAAACTTATTTACTGGGATTCAGTCACTTCTAAAAGGCAAATAAAAAGAGAAACAAAAAGAAAAATAAAAGAGAAAAGACAATAAAGGGAAAGAGAGAAGAGACAAGACCGTACTGAAACTCCGCCGGTGGTGGAGGTGTAGGACGCAGTGATTGCTAGCTGTAGCCATGGAGATTGAGCAATGGTGTGAGAGAGTTTTTGAATTTTGGGTAGAGAAAGATCTGAAGAAAGAGAGAGTTCTTTTATTTTTTTGGATAGCTGAAAGGTAGAGAGAAAAGAGCAAGGAAAGGGCAGAAGGTGCCTCTCACGCGAATTGTTGAGGTGTATTGACTATTCTATAAAATGACGACATGGCTTTCATTCATTGGGTGGCATAAAACACTACTTTTTCGCCACCTCCGAACAGAAGTGAAACCATTTTCAATTTAAAAGGAAATTTTTCTTCATAAAAAATTGCATCACCAGATTCAAAAATTATTTTGTTTTCAAGATCAAAAAATATATAGGCTGCACTATTAATTGCATAACTAAAAAAAGCACAGGTAGTAGCTCTTATACCTAATTTAGGTATTTTGGGTTAGTAAGCCTTACATAAGCAAGACAACCCCATACTCTCAAATATCTCAAATTTGGCTTATGTCATTTCCACATCTCAAAAGTGTGATATGTGATTTTTTATGTGGCACCTTATTCAAAACATGAAATGCAGTTAAAATAACTTCACCCTGAAAATGTAAAGGTGCACTAAATTCAATTAACAAAGCATTTGTTAACTCAATTAGAGTTCGATTTTTTTCTTTCAGTCACACCATTAGAAGCAGGTGAATATGGTGCAGTAGTTATATGGATAATTCTCAAAGACTGAACAAATTAGTTGAATGCACTTGATTCATACTCATGGCCTCTATCACTTCTTATTCTTTTTATTTTTCTACCGAATTGATTTTCAACTTCTTTTAAAAAATCTTGAAATTTTTTAAAAGCATTACTTTTATTTTTCAACAAATAAATAGTTGAATATTTTGAGAAATCATCAATAAAAGTGATAATATATCTATTTCCCCCACAAGTTAAAATTCCCTCAAATTTACATAAATCGAAGTGAATTAACTCAAATAATTTGGTATTTCTTACAACACTTTTATGAGGCCTTTTGTAATCTTAGCTTGACTACAAGTTTCACATTTTTCAAAATCTTTTGACAATTTTGGAATTAATCCTAAACTACTCTTGATTCCTATATATCTACTATTTATATGACACAAATGAGCATGCCAAAAATTAATAAAAGAAAGCATATAAACTAAACTGGTAGATGCTTTATTATTCTCAACATTCAATTTAAACATTTCATCACAAGCATAACCCTTGCCCAGATATAATCCCTTTTTAGTGATTACATAATTATCAGATTCTACAGTTTGCTTGAAGCCAGCCTTGTTAAGCAAAACACTTGACATCAAATTCTTCCTCAGAGACGGAGTGTAAAGTACATCTTTCAATGTTAGCACACGTCCTAAAGTAAATTTCAAATCAACCTCACCACTCCCAAGAACCTTGGTTTTGCTAGAGTCACTAAGTATAACAGTTTTTTCTTTTTCAAAAGGAGTGTACAACTTGAACTAATTTTTGGAATAGCAGACGTGCCTATTAACACCAGAATCTGCCCACCTTTGTTCAACATATTGCACCATATTGATGTCTATATTCATAGCCACTAAAGGCTCTTCGGTTACGTTAGCCTGTGGGACAGATTCATATTAGTCCATTAAACACTATAATTAAAAAGAATAAAATAGTCTCTCTTCTTTTCAATGTGGGATTAAACATTTTCACTAACTCTTCGTCTTCCATATTCACTCTCACATCTTTACATTTATGTTGTAATATTTATTCATTTCAATTTATTAATATTAAAATGCTCCAACATATTGGTTAATGACACGACATGGATTTTGAAATTCTTATTTTTTTTATATAAACAATTTTAAAATGTCCTGGAGGCATGGTATTAGATGAATGTGGAGAAATTTCAATAAAAGTCCGACAAGAAAAAATCCAAAATTCCTTATGACAAATTAAATCCAACTTTTTAAATTTTTCTTTTTAAACCCCAAATTTTCTAAGTTTTGACAATCTAACTCCATAATATGTGGATTCCAATTAGCTCAATTGGTAAAGTCTTTATACTTAAACTAGTCGCTAACCCGTGCGATACACAGAAAAGTTATTGACTATGAAAAAAAAATCCAACAATGAGTAATTAGACATTTTGCTAATTAGTATTTTTTTTTTTTTAAATGATGAAATATTCAACTTCTATACTTTTCCATAGTTTAGAAGTGTTGTCTAACATAGAACGTCATTGAGTTGTAAGTGTATAGTTACCAAATCTACAAAATAATTTACAATTATTAAATTAATAAGGCAAAACTCCCAATAGTTTTGTATATATATATATATATATACACACACACACACTCAAAACTAATATAAACTGCAAAGATATAAACAAAGACCATGTTATGAGGAAGACACATCAAGTTTCAAATTTGAGTAACAATATGACTTTCTTGTAGTAATAACAATATAAACAATTCAAAACATGTAACAATATCAAAAGTATAATACCTAATTCCATTATCTTTTATGTTGAATCCAAACAAATAATTAACTAGAATTAATCCAAACAAATAATTAATCAACCAAAAATCACATGAATCTAAATAATAAAAAACATTTAAGGTGAAGAATTAAGATCAACCTATTTAAACGCAAATACCAAAAACTCCAGACCTACAACTTCAAAATTTATAAAATTCCCAAATTTACTTCAAAACCAACCAAATTCAACAAATTTATATATAACATACCAAAAAATTAGAGATGCTTTATCTACCATATATAATATAAAATAATTAGTAGAAATTCCAACCCAAAAACCAAACCCATGAAAACAATGTCAATATAAATGTGGAGATTAACCCAAATGCTCAAAAAAAAAAAAAAATCAATTCTAAGCATAATAAAAGAATAAAATAGAAAGAAAAGCTCAGGCACACAAATAAGAAATTTGACATATAATATAAAATTCATAAATAACAATATAAACAAATATCCACATATGTTGAATTGAAATTCTATTAATAATAATATAAAGGTGGTGATGTTCAACGTGAGTCTTTTTTTTTTTTTTTAGTCCTATCAGAATTTATTGTTTTATTTATTCAAAAAATATTAATGTGTAAAATTGAGTGAAATTAAGAAAGAAAGACTTACCATGCTCTTATTAAACTGATCATGATAGCGCTTGATTTCTTCATCGGTCATTTCACGCTTTGCTATATATTCATATACTTTGCCATCAATTATGACCGTTTTTACAAACTTACTACTCATTAATGCAATCGTAGTCTAGGCTGAATTGGAGATCGGTTTTCTGGGTTTCTTTCTGTTTGTGCAAAAGCGTGAGAATGAGAGAATGAAAGGAGATTAGGAGATAAATCATAAAACTGTTGTGTTGTGGACGTGGGGTGTGCTGTGCTCTTCTTGAGCCGAAAATTAGTAGTATTTATATGTTATCTCTTGGATGTATTAGACTTTGAATGATAGACAACCTCTTTTTATTTTTTTCAATATTTATCTTTCTTGGATGTATTAAGATTTGAATGATAGACAATCTCTTTTTAGGAGGGGAGAGATAGTAGCCTTTTCTTTTTTTTTTCTTTAGAAAGAGGAGCTTAATTATAATATTAATTTGAGTAAGGCTAATGCGGAAAATTGAGATGTTTACCTAAAAATTCGGAGGTTTCGGTTATATATATATATATATATATATATTGAATATTGATAATATATATATATATATATAAAATGATAATTTTATTTGAATATTAATGATAATGATGAGTTTAAGTTTAAGTTTAAGTTGGACTTGTTAGAAAGATAGAGTTTTACTCCTTGTTAAGTTTAGACTAAACAAAAATGATTTTATTTAAATAAAATGATAATTTTATTTAAATATTATGCTGACGTGGAAAATTGCGGGAGCTTCAAAGGCTTCGGTTATATATATATATATATATATATATATAGATGATGAGTTTGAGTTTAAGTTGGACTTGTTAGAAAGATAGAGTTTTACTCCTTTTTAAGTTTGGACTAAACGAAAATGATTTTATTTAAATAAAATGATAATTTCATTTAAATATTATGCTGATGTGGAAAATTATGGGAGCTTCAAAGGCTTCGGTTTTATATATATACTAGTCGCTAACCTGTGCGATGCACGGGATAGTTAAATAAAAATTAAAAATACTTATTTTACTTAAAAGTATATGACTTAAATTTTAAAAATGTATAATTTGAAAATTAATGAAAATAACTAATTTGTTCAATATAATGATTTAGAAAAATTCTTTTTCTTTTATATCATTGTTTCACATAACTTTCATATCATTGGTTTCATATCATTGGTTTCATATGTATGGGTTTTATTAATAAGCAAGAGAGTCATAGTCACTACATTAAAGCGAAATTCCAATTAAAAATTATTAACAAATTAACAGAAATTAGAAATTATTAAGAAAGTTGCTATGGAGGCACAGTTGTACCAAAATTCATACCGTATGTCCATTGCAGCTTTGGTTATCTCCATTACTCTTTATGCCCAAAAAAGTTATTGAACTTCTATCTACGAAGGCCCACAATATCAAACCTCCCCCACGCTACCAATAAAGCCTTCACTCAGCAAATGAAGATCCATAGTAAAAAAGTCATCGGTGAAATCCATGGAGGTTTGCAAAACTGAATCTATAACAAAGAGCACAAATCAATGATTAAAAAAATTGAATTATTGCTTTATAATCACAGAAACTTTCATCATGTAACAATATTAATACAATCAGGTCATGGTAAACAAATATCTAAACTTGATTGAAAGATTTAGAACTGTACGCTATCATTGAAGGTTGAAAAATCAGCAATCAAGCATTATTCAACACTTGCACCACTTATAAATATGCATTGCCGGTTGCACAGATTTGTAAAAATCAGCAATCAAGTATTATTCAACACTTGCACCACTTATAAATATGTATTGGAGTTGGATTGGGTTTTGGAGTCTCACCGAGAATTAATGTGTCTTTTGTTTTTGTTCTAATGTGATCATGTTATGGACTGATGATAAATAATGTAGTGAGGACAGAATACGTTTGATTAAAAAAAAAAATAATGATGAATTTAAGTTTAAGTTGGACTTGTTAAAGAGATAGAGTTTCACTCCTTGTTAAGTTTGGACTAAACAAAAATAATTTTATTTAAATATTGTGTTGACGTGGAAATTTGTGGAAGCTTCAGAGGTTTCGGTTTTATATATATATATAGACTAGTCGTTAACCCGTGCGATGCACGGAAAAGCTATTAAATATGAGTTAGAAGATTATTCACTCACATAGACAATCTTCTATTTTTTTCCTATTTGATTTGATTTATTCTTTCTATTTTTCTCTCTCTTATTATTATCTTTAATCTTTATTTAATTTTTATCTTTTTCTTTTATCCACCGTAGAAGTTAATACCTGATTAAAAAAAAAACTCTACACTCTAAGGTAGCTAAAACTAAAAACTTTTTATTGAAAGTACCATAAATAAAGCTAAAAGGTAGCTAAAATAGTACAGTGTGACCTATGAATAACACTAAAAAGTACAATGAAACCCATAAATAATAGCAAAAATAAACTAAATAGTAGCAAAAATAAGATAATAGTAAAAAAAAATTGGTTTTTTAAACCAAGCCGCAAACTAAATGTATATCTATATATTAATTTAGACTTATAAAAAAAGATGTTTGGCTTACCTCTAATACTTTTTTAATTGGATATTCCTTTTATTTTAATGAGAAACTACCATATCACTCACTAACTAAATAAAAAATGTAAATTAAAACTCACTATCACTTGCTATTATGTATTTAAAACAAAAGAAGATTTCTAATTAAAAAAGTATTGAAAGTAAACCAAACACTTTTAAAGTAAAATCTACTCTTCTACGCGTTAATATCTTTTATTTTTCGTTTTTACTTTCTTCCCTCTTTTTTCTTCGCATATTATTTTCTCTGCTCCACAGCTGGCATCAGCCACTAACACACGTTAACTCTCCACACTATTTGACACACTGCTCCACGTCCACAAAGGGTAAATTAAGATCTCTCTCTGTTTCCTCATATAACTGGCAGCCATTGCGTCAAGTATTGGTCCACGGACGAAGGTCTCTCTCAGCAGCAATGGCTGAAGTTCATTCTGCTTGGTAAGGGACTGCGTTTTTGTGTTTAAATTAGTACCAATCAAGGTGCTGCTGGTACAAAATATATTGGCCGTACCGGACAGTACGGTATTATATTCACTCCCTTCTTTGAAAGGCTGAAAAAAAAGAGAAAGGGTTGCTGCTTCGAAGGAGGGAGAAGAGAGATGGGAAGAGAGAATTTTGTTTTTTTTTTTTTTTAAGAAGTGTTGAGATTTGTAATTTTTATTTGATGGGAAAAAAATATATTTATTATTATTTTTTTAAATATTGCTGATGTGTAAAAATGTGAGAGCTCTAAAGATTTTGGTTTTATATATATATATTTACTAGTATTATATATGCCCGTGCGTTGCACAGTTTAATTAAGAATCATATATAATTTAAACAAAAGATAACAACAACTAAGTTTTTGTATTTATCTAAAAATTGATAGAGATGTATAGAAAAAGTCAATAAGAACAATTATAATTTTGTGTCTATCCATAAGGTGTTTTAGAAAAATAAAAAATAGAATTAAAGGTTGATATTAGTAGTTGTATACGTGTACTATGATTGTTTTTTTTTTTTTTAATTAATGTTGATATGAACAGTTAGTGTGAAACCAAAATTCTAATCTCTTGAAATGCTAGAACTCCTAAATCATAAATGAAGTAGATCTCCTATTGCTAATAAAATAAATCGCTTAAAAATTATAGATAAATTAATAATAAAAGGATTAGATGAAGAATTTAGATTGTATTCAAATTAAAATTTTTATCAACTTAGAAATTATAGGAGAAGAAGATAAGAAAAAAAACTATATATATTTTTAAAAATCTAACAAAATTTCTACAATTTGGTGAAATCACATGGCACAATCACGGCTTCTAAGCCCAACTTTTATTATATAGTATATTAGTCGCTAACTCGTGCTATGCACGAGAACCTCATATTTGTGAGGTAGATTAAAATAATTTTATAAAATCTTAAATTGATTAAGAAATTAAACCATTGCATGATTTGTTCTTATATGACTTCAATTATGTGTTACAATTCAATGAAGAAGTCATTACTTAAACGCGCAATGACAAAAATTTGTCAGAAAATTTCAAATACTGCAAAAAAATAACTCAAAAATTCAGATATTAAAACTTCTAAAAGACTAAAAAATATTAAAAAATCAGATGATTCACTACTTAGAAATTATTGAAACAAAACAAAATATATATGACTAAATAATAGAGAAATATATTAAAAAGATGGGTTATATTCAAAAGAATAATTTCGATTATTGCAAGTTTTTTTATCTTGTAAAAAACAGCTAAAAAGAGTTTTGTAGTTTATGTACGAAAATTAATTTTTAAAAAAGTTGCAGTAGAATTGTTCTATTATCCAAAAAAGTTGAACTTTATCAATAGCTGAAGATTTTTATATTTATCCAAATAAAGCCACGTTTAGGATAATCTTAATATAGGATTTATTCAATTTTTTTTTTTAATCAATATTTGAGTTTGAGTTTAAGTTTAAGTTTAAGTTAGCCTTGTTAGAGAGATAGAGTTTCACTCCTTATTAAGTTTGAACTAAAAAAAAATTTTAATTTTGTTTAAAAAAATGATAATGATGAGTTTGAGTTTAAGTTGAACTTGTTAGAGAGATAATGTTTCACTCTTTGTTAAGTTTGGACTAAACAAAAATAATTTTATTAAAAAAATGATAATAAAATGATGAATTTGAGTTTAAGTTGGACTTGTTAGAGAGATAGAGTTTCACTACTTGTTAAGTTTGGATTAAATAAAAATAGTTTTATGTAAATAAAATGATAATTTTATTTAAATATTGTGCTGACGTGAAAAATTGTGGGAGTTTCAGAGGTTTCAGTTTTATATATATATATATATATATATATATATATCAATGTTTGAATTTGAGTTTAAGTTAGACTTGTTAAAGAGATAGAGTTTCACTCCTTATTAAGTTTGAACTAAAAAAATTAATTTTGTTTAAAAAAAATGATAATGATGAGTTTGAGTTTAAGTTTAAGTTGGATTTGTTAGAGAGATAGTGTTTCACTCCTTGTTAAATTTGGACTAAACAAAAATAATTTTATTAAAAAAAATGATGAATTTGAGTTTCAGTTGGACTTATTAGAGAGATAGAGTTTCACTCCTTGTTAAATTTGGACTAAATAAAAATAATTTTATTTAAATATTGTGCTGACGTGAAAAATTATGGGAGTTTCAGAAGTTTCAGTTTTATATATATATATATATATATATATATATATATATAAGAAATATGGAGTTCAAACAATCATCGTAAGACACCAAAGGTTGAAATTCTATCCCAAAAAAAAAAAAAAACTCATCTATCTATATTTTTTAAAAGACAACTTATAAAATGTGGCTCGTTATATATTTGCAATCAAGAATCCTTATTACCATATATCTCTACTGTATTTAACCCTCTTTTAAAGTTTTCCTTTCTAACGTGGAGAAAAAGAAAACAACCTATAACAAATTTGTGCTGTTTGAATGTACTAAGCACCAATGAAAATTTCATTACATGAAATATGTTGCTTCATTAATAGTCTATATATATATATATATATATATATATATATATAAACTGAAACCTCTGAAACCCTCACAACTTTCCACGTCAGCACAATATTTAAAAAATAAATCATTATCATTTTTTTAAAATAAAATTATTTTTGTTTAATCTAAACCTAACAAGGAGTGAAGCTCTATCTCTCTAACAAGTCCAAGTTAAACTCAAACTCAAACTCATCATTATTATATATATATATATATATATATGTGTGTGTGTGTGTATATATAAACCAGACGGAGAAAACAAACCCTAAGTACCCTTCAACAACCCAACCATATAAACCAGATGGAGAAAACAAACCCTCAGTCCAAATTCCAAACAAAACGGTGCCACTACAGCCCCTCAGCTTGCTGCCAAGCCAAGTCTACCACCGTGGGTATGTGTTTCTAATTTGTGGCTTCAATTTTTTGGTTCTTTTGTTTAGGGGTTTAGGGAGTCCAGTATGCAGTGTTAACCAAGTGCTGCTCACACTACAATAAAGAGGTCCAATAGGAAAGAAGATTCTAGAACTTGTCTCTCTAACGGCTAAACTCATGCTTTTGGAATTTCTTTCTTTTAATTTTCAAGCTTTTACACACTTTTGGGCCCACTAAAATTAGGAGCTATTCATTGATAAATAATATTTAAATGGAAAAGAAACACATGCCATAGCTTTATGGTTGTTTGTAATGTGAGATGGATCTCCCTCAATGGACTGGTCTTCTATTTGATTTAAGAACCGTGCTGATAAATCTGCAATGTGGAGTTGTGAAGGTTAAGGGGTTGTTTGGTCCTGATTAGAAAGCATCGATACATTTGCTACATCTGCTCCTATGAGTAAACCTACAATTTCCAAGCATGTATGTATGTGATGTTTAGCTACCATCTTCATACAATTTCATTAAACTACATGATAGTGACATTCCAAATCTTCAAACTATCTTCCAACCAGAAAATAGGGTCCTTCCATCAGGATGAAAGGTGATTGCTACTTTGATTAATGAATTTTATGTCAAATTTTTTTATATTGTTATTATTAATGAATTTCAATTCAACATATGTAGATATTTGTTTATATTGTTATTAATAAATTTTATCTTTTATGTCGAATTTTTTATTTGCTTTCGTATGTGCCTGAGTTTTTCTTTCTATCTTATTCTTTTGTTATGTTTAGAATTGAATTTCTTTTGAGTATTTGGGTTAATCTCCATATTTATATTGACATTGTTTTCATGGGTTTGGTTTTTGGGTTGAAATTTCTATGAATTATTTTATATTGTATATGGCATATGAAGCAACTTTATTTTTTTGGAGAAAAATCAAAGCTACAACCTATGTCTTTCAGCCCAAGGATAAATTTTTATTTGATATGTTATATATAATTTGTTGAATTTGAAGGGTTTTATTTGGTTTTGAATTAGAATTTGGAGATTCTATAAATTTGGAAGTTTTAAGTGTTGGGATTTTTAGTATTTGCGTCTCAATATGTTGATCTTAATTCTTTACCTTAAATGTTTTTTATTTAGGTTCATGTGATTTTTTTTTCTTAATTAAAACTATGATTTTTGGTTGATTGATTATTTGTTTGGATTCAACATAAAAAATAATGGAATTAGATATTATAATTTTAATATTGTTTCATATTTTGAATTGTCTATATTGTTATTACTACAACTAAGTAGGATTGAGAAAAGCATAGAAGTTAAATATTTCTTCATTTTTTAAAATACTAACTAGCAAAATGTCTATAATATGCATATTATTAACCCAATTTTCTATTTCTAAATTTCTTAGATTTTATTATAAATAATTTTTAGTGCATAAACAACATTCTACCCCTTCCACGTCAAAATTGTGGCAAACAGTTGTAAATTAATATGGTCCTAAAACTACTCTTTTGACTATGATGAGATAAATTTAAATTCTTTGCCCATTGTTGGATTTTTTTTTTTTTTTTCATAGTCAATAGCTTTCCCATGCATCGTACGGGGTAGCGACTAGTTTTTATAAATAGCGATGGAGAGGTGCTAAATTGTCATATCTATACTCTATAAGTCCACAGAAAATTACAAAATTAAAACGCTCAGGTATGATTTGTCACGGTGCAAAATTTAGGCCTTTTTTTTTTTCAAAACATTTTCTCTTGTATTATAAGTATTAGTTTGTAAACTCATGCATATGCATGGATGTACTTAAAATATATACATTAAGATACGTAGTATAATTATTACATATATAATTTAAATATTATTGTTAGACATTCTTTTTTTTTTTTTAACTCTTTAAAAAGTCTTGTAAGAATTTTATTACGTAAAAAATTTAAATTGTCCATTTAAAAAAAAATTATGTTCATTAGTTCTAAGCTCTTTAGTTTTTATACGTAATAACTCACTTAGATGTGGTCTTTGATTTTAAAATTAAGAAATAAAATTTTTTTCTAAAAATAAATAATTTATGACATATGACGCAAAATTGGACTTCAATTGTAGAATCTAATTAGATTTTCTCTCTCTCTCTCTCTCTCTCTCTCTCTCTCTCTCTATATATATATATATATATATATAGGGGCGGTGCCACCTTATGGCTAGGGTGTTTGGGAGCACCTTGAATTTTTTTTATGCCAATAAAATTAAATTTTGGTCTATAATTTGAGCAACTTAACAATATATTAGAGTCTTTCAAGCAAAAAAAAGCACACTCTTTTTTATTCTTTTAAGCCTATACTACGGCTTTACTTTTGTATAATATATATTATACAACTAATTGGTCAAAGTCACCTAAATTTAGCTTTTTTCATTGTACAACTCATTTTCTTTTTTCTTTTTCCGATAATTTTGATTAGAAAAAAATAGTTGTTTTAGTTAATTAAGTGAATAAACTTAAAAAGTTACTTAATTTTTATATAACATCAATTAATTCATTATATATATAATAAAATTTTTATTTTTATGACTATAAATAAACATGTGATTGTCCATTCTAAGGAAATTTGATTAAATTTACACAAAAAGTGTCACTAAATATTATGTTTTTTCATTTTGATATCATATTATTAGTAATAAACTTATTATATTTTTATTTATATAATTTAAAATTTTATTAATTATATTATTTGTGACATCACCGATTCAACCATCGGTCAGATCTCGGTCCGATCAAAAAACTAGTAACTAATCCCTTTATCGGTTTTTTCACCGTACTGGTTTATAAAATCATGGAAAAAAACCCAAAAAAAAATAATAATGAAACTACTAACAAGGCCCAAACCAAATACCAATAGAAAAGCTCATTACAAGATCAATATCATCTCAGACTAAGACTATCACTACTCCAATACCAACACGATTACATTTTTAATTCAACAAATATTAAAAAAAAAAAAATCCTCACTTCCTTAGTGCCTCGCAGATTCACAAGTCATTAGACAATTTAAACTAAAACTAAATCAAACCTAAAAGCTAAAAGAAATAAGAAACTCACTTACTCTCTCTAGACATCGCCATCCATCCCTGTTCAGCAACACTGACAACAACCACAACTGAACTCCACAAGCTTTATGTTGTAAAATTTTATGTATTTGCGTGTTTTTTTATTGTTGTTGTTGTTAATATATAAATTTTTCTTTTTATTAGATTGGGTAATTTTTGCTTCTTGAGGAAACCCTGGAAAAAATTTCTGGAGCCGCCAATGTCTATATATATATATATATATATATATATATATATATATAAGATTTCCACCTTCAAGACAGCAACACATAATACCTTTCGTATCTAAGTTGACAATAGATAAAGAATTATAATGATAAATATTCAAAGAAAAGTTGGTTGAGCTGATTATTTAACCTTTAGCACCGGTTCAAGTAAAAAGTCACTCGAAATAATACCCATCTATGAAATAATTTGTTTACTTATGGTTTTAAAAGTTGCACTTTTTCCACCTAAGTTAACTTCATCACTCTTCTATAATGCACCATTGTACTTGTCATTAAAAAAACATAACAAATCAATTCAGATTACCGAATGTGCTTTAGTTTGTTTTCACCTAAGCTACGAATGGTTTAAATTTTTCATAATTTTATGATTATTTATATTTTCTTAAAAGGCAAAATCAAGCTAAGCTATGAAAGCATGATAACATAAACATCATGCAAGTATAATACAACTTTTTATTTTTTTGTAGAAAAATACAACTTTTTAAACTTTATATAAGCAGAGATCATTAAATTCTACAAGGATGCGGTCTAAAACCCAAATTTTACAACTTCTAATCTCAACATGTCACATCGTTCTATCAGATATTAAAGAATAAGTACAACCACACACAATCAATTCTAATACCCATCTGAAAATCCAACCAAATTGAGAGTTTATTGAGATGTTAGGTGTGATAAAACGTATGGAGTTTCAAGTAAAAAAAACTGATGTGACCATTCTTATTGGATAGTATAAAACATGAATTTTACACTCCATCCTTACTAAATTCGAACTCATATAAATAAGGTACAAACAAACTATATGCTATGATTTGGTTCGGACAAATGTGAAAGGCAAGAGAATCATCTACAGGGATTATCAAGTTGGATAAGTGATGGAAGTGGGTTATTTCCTTAGTGATAAGAATTATCATTAAATGCTTTATTTATTTACTAGTTAAAGGCCCGTGCGTTGCACGGTTTTATGATAAAATTTATAGAATATATGTAAAAATAATTATTATATTTTAATAATTATTAGAACAAAATAAATAATTCTTATGAATAAATAAATAATTCTTATTAATTGTGTTATAATATTATTTTTAGTTACATGTATCAAATTATTTGCATATAAATTTTGCATTTAATGAATCTACATATGATTACAAACCTTTCTTAGGATATGCTTGAAATCTTTTATGACAAACCTGAAGAAAAAAAATCAAAAAGAAAATTAAATTGAATTAAAAAAAAAAATAGAACCATATAGATTGTAAAGTTGCATATGAGTCTATGACCGCTTTAAAATAAAATATAAAAAAATAGCTATCATTTCAACTTTGATTTTGCTATTTTTGTCAAATAAGTTCGATAATTGTAAAGGAAAAAAACCCTATTTATAGTGATGGCTCAAGAGAAAAAATAATCAATGCACAAAAAAATTGATATTGGAAGAATGATGACTTTTTAAAGATTATGAAAATTCAGGAATTAAAGCTCCAAAATTTTGCAATTAAAAACCAAAAAAAAATGATTAATGAAAATTTGTTGGGAAAAAAAATATACTAATAATTAGCAAAAAATATTAATTAATGTTGCAAACCAATACATAATACTATGCATACTTTACATAAATAAGTATTAAGTGATAATATTCAAAATATAAATATAAAAAAAGTAAAGTAAATGGGAACAACATGAATAAATCCAATATGAAAAAATAAATTTCATTTTGTTTAAAAAAATTATATAAAAAATCCTATTAACTTGTGGCGTATTTAAATGATCCAAAAAAATAATAAAGCATATACTTTTGTGCCTAATCACATCTAGCAAATAATAAAGCATTCAAAATATTGAAAGGCAATTTAAATTCATGTATGCTTGCATGAGATACGTACTTGTCCACCATTGCTGGAAAAAAACACAAAAACAAAGAAGATAAATACATACCTGTAATACTTTGGATGGTAGGTTTGATAAAAACTTCTACTATGGATTTCACAGATATCAAATTGCCTAAAACTAATAAGAAAAAAAAACAAAGGAGAGTTAGATTTCTAAACAACATATAAATTATCAAAGAATGAGAATTATTAATAATAATAATAGGGGAGAGAAAAGAAGAAGAAGTTGTTATGCCTAAGAATATATAAGAATACACAGAAAAACATAATATATATATATATATATATATATATATAAAATTTTCAGTTGTAAGGAAGTTAGATTTCTAATCACTCTAGAAATTATAAGAGAAGAAGAGTTAATTTAGGATATATGCTTTATCCACAAAATAAAAATGTCGTATAGATTGAATGAAAAAAAAAATGTTGACAACAATGACATGAACGTAAGTAATAATATAAAAAAAAAAAAAATATATATATATATATATATATATATATATATATATATATATATATAGAAGAAGAAGAAGTAGGTAAAAGTGAATGATGCTAATAAGGAAATAGGATAGATTTTTTTTTTTTTTTAAGTTATAACCAATTTAGAATTTTAAAGTTATCTAAAGAAGAAGATTTATTTACAATTTAAAAAAAAAAAATATTTCAGGCACCTAATTTGAAATCTTTTAGATAAAAAGGTGTCATCTATATCAATTAACGTAGGCCTGGGCCTCATGTGTATCAATTACTTAGAACTCTACATTAACTTTAATCATAATTCTAAGAATTTGGATTGTAATCAAATTAAAGTTTTTAATCAACTTAGAAATTATAGGAGAAATAAGATAACCAAAAAAGAATTTATATTTATTAGCTAGATTGATGTTAGATTTTTTTTTTTTTTTTGTTTACATTAAAATTAATACCAAAAAAAATTCTTACGTGAAGCAGTATTTTTCTTTTGTACACTTTTTTTTAGAGATAAAATGAATTAGAGTCCTAATTTTTTGAATTAGAGATAAGAATGAATTAGAGTCCTGATTAATCTAATATTAATCTGTAGTTTTTTTTAGACATGAATTAGAGTCCTAGTAGTATACTATTCCTTTTTAGTTTAATCAAATTAAAATTTTTATCCACTTAGAAATTATAGTTGAAGAAAACTTATATATTTCTTTTTTCTTAAAATCTAAAAATTTAAGAAAATTTCTGCAATTTGGTGCCACCACTTGGCGCAACCACGACGTCTAAGCCCAACTTTTTTTTTTTTTTTATACATCTAAGCCCAACTTTTATTATATATAATAATATGATATGATATGATATGATTTTTTACTCTGATAGGATTAGATTTTTTTTTTTTTTTTTGAATAGGAATAGGTTTAGATGGTTGCTTAATCATTTTGATATTACCACCGCACACCCTTGGTGTAATAGTCACTCCACAAGTATAAGTACTTGTAGAGTGTGGGGGGCAAGGGTCGGGGTTCAAGTCTCCAAGAAGGAGTTTCACACACATATACACTTAGATTAGGCTAAAGTAGAATTCTATATTGTATAAAAAAAAAATCATTTTGATATTAGTTTAAAGTCCATTAATTGCTAGCACTATATAGTTATTTAATTATGGGAAAGTAATGAATACAGGATAGGAAGCAAAATTAAACCCAGATTTCTATATTTATTTACTCTCATATTTTAGAAGGCTAGTCACCTCGAATCCAACTAAATTAATTCATTCGCATAGTCAGTCTTGTTTGGCTTACCTTATTATTTATTTGGGTTACGTTTAGTATATTATAACTTTTTTTCTTACATATATCTTATTTTTATCCAACTAATTATTTAAGTAACATAAACCAAAATAAGTTTATCCGAACAATACTCTCAATAAAGTTTTTTTTTCTTTTCTTTTCAAATGATAAATTTATTGAGATCCGGTGTGCAAAACCAACTCTTTTGTGAGAGGGGAAGGTTTAAAAAGTTAGAATGCAAAATGGTAAAAGTTAAAAGAATAAAAAAATTATACATTAGTTGAGATTAAAAAAGTATCTTTGATCACAATCCTTCAAAGTGAGTATTACACGCTACTATTGCACCGGATCTCAACATTACAATAAAAATTGGATATAACTAATTTGTAGGATCTTTCCCCACAGTTAAATCATCAAATAAAAATGAAATATATATATATATATATATTTTGTTCTAAAGGCAAATGTAATATTTTTTTTTTTTTGAAAAATGCTAAAATTATTACCAATTTTACTACAAAACTTTACAAACTAAGGTAACAATAAATGTAATTAGCACATTATCAAAAATACAATAATTAAATTTCTTAATAATTTTTATATTACATTCAAAATTCGACATCCATTTATAGAGCCTATATCATAAAATCTGTAATATCCATGACATCACTCTTTTCTTTTACTCCCCCTTCCCCAAACACAAATATTTGACTTAGGTTTATACAGTATTTGAGTCTTTGACAAGTGCTGCTCTACATTGAAGCCCGGTTGTTCACATGAACGCCTTGACTTACCCAAAAAATTTATATACATAATTATTCCTACTTTGTCTTCCCTAAAACAATTATTGAGCACTCTGATTTGAGAAACCCAGAAATTTGGGTACAACAAAAATAAGGTAATGTTAGGGTCTGTTCGGTTGGAGGAGTGGAAAAGTGAGAGGATGGAAAATTGTGAGAGGATAGAAAAGTGGGATGATGGAAAATATTTAGTTTTTCCTCTTGTGTGTTCGGTTGGGAGAGTGGAAAAGTGGGAGGATGGAAAACCCTTGTGTTCGGTTGGAGAGAAAAAGGAAAGGATGGAAAATGTAATTTATATAAATTGACTATTATACCCTTGTTACATAATATGTAAGAAACATATTTATTTTTTAATCATTAAATAATATAAAATTTATCACATCATATATATAAAGTTGAAAAGAAAAAAAAAACATCATTGTTCAGTAACGTTGAAAAAAAAAAAAAAAAACCAACGTAGAACAACGTTGTTCAGTGGAAAAAAAAAAAAAAAAAAAAAAAAAAAAAGAAAGAAAGAAAGAACAACGTTGCAACGTTGTTCAGTGGAAAAAAAAAAAAAAAAAAAACAACGTTGCAACGTTGTTCAGTGGAGAAAAAAAAAAAAAAAAACAACAACGTTGCAACGTTGTTCAGTGAAAAAAAAAAAAAAAAAAAGAAAGAAAGAAAGAAAGAACAACGTTGTTTGTTCAGTAAAAAAAAAAAAAATTCAGGTCAACATTGAAAGAAAAAGAAAAAAAAAAGAATAAAAAAAATGTTGAAAAAAATAGGTAGAAAAAGGGTATTTTTGTAAAAGTGCTGCTATAGAACTTTTCTCTCCAGATTTTCCTTCCGATTTGGAAGGAAAAAAAAAGTGGGTCCGGAGAGAAAACTTTCTCTCGAGTTTTCCATCCTCCCTATTTTCCTTCCCCAAACGAACAGTGGAAAACAGCATTTTCCACCCTGTTTTCCATCCTCTATTTTCCATCCTCCCTGTTTTCCTTCCAAACGAACGCACCCTTAAGGACACAACAAAATTTAACAACAACTTCACAACATTTCTAAATTAGCATTAATGCAAAAATAATCTTAACCCACCAAACCTAATCCTTAACCATTTAAATAAAAAATTAATAGCCCAAATAACAACAATATTAGGCCAAACAACAACAAATGAACAAAATATTCAACAAAAAGCTCATTCAAGAATAAAGAAATAAAAACCCCTAATCATTTGAATTCATAGTTCGTTCGACTCATTACATAAAAAATAATTAATAATTTAACCTTTTTTCTTTTTTCTAAAAATGATACTAAAAGAAATAATGTGACAATGAGTTCTCTTCAGCAGCACTGGCAGCCCTGCTCTCCTCAGCTTTATAGCCATAATAGCTCTGCTCTCCTTGACTACTTGGCTCATGGTTGTAACATGTATTCTCTGTCTCTCTTCTTTTATCTATCATCATTTCAAACTCTCTTTATTACTCAAATCACAGCATTTTCAAATCTCACTTTCTCTCGTCTGTGCCTTTTTGCCTTTAATTTTGTCAGTAAAAGGAATTTTAAATTTATGTATTTGGGTTTTTTTTTGTTGTTAATATTTTTATTAAATTTTGAATAATATAAATTTTTTAATGACTATCCTAGAAAAAATTCCTAGAGCCACCACAGATCTTTTAACTCATTAGGGGTTCAATTCCCACAATAAAAGAATAAAATGGAGAAGATACTTTATGCATGCAACATATGTATCATATCTCACCTATGCCCTCAACCGCAGAGGCCAAAGCAACCCCATCTTACCAGTTGAGTGCTTACAAGGGATTAATATCTACTTAAATGTACCAAAGACCTTGCAACTAGCATTAGTTCAGATTATGTGTTAGGAACCCGGTGGTTCCTAATGGGGATGGATATGAATTGTAAGGGAATTTATGAGAATTGTAAGGAAATTGATTTAATTCGACGTAGCCACCCTCCATATAGAAAGAGAAAGAGATTAAGAGAGATAAAAATGCACTAAGAAATTGATTTATTCTTCAATGATGAAAATGTAATTACAAATAGGTATTTATAAAACCATAAACTATTATATTTGCCCACATGACCTTATCCTAATGGTCCTATTATTCCCTATGTGCATTAATAATTCCAACATGTATTAAATGTGATTAATATGCTTAAAATTGTAACTAATTAACTAAACGCAACATTACAACAATTATTATCTATATAGGGGTTCTTCTCATTATGCAACATATAGTCATGGACAGGAAGAGGTCTAGGGTTTAGTAGTTGAACCAAAAAAGGGGGTTGCGCTCAGGTTTCCTCCTTAGAGAATTTGCATGGATACCTAGCTAAAAGCTTGACCTATTAGACACAAACAAGACCAATGCTTAAATCTACTTAATACATAAGATCAGTAATTTACAATTATCAGTGAATTTGACACCAAAAAATTATATATGATGTACATAGATCATTATTTTTCCATTACCAGTGACGTTCCACCAAAATATCATGCAATTTAATTTTCTCACCATCATTGATTTGCAATCAGACATCTTGCCTTCAGCAGTAGGAAAATTATTCCTAATAGATCCTCTCTGCAGTAGACACTGGACGCAGGAAAATAACAATTACTGTGATGTTATCTTTGCTGCCTCGTTCTGCAGCTTCTGTCGCCAACCTTTTAGCACACATTCCAGGCTCTTTGACGGTGTCCCTAATTATGTTTACAACATCTGTATTGCTGACAACATCCCAGAGTCCATCACTAGCCATAACCTGGTAAGCAAACACATATTACTTCCATATTCAAGGGGGCCAGGGTGCTTTTGCAACCATCTCTATTGAATAATGCGTACGTTACATGTTCTCCGGCTGCCCATCATATGGTACTACTCAATATGTCTAAGAGGCGTCAACTCTTATTTTTTTCTTAACTTTTTTTCCCCGGTTAAAACTTTCTTCTGAGAAACTGAGATGCAAAAATCTATATTAGCATACGACGTAATAATCTAAAAGTTTATTTGATGATGTAACCTTCCCATTTATATTCACTTGAGCAATTAAAAAAAAAATGAGTTTTCCCAATACTTCAAACTCCATGCAACTTGTCATTTCTAATTTGGTTCCGTGAGTTTCTAAATTCAATCTTCCTAGGGAAGAATACCGGTCATTGGCAAAAGACTGTATGGTATAGGTATGAAGTAACAGATAAGGTCATTATCTAATACTTGTCCCACCTAAGTTCGGTCCTAAGGGAGTTGGCTTGGATATGGTCCTATCAAGCCTCTTAATGGCAGCCCAAGACTACCATTGCACCTATAGTAAAAATATAAATAAATAAATTTCTTTGTTAAAAAAAAAAACTTTCTTTCTCAAACCAAAAAATAAATGGCCTTAATATATTGCTTGAATGTGAAGCTAATAACAGTTTTAATAAGATATGCTAACAGTACAGAGAAGAATTATTGCTCTAAAATACTATGATGTCCTCTGTAATCTTCATCCTCTTTTAAGAACCATAACAGATGCATAATACAGAATTTCCTTTCCAGTCCAGATGCATGCCACATTTTTGAAGGCCCATATAGCTTGGCAACAACAATATTACCAACAATTCTGAACCTTTCAGTGACTAAAGTATAATAATTAACTTATTTTATCACCATGCCTATTTATAAACTCCAATTAATTTTAACAACAGACTTCTTATTGCAAGCATCACTTTAAGTGTGGAAAAATTAATGAAGGTCCTTGACAAGACAACTGACAAGGCTTTGTGAAAAGTTTAGGTTAGGGAATCCACAAAGAATTCTGATCCAAGCTCCTGTTAAAATCTCATGGAATTTTCAAGTCAAGCTGTGTATGCAAGAAGCATACTCAGTCAAAGTTCCTTTTGCTTTTACCACCCGACACCCCCCCCCCCCCAAACAAACGGTGGACCTTCTCCAGTTTAAAGCTTATAGCATTCTTCATGTTGATTTTTACATAAATGATTAAATAGCAAAAGATAACCACCATTGATCAAAATAAAGTGTCCATACCAGGAATTCATCCTCTCCAGACAGATCAGTTTCAGTCATCTCAGGTTCTGCAGTTACAGCAGGCTTCAGATCATCATCACCAATGGAGCGAGTAACCTGTTGAAGGGAAACATTTAGTGGGTGCACACTGTCTGACCCATTAACGGAAAAACATATATGGTATAAGACTGGAAAAGAAAAGAGTTTAATAAATAAACATGTTTTGCAGAGTCATACAAGATTCTTCAAATATGATCTATAATCATCTCTCTTCGAAATTCTCCTCCCCTCTCTCTTAAATGACAAATCATTACCAACTATGCTTTATGATAGTTATAGAAACGTCTCCCTTTGAAAGGAAACCTAAAAGTCTGCTTTTTTTTTTTTAAGTAATAAATATCCATTCAAAGAAAAAAGCCTAAAGAGGCATAACCCTAGTACACAGGAGGAATAATGACGCGCTGTTAGGGCTTCCTGTTTAGGCTTAGAAATGAAATGAAAATGAGAGTTGTTTAGAGAAGCTTATAGGTGGATAACACCTCTGCACAGAGTACTCAATCTCTGAAATAGCATAAAAGCTAGGGCCAAATTCATTTAACAAAATCTACCATCACAATTATGCAGTAAACTACTTATTCTAACACTACTTAAGCAGGATGCCATTTGATTGGCTCGAGCCTTGCTGAATTTTAATTGGTCTAGTTGTTACTAACTACAAAAGCTCTAAGTAGTTACAAGGCCACCTGATTGGCTGCTGCATAAGAAGCAGTTGCAAAGCAAGGTGATTGGCTGTTTGATAATTAACTAGCAGCCTAACCACTTCTGTTACTACAGATACTATTAGTAACCATCCAAAGCCTTAACTAATTAAGCTGTTTATTAACACAACATCAGCTAGGGTCTTGACTGTGCTACTGCACCACACAACAGCCAGCTGCTAGTATCACACTGCCTGCTGCTGCTGCAGAGCCAGCTACCGGCGCCAAGGCAGATGATGGCTTTCCAGGAAATATCTCAGTTAGTTTCTATAGAAAGTATAATTTTTTCAAGGAATATGACATTGGATAAACCAATATCTTACCAAAAATTATAGCACAAGAGTACCCATCTGCACTCTGCACACAGTTGCAATGCCCATATCGGTAACAATTTGCAAAAAATTATACGCATAACACAAGCAGTGAAAAGCCAGTTCACTTTAATTTTAACTTAAGTGTCAGGAAATTTTGTAATCTTTTGGTTCCATTGGATCTTATTTTTGGTTTTACTTGAGTTTAGTTGTCTAGGTTGCACTTAGTAGTAAAAGCCCAAGGAGTCCAACTCTAAATAAGATTTCAATATGTCCAAGTTCCACTAGGAATAGGTATTAGTATGAAATGCTTTCTAATAAAGAGGAGGTATTTTTGTAAGTTATGAAACTTTGTTTGAGGTTTGTGTGATACAACATTCTCTGATGTGTGATACCAAGGAAATCCTCAGCGTGATGCCTTGGAATTTATTCTCTCTTTTCCGTCCTTAAATTTCCTGTAACTTGGAACCTTGCAATAATAGATTGGTTTCTCACCTGTAATTGTAAACCCCTAAAATTGAAAAAAATAAATAAATAAATAAATCTAAAATCTAAACCACCCATCCATCAAATAACCCAAAATACCCCCACAACAGCCAAAGCACTGTTTATGGGTCACTGTTTGCAGCCCTGGAAAAGCAACCCAGGCCTTGGCTTTTCCTCTTTGTTCCACCCTCAAATACTACTATTTCCGTTTTCAAAAAAAAAAAAAAAAATACAGCTATTTCTTTTCACCGCTAGAAACCCTCTCTTCCTTACTATTTCCCAACCTTTTTCCCACCAAACCCCAACTCCAATTCCTCAAAACCAAGTGGTCCAGGAACTGCCAGACCTGATTTGGTTTAGCTCCCTTTGTCCTGCGTCAATAGGTATTGGGTTGGAAGTGAATAACCTTTCTCCTTGGTAGTAGTGATGAAGGTTTTGTAATAAGAAGAAATAAGACAATCAAAAAGACTAAAAGTGAGATGAGATAAGGAAAGAGGCTGTGTTTTCTTTCAGCACCTAACCCTGAAATTATTTACATGAGAACCAAATTGTAAAAAGAACAAATATAAGAATACATATATACTTTCACTGATAGATTTTTTCCCAAGCACAACTTTTACTTTAAAGGTTCCCCACCCCACCTATCTTCTTGTCAACCAAGTTAAGCATTGGTTCCATCATTCATCACACAAATACTGTAATTAGTCCTCCATTAACTGTACTATAGCAAAAGTATATAAAACCGTGTAAGTATATAAAAAAAGTTGCCAAAAAAATAGAAGTATATTATCTAGCTTTTCACAATAGAAAATTGTAGAAGATAAGAGCATACTCCATATATTTTGGGAAGTCAGAGTTGTACTACGATCATAAAGCTCAAAGAGACAAACCTGGAGAGCGGCAGGACCAACCCTCCATGTATCAACTTGCCATTTGACTTGTCCTCCTGCACTAATAACACGCTCTCTCTCCTCGAGACAGCTAGCAACATGATCCTATAATACCAAATTTAATGACTTTGAGAACAATTAGACCTTATGGTGAACCAGAAAATCCAGTAAACAAGTCCCAGCTCACCTTAGTTAGAACAAAGGGGTGACCAGCTCGACATAATATTGTCCTGCAATCACCAGCATTGGCAACAAAAATCTTGTTTCTAACTATAAGAGCAGCAACTGCAGTGCAACCAGGATGCCAGTCCTTTTGAATAACTCTCTTAGATTTACGATAAGAATCCAGTTCATTTCTAAATGCAGCATCTGTCTTAACAAATGCTTCCAATAATGCGTTTGAAGGGCTGCATTCATATATAAAATTAATTTCTAAAGAAAAGAAATACAAGGGGGTCAAAGATTGAGTTAAAATCTAGAACAGAAGAAACCTGCTTGTGGAACCTAAACTTTGCAAGAAGCCTGGCAATGCACGAGCAGAAAACTCAGCAGCTGCTGCACCTGCACATGTTACAGCCAAATTTATATATTGTGATGTAACTAAGCCATTAGCATCGGGGTGTACTAGGAAACAAACCAAGGAAGAATGCTTCTAACCACACCAGCAGTCTTCATGAGGTAATGATTGAAATAAGGAGAGACGAGAAGGGGAGGGAGAGAATTCAACCATTCAGAAAATCTCTTTCAACTACCAAAATTGTAAGTTTCTTCTTAAATGCTTTGAAGATCATAAACTGAAAATTGATCTTAAACATGTAAAAATTAGAAATAAGTATTTGGCTTCCAGAGTATATGAAGCCAACTCTCCTTTAATGGCTCTTACTTGGCACTTGTATGCTTTTCATGACCCAAAAGGAGATTTTTCTGTTCTTTTCATAATTTTCTTTTTCTTTGTTGCAATCATTGCAATAACAAAAAACTAACCATGCATTGCTCAGGGACTATGAGACACAAGCATAATCTCATTCATAAAACAATACATAGGATAGACACTC
The DNA here is from genome assembly GCA_033629205.1 of Lithocarpus polystachyus. Lineage (NCBI taxonomy): Eukaryota > Viridiplantae > Streptophyta > Magnoliopsida > Fagales > Fagaceae > Lithocarpus > Lithocarpus polystachyus. The sequence goes on along the minus strand of CM066168.1, from coordinate 16,867,359 downwards.
ATAGAAAAACAGATAAAATGTGAACAGTAATTTCTGAGGGGAAGTTTCCCCTCAACCTTTTAATGATACTCTTTAACTTTTCCCCAAATAAATGCAGTGCCTGATCTCTAAGGAATTACTTCAAAATAAAGATATTCAAGCAAATTAAGTTTTTTTTTTTTTTTTTTTTTTGGTGAGTGGTGGGGGCGAGGCTCTCATGATCACCAAACTAATTGCAGTACTGATCTATAGTGGTCATTAAAATCCATTCTCCCTGGAACTTGGTTCCAAATTCAAAATTAGGTAGAGAAATAAAATCAACATTAAGCACCTCTATGACCATCAAAGATACCAAAAACATGAATATCCTTTTCATTGCACAAATTGGGCATAAGGAAATGTGTATCCTCCATGGTCTCTCTTCTGCCACAAGTAGCAAAGGATCCCCAAGAAAGTACAGGATGGTATGCCAAAGGATCATAAGGGAAATCAAGCCAGATTCTCATACTAGAATCAGCTGCAAAAGAAGCCCTCCCAGAGAAATGTTCTCCCTGAGTAGACCAGTTAATACTCTCTTGGTAAGTTCGAAGTTTGTTGGTGACATCCATTAGCTGATCATCATTAGAACTTAGAGATTCACCAAGGGACATCTCCTCTTCCTTTACTATCTTTCTGTGTTCTAAGATTGAATCAAGTTCCCCAACTATGTCATCAAAAGAAGGTCTATTCTGAGGATTTGCATCCCAACACCTCTCTATCAGAGACAACAAACTTGACGGAGCACCCAACTCAGGACCAGCAAGAACTGGTCTCAATCTATCAGAAACCACAGCTGCTGTAAGTTGCTGCTCAGTATAGTTCATCTCCAGCACTGTGTGGGCCTGCAGTCAGATTTTACATATCATGCATCAGTTAGCCATTAAAGGTAAAGTCTAACAGGCGCATTGAATTGTTAGATGCGAGATTAGAAATATATGAGAGATATGTGGACAACAAAGTGATTTGAAACAGAACATTATATTCGGAAGCTAGAGAAGCCCACACACACACACCAGATAAAAGGCTTGAAAGAACAGAAGTATCAAATACAAAGAAATCATTGAGATGGATGATTTTCTTTTCTTTTTCTTTTTATTTTATTTTATTTGGTTGCTTCACAAGTAAATTTATTTTATGTTGAGATGGATTGGGAAGTAGAATATAAGAAATCAGTTGAGATAAAAGATGGTCAAGAAATACCGGCTGGGTATTTCCAGCAAAAGCCAAAGTATGTTACCTTATCCTAAGCCAAATAACCCAAAGAAACTCCTTAATAATCAGTTTTTCTTTTTGAGGGGTGGGAAAGCGGGGGAGGGGGTTAAACATTGAAACCTTGCCACCAACTACTCAAAAGAACCAGTGGACTGAAAATGAAATTTTTCTTAAAGCCACATGGAAGTTCTTGGTGTACTTCTGCCTGCAAGCTGAGGCATACATGAGCTGTCAGTCATAACTTGACAGAAGAATTTTCCTATAAAAGTGGTAAAACTCACTACTTCAACTTTTGCCTTTGCCCTTTTGCATGTCAACAATGCATTATGCATAGCAGGTATCAAATGGCCATGTTTTATATATTTACACGCATGTGCACAATGGATTCAAGTTACAAGACACAATAGCTTTATATTAAATTAGTATTTTGACAATCCTCTAGTCATAGTTATATTACATGTTCCCCTAATGTTTTTACCATTCAAGTCAAATTTCATATCAATCAAATGTCATTTAGCATCCAAACCAGAAGGTCATGCATTCAGGACATATTTGATACATTGGAACAAAGATTATGCAAGGAACAAAAATTAATATTTTTAAGAATATAAAAAGTTTGAATTTGTATTTTACAGTTTCTCTCTCCGCTAACCTCCTCCACATATCCTTGTAGAAAACAATTCAACCAAAAATCTCACTGTCAACAAAGACGACACATCATCAGATCTCTAAGGTTCATTCTCTCACCATAGCTCTCCAACTCTAGCTCTACCTATCAGTAATTACACTAGCATTGCCGCTACGAGCACCAGTCACAATGCCATTGCTCACTCCAGAGTCACTAGTAGAGCCACTAATGTTGTCTCTAGCCAATATTTTTTTGTTTGATAAGCAATGGAAATTTTATTGAAAAAAACAAACCCAAGTACACCTGCAATACAATCAAACGCTCAAATTACAATGCTCAAAAATATCTGAAAAAGTAAAAGAGAGCACAGAATAAAAAGCAAGACTCCAATCCAACAAAATGTGAAAAAAAAAAATTTAATCTCAAGAATAGACCGTTCCCACCAAATATTTAAACTCTACAAGAGATATCTCCCCAGAATAAGAGGTTTTAGAACCAACTACCAAAAATTCGAGATTGTTGGGCTCTTGTTTGAATCACTCATAACAAAAGTCAGGCCAAAATTTGCAAATGGAAAAATAATATTGACAGCTATGATAAGGTTCTGTTGACCTTTGATCCCAGAAGTATTGGGAAATTAAGGAGAAAATTAAGGAGAGAGAATCTAAGTAAATACAAGAATATCTATTATATACCTTTTGGGAAGGAATAGGTATTCCTCAGTTTAAAATGATTGAAATTATTATTTGAACAACTTACACATAAGATGGTTTTCAGCTCTGATCATCTTGATATTTGACGAGTATGGTGGATATGAGGAAAATGTATAATCCAACTGTGGGCTTGTCAAAATACTTCACCAATAAAATAATTTTGGGTAGTATAACACCGCTTGGCATTGACTCCTACATTTTCTATCTCTTTTTACCATTTGGTCTAAACTCTATGTTAAGTAACTAGAGCTATTGACTCCTAGGTTCATATCTCTTTTCACTGCTTGGTGTTGATTGCAAGCAATCTTTTTTTTTTATTATTAAAATGATAGAAATCTTAACTATTCAGTGCTAGGTTCTATCCTTCCCCTCCCCCCCCCCCCCCCCCGGCCCCCCGCCAAACACAAATTCCCTTGAGACTCTATTCATTTTGCATCAGTTGTGATATCAAAGCCCTTTGTAGAAAATGATAACCACAATAAGACTGATATGCATGGATCAGCTCAATAACAAAATGAACAATATTTGCACATGCTTAAAAGTGCAATTAAGAAAGCTAACCTGTGCCTCTGTACGAAGATCAGTATATGGGACAACACCAGTAAGAAGCTCACTGCAATAGGAAGGAAGGATAAATGAAAGATTTCAGCTGCACACGCTTCAGACTATGAAAAACCAAATGATTCCAAATTATACGACATCAAATAAATTTCAAATCAATAAAGATTCTAGAAAACCATGCTGCCTGGAATGCAAAAACCTGGCTCTCCTAATTGCATCCGTAATTATAATCATTCAAGATAAATGCATTGCAAGTTGCTTTCTGACCCAGTAATAGTAGACAGTGAAAAAACCAATCAACTGCTAAATAGTTGTTTGGCATTGCATGTAATAAGGATGCTTTAATGGCTGATCTCATATCTCTCTCAGGGTCTAGCTATCATTAGAATGTCAGTTTTATTTGATCGGTTCAAGATTGGGAGTTAGAGTTGATCGTTGCCCTCATGAATCTTTTTTTTTTTGGAGTGTGGAGAGGAGATGAAGGAGAAGGAATGGACAAATTTTGCGGGAAACTTTCCTCCCAGGATATTTTTGATGTTCACTCCTATTATAAGGCTTTACACTCCAGTTCACATATATCCTTTCCATGGAAGACTGTGTGGAAACTAAATGTACCAACAAAGGTTAGTTTCTTCCTTTGACAGCAGTGTGGACAATCTACAAAGACAACAAATTGTAGTCATAGACTGGTGTTGCATGTACAAAAGGGCTGGGGATTCTAGTAATCATTTACTCTTACATTGCTTGGTTGCTACAGAGCTGTGGAATATGGTGTTTTCACTATTTGGGATTTATTGGGCTATGCCAAGGTGTTGTGGAGCTTTTAGATTGCTGGCCGGGCAAGTTTAGCAGACATAGAAATGTGGTTATTTGGAACATGACCCCTCACTTCCTTATAAGGGCTATTTGACAGGAGAGAAATGCTCAGGCTTTGAAGGGAATGAAAGATCTATCCGAGACCTCAAGCTCTACTTTTTTTAGACCTTGCTTAAATGGACCAATGCAATGGGTGTTTTCACTTTAATTTCTTTGTCTGATTTGATTGATAGACGTGCTTTTCTTGAGTCCTAGTTTTTTCTTTTTTTCTTTTTTTTTTGGTGTTTTCTTGTTTCTTTAGCACACTGCTTGTGCACTTGGGTTTTTGTATTCTGTTTTTTTTTTTTTTTTTTTTTTTTTCAGTGAAGTCAATTACATATAAATAATAAAAAAAAAAGAATTTCCACTTATAAAGCATGATGTTGGTAACTTGATAAACTACCAGAAACAATTCTTGTCATATACTCTAGTTAAGCAAAAAAGTTTTCATATAGTATAAAATAATTATATCACTACTCATGTCCTTCCAAGTATCTACTGAATGTGTATCAGAGTTTCTTAAGATATCCATGCTTGCATTTCTGTATTCTGGCCTCTCCCCATCCATTTGTATATCTGCTATGAAGCCAGAGAAGATCTATGTACATTCTTCAATGCATAACCATGAAGGGCTACCTTTTTCTTCTAGCTTTGCTATGAGTCAACACTAAGTGTTTTCATAAATAATTAAAATAAATAAATCATTGATGATTTGTCCAAGATTTTATTCATGAATATGTCAATGAGCAGTTCAATTTTGCATCCAGATTTCAACATTTTAGATCAAGGCCAAATGAGGCAAAAAAAGAAGTCATATCAATAATGTTTAATATCCAGTTGTCTGGTAGCCATAATAATGGCCAACCAATGTCTTGGAAGGACAAAATTATACATGTGAGTCAAATTTGCAAAAGCAAATTTTCATCTATTAGTGTTCATCATAGATATTGTCCACCATGACTTTTCGGGAGCTATGGTTTAAACCTGCAATAACATCAAAAATAACATTGATGGCCAGCGTAGTATGATAATTTATATGAACACTGACTGCACTTAGTATTCTTTGTATCACCTAAAGTGAGTATCAGAAACTTAAATGGACCCCACAATAGCCCTAGCAGTATTTGTAACAGTATTGGATACAAGATTACAACAGCATTCCTACCTTCTTTTTCATGTTTCACAAAAGAAAGAAGCCATGCAATTATGTATGGGGTAATTCAACTTGTCATAGATTCTTACTTGATTGATATCCCAAAACTGTAGACATCTGATTTTTCTGTATGGATCTCCTTCTTTAAAATTTCAGGTGCCATATATATGAGTGTCCCAACCATATTTCTTTTGTGAAAACCACCAGTTGGCTTGCCCGTTGATTTCCAGTTCTCAACAGAAACTCCTTTCACATCTTTTTTGTATTCTGCCAAACCAAAATCTGCTAGGTGTGGGTAAAGGTTTTTGCCAAGCTGCATTTTTCAGAAACATATACATTAGTTAACCACCTTCAAGTAAAAATAAAGATTCCAATACTGAATTTGGTAAATAAAAATACCAACTGAAAACAAGGTCAGGATCTTAAGGAAGATATTTACAAGAATATTTGCTGGTTTCACATCCCTATGTATGATCCCAAGGTTATGGAGATATTGCAAAGCCTTTGCTGGAGAAAGGAAATAAGGGGAACGAAAAAACATTGAGAGATCATCCAACTGAAACTTCTAGAAAACTTAATTTGACAATAAACTAAACATAAAGTTTTATGTAGAACAATGAATTTATGAAAACATGTGATTGATGAGTGCGCACAAAAATATCACGTTCCTCCTGTCGTCAAACTAAGCAATGCAAAGAATTTTCTTCAAACAATAATAAGTAAACTCTACTTCTGCACTTCTCTTTAATTACTGTTGCAAATGTAACATGGTCACCAAACTTCATTTTTCAATTTTATTTTCATTTAGTTCTTGCTATAATTTCCGCTTTACTTTCTTCTGATATCCAATAAATACTTCTATTATAATTCACAAATTACAAGCCACTGACAAAAAATACTCAGATCAACATATACCAAATTCACATAAATCATTGAACCACTATAAGGAACAATGCAAGTATGTATGATAAAGGGTTTATTTATATTTTTTTTTTTCATAAGGAAACAATTTAAAGCAGAAACCAAATAAGAGACAAAACCCTATAAAACTCTCAAGAAATTATTTTTCATTTATGGAGTATTGTCTAGTATAATGAATTATATTTGCATATGTATATTGATAATATTATTTTCTATATCATGAACAGAAGTTAGACAAATTTCATATGCACCTTTCTGTAGAGGTTAGCTCTGAAGGTCATAAAATTATTGATTATTTACAAATTCCCCACCCCCCAAAAGGGGAAAAAAATAAGTTACAAAAGTTATATACAGCCTCTGATAAAAGATTTAAAAGGCTATCATCTAGCATCTACAAAACATAATCTCTCATATGATTGAATACATGAAAGATACATGGATTCATCAAATACCTCAAAGTTTATATAAATGTGATGAAAGATGGTAATTGCAATTCTTCATTTCAAAGAAAAACATTTGCTGATTTTATGAATCCAAATGATGAATATACTTCTTCCACACTTGGGTTTGTTTGGCTTAGGAAAAATGTGACCTGAGAAATAAATCCAAAATTAAAGTATCAACACTACTAAGCAGTAAGCACTGCTCCTATCGTAACCACTACTGTATGTGCTCCACTATTGATATATTTGTGACGTATGGGATGAATGAGATGCAAATACTGAACCTGTTTTTGGAAATACATTGCCAAGACTTTCATCATCAACAACCCAACAGATTCACAATGCTAAGGGTAAAATCAAATCTTAATCTCATCATACAAGCTATGACATAACAAATGAGTGAAAGCTGAACAAACAAATTCGCCAGTTCTTTACATTATGAAATAAACATGACATTTATGAAGAACTTGAAGAATGCCGAGCCTAGTAAAAGATTAAATTCTTGAAAGAAAAAACAATTAATAATGAAAAAACTGGAGACAATGTAAGTTGTACCTAACTGGACAGTAATCACGAGCGCTTGATCAACACCCGGACTCCATTCTTCTGAATGTAATTTGTCTGCGAGATTCGGAGATTCATAGAGTTTGAAGAAAAACATGTAATTGGGTGGCTTTGCATGTGCTGCAAGCAGTGTAGCTATTCCTGGATGATCTACCTTACTTCATTGCAATAAAAAAAAAAAACAATAATTATTTAAAAAGAAGAGTTATAAAATTATGTGTGTGTGTGTGTGTATTACACACCCATTATCACAAATACATTAACAAGGTGTTTACTAGGTCAGACTAGGCTATGTAAGTAATTATGGCGAGCCCCAGTTCTAATTTGACTAGTCCTTACAAGGTATAGTGCAAATGCGGCAATGGCTTCCTCAGGTCATGACAATAGACATGCATAGAAACATATTTAGAAACATAAACACATGTAAATACATAAATTCACAGAGAGAGATACCATAACAATTGGAGCTCTTTATGGAACTTGTCAATGTCATCAGAAGTAGACAACATGGGTTTCTTCACAGCAACCTTTTTGCCAAACAAAGTTGCCTCATACACGACACTTTCTGCCCCTATAATCACCATTTATCTAAATAATAAAATTCCAGATGAGCTAAAAGAATTGCATAAATTTGCAAGAAGAAGAAAGTTACCTCGGGCAATTGGAGAGAGGAGAGTGTAAGAGGAAGGTGGGAGATGGAGAGGGATCGATTTGCTTGTACAGCAACCTCTTATGCACCTGTTTGGCTCCACAATCTCCAGCCCCATTCTCTCTCTCTCTCTCTCTCTCTCTCTCTCTCTCTCTCTCTCCGGGTTTGAGTTTGAAAGAGATTAATTTGAAATTGGAGTTCTGCAAATATGAGGAACAAAGTGATACAGATACAGATACAGATACAGTAACGAGTTGGAAGTTTCGTTTGTACAGTTTGGTCCTGAACAACTGTTCGTACGAGGGGGAAAGGCAACAATTCACCTGTTTGTTACTTTGTACAGTTAAATGTTTTTTTTTTTTCTTTGTATGCGGTCTCTATAATACACCCTGACTATTACAAACAAAGTACAAACCATTCAAATTTTGAAATAAAATGTAATAAGCACAGTAATATAATAATTATTTATATTATTTAACTATTTAATAGTTTGATTATATTTTTATTAAAGAAAATAGTCATATATATATATATATTAAAAATTGAAACTTTTGAAACTCCCACAATTTTTCACATCATCACTTTAATTTATAATTTTTTTTAATTTTTAAAACTAAATAGTGAGAGAGTCCTAACAGGAGTCTCGCTCCTCCTTTTTTTCCTCATCATTTTAATTTATAAAAAATTTTAATTTGTTAAACTAAATAGTGAGAGAGTCCTAATAGGAGTCTCTCTCTTTTTTCCTTAATCCTAATAGGAGTCTCTCTTTTTTTTCAAGTGAGTATATTAAAAACCGAAGCCTCTGAAGCTCTTACAATTTTCCACATCATCATTTTAATTTATAATTTTTTTTAATTTTTAAAACTAAATAGTGAGAGAGTCCTAACAGAAGTCTCGCTCCTTCTTTTTTCCTCATCATTTTAATTTATAAAAAATTTTAATTTGTTAAACTAAATAGTGAGAGAGTCCTAATAGGAGTCTCTCTCTTTTTTCCTTAATCCTAATAGGAGTCTCTCTTTTTTTTTCACATGAGTCTTTTTTTTTTTTTAACCTAAAGTGAGCCCTTAAAAAAAAAAAAACTAACGTGAGGTCTAATTTAAAAAAAAAAAATTATTTTTTTTAATCCTAATTCTAACATAAGTCTTTCAAAAAGTTAAAATTTTCAGTTTTATATTATATATAGATATTATTATCTATATATATACATATATATATATAACCGAAACTTCTAAAACTCCCACAATTTTTCATATCATCATTTTAATTTATAATTTTTTTTTAATTTTTAAAATTAAATAATGAGAGAGTCCTAACAGGAGTCTCTCTCCCTCTTTTTTCCTCATCATTTTAATTTATAAAAAATTTTAATTTGTTAAACTAAATAGTGAGAGAGTCCTAATAGGAGTCTCTCTTTTTTTTCCTTAATCCTAATAGGAGTCTCTTTTTTTTTTCATGTGAGTTTTTTTTTTTTTTTACCTAAAGTGAGCCCTTAAAAAAAAAAAACTAACGTGAGGTCAAATTTAAAAAAAAAAAATTTATTTTTTAATCCTAATTCTAATGTAAGTCTTTCAAAAAGTTAAAATTTTCAGTTTTATATTATATATAGATAATAACAATAATGTGGCAAGTTCTAAGAATACAAGAATGCAATTTGTAGATCTACTATCAAGATAACATAGATTAGATTGGTAGTGGATAGTAAATATAATTACAGTTGAATATTATGTAATGTTATCACCATAGAATAACCTACGTCGAAATGTGTTATGTGAAACCAATGATATGAAAGAAAAAGAATTTTTCTAAATCATTATAAAGAAGAAATTAGTTATTTTCATTCATTTTCAAATTATACATTTTTAAAATTTAAGTCATATACCTTTAAGTAAAATAAATACTTTTAATTTTTATTTAACTATCCCGTGTATCGCACAGGTTAGCGACTAGTTTTTTATAATAACTATCTTTAAAATTAGTCGTTAATCCGTCTGTGTTATGCACGAGAACCTACTTATTTGCTCTTGTATAAGTTCAATTTGTGTTACAATTTGATGAAGAAGTCATTGCTCGAACATGCAATGATTTACAAAAAATTTGTCTGACAGTTTTAGATACTGGAAAAAAATAACTCAAAAAGTCAGATACTAAAACTTCTAAAAGACCAAAAAATATTAAAAAAATCAGATGATTCAATGCTTAGAAATTATTGAAAAAAAAAAACAAAATATATATGACTAAACAATAGAGAAATATAAGAGAAAGATGGATTACATTCAAAAGAATAATTTCAATATTGCAAGCTTTTTATCTTGTACAAAACGATTAAAGTGAGTTTAGTGGTTTATGTACGAAAATTACTTTTAAAAAAATACATGAAAAACCATAAAATAAATTTTTTTTTTTTTTAACAAAGTAGAGGAGAAAAAAATAACATAAGAAGAGCTCATACTTTACTTGGCTTTAAATAAAATATTGTGGTGCATTGCTTTTATAGTGTTCATGATTAACGTCGGAAATTTGGAGATAAATTATCAACGTTTCAATTTGAGTTTAAGTTGGACTTATTAAAGAGACAGAGTTTCACTGCTTGTTAAGTTTGGATTAAACAAAAATAATTTTGTTTAAAAAAAAATGATAATGATGAGTGTGAGGATGAGGATGAGGATCCCTAATCCAATTTAGATGGGCTACCAAGATTATTTCCGAGGATACACCTTGGACCTCGGGGACGAGCATTAGCTAACCTCGGGGATGAGCATTAACTATGTGAGGCGCATGAAGTTAAAATATCACAAAGAGAAGAAAGTAGACTTGACACAAATTACAAGAAGGATAAAGGGAGAAAGGTGTAGAAGTCATCCCCTCTGCATTAAATACAAGACAACCACTCTCCTGGCCGTGTTTACGAGGAAATGACCATGAACAGTGGTGGCGCAACTAAAGTTGCAGAGTAGAAGCTTACAAGTATGTTCTAGATGAGATAGAAGTTCAAGGAATACAATCCCAGCCCTCTAAGTGTAGGATTAAGATGATTTGTGTTTAAATATAAAAGAAAAATAAAGATCCATATGTGAGGGAGGGAAAAAAAGAAGAAGAGAAGACTTTGTAACGAAGAACTAAAATATTTATACAAGTGAGAAAAAAACACACATATATAAAATGAACATTCCTCGGGCCCGAACGAGGAGCCTCTTGAAGGAAAATTGCATGTTTGTATCGCATACAAAACATACGCAGCAGAAAATAAACGGATCTACTTCATTCGTAATTGATAACATGCACTATGTAAGTTTCAAAATAGAAGAACAAGAGAGTGTACCTTGATGCGGTGAAATTCAAAATCGAATGAAGAAATTCTTGAGAACACTTTTGATCTTCACTTTAATTCCACTTGATGCCCAAGATGTGTGGTCTCTCAATCAGTTCTATGTTTTCTAGAGAGAATATGAAAGAGTGTCTCTCTTCCTTATGTCATCCTCCTCAACATACAAAACATTTCATTCTATATAAAATTCTATATGTTTCTCTCCACATAACTGATTATCTAATTGGGCTAACCTTTTTGGGCTTTCCCAATTAGGCTTTAGTGTGTGGCTTGGAGTGGGACCAAAAGGGAACAAATAAGACACTAACTCCAATTGGCCTTGGGCTTTTCTATCAATTATTGACAAGTCCAAAGTTACCATTAATTATATTTAATATCATTATATAAATATAATTGCACTCTAGGCCTTATTAATAAATTATATCCCAAGACTTTATTATACATGCAACCACTTCATGAAATATTCGTAGTAATACAAAATCATAAATATAGACTGCCACTTTGTAAATTATTACATCTTAATTCTTGAGTACCCGGTTTAATCCTTCTAAGTTATTCATCATATATTTATGAAATCTAATTTCATAAATATATACTTTAGTCTTACTAAAGTGGTTAGGCCTAACTCTCTGAATAACTAAACCCATTAAACTTATCTCAAGGGAATATTTTATATCTCCGTTAAGAGATTATGAATTCTATCTTGAAAATATATGTTCTATCAACACTAAATGTGACTGCCCAACATACTAAGGTTTTGACCGTTACTTTAGATCTCACTCCTGATATATCAAAGTAATCTACATTTCATGATCAGGTCTATTATTCTCTCAGGATTAAGAGTTCAATTGAATACAAGTCGTGAGATTTATTATTCAATTGACAGTCGTTAGGAGAATAATAAATCTCACAGCGGTCCAGTTCAATATGTCTTAACTCTTAAAACATATCAACGTATTAACTAGAAGTCACCACTTCCATGATCAAGACAAATCATCGTAGTTAATATGTTATAGTCTTCGTAGATGAAATGCCCAATTTCATCACCAGTTACGAACCAAAATTTTGAGTTTACAAAGAACTTGTGATCTATATCTTCTGTGACTAAATCACATAAATCACATAATATGCATCTCATGAACTATTTAATAATGTCCGAATATTCATGTTACCATTATTTTAGATAAGAATAAAGCAACTTTATTAAACATAATATTAAGTCATACATCATTTCTCACATAATGCCATACATAATATCATACATAGCATCATACAATAGGATTTAAGGGCACTTATCCCAACAATTTCCCACTTGTCCTAAAGACTATTGTGTACTAATCTAGCTCTCATTTCCTTCAAATGTGACTCAAAGGTCCTTTGAGGCAAGGCTTTGGTAAAGGGATCTGCTAGATTATTTGCACTTTCAATCTTTGCTACCACCACATCTCCACGAGTAACAATGTCCCATATGATGTGGTACTTTCTCTCAATGTGCTTTCCTTTCTTGTGATTCCGTGGATCTTTGGATTGTGCAACTGCTCCACTATTGTCGCAAAACAATGTGATAAACAATGTGATAGGAACTTGTGATAGGAACTTGCTCCATTCTCACTACACCAAGATTAGAAAGGAATTTCTTGAGCCAAACAGCTTCCTTTGCCGCCTCACAAGCAGCAACATATTCAGCTTCTATGGTGGAGTCCGCAATACAAGATTACTTAACACTCCTCCAACTTATGGCTCCACCTCCCAAGGTGAATACACAACCTGACGTGGACTTTCTGAAATCTAGATCCGATTGAAAGTCTAAATCTATATAGCCAATGGAAATCAAATCCTCACAATGGTAAACAAGCATATAATCTCTCGTTCTCAGTAGATACTTGAGAATATGCTTTACAGCTTGCCAATGCTGTGATCCTGGATTTGATTGATATCGGCTGACCATGCCAATTGAAAAACAAATATCTGGTCTAGTACAAAGCATGGCATACATAAGACTTCCTACTGCAGAAGCATAAGGAACTTGTCTCATCATATTTTCTTCCTCTTGAATCTTAGGCCTTTGGTCATCAGACAGAGGAACTCCATGTCTGAAAGGAAGTAATCCTTTCTTGGAGTTTTGCATGCTAAATTATTCTAGAACCTTATCTATATATCCAACTTGTGATAAGCCTAACATCTTATTCTTGCGATCTCGCTAAAGCTTGATCCCTAGAATAAAGTTAGCCTCACCCAAGTCCTTCATATCAAATTGGCTTGACAACCAAACCTTTACTGATGACATTACACTTACATCATTTCCAATGAGTAGAATATCATCAACATAAAGCACTAGGAACATTACTACTTTGTCTTGATGTCTTTTGTACACACATGGTTCATCAAGATTTTGTTTAAAACCAAATGATTTGATTGCTTGATCAAATCTGATGTTCCATGATCTAGATGCTTGCTTAAGTCCATAAATGGACTTATTCAATTTGCATACCATATGCTCTTGGTTCTTTGCTATGAAACCTTCTGGTTGCTTCATATAGATTTCCTCTTCAAGATTGCCATTAAGAAATGCAGTCTTGACATCTATTTGCCAAATCTCATAATCATAATGGGCAGCAATGGATAAGAGAATTTTGATAGATTTAAGCATTGTTACTGGTAAAAAGGTTTCTTCATAATCAATACCTTCCTTTTGAGTATACTCTTTCGCCACTAGCCTTGTTTTAAAGGTTTCAACATTTTCATCTATCCCTCTCTTCCTCTTGTAAACTCATTTGCAACCAATAGGTTTAATGCCGTTAGGCGCCTTTACAAGATCTCAAACTTGATTGGAATACATGGAATCTAATTCAGATTTCATAGCTTAAACCCAATGATGTGCATCTATATCATCCATTGCTTCTTCATAAGTGTAAGGATCAGTTTCGGCCTCCTCTGAGATAGCTTCATAAGTCTCTCCAAGACCTATGAATCTTATAGGTGGCCTAACATTCCTCCCACTACGACAAGGCACCTGTGTACTAGAAATCTCATGAGTAGTATCTTGTGATGTATCCAATACAACCACATCATCCCTAGTTTCAAGCATTGGTTGTTCAATTACAGGTTCATTCATTTCAGCCAAGACAACTCTACTTCTAAGAGTAAAATTATTCATATAGTTATTTTTCAAGAATTTAGCATTTGTACTAACAAAAACTTTGTTATCTTTACGACTATAGAATAAATAACCCTTAGTTTCTTTTGGATAACCCACAAGCAAACATACTTCTGATTTTGGTTCTAACTTATCAGGCTTCCCTTTTAACACATGTGCTGGACAACCCCAAATGTGGAGATATTTCATACTAGGCTTACGCCTACTCCATAATTCCATGGGTGTTTTGGGAACAGATTTTGATGGAACTAAATTTAAAAGATATATTGCTGTATCTAAGGCATAACCCCAAAAAGAAATAGGTAAAGTTGAGTAATTCATCATGGACCTAACCATTTCTAAAAGAGTCCTATTCCTTCTTTCTGCTACACCATTTTGTTGGGGAGTTCCAGGTGCAGTCAATTGGGATACAATCCCATTTTAAGTTAAGTAATCATTGAAATCCCCAAGAAGGTATTCGCCACCACGATCAGATTGAATGGTTTTTATGCGTTTACCTAATTGATTCTCAACTTCAGCCCTAAACTCTTTGAACTTTTCAAAGGCTTCGGACTTCCGTCTCATTAAGTACACATAACCATATCTTGAGTAATCATCGATGAAAGTGATGAAGTACTCATAACCTCTTTTTGCTTGGGTTGACATAGGAGCACAAACATCTGAATGAACTAATTCTAGCAACTCTTGGGCTCTTCTACCTTTTGCATTAAAAGGTCGCTTGGTCATTTTTCCTTCCAAACAAGATTCACAAACTGAAAATTCATCAAAGTCCAATGGCTCTAAGAGACCATCTTTGATCAGTCTTTGAATTCTATTTGGATTAATATGACCCAAACGCAAGTGTCAAAGATATGCATCATTAGTAGAAGAAAACTTTCTCTTTAATGATTTTACATAAGAGTTATTATCTAATTCAGAATTATATAATTCATGCTTATCAAGAGTTAAAATATAAAGACCATCCACAATATTGTCAGAACAGATAAATGCTTTACCTTTCTTTATTACAACATTGTCTTTAAGGATAACATAATATCCATTTTTACCCAAATAAGTTGCAGAAATTAAATTCATACGAACATTAGGTACATACAGAGAGTCATCTAATATTAAAACTCTTGAGTCAAAACATAAATTAAACACTCCAATAGCTACAACCGGAATCCTACTCCCATCAGCCAAGGTTAGAAACAATTCTCCTTCTTCAAGTTTTCTGGTCTCCTGGAATCCCTGCAAAGAATTGCAGATATGATTAGTACAACCTGAATCCACACACTAGGAATCCATGAGATTTTGTACCAAACATATTTCAAGAAGAAATGAGCTATTCATACTCTTGTTGGCAGCCTTGAATTTTGGACAATTCCTCTTCCAATGTCCTTTCTTACCACAATAGAAACATTTTCCTTTTAGCTTCTTTCCTTTGTCGGCAACTCCTAAGACAATTTGTTTACCCTCTTGCTCAGTGAAGTCCTTCTTCTTCTTTTTCTTACCTTTGCCTTTCGACTTAGGTTGAGAAGTAGAAGCTTCACCCACATTGGCTTCAAGACTAGCATTAGAAGTACCAAGGATACCTTCCGCTGCTACCAACTCATTCATTAATTCAGACAAAGAATAAATCTTTTTTTTCATGTTATAATTAAGTCTGAATTCCTTGAATGATTCCGGTAGTGACTGGAGTATCATATCCACTTGGGATTCTCCATCAATATCGGCACCTAAAACCTCTAATGTATGCAGATTAGAGATCATTGTAAGACAATGCTCTCTCACTGAACTACCTTCAGCCATTTTGGTATTATAAATTTGCCTCATAGTTTCTTGTCTTGCAGAACGGCCTTGCTCACCAAACATCTCCTTCAGACTTTGCATAATGTTCAAAGCTAGTTCTACATCCTGCATTTGATGCTGTAGAACATTTGAGATGGATGCTATGATATAGCACTTGGCCATTTCATTAGATTTCTGCCAACGATCATATCGTTGTTTTTCCTTAAGAGGAGCATCTAATGAAGGAAAACTAGGACATAGTTTTGTAAGCACATATTTGTGCTCTTCAGCTGTGAGAACTATGTCCAAGTTTCTTTTCTAGTCAACATAATTGGATCCAGTCAGTTTGTTTTGATTAAGAATGGTAACAAGTGGGCTAAATGATGTCATGTTCAAATCTGAAAATAATAAACATGAATATAATAAGTAAACTGGACATTATCAATTTAGCATATAAGCATATAATATAGAACCTTAATAAAACCATAATATAATATATGCAATGACAACTCAATCCCGCAATTAATATTCCTCGGAAGCGAGGTCATATCAATCACTATGATCAAGCGAGAATTATTCTCATTATTAATGCTATCATGGTAACTCTTACCAAACAAAAATAATTTGCCGCTTTACCTTTAGCTTCTAAGTAATAATGACATAGCTCTAAAGGGAGGTTAACATCATACTTAATCTAGTGTACACCATTGCCTAGAATCAATGTGAGTCACCAAGTAACTCCACGGAAGCGTGGTCGTTCTTAACGTAAAAATACACTTCATCTATTATAAAGAAGTTTAACCTGTAGTACCATGAATTAAACACCCTCCGAAGGGAGCAAGGCATATACGCCAAGGCGAGGTGCTTAATCACACTACATTAAACCGACAATGGAGGCCGTGAGATCCAACCCTTGAATCTCTCTTCCACTAGATGTTTTAAATTAAATGTTTTTATCTTTTAAACATGTATAAACTAATTATACACAGCCTTGCACTTTATACTAAGCACTTTTTCTTACAAAAAAGGCGTAAGAAAAATAGTGAAAATACACAATTTAAACAGAAACTTTCGCGACTGTCTCGCGGGTATTTCGCGATTAAGCGCTTCCCGAGAAAACAAGTTAAGGAAAAAATTGAAAACACAAAAATCAGACAGAGACTTTCTCTACTGTCTCGCGACTGTTTCGCGAATAAAGCTTACCCGCGAAAAACCTGTGTTCTCAGTTTTTCCAGAACAGTTGCAAACAGTTTTCTACGACTTTTCATGAACAAACAATTACCATATGAACATGATATGCAGAATTTGATATCAAAACTGAAATCTATTAATGCTATAGCCTTAAAGATCAATTTAACATACTTAAATTCAAATTTAAACAACATTATAATATCAACATCAGTTTTTATCAAATCATAGTTTCAACAACCATGCAGAAAATTGAATGCATATAAAATCTTCTAACATGATGAAATTATTATATCTGATTCCAAAACTCACAAAACATGTTATATAGATTCGAAATAAAGACTGCTCTGATACCAATGAAGGAAAATTACATGTTTGTATCGCATACAAAACATATGCAGTGGAAAATAAACGGATCTACTTCATTCGCAATTGATAACATGTATTATGTAAGTTTCAGAATAGAAGAACAAGAGAGTGTACCTTGATGCGGTGAAATTCAAAACCGAATGAAGAAGTTCTTGAGAACACTTTTGATCTTTACTCCAATTCCACTTGATGTCCAAGATGTGTGGTCTCTCAATCAGTTCTATGTTTTCTAGAGAGAATATGAAAGAGTGTCTCTCTTCCTTATGTCATCCTCCTTAACATACAAAACATTTCATTCTATATAAAATTCTGTATGTTTCTCTCCACATAACTGATTATCTAATTGGGCTAGCCTTTTTGGGCCTTCCCAATTGGGCTTTAGTGTGTGGTTTGGAGTGGGACCAAAAGGGAACAAATAAGACACTAGCTCCAATGGGCCTTAGGCTTTTCTGTCAACTCTTGACAAGTCTAAAGTTACCATTAATTATATTTAATACCACTATATAAATATAATTGCACTCTAGGCCTTATTAATAAATTATATCCCAAGACTTTATTATACATGTAACCCCTTCATAAAATATTCGTAGTAATACAAAGTCATAAATATAGACTGCCACTTTGTAAATTACTACATCTTAATCCTTGAGTACCCGTTTTAATCCTTTTAAGTTATTCATCATATATTTATGAAATCTAATTTCATAAATATATACTTTAGTCTTACTAAAGTGGTTAGACCTAACTCTCTGAATAACTAAACCCATTAAACTTATCTCTAGGGAATATTTTATATCTTCATTAAGAGATTATGAATTCCATCTTGAAAATATATGTTCCATCAACACTAAATGTGACTGCCCAACATACTGAGGTTTTGACCGTTACTTTAGATCTCACTCTTGATATATCAAAGTAACCTACATTTCATGATCAGGTCTATTATTCTCTTAGGATTAAGAGTTCATGTGAATACAAATCGTGAGATTTATTATTCAATTGACAGTCGTTAGGAGAATAATAAATCTCACAGCAGTCCAGTTCAATATGTCTTAACTCTTAAAACATATCAACATATTAACTAGAAGTCACCACTTCCATGATCAAGACAAATCATCGTAGTTAATATATTATAGTCTTCGCAGATGAAATGCCAAATTTCATCACCGACTACGAACTAAAATTCTGAGTTTACAAAGAACTTGTGATCTATATCTTCTGTGACTAAATCACATAAATCGCATACTATGCATCTCATGGACTATTTGATAATGTTCGAATATTCATGTTACCATTATTTTAGATAAGAATAAAGCAACTTTATTAAACACAATATTAAGTCATACATTATTTCTCACATAATATCATACACAATATCATACATAGTATCATACAATAGGATTTTAGGGCACTTATCCCAACACCTCTTTTCTTCATAATTTGTTGTCTTAATCATTTCATTGGCTTCTTATCTCATTGTGATGAACTTTAACTTGTTGAGGGATCAATATCCAACCCATTCTCTAACAAATCTATTGTGGTGGGCTTATTGGGCCGCTGTCCGAATCATTTTTGGGCCATGGATCAAGTTACACCCTTACAATTGGCGCCATCTGTGGGAATATTGATCACATACCTAAGTTAGTTCAACCATGGTGAGTTCAGAGGAGTTAGTAGGATCACAACATCAAGATCATTTTCTGAATCTTGAGCGTAGGAGAGATCGTGAAGTTGGTGTGCATACAACTCATACTAGTTGGAGTCATTCTAGAAGTGGGAGCCATGTGTCTCATGGGGAGGATACCAGAAACATCCAGCTGGAGATAGATCATTTACGTTGGAAGCAGAAGAGAGGGTCACCATCAAGCACATAATCTCGGTCTAATGATGATAACAGTTACAGACCCCGATCAAGGACTCCTCCTAGTAAGTCTTTCTCTTATAATGAAAGGCGTCATCATAAGCAAAGGAATAGAAGCTCAACTTATAAAGGCTTGGGATGTGATGCTATGAGCAAGGCTTTGCGTCAAAACTTGAAGTCCCCATTTACTTAAAAGATTGACATGGCAAACCTTCCTCGGTAATTCACGCAGCCCACGTTTACCATGTATAATGGTAAAACAGACCCGGTGAAGCATGTCAGTCATTTTAACCAAAGAATTGTTGTTCATTAGAGGAATGAGATCTTGATGTGCAAGATGTTTCCCTCTAGCTTGGCGTCAATTGCGATGAGGTGGTTCGATGGTTTGGGGGAAGGATCAATTAACTCTTTTCAAGAGCTTACCAAGGCCTTTGGAGCCCGATTTGTCACTTGTAGTAGGGTTCCTCGTCTCCTGGACTCTTTGCTATCCATGACTATGTGAGAAGGTGAAACTCTGAAGACTTACTCGGATAGGTACTAGGAGATATTTAATGAGATAGATGGAAATTTTGAGGACGTAGCAATAAGGATGTTCAAGGTCGGTCTACCAACTGAGCATGATTTAAGGAAGTCCTTAACTAGGAAGCATGCCCGAAGTATGCGTCAATTAATGGACCAGATTGATGAGTATAAACGGGTGGAGGAGGATTAACAACAAGGAAAGGGGAAAGCGAAGGTAATTTCCCAAGACTGAAGAGATTTTAGGTCAGAAAGGTACAACAACAATCGGCCCAGAAGAGATTTTGCTGGACATGCTGGGCCTACTACTGCTTAGGTGGTTAACATTGTGTTCAAGGAGCTTGTACACCAAATTCTGGAGAAAATAAAGAATGATCCATATTTCAAGTGGCCAAATAAGATGGGAGGAGACCCCATGAAGCGAAATCAAAGTCTTCATTGCCAATACTATCAGGATGGAGGACACTATGGAAGATTATAGGACTTTACGAGGCTACCTTGAGCAGTTAGTCAAAGTTGGAAAGTTAAAGCAATTCCTATATCAGCCCACTAAGTAAGGGAGTCAGGTTAGATCAGCACACCAAAGGGATGCTTCCTCAAGACCATCATTGGGAACAATCAGTGTTATTCTTGCTACCCCAAGCCGAACTGGTTCGTATCCATCAAGGGTTATGTCCATAGCAAGGCCACACGTTATAGTTTTTATGATTTTCCATCAAGTGTCCAAAAACAATATAGTTTTTTTTTAATATAATAAAAATACATATTCTTATATTAAAAAAAGAGATATGCTACATCCACAACATTTTCACAACAAATCATTGTTGTTAAATTGTTATTGGTTCTAATTTAAATCCACAATTGAAATTACTTTTTGCCTACTAGTAATAGCCAATAACAACTTGTCACTTAGGCTATGTTGTAAATTTGCTGTGAAAATATTGTAGATATAACATTTCTCTTTTAAAAAATCCATAAAAAATATTATTATAAAACACAAAAAAAAGAAAAGAAAAAAAGTGGTAGCATTCTTGGGCAACAACAAAACATTTCTTTGACTATCCTCCTCTTAGATATAGTGTCCATTTGGGAATATTTTATTTAGCTGAAACTGAAAATTTTTTACTGAAAATACTTTAGATAAAAGTAAAAGTTAGTTAAATAGTATAGTGAGACTTATGAATAGTATAAAAAATTACAGTGAAACCCATGAATAGTAATAAAAATAAGCTGAAATTTTCAGCTTATCCCAAATGGACACATAGACTTTGTTCTACTTGGAAATAGCGAAAGTAATGTTGATTCACTTGCAATAGATGAGACCGATAATGACAATGATTTTATGAGTTTTATTGCTCAAACTTGAGGTTTAGGCTAATTCTTTTAGCCTTTTATCACACCATCGAATATATATATATATATATATATATATGTGTGTGTGTGTGTGTGTGTGTGTGTGTGTGTGTGTGTGTGTGTGTGTGTGTGGTTTCAATTTATGCTACTTGATGCTTTCAAAATTTCTATTGTTAGCTTACTTTCTTTGTACCATTTTACCTCATGGTCAAACCATAAAGAAATTTTTTTGGTGGCTGCTATTTGAATCAACCTAGTTATTACATTTGGATTGTTGACGTCATGTTAACTTTAAATAGTTTAGCATTTATAGTAATTTGCTAACTTGTATAATTTGATTTTAAAAAAATTATTTAAAAATATGACTGATCATGGGTCAATCCAGTTGACCCAATCTGGCCGGAAAAAAAACGGGTTGGGTCATGCGTCAATCTATTTTAGCTCACTCTAGGTAAATAAATCTATGGTTCGGGTTGAGTATTTTATTTTGGAGTCGGATCGGGTTATCAGGTCTGGGGCTGGGTCTAATATTATTGCTTGCTGGGTGTAGTTTTCATCCCAACAAAACCTGACCCGAATCCACTAATCACAACCCGACCCACGTAAAGAGACTTTGCTTAGCAACAAAGTCACCCAACTACCATTCTAAAGAAAATTCTTCATAACACGCAAGAAGGCTTCGATTTCGACCCGTGAGGGTGACATATATATACATATCTTCTTGTTGTGTTGTGTGGGCACAAAAGAAAGCAAGAAAGAAAGAAAGAGGTTTAAGGATGAAGAAGGCGATCTCAGTGAGTCTGTTGCCTGGCCTTCTGGTGTTGGTGTTGCTTTGTTCGGTGTGTGAATTGGGTCACTGTCTCGAACGCTCTTCTATTTTAAAGATGAGGCTTGGAGGGATTCACGACTGCAAAGGCTCTCAGAACAGCGCCGAGATCGACAGCCTCGCTCGTTTTGCTGTCCAAGAACACAACAAGAAAGCGGTCATCTCTCTTTCTTTTCTTTTTCTTCTTCCTTTTTTGATTTCTTTATGTTGTCTGTTTTAATGGGTGTTTGTTTATGTATGAATTAAATTGGACTTAGATTAATGTTTACCTTTCTGGGTTTCTTTATTTTTGGTTTCTGTTTTTGTCTTTCTTTTGTTTTGGTTTCAATTTTTTTCATGTGAAGATGATGTGATTTCTTTCTACTGCATTAATTAATTGTCTAATCTATAATTACCTGATATGTTATAACTGATGTTGTGATTTTTACTGAATTGTTTGATTTCCTAAGATTATTTAATTTTTATCATTGGTGATGTGATTAATTGATTTCTTATTCCAATCACAGCAGACCTTGTTAGTGTTTGTGAAAAATATTGTGTATTACCGTGTAATGAATTGCCTAATCCAAGCACAACAAGGAAAAAAGGGGTCATCTTTCTTTTCCTTTTCATTTTAAACCCTATCTTGTTTTTCTTTCTCTCTTGCCATTGATTTTTTGTTTTTTGGTTTTTGTTTAATGTATGAATTGGACTTAAATTAGTGTTACCTTTTCTGGGTTTGCTACTTTGTTTGCGATTTCTTGGTACCACTTTATGTTTATTTATTTGGTTTCTGTTTTGGTCTTATTTTAGTTTGGTTTCGATTTGTTTATGTAAAGATGATGTGATTTCTACTGAATAGACTAAATTTCTAAAATTACGTTTGTTATCTATTATTGTGATGAATTGCCCAATCCTTAATCTATTCAAATCAAATAACCATGATATTAGATTAGGTTAAATTACTAATTTGGTCCAATTATTGGGCCAAGTTATAGTAAATCCCTCATCTATTAATTGTGTCAATTTAGTCCTTGAACTTTCAAAATCAAGTAAATTGCATCCATGTGTCTTCTCTTAATTAAAATTTTAACAGAATTAATAGTTAAAATTGACTTGATTTTTCAAGTTTTTGTACTTTCTATAAAATCCTTTTAATCGAGGGACCAAACTTAAATTCACCTAACAGTTGAAGAACAATATTAGTAATTTAACCTTAGACGTTTGATACAGATTACAAATTTACAAAAAAGACTACAGAGAAGTGTGCATCCAAAAAAAAAAAAAAAAAAAAACCTTTCTTTAGTGAAAAAAGAAGAAGAAGAAATAATTAGACAATTAAAACATTGGAGAATTCATTAACGAATTCCTTTGTTAATTTCTTTCTATATATGAGTATTTGTCTTTTGATCATTTGTTCTGATTTATATTTTGCAGAATTCCCTTCTTGAGTTTGCAAGGGTATTGAAGGCCAAAGAACAGGTGGTTGCTGGTAAGATGTACCATTTGACACTGGAAGTGATTGATGCTGGTAAGAAGAAGATATACGAAGCTAAAGTCTGGGTGAAGCCATGGATGAACTTCAAGGAGTTGCAGGAATTTAAGCATGCCCATGATGACCCTTCCTTTTCCCAGTCAGACCTAGGTGCTGAACGTGGTAATTTACTACTTCAATCTGTTCCTAAATTCCTATGTTTCATTTAATCGGTCTTGTTTTTCTTTTCTTCTTGTAAATATATGTGAAGCATCTATAATGGACATGGTAAGAGTGTGACAGATATTAGTATGTCTAATGTTTCCAATGTGCTTGTTTTTGTAGTATAGGGGTGTATCAGATATCTGTTTTTACTGTATAATATTGCTGCTGTATATTGTAACGGCCTTCTCCAATTTCTTGAGTTCTCTAGGACATATAAA
This sequence comes from Lithocarpus polystachyus, assembly GCA_033629205.1. Classification (NCBI taxonomy): domain Eukaryota; kingdom Viridiplantae; phylum Streptophyta; class Magnoliopsida; order Fagales; family Fagaceae; genus Lithocarpus; species Lithocarpus polystachyus. Next base: position 16,843,378 of record CM066168.1, on the reverse strand, counting down.
CTTTGCAAAGTCTGTGAGTGATACAAGAATAGAAAAAAATGACTGTTATACATCTACACTATGACTGTGTTCAAAGTAATATGAGGGTTATTACAGTCGTTACAGGAGACAATCAGACGTATATCTCTCCATTCACTTAAACCCTCCTTGGTGTAGATAAATTCAATCTCAGATCTCTTGCTTGACTACAAAAAACTTTACTGTTTGAGCCAATTGACACCTTTGCTGTAAAAGTTTTTACCATCATCTTTTTCACTGAACAAAAAAAAAAAAAAAAAAAAAAATGAATAAAAGAAAGAAGAAAACATAAAAGCATTCTTCTGCAAGGACAACAAAATCTCACAATTTTTTACAATGAGCTAAAGTGTTAGCTCACCAAAGCTCAAAATAAAATGAAATAAAAAAAATTATATATACTGGGATCCACCACAACTCAAAACAAGGGTGTTGTGAAAATATTGTGAAATGTTGTTGTGCCTCTAGACATTCTCAAACATAAATTGCAGCCATGGAGGACCTTTTCATCACCAAACCTTAATAATGGCTACACAACTTTTCCACCCTTTCTGGTGCCACATCAACAGTGACGTAATCTCAACTTTGCCAATATAAACCAAACAACACCGTTAAACTTCACCATTGATCTTGAAGCCACCATGGTTCCATCACTATCATCAATTTTTTCTCTCTTTCTTGTTAATGTCACCCCATTAACGTAGCCCCATCACCTTGCCATTGAACCCTTACTGTGCATCAGGAACACACCAATATTCCCTCAAACTCAGCCATTCACCTTTTGTTCCATTCAGAATGAAATACTCTCGTTTTTTCCGTACCATATCATTGTATGGAATGGGGTACGTGTGTGTGGGGAGAGAGAGCTCAGCTTGATCCCATTGCTAGGTGGTGCTCTGGTGTGAGAAATGTAATTAATGTGCATGGATTATCCTTATATTTCTATAACTTTGGCAATTTTGTGGAAATGGGTGTGAACGGTTTTTTTGATAAGTTCATCTGAATGGTCTTTTATCTCTTATGAACTTTCTTATTGGGGTATTTTGATGAATTTATGGGACATAGTGAATTTTTTTTTTCTTATCATTTACTTTATTATGGAATTTTAAAAGAAGTTTGGAATGGCTTTTGAGAGAGAGAGAGAGCATTGATGATGTTACTGGTCTAACTGTGTAAGTCAAACCAACAAAGGATCAAAGTTTTCAATATTGTAGTGGAGGCTGTTTCAGGCTGACCAAGGGAACGAAATATTCCAATATCTGTTAATGCTGGTGTACCATTTCGGGTTATATATACTTTAGATCCACATATCTTATAGCCCAAATATTAGACTAAGTGCATTAACCCAATGTATTGCACAAATAACATGTTTTATAACCCCTTTTTATTTTATTTTTTTAATTATTTTTCTTGTACCGGTTGAAGTACTTGAAATATCCCCAATACAATCAATACAAACGAATATTTTGTCTGCTATGTTGCAGGGGAGTATTTGTACTGGTTTAGTGGTCGGTCTGGTATATACTGGCCGGTACAGTATTGACAATTTTGTTTTGGATTATAGGGTGTTTCTGTGTTGACTAATATTCAGGGGTTTTCTTAATGTCAAACTGGATGGGGTAAAATTATGTTTTCTTTTTTCCTAGTATTTTACGTGTGCTATTTAATGTGTCAAAAAGATATCAAAGAAAGTGTTTTGGCTTGATACTGAAGCTTCTTAACTTCATATCCCGTGCTTATTTTTCTTCCCCTGGGGGCCTAAGGAATCCCCACTCTCATCTGTTGAAAACATAACCTAATGTGGTGCTTTACCTCTAAACCTTTTTGTATCCAAGATCTTGTAGGTGGCATTGGTTTTGCCTTGAACATTTAAGCATGTGGAGTCCCATCTTTCTTTTTAATGTTTCTAAGCTAGTATTCTGAGTAGCGTTTAACTGAGACCTTTCCATAAATCAATCAGATGGCCATGAACCAGGATGGAAAGCAGTACCAACTGATGATCCTGAGGTTCAAGATGCAGCAAATCATGCTGTTAAGTCCATCCAGAAGAGATCAAACTCCTTGTCACCCTATGAACTTCTAGAGGTCCTTCTAGCTAAGGCCAAGGTTGGCATTTTGTACTACTATCTCTCTTATCTTGATTTCTTGCTATATATACAGATGGAGCCAAGTTCTTCCAAACCCCTGATTTTCAATATTCCTCACTCCATGTGGTGTCCTAGTTTCAAATTATAGAAGTCTAGTTTTTAACGGAAGGATTTTGCTTTTTTTTTTTTTTTTTTTTTGTTAAAGGAATTTACTTTTGTTAAATGCACGCCTTTTAAAATCAATGGTTTTTATTATTATTACTAAAAGAATTTCTTTTTGGTTAATTGCAGGTCATTGAAGATTATGCCAGATTTGAATTGCTTGTGAAGCTGAGGAGGGGAATAAAGGAAGAGAAGTTCAGGGTTGAAGTAAATAAGAATATTGAAGGAAAGTTCTTTTTGAATGAGTTTGAACAAGATCACTCCTGAATTTAGTAATTATTATGTGTTAAAATAATTTGTGGAGTTAATGCTGCTATCTTAGACAATGCGATGACTAATGACAGTAAAATGCTTTGGCATATAGCCTGTTATCTGTAAATAGATACTGCTTACCAACCTTTTAATCTGGATAGATATGGTTTTATAGGTGGGTTTGTTTTGTATGTGTAAATATGCGTGTTGAATAAACCTACTGGATATTTTATATATGCAACTTCTAATGGTCTTTTCTTTCATTTTGGGTTTTCCCTCTTCAGATCTGTTTGATTTATGTGGTTAAATTTGCTTCCCTTCCTGAGATTGCGCTTTGTACTTCCAAATACAGGAAATTGGTTGATTGGTATAGAATACACTACAATCAAGTTGTTGAATTTTTCTTTAGCAAATAAAAAAGGTGCTGTAGAATTTCTATTGCACCACCTGATAACGTTGTGGAGGAATTTGGGAACAGATCTTAAACTTAAAAGGTCCATCCACTGTAGTTGTTTAGCTTTAAATAATAGGTTGCCTTTCCATAGCAAAGCTGCTGGTGAGGGAAACCAAAAGCCTGCCTCAGGATGAACTAGCCATTTAGGGTTGCAAAGTCTCCTGTTGGCTACCTACCTGCAAAAGCAGAATCTCTAGGAGACTGATACTTAAACATTTATTTATTTATTTATTTTTTAAAGAAACCAGACAAGGAGCCTGGGATAATATTAATGAAACATGTTCAATGGACATCAAACAACAATAGAGAGGAAATATCCTCAGGTGGATTAACTAGCCACACCTGGGACCCTTGCTCGCTTTTGGCTTTTCTTGCTAAAGCGTCAGCAACACAATTACAAGACCGATTATAACATGGTTGAACATACAACTTACAAGACTGAAAAAGCGTGGCTTGACAACGAATATCTCCAACAACGTTTCCGTAAGTAGAGAATCCAGAAGTACCTTGAATTATAGCATTGATGACTATAGTTGAATCTCCTTCAAAAATGACTCTTTGCAGCCTGAGTTCAGTAGCAAACTCAGCTCTCCGGCATTCCAAAGCCTCCTTGTTAGCAACAGAATGAGCTAGCGGCATGGGGGCAGACAGAACACCTACCAATTCGCCCCTCCAATATCGGACAACAACTCCTACTCCAGCCGAGTTAGTGGATCTGAACACAGCAGCATCGAAATTAATTTTGTACATATTCACCTCTGGAGGATGCCACTAATGCTAGATGGGAGGTTGAGATTTCACTTGGTCGTGTTCTTGTGCTATGAGAAACAACTGCAGCAAATTCCCAGCCATTGAAGCGATATTAGCAAAAGGGTGCATTGGGTGGCCAAAGTATGATCCATTTCTCCTATTCCAAAGCATCCAAGCCGAGAGAGCAAAAACTTCTTTTCGATAATCATCCTGCACCTGCAAAAAACAAGCTAGTAAGTCGCGAAAATTCTGGGGTTGGGGATGGCTCGGCTGCTGCAAGCAATTGAGGGAATTCCATGCAATCTCCACTTCTTTGCAAGACCATAAAGCATGCAATGGATCCTCCGGGTAGAGTTGGCAAAGCTCACACCCATCTAATGATGAAACCTGTCTGCGAAACAGATTACTCATTGTTGGCAGGGCATCGTTACAAGCCCGCCAAATAAAGTGCTTGATCTTGTGAGGCACCCGTAAGCTCCAAACTCCCTTCCAAAATTTTTTCTGAGGATCTGCATTAGAGCTACCAGCCTGGCCGACCCCTTCGCAGGCAATAAGGAGTTCATATACACTGCAGGTGGTGAATGAACCAGGTGAAGAATGAGCCCAGATAATTTTGTCAGGTGGGCAGCAGCGACTGAGGGGGAAGCTGAGGATTGCAGAGGCTTCATGGGGCAGGAATAGCTGGTGGATCAAGTCCAGCTTCCAAACTCCCAACTCTAGGTTCATTAGAACTTGCACCTTAGTCTCCACTGGTATTGAAGCTAGAGTAGATACGATAGTGTGATTGTTATTCATAGGCAGCCACTTGTCTTCCTTAATCCGAACATTCTTGCCATTACCAATCCCCAAACCATACCCTTTCAGATCACATCTCTTGCACTAACAATACTTTTCCAACCATATGAACCCGTAGGTGAGTCCTTAGCATCCAAAATGGAACAATTCAGAAAGAAACGAGCTTTGAAAACTCTATGGCATAGAGTCCGAATTGTTTATTAATCTCCACACTTGCTTGGCCAACAATGCCTTATTAAAATTTTCAATTTCCTTAAACCCCGTACCACCAACTTCTTTAGCTTCACATAATTTCTTCAAACTGACTCAGGGCACCTTCCCTGCTATCTCCATTGTAGCCCCACCAAAATTAACGGATCAAAACCTCCAACTCTTTAATCAATCCCTTCGGAAGTTTAAAACAACTCATAGTATAGGTAGGAATAACTTGAATAAATGACTTTATGAGCACTTCCCTTCCTGCCTGTGAGAGTAGCTTTTCCTTCCAACCTTGTGGTTTCTTCCATACTCGCTCTTTAAGGTAAATAAAGCTTTGCTTCTTAGCTTGGCCTACTAAAGCTGGCAAACCCAAATATTTCTCATATTGGCGAATGGAAGGAACACCCAGTAATGACTAGATGCGAACCTGGAGGTAATCTTGAGTGTTGGAGCTAAAAAAGATATTTGTCTAATCCCTATTAATTTTCTGACCTGAGCCTTTCTCATACACAGACAAAATATTCAAAATTCTTTGGCACTCTGCTTTTGCAGCTCTACAAAAGAGTACACTGTCATCTGCAAAAAATAAATGGTATACTCAAGGCCCATTCCTACATATAGAAACACCTTTAATTTCCCTTTTCACCTTAGCCTTTTGAATTAAGCTTTGCAACCCTAGAGTACATAGTAGGAACAAATACAGGGATAGACAATCACCTTGGCGTAAACCTCTTGAAGGTTTAATATTTCCTACCGGTTGTCCATTTAGGAGCACAAAATAGGAGACAGAACTCAAGCAAGACATAATTTTGACCAATCTCTCATCAACACCCAGATGGTTCATAATTTTCTTTAAGAAGTCCCACTCCACTAAAACGTAGGCCTTTCTCATATCCAGCTCGAGTGCCATGCACCCAAACTTCCTTGTTGTCTTTCTTTTAAGGTAGTGTAGAGTTTCAAAAGCCATAAGGATATTATCAGTGATAAGCCGCCCTGACAGAAAAGCACTTTGAGAATCAGGCATTGATTTCACCAAAAACCTTTTCAAACGGTTAGCCACAACTTTAGCAACAAGTTTATAAATGACATTACAAAGGCTTATAGGCCAAAAATCAGATCTTTGGGTTTTTAATTTTAGGGATGAGAGAAATAAAAGTGGTATTAATAGCTTCTAGGATGATACTTGTATTTAATGCCTTGAGGACAACAACAATAACTTCCTCACCCACAATGTGACAAAAGGATTTATAGAAGATAGGAGACATATTATCAGGACCCGGGGCCGTGAGAGGGGCCATCTGTTTAAGAGCTTGATACACCTCCAGAGCTTGGAATTCACCTCTCATATCCATCTCACCGACCTCCACTTCAGATCGATGAACCCCCTTAAGAATCTCCTTAAAACCTGATGGGTTTGATGATGTGAAAATTGTAGCAAAATACTTCTCTAGCACCTCCTCCCTCATAGAAGTTTCATCCTCAACCCATGCACCTGCTTCATCCTCTGTTAGGGATATTTGTTGGACTATTTTGTGGTATGATTGTAATGGGATATTTGAGGGGTATTGTAGTGCTGGTATTGCAAAATGGTGTATGGAGGTCAGTTAGTTACAAGTTAGTTAGGATATTGGGTTGGTTGGAGTTAAGGGTAGTTAGAGTAATACCAGACTTGTTACATTTGGGTGTATAGTGGAAAGCATTAGTAAGAGGGTATAAAAGGAAATCTGTACAGAAAGAGGGAGAATAAGATTGGTTCCAAATTGTTTCTATTTCCTCTGTTTTCTTTTCCCCGTTTCCCTTTCTCTGTCATTTTCTTTCTTTATTAGAGGACCAGCTGACCTCAAATCAGCTAGAGAAAACCCAAATCCGTCTATTCCACCCTAACATTTTGGTATCAGAGCCTTTGTTCCTGTGTCCCCATGACTGAAACTCGTGCATCCACCATGAACGTGGTGAATGAAGCTCTTGCTTCTCTACGAACCACTTCTGACCATCACAATAGAGAAATCCAAGAAATCCAAAAGATTCAAGGAATCCATACCAGGACCTTGAATGAAATGAATCAAAACCTCAATACCATTCTACAGAAGTTGAGTTCTCAAGATAGCCATTCACACTCTCCTCAAAGAACGGGTCCAGTGAATCAGAGTTCTTCAGCTTTGTCATTTGCAAGATCCGTGAAATTGGACTTCCCACGCTTCTCAGGTGATGATCCTGCTAGTTGGGTCTATAAAGCCAATCAGTATTTTGGCTATTATCAAACCCCAGTTACAGAAAAGTTACTAATTGCTTCGTTTCACATGGAATTGGAAGCTTTGATTTGGTTCCAAGAAGCTGAGGAGGCAGGTGTGTTCTTAGATTGGGATTCACTGGTGCAGGCTTTACACGTGAGGTTTGGGTCAACTTCTTATGATGATCCTATGGAAGTGTTAACAAGGCTGAGACAGTCTTCAACAGTGGTACTGTACAAAGCAGAGTTTGAAGCTGTGTCTAACAGGATTAAGGGTCTGTCTCCTTTACACAAGCTTAGTTGCTTCTTAAGTGGCTTGAAGGATGAAATCCGGCTTCCAGTAAGGATGCTGAATCCAAGCACCTTGAATGAAGCATTTGGGTTGGCCAAGATTCAGGAGGAATACGTGCTCAGTTGCAAGAAGAACTCAAGATTTCAACAAGAAACAGGTAAAGGTTCTATCTTAGGCTTACCAAAGAATAATGTAGTGATGGAAGCTAAATCTAAGATACCAATTAAGAGATTAACTCCTGCTCAAATGGATGAAAGAAGAAAAAAGGGGCTTTGCTATAATTGTGATGAGAAGTGGGGGGTTGGGCACAAATGTAAGAATGCTAAACTGTTTTTGTTAGAAGGAATTGAATTAACTTGTGGGGGGTAGTCGGGGGTACAGATCACTGAATTAGAGGAAGATGTAGGAAGTGAGGTTAATACTAGGGCTGTTAGTCAGGAAGAGGAGGTGGAGATTACCTTGTATGCACTCACAGGGACTCCTACACCTGGTACTATGATGGTAAGGGGTAAGGTTAATGGGAATGGGTTGGTAATCCTAGTAGACACTAGTAGCACCCATAATTTTGTAGATGCTTCTTTGGTTTCTGGGTTGCAGTTAAGGGTAGATGTTTCTAGGGTTTTGGAGGTTAAGGTAGCCAATGGTAGTGTGATTAAGACTCAAGGTTTTTGTAGTAATGTGCCAGTGTGCATTCAGGGAGTGAAGTTTTGCATTCAATTCCATGTTTTAGCATTGGGAGGTTGTGATGCAGTATTGGGCACCCAATGGTTAAGCACCTTAGGTGAGATTCAATGGAATTTTAAACTCCTAACCATGAGTTTTTGTTATGAGAATCATAAAGTAATGCTTCAAGGGTTAACTCCATCCTTGGAATCTTCCATTGTGGATTGTAAACAGTTTTTCAAGGCATTTGTGAAGAAGGGACTGTTGTTACAGATTGCTAATGTGGAAGCTGTTGTTACAGAGGTTAGGTTGCCTGCTGAAGTGGAATTATTGTTACAAGAGTTTGAGCATGTTTTTGAGACTCCTACTGGATTACCTCCCCTTAGGGCTCATGAGCATCCCATTGTTGTTAAAGAAGGAGCTCAACCTGTGTGCCAAAGACCATATAGGTATCCGTTTTACCAAAAAAATGAGATTGAGAAGATTGTGAAGGAATTGTTGTCTGTTGAGTCAATTAGAAACAGCAGCAGCCCTTTTGCCTCTCCTGTGTTGTTGGTAAGGAAAGCTGATGGGTCATGGAGGTTGTGTGTTGATTATAGAGCCCTTAACAATATCACTGTCAAGGATAAATTTCCAATTCCGGTTATTGATGAGTTGCTGGATGAATTAAGTGGAGCTGTAATTTTTTCCAAGATGGACTTGAGGTCCGGGTATCATCAAATCAGAATGAGGGAAGAGGACATACCAAAAACAGCTTTTAGAACGCATGAGGGCCACTATGAGTTTTTGGTGATGCCATTTGGGTTAACCAATGCTCCCTCAACTTTCCAATCATTAATGAACCAGGTATTCAAACCCTTCCTTAGACAGTTTGTATTGGTGTTCTTTGATGACATATTGGTCTATAGTAAGTCCTTGGCTGAGCATGTAGACCATCTAAGAAAGGTTTTAGAGATTTTAGCTACTAACAAGTTATATGCTAAAAGGTCAAAGTGCATGTTTGCTTGTAAAGAAGTAGAGTATTTGGGGCATGTTATTACTGCTGAGGGGGTCCATACTGATCCTAGGAAAGTTGCTGCAGTGCAGCAATGGCCTATTCCTAAGGATATTAAGTCCTTGAGGGGGTTTTTAGGGCTCACTGGGTATTATAGGAAGTTTGTTAAGGGGTATGGCCAAATTGCAGCCCCTTTGACAGCCTTATTAAAGAAAGATTCTTTTTGTTGGTCTAATGAGGCTGAGTTGGCTTTTAATCAACTTAAGGATGCTATGGTCAAACCTCCAGTGTTAGCCTTGCCAAACTTTGATCATCCATTTGTAGTGGAGTGTGATGCTTCTGGAAGGGGGATTGGTGCAGTACTTATGCAACATGGCAGGCCAATAGCGTACCACAGTCAGGCCCTTAAGGGTAAGAACTTGGCTTTGTCAACATATGAGAAAGAGTTACTAGCCTTAGTCATTGCTGTCAAGAGGTGGAGAGCATATCTGGTGGGCAGACCTTTTACTGTTAAAACTGACCAACAGAGTTTGAAGTACTTGTTGGAGCAGAAAATTGGCACACCAGCCCAGCAGAAATGGTTTGCTAAATTGTTAGGCTATGTTTTTGTTGTGGAGTACAAGAAGGGAAAAGACAATTTAGTGGCTGATGCATTGTCTAGGAAGGCTGATTTTGATGATGGTACTTCTTTGGAAGTTTCAGAAGCTCATAAGGGGATTTTGTGCATGGTTTCATTTCCCTCTCCAGCTTGGTTGACTGATCTTAAGGCCAGTTATACTTCTAACCAGCAGGTAGAAGATATTTTTCAAGCTTTTCAGTTGGGAAAGGGGGTTCCAAAAGGGTATGTTGTACAGAATGGGCTGTTATTGTACAAGGGTAAAAATTTTTCTTGGGTCATGTGATGCTTTGAAGGCTGTTGTACTGCAGCAAGTCCATGACAGTCCTCTAGGAGGGCATTCAGGATTTCTCAAGACCTTACATAGGGTGCAAAGAGACTTTTATTGGCCTGGTATGAGATCTGATGTGAAAAAGCATGTTAGGGAATGTGATGTATGCCAAAGACTTAAGTCTGAAACCTGTCATGTGGCTGGACTGTTACAACCCCTCCCTATACCTGACAAACCTTGGCTTGATGTAAGTATGGATTTTGTTGAAGGCCTTCCTAAGTCTCAATCCAAAGATGTGGTCCTAGTGGTAGTGGATAGGCTTACCAAGTTTGTCCATTTTATTCCCTTGTCTCACCCTTATACAGCTGCCAAAGTGGCTAATCTCTACCTGCAACATGTGTTTAAATTGCATGGTATGCCAGCTACAATTGTAAGTGATAGGGATCCTGTTTTCACCTCTCATTTTTGGCAAGAGTTGATGAGATTGCAAGGGGTACAGCTGGCTATGTCCTCAGCTTATCACCCACAGATAGATGGACAAACTGAAGTAGTTAACAAGAGTCTTGAACATTATTTGAGAGCATTTGCAGCTGATAGACCTCATACTTGGGTGGAATGGCTACCATTGGCTGAATTTTGGTTCAATACCAATTTTCATACCTCTACCAAGCTAACTCCCTTCGAGGCTTTATTTGGCTATCCTCCTCCCAAATTATTGGATTATATTCCAGGTACCACTAAAATTGATAGTGTTGATGAGCAATTGAGGACTAGACAGCAGCTTCTGCTCTTACTGAAGCAGAATTTGGTAGCAGCCCAAGAAAGGATGAAGGTGAATGCTGACAAGCATAGGACTGAAAGGGAATTTGCTGAGGGTGATTGGGTATACCTCAGGTTGCTACCTTACAAGCAGAAATCAATGAAGCAGAAGCATTTGGGTAAGTTGTCACCTCGGTATTATGGTCCTTTCCAAGTCTTGCATAGGGTGGGCAAGGTCTCCTACAGGTTGGATCTCCCACCAGATTCTAGAATCCACCCTACATTCCATGTTTCCTGTCTTAAGGAGAAGCTGGGCAGACATGTGGCTGTTGTCCCTTCATTACCCTTTGTAGATGCAGCTGGCAGTTTGTGTCCTGAACCAGTGGCTGTCATGAAGACTAGAACGCACACTTTGAGAAACAGAACTATTACTCAAGTCCTAGTGCAGTGGCAAGGGGAAGGTGTGGATGATGCCACTTGGGAAGACCTGTACCTAATGCAACAACAGTATCCTCACCTTGTGGGCAAGGTGTTTTAAGGGGAGAGTATTGTTAGGGATATTTGTTGGACTATTTTGTGGTATGATTGTAATGGGATATTTAAGGGGTATTGTAGTGCTGGTATTGCAAAATGGTGTATGGAGGTCAGTTAGTTACAAGTTAGTTAGGATATTGGGTTGGTTGGAGTTAAGGGTAGTTAGAGTAATACCAGACTTGTTACATTTGGGTGTATAGTGGAAAGCATTAGTAAGAGGGTATAAAAGGAAATCTGTACAGAAAGAGGGAGAATAAGATTGGTTCCAAATTGTTTCTATTTCCTCTGTTTTCTTTTCCCCGTTTCCCTTTCTCTGTCATTTTCTTTCTTTATTAGAGGACCAGCTGACCTCAAATCAGCTAGAGAAAACCCAAATCCGTCTATTCCACCCTAACATCCTCTAAAACTAGCTAGAGAAAACCCAAATCCGTCTATTCCACCCTAACATCCTCTAAAACTAAAATGAGGTTTTGGCGATTTCTTTGGCTTGCTCAGCTGTGAAAATATTTAGTATTACTATCCCCTTCTTTCAACCACGCATTACGGGAACTTAGCTTCCACATACACTCTCTTCCCTTGACTTCTGTTTTTGAATCTCATCTCTTAGGGTTTGAATCTGAATGGGATTGCGTCGATAACCACCTGTCTCCTTAACTACTTTCAATTCTGCCAACTTCTTTTGGAGAGAAATTCAAATATATCCAAAGGTGTTCCGGTTCCACGTTCTCAAGTTATCCTGGCAAGTGTAGAGTTTTTTATTAAAGCTCCAAGCTGAACCATCAAACTGATTTACTCCCTAAACCTCCCTAATTACCTTATCACAAGAATTATCCTTCAACCACATTGCTTCAAACCGGAAGGGTCACCTTTTTCTATAGAACCGTTTGAGCTCAGGATCCGAACACAAAAGAATGAGTTTATTGTCAGAATGGAAAGCATCCAAATGATGGACACGAGAGGTAGGGAAGCGCAGAATCCACTCTATAGTAGCCACACCTCTATCAAGAAGAATCCACGCATTCTGCTCTCCAGGTCATTTATTGCTCCTTGTAAACTAAAATCCATTAAAACCAAGATCTTTCAACTTGCAATAATCTAGGGCATCATGGAAGCTTTGCATTTGGCGCTCCAGTATGTCTAACCAACCTTGTTTCTCCTCTGCCAAAAGAATTTCATTGAAATTACCCAGATACACCCAAGGGAGTTGAAACTAACTGCTAAGCATCTTAAGGAGGGACTAGGAGTTTTCTCGGCTGGCGTTGTCAGGATCTCCATAAAAACCCGTAAACTGCCAGGCGTCATCAACTCCATGGTTAATAATGGCATCAATGTGCCGATTTGAAAAAGACTGTAAATCAAAATTCATGTACGTTGACCAGAATAGAGCCAATCCACCTCCAGTATTATGCCGTGGAACCACAAAAACATTTGACATTTGAATTTTCCTCCCTACTCTCTCAAGGCAATGGTATATGAGGCCATCGGTGCTGTGTGCTATGGTTTTTAGGTAGCTTATATGTGAAGTTTTAGATGCAGGTAAGGTGTTGTCTACTATAAGCATTTGGATGAAGTTTGTAATGTCTTCTTATATGTCCATGAAAGTGCTAACAAGATCTTTGCTCTATTTTTTGAAGGAGGGTGATGATGGGAGAGCTTTCTAAACATTAGTCTTGTCTGCTCTTCTTAGATTTTCAAGTTCCATCCTTGATGCAAGACTTTGAACCTTTCTTGTCTCTAGTGAGCTAAAATTTTTGAACATGATGCATGTGCTAGACCAATGAAGACTGAAGACTCCTTCAGTTTGGTCGGCCAACAGTTATGGATGTTTTCTTCCCTAGAAAGTAGAATCTCTCATGTTAGATCTCACTCCCATTAAATTACTCTAATAGTTCTCACAAGTACATTGTCACACCTTACCTATAGTTTTGGTTTTCTAAATAATTCCAAACAGTCTCTGTGATACCCTAGATTGATTGGATATTAGATTGAATGAGATGTGTGTGTTGTGTATGTTGAGTTCCATTTAGACAAATCTTAGGTTGATTATTTAGGTTTTATAAATTACTATATGAGTCCCATTTAGACAAATCTTATTTTGATGATTTAAGTTTTATAAATTACTATAAAAGTCTCAATTGCGATTATGGCGGTCTTTTTGGGGTATAGTATAAATGTGATTAGATATCAAAATACTAGGTTGTAGCCTTTGGCACATTGGATACTTTTGAACAAAAATTCGGTGAACATACTTGAGTCCTAGGTTGGCCACACCCTTGTGGTGGGGATAAATCATATTATATTATATATAATAAAAGTTGGGCTTAGACGCCATGGTTGCACCAAGTGGTGGCACCAAATTACAGAAATTTTCTTTGATTTTTTGATTTTAAGAAAAAATGTATATAAGTTTTCTTCAACTATAATTTCTAAGTGGATATAATTTTTCTTCAACTATAATTTCTAAGTAAATAAAAATTTTAATTTGATTCAAGTTGAATTACACTTGCTGTATTTCTAAGTGGATAAAAACAAAAATCATAACAATTAAAAGCCGTTTGTTACCTTGGCACCCAGCTTGGAATATTATTGGTCCACATCTTTATTTTCTATTTATATGGAGATCACGGTTCCTAGCTAAGTTTTAAATAATAATATAATAATAATTAATTAATAAATAGAAATAGCTTTAGACTTTTTGTTCATATAAAATTCTTCAATGTGGAGTGTGTGTGTGTGTGTGTGTGTGTGTGTGTATCAAATAATTCATAATTAATACCCGTCATACGGTTCTTTTGCGCTATTATTCTCTTCTTCTACCTGCAATCTCTACTATTCTCTTCTTCTACCTACAACCTCAAAAGTACATATTTGTTTACTCTACTTTTTTTTTTCATCAAATTGAGTATATTTTGTATATTTGTTTAGGTTGATTTCCTTAAGTTTAATCCAATTTAGAGAATTGTTATGGATTGTCAATCATACTATATTATATATATATATATATATATATATATAATAAAAGTTGGGCTTAGATGCCGTAGTTACGCTATGGCGGCACCAAATTGCAGAAATTTTAATAAATTTTTAGATTTTAAGAATAGATATATATTTTTTGGATAAATATGATAAATCAAGTAATGAAAGAAAGTAATATTTGATTTACAACTATAACAGTTGTGTTTATCTAAAATGTTATCAACAAAGCCTAAAATCAATAAAATAGAATTACCTAAGGATATAATTTAAATAAAAAAGAGAGATAAAAAAAAGTAAAAGAAAAAGAAAAGATCGAATTTGCATTTTTTTCCTACGTTTCTTTAAAAAAAAAAGTAAAAGGAAAAAAAGATAGAACTTGCACTTTTTTTCTTTCGTTTGTTTTTTTTGGTGGATAAATTTGCAACTTATGCCATCTTTTTCCTCATAATAAAGTAAAAAAAAAAAGTATTTGAGTTTCACCTAAACTATTTTTTTTTTGTTCAAATCATCTTCTTCGCAACCTAAAATTCCCACTATAAATACACATAGTATTTTGGTGTTTCATTATTTCTACTACATACTTTACAATTATTTGCTGTATTCTTCATTTCTCCTCTCTATCCTACCTACAACCTTGCAGGTCATTTTTTAATTTCTTATTACATGATTATTTGTTATTGACATCAATATTTTATAATGGATTTAATTTGTTATGGCTTTTGTTTGGTGCTTTGTTCTATGTAATCTATATTCTTTAATTAAAAGCAAAATTTGCTATTAAACATGAAATTGGATACGAGAGAATCCATCAGTCCTAATTTCTATGTAAGTCTATTTTTACTTAACTCCTTTTTTTTTTTTTTTAATTTCAAAATTTGGATATTTTTTCATTAATGAATTGTGGTTTTGGCTTAATTTTGTTTTCAACCATTTCAATTATTGAATTCATTATTTTTTCATGTGAATATTAATATCTATGTTTTTTTTATGATAAAAAAAAAATATATGTGTTCTTAAAGGTTAAAACACAATACAATTACAAACATTACTTTAAGTTATGGTGTTATATTTATTTATTAGTAAGTTAGAATGTTACATTAAGTTAGAGTATTGTATTTTTATTTATTATTAATTTAGAATGTTACATATGGATACATATGCTGGTTTAGGGTTGATATAACTTATAAACATTTGAATGAAATCAACGCTAATACAAATGATTTAAATATCAAAACAAGAAATAAAAATTAAATTTCTTTTAAGTGTACAAGTAAAATTTATTTTTTAATCTTAAATTTTGAATGAATTCTTTTTTCATTTTATTTGTTATTAAATTTAATTATATTATCAAAATATTTTTTATTCAGCCATGCATCGCATAGGCATAGACGCCATGGTTGTGCCAAGTGGCTTCACCATATTGTAGAAATTTTTTTTAATTTTTAGATTTAAAAAATATATATAATTTTTCTTCTCCTATAATTTCTAAATTGATAAAAATATTTATTTGATTACAATCCAAATTCTCCATCTTATCCATGTAATCCTTATTTTTTATCTGTAGTATATTATAAAAAAAAAAAGTCTAATGCAACTTAAATTGCAGTGACATATGCTACACTAAAAAAAAAAAAGAGGTTTAATTCATCTTAAATTACAGTGACATAAACATAGTGTAATTTAATTATTCTCATTTTTTAAATACTACACTAAAAAACAAGGTCTAATCCATATTGCATAATTTTTTTAGATTTAAAATGATAAGACATGTAAAAAAAAAACCCTTAGAAACATGGATAAAATAACTAATTTACTTAGATTAGGATCGTGTAACCATTAGTATTTTATGTAAAATTTAAAATTATAGATAAAAAATAATTTTAGAATAAAATATACGCTATTTTTTTTTTGGGATAAAAACACATTTTTACAATATATATATATATTTATATATATATATATATATATAAAAAATTGATTAGAATTTCACATAGGATAGGTGTTTCTTTAATTCCAACTATCTAATAATTTCTCTTATAATTTAACTTCAATATAATTTGAAATTCTATGTCTAATAGAACCCTCCCAAGTCCTAACTTCCAACTTTTTGGGATAAATATGCATCTTAAGTGATGAGTTTTACGTTTTTTTTTTTTAAATGTTAACTGTGATAATTTTTTTAATATATATCTTTTTCCTAATAATTCTATTTCTCTTAAAATTCCTAAATTGATTAGAAATCTAACATCTTCACAATTGAAAATTTTCTATATATACGGTTTTTTTAGTGTATTCTTATATTGATTAAAAGATAATTATGTTTATTTTTTTGGCAAATGAAATAGCTTTGGTTAAGTTTCCATAGGTTTTTAATTATTAAATTTATGAATTTTTTTATATAAATATGTTATGTAATTGCTTGATACTTTTAAGAACAATAATTTATATGCAATTTATATAATCTATATTCAAGTGATTATTAATTTATTATTTCTTAATAAAATTATACTAAAAGTTTATAATTAAAACCATGCAACGCACGGGCATAATACTAGTCTATATCTATATATACATACATATATATATATATATATATATATATATTTAAAATGTGAAGTATAGCATTTATTATTGCTATGTTCTAGTTGAGCTACATCATCATCCATGTCATTATCTTTTTTCTTTCCAATTTTCTTATAATTATTTTTACATTAAACTTTTTTATTATTTTATTATATTTATACTTTCTCCAACCTTCTCTCTCCCTTACCTTTTCATCTCCCCACTACCCTCTACATTGATATTACTCTTCCTCTTTCCCTTCACTTCCTTTATTTTATCTCTTCTTATTCACACCCTCTTATTATAAATTTGTCATTATCTCTTCCATTCTATGCACAGTTTTTCCTCACAAAGAAAAAAAAATGTTATTTCTCTCTCTCTCTCTCTCTTAATTTTTTGGTGGTTTTTTTTTTCTTGCATCTCTACTTTAGGTTGATAAATTTGTGTTCCTTAGAACTCAACTTTGGGTAAATGCGATTTAGCTTTGTGTTGAATGTTATCCTTAATTCTTTAGTTTTTTATTTTTATTTTTTTATTGTTAAATGTTATTCTACTGTGTTATAAAGACTTAAATATAGTATATACAAATTAGTATTATTATATTACATTGCATGATTTAGAGAACTTGGTATTTGTTGTTATATCTTTTATTTTTACTTTTTTTCTTCTCATCTTATGTTATTCAGGATCAAAATCCTCTAGAGTTCTTAGAATACTATACCACATAAAGTTTTTTAAATCCTTATCTTCCTTTTAAAATAAAAAGTCAAGATTTAGCCATATCATCCATCCACCAAAATAATGATTTCCCCCCCCCCCGCCCCCCCCCCCCCCCCCCCCCCAAAAAAAAAAAAAAAAACTAAACCTTATTCACCGTTTGCTGTTTAATCAAAAACAAATGACGAAGCTGTAACTCAATTTCTCCCCCATCTGTCCCACGACCAATCTACATAGTCATATTCTACTTTGGGTTGAAGGTACAATTTTGAGTATTTGAAAGCAATTCCCACTGGGAAAAGAAAAGCTTAACCGTTAAATTTATGCATTAAATTAGTACCTACTTGAAAGTTTAGAACATAAAAAGCCCAGAAAGTTGCTTCTCTTAGAACCAAAACCCACCTCAAAATTTCCAGTATTAGATAAGCACCTGAGATTATTTGGATCAAAACTCAATCCGGCCTTTTGTGCTTTTTTGGTTTCTTCTGGCTTTGATCATTAATCAAACTCTTTTCTTTTGGTTTTGCTTGCTTTCTTATTGATTTGATATGAATTTTTTCAATAAAAAAAAAATAGTATGGGTTTAGTTGAAATTTTTTTATTACTTGGAGAATGGATGTGTTTGCTTTCTTTTGAAAACCATCTGGTCCACGGTAGTGATTTCCTTCCATTAAAATTTTCCTCATTATTTTGGTAAGGTGAATAAATTTGAATTTTTATTTTTTTATAGCATTAAATAATGGTTATGGTAGTAGATTGATGATATGGCAGAATCTTAGTCTTTTATTTTAAAAGAAATGTGAGGATGTAAACAACTTTATATGGTAGACTACCCTAGGAATTCTAGAAGATCTTGATCCTATTATTTAACATTTAAATTCAATCATATCTTTCATATTATTAAATTATTTTTTTTTCTTTTTTTATTTTTAAAAATTAAATATAGAATTTTTTATTTAGTGTAAGAAGTTTAGACCCCTTAAACCCAAACGGATTAACCTAGAAAATTAGCCAAGTGATTAACTTAGGTAAATTAAACAAATTTAGGTTAACACAAATATATCATATCATGCAAAAGTGCGGAATAATAAAGAATACATGATATGATGACCCAGGAAACCAAACCGGTAAAAATCTGGGGAGGATTTAACCTAGCTATCCTCAAGGTAAAACAAATTCACTATGAAAGAATTGAAGTTTACACAATAGAGACTTAGACCACTAACATCCTATTGCTACCTGCTTGTAGGAAACTTACTACCACGACCACGTGACAGCTCCGAGACCACGAACTCCTTCTTTCCTTGAATTCTCAGCAAAGCACAAGGACACCTTCTTGTATATCTTGAAACTCTTTTAGTCTGCAACTGTATGATTACCAATTTCTTGACATGAATCTAGAGTTTGGAAACCCTAAGTGTATGTGAAGGTAAACAACTCTAGATCTAACAATTAGGTTCACAAACACAGCAATCAGAACTCTAAAAACGTGGTTAGGGTTTTCCCTTATATACTTAGGGCAAAACATAAAAACCTACACGTTAAATGGGCTAGGGCTGAGTTGGAAAATTCTGCAGAAAAATGATCTGCACAACTTTCGATCGATCGAGTCTAATTCTCGATCGATCGAGCCTGACAGACCTGCACAGTGAATTCTGCAGTAACTCGATTCCAACTTTACATAATAAGACATACTTTGAGCAAGTCTAAAAACAAGACTAAAGATTGTTTTGATCATGGTTTGCTAACATTACAAATTGAAGTTCTAATACATTAGTTCTTAATTCCTTAGAACCTAACATTTAGAGTAAATAAAAATGTCCTAAAAAAACTGTACTCATTTTTTTTTTTTTTTTTTTACACTTTGTCCAATCTTTCTTCTTCCCTTTATTTTTTCATCTTCCCACTACCTTCCTCTTTAACATCACTCTTCCTCTTCCCCTTTATCTTCATTTATTTTGTTTCTTTTTATTCTCATCATCATAGTATAAATTTGTCATTCTTTCTTCCATTCTATATATAATTTTCCCTCACAAAAAAATGTTATTTCACTCTCTTTCTCTCTCAAATTTTTGGTGGATTTTTTTTTTTTTTTGTGTTGTTTAGAACTCTACTTTGGGTTAATGTAATTTAGTTTTGTATTTTAATTTTCTTTTTGTTCTCTTTGATTGTTAAATGTTATCTTATAGCATTATAAAGAATTAAAGATAGTATATAAGAATATAATAAGAATATATTACATAGCATGATTTGGAAAATTTGGTGTTTATAGCTATATCTTCTATTTTTCCTTTTTTTCTTCTTCTCATCTTATTTTATTCAACATTTAAATTTAGCCACATTTTCCATATCATTAAATTATTTATAATTTCACTCCTTTTTATTTAAAAAAATTAAACATTTAAGATTTAACTTAAATTCAGTAAATAAAATTGTCCTCATAAAGTGGAGTAATGCTATGGACATACTCATTCTTAAAGCCAATACATCAAAGGAAAAATATAATACAAAAAAAATGCCAATTAAAAAACACTAAATTAAAAAAATAATAATAATGAGGATATCTATCAAATATAACATAAAGAAACTAATAATTATGAATGTACTAACTTAGCAAAATTAAATGAAAAAAAAATGCTCCAATGCATATTTAATGCAATAAAATCATCATCAAATTTTGGAAAACAATAGGTTACCAATGGAGAGAGAGAGAGAGAGAGAGAGAGAGAGAGAGAGAGAGAGAGAGGTTTATGGTAAAGAAAAAAAAAAAAAACAATACAAAGTAATAAAGTGTAGATAAAGAAAAAAAAATCAAACATCAATTAGTAACTGTTAATTGGAAACGTCAATTAGTAATTGTTAATTGGAAAACAAAGAGGCTGTAAGGAGAAAAAAAAAAAAAAGATATAACCATACGGAGAACATTAAAATTTTTACAGTGCAATAAAATCAACTGTTACATTCACTTAAAAAATTAAATCAATAATCAACAATGAAATACAATCATATTACTACATTTAAACTTAAATCTAATCAAACTCTAATAATGAAAACTATATTTCCATTCATAACTAAAAGGGAAATGTTCTCCTATGATAAAAGAAATTACATAACAAATTAAATATAAGATATAAGATATAAGATAATACTAAGAAATGTTACAAATAAGATCATGAAAAAAAAAAAGATTAAACTAATTAGCTACTATCATTATGGAATAGTAATCTATTATTTTACACATCTAAAAATGTGGAATAAATAGAGTTTACTTAAAGTATACGTAAAGATTCACATTTTAAAAAAGTATATGTAAATGTTTAAAAAAAAATGCAAATCTTAGGTACAGTACTTAAATACTGTTTCTTAGGTTCTTTTCTTAAAATTTGACTGGCTTTTTTCTCATGGAATGGAAATATATTTTTTAATTAAGTAGTCACGTGGCTGAAATTTAGAGAAAAATCTAAAGAACAGCACCTAAGGTGGTACATAAGTTTTGTCCTAAAAAAAGGGTATATGTAAGGTTTTTATTAACTTAAAACATAATGAAAAATCATTTGTTAATAACAACAACAACAACAACAACAATAATAATATATTTAATGAGATCACCTAAAAAAATTATTCCGCGCAACGTGTGGATCTGCAACTAGTGAGAAGTATTTTTCAGTACTGAAATTTAAGTCACCAGTGTAATGTAAATTGGAAAAAAGCAATGTTCTAAATAACTTTTTTTTTTTTTTGGTTTGCTTTAGAAACTGTTACAGATAAAACAAATATTCCATATCAAAATCCTTCATATCCTATTTCTCAAAAAAAAAAAAAAAAAAAAAACCCCTTCATATCCTAAACATGCACAAAGACACTATGTATTATAACTTTTCACGTTCCTTACTCAATTCCTTTCCTCCCTCTGCGTCTCAATATCTCCACCACGTACTTCTTTTTATTCCCAATAAATCACCAATAGTGCATTTACAAGTCCTCGGTACAAAAAAAAAAAAAAAAAAAAAAACTCGATTGTCATATATCCAAAGATTGCAATCAAGAAAAAAAAAAAAAAAAAAAAAAAAAAAACCGTCTCTCAATTCCTTTAAAAAATTGTTCGTTTCTGTTACGCTAAAATAAAGATTAGACTTCATTGATCTTTTTGATTTTTTGGGAATATGGAGGAGTTATAAAATGAAATAACAAAATGATCAAGTAGGCAACCATAAAATTTGATTGACTTGGAGGTACAATTGATTGTTTTCTTCAGATAATATTTGCCCTCAGAGTTGCTAAAGGGTTACTACAAATTTGTCCCCAGGATACAACCAAATTTGTTAGATTCTAAAAATAGTAATTTTAGAGAAGATCCACAAGTTTTTTCATATTTCTAAGAAAAATGAAAAAGAAGAAGTTCAGAAGTTACAAAATGAATATAAACCACTATTTATATTCAAAAGATTATGACACTTCAAAATACACATTTTCATTCAATATGTAATTTTTCAGTCAATAGACACATTTTTATTTAATAGGCATATTTTTTTGTCAATACTCAATAGGTACATTTTATTTCAATAGACATATTTTCGGTCAATAGACATCTTTTCATTTAATAGGCACCTTTAATATATATCAAATATAAATGGTTATGACTTTTCAATAGACACCTTATGGTATATCCAATTTGAAGGATTATGACCTTTTAATTGGCACCTTTTAGTATATATATTACAATCTATCTTTAATGGACAAAATGGGACATTGCCCTTTTCGCTCAAATTATACAGCCTTCTACCCCCTTTCTCAAACTAATTAGGAAAGTGCCACTATTTTGTAACTCGATTTTCTCAAAATCGAGTTTAAAAAAAAAAAAAATTCTGAAGCCCTATAATGGCGTTTTAAGGAGCCTATAGTGACGTTTTAAAAACCTATAGTGGCGTTTTGTAACTCGAGCTCTATGAACTCGAGTTATAGACAATTTTTTTTACCTATAACTTGAGCCCATTTTGCCCTATCTTTAATATACATATATATATATATATATATATATATATACACACACAACACTAACTAAACTAGAGACGCAAAATTCTATCTCTTATTCCTTTCCACAAAAAACTAATAAATAAAACAACAACGCTATCTTCTGCCTAACTAATACAACTTTGTGCTATTTCTTTCAATATCATTTTTTTTTTCATGTATTTTTGCTTACTACTTCAACTCAAAAATAATGATTTTTTTTTTTCTTGAAACTCATCCAGTAACTATTCCTGTGCATCGCATGGATTTATGACTAGTATCAAGTAATATCCCACACCTAATGGATCCCATCTTATGGTTTTAGTTAAATAAAATGAAATAGGCATTCCTCCGAGTCTTTTTCCTTTTGGTGAGACATTGCTGTCCAATTAAGCATATAGGACCCCTCTTGCTCACCCAAAATCAATATCATACAAGGCATGTGTCAATTGGGACCAATACCATTTTAATCTTTCATACAAATATCTATTTTCACATTGGTAATTTTGTAAACCACAATGTTTCTTTATTTGCTCTTGTTACTTTTCCCAATTAAATCATTGAAGCATTTCACAATCTCATCAGAATTACAATTTCATCACAAGCTCATAATCAAAAACCTATGGAGGATAATAACAAACAAACTAAAAATTACATGTCCGCTGCCACACGTTTGTACAAGTGTGATGGCAACCTTGGAGAGGCTATGGCTTGTAATGGGGTTCGCATGTAAGTGACCAATCCAGGATTTTCGGACAAGTCAATCTCGTCTGCCTTAACTCCTTTGGGTGGTGTCCAACCAAAATGGTGCAACAAGTGACCAAGCATAGACGTAACCAAATTGATAGCAAGTTGTGCACTGGGGCACACTCGTCGCCCTGCACCAAATGGAAGTAGCCGGAAGTTAGTACCCTTCATGTCAACATTATTTTCGAGGAACCTCTTGGGATGAAACTTAGTCGGGTTCTTCCACATTGCTGGATTGCGTGCTACGGCCCAAACATTAATGTGAACATTTGATCCCCTGGGGACGTCATAGCCACCAACTTTAACAGGAGCATCGGCTCGGTGAGGAGCATCAGTGGGGTAGGAGGGTGCAACCTTTGTGCCTCTTTGGCTACACATTGTAAGCAAGGTAGGTTAGAAAAATCGGCTTCGGTCATGACACGCTCGAAACCAATCACACGGTCTAGCTCCTCTTGGGCCTTTTGTTGCACCCTTGGGTTCTTTATTAGCTCAGCCATTCCCCATTCTACTGAGATTGCAGTGGTGCCCGTGCCTGCAGTGATCATGTCCTGCACATATCACTTGATATAATGTTCATTAGCCCATAAGTTACCTCACTACTCCTATTTCTAACAATTAAAAAAGCAAACATAATTGTTTTAAGCATTTTGTCCTTTTCACTAAACAACTACTTATCCATTCCAAATCTTTAAGTTGCCACAAATGTAATATGTTCTTCAAGTGAATATATTAGGTTTTGGTTATCTTTTCAAGTAATTTAAGGAAAGTTTATTCTGTTTTATCAACCCGAAACACAAGTGAAAGAGGAACATTTTCACTTACCCAAATAAGTCCAATAATGGTGTCTTCACTAAGGTCAGATTTCTCTTGCAATGTAAGCAATGCATCAACAAAATGTTGCTTGACACCACCATTCTTGTTGCGAGCTTGAGTGTGCTCTTTCATGATAGCTCTAGTGAGTCTGTCCCTTCTTGCCCCATGCTTAGCGAATGTGAATGTGCAAGCTGCTCAGATTCAAATCCTGAAGGAGAAGAAGCTACTGTTGACGCTACCATTCCAACGGCTAGTCCTAAATCCAAAACGATTTTGTCTGCTAAAGTGATCAAATATAAAACATGCCTAAAGTGTAACGGTGTCGTTTCTCATTAAACCCAACAACGTCGTTTCTCTTGTATCAGTTATTGAAGGATTGAAGGATTCAGTTATCTCATGCACGTGTAAGATTCTGTTATGGTTCGTGTGAGGTGGTTACAAGTCCGTTGTACCAGAATTCGTTGGGCTTCTTTCTTCTTCCTTATCTGGTGTATCTATATATATAGATATCTATTCACTTGTATTGTATTGTATTGTACTCTTTGATAGAAATAATACTTGAGTTTCTTCAGTTCTTTTTTTTTGCCTCTGTTTTCATTTTTGTTTTGGTTAATATAGTGACAGTGAAATTGAGAGAGGTTTGTTTGAGAGATTAAGAGTGTTTTTACATGGTATCAGAGCCTTGATCCATATCAATGGCTTCTGCTCAATCTAGTTCATCGTCTTCTTCAAGAGCTGTGCTTGCTATGGCTACTTCAAGTTTGCCAGTGAATTCCTCGAAGCTGTTGCTATCAAATATGTCATCTGTGATGACTATGAAGCTTGACAATGGGAATTATGTTGTTTGGAAACATCAAATCAAGGTAATTCTTGATACCTATTCAATGATTGATGTTCTTGACGATTCAATCATTGCTCCAGATAGATTTCTTAAAGATTCATCTAGTAATTTTACTAATGAAATCAATCCAGCATTCATAGCTTTGAAGAATCGTGAACAAGCTATGTTCACATTCTTGCATTCAACTCTTTCTCCTGCGATTCTTGCTCTCACAATTGGGCAAAAATTTGCTAGAGGAGTTTGGAGAGTGTTAGAGAAGAGATTTGCATCAATTTCAAGATCTCATGTTATGAGTCTTCGTAATGAATTGAATGCAATCAAGAAAGGGGTTGATTCTATTGATGGTTATTTTCAGAAGATTAAGCAAGCTCGTGATAGGTTAGCTGCTGTGTCTGTGTTTGTGGATGATGAGGAACTTCTCCACATTATTCTTGATGGTCTTTTATCTAACTACGATTCTTTTAGCTCGGCTATTAGAACTAGGAGTGAAGTGTTGTTAGTGGAGGAATTGAATGCATTACTTAATGCTGAAGAGAGAGTTATTAAGAAAAGATCCAATGGTGTTGATCTAGCTTCTATGGCTATGGCTGCAAACTTTCACTCACAAGGTTTTCCTCGGGAAAGAGGAGGTAGGAATCACAACCAGAGAGGGAGAGGTGCTCGTGGACATGGACCTAACTTTGGTGGAATGAGTTCTCACTTTGGTGGAGGCAATTACTCTAATTTTGGTGGTTCTCAATTTCAGAACTTTAATCCTAGCAATCAAAGTTTTCCATCTCAATTTCAGTCTTTTAATCAAGCTAAGTCTTCCAATAATCAAGGTCAATCTAGTAGGCCTATTTGTCAGATTTGTGGAAAGAGTGGTCATGGATTTTGCATATCAAGGAAGGCATGCCCCTGCTAAACTTGCTTCTATGGTGGCCAATGCTGCTCAAGTTCAGGCTTCCAACTCTTGGCTTACTGACATAGGTTGCTCAGATCATGTGACTCTTAATTTGTCACAGCTGTCTCTTCATCAACAGCTTATCCAAGGCAATAAGACTGTCACTGTTGGGAATGGTCAGGAACTGCCAGTCACTCACATTGGTAATGGTAAGCTTCAAACCCTAACTCATAATTTTAGGCTTGATAATATTCTAAGGGTGCTTGACCTTGCTTCTAACCTTTTTTTTATTCATAAACTTTGTCTCCAAAATAATGTGTTTTGTTATTTTGATGCCAACAAGTTCTTAATTCAGGATTTGACCACGAGGAAGAACCTCTATGTAGGGTTGAGTAGAGATGAGGTCTATCCTATTCCATCCATCTCTGACCTATCTTTATCATTGAATCATTTCAAGTCTTCTGCTTTTGTGTTTGTCAAACCACATTAGATTTTGCTTTGGCATCACAGACTCGGTCACCCTAATTCTAGGATTTTGTATTCTGTTCTCAAGACAAAATTTTCATCTCTTTCTTTGTACATGATTGATGAGGTTTGTTCCTCTTGTGAATATTTTATAAGTGCTAAAATGCATAGAATTCATTTGAATAAATCTCCAATTGTTTCCACTTCAATTCTTGAAATTGTGCATAGTGATGTTTGGGGTCCCTCTCCCATTGCTTCTTTACTTGGTTTTAATTACTATGTACTCTTTGTTGATGATTACACTCGTTTCACTTAGCTGTTTCTTCTTAAGTCTAAAAATGAAGTTCTGTCTGTGTTTAAGCATTTCAAGTCTATGGTTGAAACTCAACATAATTCCAAACTTAAAATTTTAAGAACTGACAATGGTTCTGAATATACTAATGCTGAGTTTCAATCCTTTTGTTCTGCCCATGGTATTCTCCATCAAACTTCATGTCCTTATACCCCTACGCAGAATGGCGTATCAGAAAGGAAGCACAGACATGTTGTTGAAACAAGTTTTGCTCTCCTTTACCAATCACATCTTCCTCTTAATTTCTAGTCATATGCTTTCACTGCTGCTATTTACCTTATTAATAGGCTTCCTTCTGCAGTGTTAGGCTTTCAGTCTCCTTGGGAGAAATTATTCTCTAAACCACCATCTATTCATGCTCTTAAATCCTTTGGGTATGCTTGCTATCATTTTCTTAGACCCTATAATAAAACAAGTTACAACCTAGGTCTAAACCATGTGTCTTTCTTGGTTATCCTCCTATGTCTAAAGGGTATATTAGCCTTGATCCTACCTCTAATAGAATATACATTACTTGTCATGTTCTGTTTAATGAGACTCTTTTTTCTTTTTGCTATTGATTCTCATTTTACCAATCCTCATGTTCCTTTTTCTTCTTCCTTTTCTGATTGGTTGTCTCATTCTGTCTCTTCCTGTTCCTTTAAAACCCTCTCCATCTATTGCTACTCCTAATTCTTTTTCCCTTCCATCAGATTCTGATTTGGTGTCTTCTCTACTTCCCACGTTCCTTTCTTCTTCCTGTCCTATCCCTATTGTTCCTACTCCTATTGACACTCCTTCCTTAGTGTCTACTACCCTTATACCTTCTTTACCTGACGTTCCAGATTTTGTCCAACCTTCTTTACCCTCTTCTAATCCTGCTTCTATTGATCTTGTTCCTTCTTCCACTAATACCCATCTTATGGTTACAAGGTCTAAGCATGGAATATAAAAGCCTAGAGTTATGCAGGTGCAATGTGATTATACTGAAACAGAACCTCCTTCCTTTAGTATTGCTTCCAAGCATCCTCAATGGGTGGCTGCCATGGACGCTGAATTCCAATCATTACAAAAGCAACAAACTTGGTCTTTGGTCCCTCTTCCTCTACATAAGAATGTTGTGACTTGCAAATGGGTTTATAAGCTTAAGAGGCATAGTAATGGTACTATTGCAAGGTATAAAGCCAGGTTAGTGGCTAGAGACTACCTACAACAATATGGATTGGATTATGATGAAACCTTTAGTCCTATTGTCAAACTTGCTACAGTTAGACTTCTTCTTGCTTTGGCCGTGCAACATGGTTGGGAATTGAAGCGATTAGATGTTTCAAATGCTTTTCTACATGGTATTCTTAAGGAGGAGGTCTTTATGGCTCAACCTCAAGGAAATGTTGATCTTGCTTTTCCTAAACATGAGTGCCTTCTTCATAAAACCCTTTATGGTCTCAAGCAAGCTCCTCGGGCTTGGTTTGAGAGATTTACTTCTCAACTGCTTCATGTGGGTTTCTATGCTTCAGCTGCTGATGGTAATTTGTTCATCTTGAGACATCAGTCTTTCATTGTGTATTTGTTGCTCTATGTAGATGATATTATCATCACTGGTAATAGCTCTTCATTTGTTTCTAACATCATTAAGCTTTTGGGCAAGGAGTTTGACCTCAAAGACCTTGGATTGCTTCACTATTTTCTTGGTCTGTAGATTGATTATACCTCTACTGGTTTGTTTGTGCATCAGTCCAAATATGCTTCTAATCTTCTTTAGAAATTTGGTATGACTGACTGCAAGCCTTGTAAGACACCATGTTCCCCTAATCATCATCTCCTTCCTCATGATAGTCTTCTTTTGTCTGACCCTAAGTCCTATAGAAGTCTTGTTGGGGCTTTACAATATCTCACCTTCACCAAGCTAGATCTGTCTTTTGCTGTTCAACAAGCCTGTCAACATATGAGCACTCCTACACTTAATCACGTTCAAGTTGCCAAATGGATTCTGAGGTATCTTCAAGGGTCTCTTCACTTTGGGATTGCTTTTACTCCAGGCCCCATCTCCTTATCTACATATAGTGAAGCATATTGGGCTAGGGATCCTGTGGACAGATGTTCTATCACTGGTATGGTGGTGTTCCTTGGTAGTTCCCCTATCACTTGGTATGCTAAGAAGCAATGCACTGTGTCTCGTTCTTCCACAGAAGTTGAGTATCATGCTTTAGCTTTTATTGCAGCTGAATTGTGTTGGCTTAGAATGTTACTTTGTGATTTTGGAATTTTTCTTCCTTAACCTCCTCTTCTATGGTGTGACAATGTTAGCGCTTTGGCCATTGCCTCCAATCCTATGTTTCATGCTTGGACAAAGCACATAAAGGTTGATTATCACTTTGTTCGTGAAAAGGTCCTCAGGCGTGATATGTTGATTACATTCATTTCTACCCATGATTAACTTGCTGATCTGTTTACCAAGGGTCTTCCTTCTCCCAGGTTTAATTGGCTTACTTCCAAACTCATGTGGAAGTTCCCCATTCGTTTGAGGGGGGATGAAAATGCAAGTTGCTCAGATTCAAATCTAGAAGGAGAAGAAGTTACTGTTGACACTACTGTTCCAAAGGCTAGTCCTACGTCCAAAACGATGTCGTCTGCTAAAGTGATCAAATATAAAACACGCCTAAAGTGTAACGGTGTCGTTTCTCATTAAACCCAACGGCGTCGTTTCTCTTGTATTAGTTATTGAAGGATTGAAGGATTCAGTTATCTCACGCAAGTGTAAGATTTTGTTATGGTTTGTGTAAGGTGGTTACAAGTTTGTTGTACCAGACTTCGTTGGGCTTCTCTCTTCTTCCTTATCTGGTGTATCTATATATATAGATATCTATTCACTTGTATTGTATTGTATTGTACTCTTTGATAGCAATAATACTTGAGTTTCATCAGTTCATTTTTCTGCCTCTGTTTTCATTTCTGTTTTGGTTAATATAGTGACAGTGAGATTGAGAGAGGTTTGTTTGAGAGATTTAGAGTGTTTTTACAAAATGCCTCTTCCTCTAGTGGAAACATCTAATGAAGCCATAGAATGTGTTTTAACATTGCAAGTGATCCACCAATCTTCACTCCATTGGCCATAATTGCCTTGAATTCCAATCCTTGCTCATCCATTACACCCTTTTCATTTACAAACCACTTTCCAAATGCCAGTCTTGTGATGTTGTTGAACGCCACAGAACCCAAATAGTTTTACCAACAAACCTTTACCATTATTCTCTGCATGTACAATAAAAACAATTTTCAGGATCGAACTATAAGTTAGAAATGAAGAACAAAATAAATAAAAAGCATACCAGGATTGTTGCAATCCTTATAGATGGATTCAACCATGGCAGTAACCTCATCTTCTCTAATGGGTCTGAGACTCTCGAGCCTTTTTGGTGTGAAAAGCTCAAGGGTTTAAACTTTCCTAACCTTGACATAGTGAGGACCATAATCAGCCCATATAAGGTCCTTGCCATCTCTGCGAAACTCAGCAGCTGACCTGCTTCTATGTCTATCAACAAGTTGTTGGTCATTTTATTTAAGAACCTGCTTAGCCAACTCTGTGTTGGACACGACCATGTTCAAAGTTGAGCCGAACCAGACTGATATGATGGGACCATAGGCTTGTGCCCACTGTGCAAAGCATCGGAACCTCACTGGTTTTATGTCATAGAGGTTTCCAACTATTGGCCATGGATAAGGGCTAGGTGGGAGCTTGAATCTTAGGTGTTGGGAGAGCTTGTATGCAAGGAGGATGATGATAAGAAGGCAGATGGATATTAGAGGAAGAGCCATTTGGAGTAGAAGAGAGAAGATTAGGCCTTTTTTTTTTGGGTCGGCGAAATGGTTGGAACGAGGTTGATATATATAAGTGGGAGGGAGTCACTTTTCCTGTTCTACTTTTATACTCTACCAATAAAAACTTACTACATGTCTGCTTATTTGATTAAATTCTATAATTATGAAAATACAATAAAATAAACTTAACACCTCGCACCACCACCTTACCCCACCACCAACCTTCACCGGCGTCGGCCACTGACGTCATCAATAGCCTTGGTCACGGACAATAAAAGTTGTCTGAATTATGTTTATGCTCTTTTATTTTCATTTTTATACTATGATCGAAACCCATTTTGGGTGACTTTATCTTTCTTTCTTTCTCTTTTTATTTTTATTTTTATTTTTTATTGTCTTTGGTTAATTTGATGAATTGGTTCCTCTTCGTTGTTTGGATTTTATGATTTTTGCTTGGGTTTGAAAGATGGGCTTCAGCATGGGTCCGGTGAGTCATTTTTTATTATCAATGCTAAAAGCTAGTTTTGCCATGAAAGACACTGGCTCCCTTGTTCGTTCTTTGCAGTAGCTCTAATGGAGTTGTTGAGGTTAAGGCATGAAAATGAAAATGGTCCGAGTAGAAGCTTTATAGCACTTTTTCTTGAAGTCTTATTTGTTGGGTCCCAAATAATATTATCAATAATATTAGCAATCCAAAACAACAATCACACATAAGAACACAAATATTTACTTGGAAAACACTTTCTCTTGAAGGGAAAAAACCATGGAACGGAAGAAACTCCGAATAATTTCACTATTATGAAATCAATTACAATAATTCTTGTGTATGTCTCACAGCAAATGTAGTGACCCAAAAGGGGGGTCTTGCATTCTATGGAATCCCACATCGCCTAAGGAAGCACATGAAAAATGTGTTTATAAGGAATGACCTCCCTTTAATGTGTAGAGACATTTTCCCCCGCTGCTGTGTGCTTTGGGAGAGAACAAAACCGTGAGGGGTATGGGCCCCAAAGTGGACAATATCTACACATTTGGGGTGGGGTCGTTACAGCTAAAGAAAAAAATCTCTCTTATTTTTCTTTACTCTCACACACACAAATTATCTTTCTTAAAGGCAGCAACACTTTGTTCTCTCCTCATTGGTTATCTTCTCGAAGGCGGCAACCCATTGCTCTCCCCTCCTAGGCTATCTTCTTGAAGGCGGCAATACCTTGCACTCTACTTCGTCTTGCGTTCCTCCCAAGCGAAAATTTCTTCTCTCTCTCTTAGTTTCACGCTCTATTTCACTCTCCCTATAGGGAGAACCTTTAGGCTAAAACCATCAAATTCTTTGTAACATTGTCTATTTATAAGGCTTTTTTGCTATTCTCTCTTGAACTAGGAATACATTACCTCTTTAACAAGGAATCTATTTCCTCTTGGACTAGGAATACATTACCTTTCTAATAAGGAATAGACTTCCTTCCACACCAAGGAATAGTCTTTTCTTCTACGACAAGGAAACCCAAATTAATTTTTTCTTATTCAACTAGGAAACCTAATTGACTTTCCAAGTCACAATTGGAATTTGAGGCAACTTCCCAACAATCTCCACCTTGACTCAAATTCCATCAATTGTCCTCAACTATCTTCTTTCCTCTTGGAATAGCTCCTACCTTAATCAAGTAGTCCTCTTTTCCTCTTGGAATAGCTCCACCTTAATCAAAGAAATCCCTTCTCTTCCATCTTAATTCACACAAAGAGTCATCCACTAAATCAACCAAGCTCTAATACCACTATTGGTCTTTTCTTTCATAGCATTGTGCGCAATTGATCTTAACAGAGTTAATCGAATAACACCCAATAAAT
Source organism: Lithocarpus polystachyus (assembly GCA_033629205.1). Lineage (NCBI taxonomy): Eukaryota > Viridiplantae > Streptophyta > Magnoliopsida > Fagales > Fagaceae > Lithocarpus > Lithocarpus polystachyus. Next base: position 16,811,294 of record CM066168.1, on the reverse strand, counting down.
GTCTATCAAGAAGGTTTCATTCTTCATCCTTCATAGTATCAGGTTTCTTCCCCAAAAGAGGCAGATGCAATTTCTTCTCATAGAGATAATCTTCAATCTACATCGTCCAATACGCGAAGTATGTTCCATCAAATTTCTCAATTCCTGAACCGTTGCCTTCTTCTCCAACCATCTCTTCCACTCTAACCTTAGCTCTGATACCACTTGTTGGGTCCTAAATAATATTATCAAAAATATTAGCAATTCAAAATAGCAATCACACATAAGAATACAAATATTTACGTGGAAAACCCTTTATCTTGAAGGGAAAAAACCACGGGAAGAACTCCGAATAATTTCACTATTATGAAATCAATTACAATAATTCTTGTATATGTCTCATGGCTAAAGAAAAAAAAAATCTCCCTTATTTTTCTTTACTCTCACACACACAAATTATCTTTCTCAAATGCGGCAACACATTGCTCTCTCTTCATTGGCTATCTTCTCGAAGGTGGCAACCCTTTGCTCTCCCCTCCTTAACTATCTTCTTGAAGGCGGCAATACCTTGCACTCTCCTTCCTCTTGCGTTACTCCAAAGCGAAAATTTCTTCTCTCTCTCGGTTTCACACTCTATTTTTCCTCTCCCCATTAGGAGAACCCTTGGGCCAAAGCCATCAAATTCTTTGTAACATTGTCCATTTATAAGATTCTTTTGCTATTCCCTTATGGACTAGGAATATATTACTTCTTTAACAAGAAATCTATTTTCTCTTTAATAAGGAATAGACTTCCTTTCACACCAAGGAATAGTCTTTTCTTCTACAAGGAAACCCAAATTAATTTTTCCTTATTCAACTAGGAAATTTAATTGACTTTCCAAGTCACGATTGGAATTTAAGGCAATTTCCCAACATTATGTGCTAGCATAACTTAGATACCTCTAAGTCTTTATTCTAGATTCTAGATATGGTGGATTTGGTGTTTGAGCGGGCCACAAGATGTGGGTTTATAATAGTAAAAACCAAACACTGATAAACTAGAAATCAGATCTAAGAATGTTAAGGAATCAATCTCTCAATTAAGAAAAAAAAAAAAAGAATAAAAGGAGTGGCGAATCAGAAAGTCATCCATGGAAGAAGAGAAGTGGAGAAAATTCTAGAAAAGCCTAGACTCCAGACCAGCAAGATTGATAACTCCATGGCCGGCGCCGGCGAAGGTTGGTGGTGGGAGGTGTTGGGTTTATTTTATTTTATTTTATTTTTTGAGAAAAGGTTTATTTTATTTTAGATAGTTAAAATAAGAAAGGGTATAATAGTATAATTCAATCAAATAGGTGGACATGTATTAAGTTTTTATTGGTGGAGAATAAAGGGAAAAAGAAAATTTGAACTTGAGTTGGAGAAATATTCATATTTCTATTTGCACCCAAAAACTAAGAGAAAAAGAAAAAGAAAATATATTTTTCTTGTTTTTTTATTTTTTTTTTATTTTTTGTGCCTTGCGACTCAAAAAAATCTTAAAAATCATGAAAAAAGAGTGAAATTTTTTAATGCATTTAAACTTTAAATGATGTTAGAGACATTATAAATTTTATTACATATCAAATTTTAACCATTGTTGGGGACGTTTTGTGACAAAGGCCGAGATTGTAGACATGAGCCCAAAACTCCCGTTGGGTTCGTTATATTCGTCTGCTATTTGGAGAGCCAAACCCAAAATTCACAATGTGAGGTACACAAAGGCTAATGGTGCTTTATGGAAAGAGAAACCAACACAAAAATGAAAACACAAGAAAGTGCAGAAACTATATATTCATAAGTCAGAAATTTCAGCCCCAGTCATCGAGAGGAAGAAATTGAGGGAGGTCTCGAGCAAGAGAGGGAGAGTTCCCTTGTATCAGTAATTTCACCTACAGGCCTTCAAATCGTCCATACACTGGGTAGCTAACTGGGCTTTTGTGTCAAAGTTTTGGGTTTTTGTAGGGAAAACGTTGTTGTTCTCTATGAGCTGGTGATGCATATTTATCTCAAGCTTTAGGGGATGCTTGTGACCAATTTTTAGGTGGGAGGAAGGCCTTGGACCTTTCAGATGCTATTTCTATGACTTGGTGTATTATGATTTATGCTTAGGGAAATGTTTGGTTGCTTTATGCATGATTTTGGAAACAAAGTTGTTTCCTCTTCATAGTTGCTATCTCTGGTCTTTGTAGGCATTGGGAAACTACATTTGGGTGGCTAAGTGGGCTAGGTTGTTCAGATTTTTTCTTAGAGTCAGCTGTGCCTTGGTATGGAAAATGGAGCTGGGTTGAAAATTAAGGGCATAGTCACCTAGAGCATGGAGCCAAATCCGGGGTAGAAATTTCTGACACTGGACCTCCTTCATGGGCCTTAAATGCCCCCAGCGTCCCTAGCCCACTTCGTGGCACATATGGGCTGGGCCTATGTAAAGAGTCCAATGGGAACTAACCCACACCCACCAAAACCATTCCTACTCAATTCCCCAACTATTCGCATGGGCTTGGACCACGCAAAAAAAAAAAAAAAAAAAAAAAAAAAAAAAAAAACAGAATACGTTAATAAGATACATTAGTCAGACCTGCTAAGCAATTGGGCTTAGTCATTTTGTCGAACCATAAAATTTGTCACGAAAATGAGCATTAACATTAGCCCCCCTCACACGAGTGGCGCTTGCGGCATGCATGTGAGCTACACAGAATTTTTGCAAGCTCCGAATACTTGATGAATCATAGTATGGGCCCACACCTGATGTTAGCATGGCTCATTAAATCTTCGCATGTTGCACGGACTAGTACATTGCCTGCACTTTTTTTTTTCCTCTTAAATCCCTCTTCCTAATCTCATGTTGTTGCTACCATACACATACATATATTTGTCTTACTCTCCTTTCCCTTTCTTTCACGCCTTTTCCTTTGTTCCTTGGTCTTCATTTTTTTTTTCTTTACTTCAAGTAATAAGCGTGTCAAAGTTGGACTCTTTATGACTTTTGCCTTACACACACACAGAGATATATATATATATATATATATATATATATTGGTAGACTCCCTTCCCTTTCTTTCACACCTTTTCCTTTGTTCCTTAGTCTTCATTTTTCTTCTTTTCTTCTTTTCTTCAAGTAACAGGTGTGTCAAAGTTGGACTCTTTATGACTTTTGTCTTATACATACATACATATATGTGTGTGTGTGTGTGTGTGTGTGTGTGTGTGTGATATTTGTCTAGCCATTTCTTCTCTTCTTTTGTTTTTGGTCCACACCTTTTCCTTGGGTAAAAGACGTGTCAAGGTTAGGCCCTCATAAAAGAGTGGCCTCTCACACCACTTATTTACACCCACCAATATTAGGTCCACTTTAGAAAGAGAGACACAAACTTCTCAAAATTTTTTTTTTTCTTTCTGCCGAATGGGTCTTCACTTTGCTGTGCTAGGCACTCTATTACTCCATTTTCTATCACCATGATTGACCAGTGAGGCAAGAAGAAAAGTCAAGAAAGCAAGAGTACAAGGGAAAGAGTGAAGAGACCAGCTCTTCCCATGGTTCAATTTTTAATTTTTTTTAGTCTTGCCTTATCCTCCTACCATATGATCAGAGCCAAATGGGTTCAAAACGGTCACGTTCCAAGGGTGGCAGCAAGAGTTCGAAACAGTCACAGACCAAGGGTAATGGTGATTCTTCGCAGTCGTTTGGTGGGTCTGTGGTTAACGACTCATCGCTGAGACCGCTTTATGATTAATGAGTCACGACAACTTCGCCTTTCCCCTTTCCTTTGCCTTTGATCCCGTAACTCCGAATGAGGAAAAAATTGAGATTGGGTCTGACATTGTGGATTCTGATGAGTTTAATCTTCCACTACCGGATAGCATGGCAAAGCTCCGACTTCGTCGCCAAGAGGTACTTTTGCTCCTATCATTTTTAGTATGGAATGTGGCCACTCTGTTGATTGGGACCATTGTGTTGATAGTGAGTTGCAAGATGTTGAGTTTGTGAATTTATTGAAGCAGTCTCAAATCTATGGTAGTGTATTGGTGTCCCACGGTCTGAACATGAAAAAAGACATTGCCGGGTTGCGACGTTTGGTTCATAGGTGGAATTTAGCAACCCACACATTCTTTTTTGCTTGGAGCGAGGCTACTATAACTTTAGAGGATATAGAGAAAATTTTATTGTTGCCGTTGGTGGGTTGCAGGCGGCTATGGTCGATTATGTCAGTTGAAGGGAGTGAGGGTATCATTGAACAATTGTACACGGGTTATGGTGGCCGTGATGTTCCACCATGTAATAAGCACTCTCGATTTGCTGCATGAGTTCGGTATTTCAAAAGTTTTAGGGGAACCCTTGTTTGCCGTGCTGCTTTCGTGGTTTATTGGTTGAGTTGTTATGTGTTAACTGAGTCCCCCTTTGATTATATAAAAGCATATTTGTTTCCTCTTGCTGTATTGTTGGCTCGTGGCGAATCTCTCACTGTGGGTGCCATGTGCTTAAGTAACCTGTATAATCATTTGGATGCTCTTCACATTTCCAAAATGGAGGGATCACCATATTATGCTGTGGTGACTCATTTGAACTTGGTATTACTGCAAGTTTAGGCTTGGGAACGTGCTCTTCCTCTCATAACACACACTCGTTCTGTCACAACTGTTTGCAAGCTATCCTACAAGTCCTAAGAACAAGCAACTTGATTTTTTACAAAAATTTCGCGTTGATGGATAGGGAGGCTGACTTTTTTTGGCGTCCATATGTTAGCATTGCCAATGGCTTTTCGTTAGCATTGTTGGATGAAGATGTTGAATCTGATGTGAGTGCATATAGTTCTTTTTTAGCTCGTACTCCGCTTTAGTTATTTCCTTGTGATCCTTTAGTTTCTTGGGAACGGTACAACCCACACAGAGTTAGGCGTCTGTTTGGGTATGATCAGGGTGTGCCGAGTGAGAACCCAGTGGTCCTTGACCATGAGCATTCTGTGACTCCATTCGTTCTGCAAACCGGGTGTTCTTGTTTGAATAAGGTAACTTTGCTAGCATTGCTTCCTAAAAATCCGAGAGTTGGGGTTCTTACCTGGAGGGCTTGTCGATATTGGAATGAGATAGCTGTTAGGTTCAATGATTACGTAGTGGTTGGTAGGGATGAATGCACTTTTCCTCCCCCTTATTCTGCACCAATTAATTGGTCGCACCACATGAAATTTAGTTGTGGATTGGTTGTATATTTTATGAAAGAGAAAATAGGTTTTGTGGCTTGACATGATGAGGTAGCAGCTTGAGTGACATATGTAGGCAAAGTTCCCGAACCTTGGAAAAAATATGAACCCATGGCTAAAGCTCGCGTCTCTGCTCCTTCGGCGCATGGTGAGGCCTTGAATGCCAAGCCCCCAGCCAAGAGAGAAAGACTAGAAACTTCTGTCGATGCCTTTGCCTTTCCTCATCCCTTACCTAAAAAAGTCTGCTCCTCAGTAGTTGCGGGCTCGAGAGTTTTACCCCACATAGTGTTGGCGCTGTTAGGATTAGTGCCTTTAAATCCTATTGTATGATGCTATGTATGTTATTATGTATGACATTATGTTGTAATTAATAAAGTTGTTTTATTCTTATCTAAAATAATGGTAACATAAATATTCGGACATTATCATATAGTCCATGAGATACATAGTATATGATTTATGTGAAAAGTCACAGAAGATATAAATCACAAGTTTTTTGTAAACTCAGAATTTTAGTTCATAGTCGGTGATGAAATTGGGCGTTTCATTTGCGAAGACTATAACATATCAACTAAGATGATTTTTCTTGATCATGGAAGTTGAGACTTCTAGTTGATATGTTGATATATTTTAAGAGTTAATACATATTGAACTGGACCGTTGTGAAATTTATTATTCTCCTAACGACTGTCAAATGAATAATAAATCTCATGACTTCTATTTACATGAACTCTTAATCCTGAGAGGATAATGGACCTGATCATGAAGTGTAGGTTGCTTTGATATATTAGGAGTGAAATCTAAAGACACAATCAAAACCTCAGTATGTTGGGCAGCCACATTTAGTGTTGATGGAACATATATTCTCAAGATGGAATTCATTGTCTCTTAACGGAGATATAAAATATTCCTTGGAGATATAAAATATTCCCTTGAGATAAGTTTAATGGGTTCAGTTATTTAGAGAGTTAAGCCTAACCACTTTAGTAAGAAATTACTAAAGTATATATTTATGAAATTGAATTTCATAAATATATTATGAATAATTTAAAAGGATTAAACCGGGTACTCAAGGATTAAGATGTAGTAATTCATAAAGTGGTAGTCTACATTAATGACTTTGTATTACTACGAATATTTTATGAAGAGGTTGCATGTACAATAAAGTCTTAGGATATAATTTATTAATAAGGCCTAGAGTGCAATTATATTAATATAGTGATATTAAATATAATTAATGGTAACTTTGGACTTGTTAAGAGTTGACAGAAAAGCCCAAGGTTCATTGGAGCTAGAGTCTTATTTGTCCCCTTTTGGTCCCACTCCAAGCGACATACTAAAGTCCAATTGGAAAGGCCCAAAAGGCTAGCCCAATTAGATAATCAGTTATAAGGAGAGAAACATACATAGTTTTTATAAGAACATGAAATGGTTTGTGCGAGGGTTGGATACTCTCTCATTCTCTCTTGAACGTACATATATAACTGATTGAGAAACCACACTTCTTGGGCGTTAGTGGAATTGGAGTGAAGATTAAAAATTTTTCCAAGTACTTCTTATCTTTGTTTTAAAATTCACTACACCAAGGTACACTCTTTTGTTCTTGTATTCTGAAATTTACAAAGTACATGTTATCAATTGCGAATGAAGTAGATCCATTAATTTTCTGTTGCATATGTTTTGTATGTGATACAAATATGTATTTTTCCATCAGGCGCTTCACGCCATGAAGGATGATGCTCTTGCACCCTTAAATTGTGCTGTCACAATGCGTCCTTTGCCTGGACTTGAGGTTCCTGACAACCAGGTACGTCCACTTCCTTCTCTTTTCCACATTGTTTCATTTATTTATATATTTTATTTATTTATTTATTTATTTGTTTTGGTTATTTTATCATTCATGCATATGTATGTATGTATGTATGTATGTATGTATGTATGTATGTATGTATGTTTTACTCCACTGGACTAACATCGCTCCCCCCCCCCCCCTTTTTTTAGGTTCCTTCTTCTCTCGTGGTCTTTGAAGGAAAAGTGGACATCCCAGAATTATTTGAAGATGACTTGTCGAACGATTGTGAGAATGTCGTAGTACCTATTGCTGCTGCCTCTCCCTTTATCACCATAGAACACAGGTCTTCAGTGGGCCCCAGCAATGAGATGACAAGTGAAAGCTATGATGGGACAAGTGAAAGTTCAGCTAGAACCACAGTGAGCCTCACGTCAAAACTTCCTTTCCTGCCCCTTCCTTTCTTTCTTTTAGAAAAATAATAATAATAATAGCTTTATGCCTCTACTTATACTATGTGACTTTTGGTGCGTAGGGGACTTTGGATGTGAGCAAGGGAGTCGATGCTGTCGTGGAGGCAACCAACGTGAAGTTTGTGATCGCGAAAAACTCAGTGAGTATTTTAATGCTTTTGGGGGTGCGCATGTTCCTATACATGTGTGTGTGTATGTGTGTGTGTGTGTGTGTGTGTGTGTGTGTGTGTATACATGTATATACATATAGGTCTTCCACCTTTTTTTTTTTAGTTCATACATACACTTCGACTGGTCTTTATGCCACTTACCTACAGGTTTAGGTTACCCTCGATATGGGCGTTGAGGCGCTCATCGACGCCACCATCATACCAGATTCTCAAATTGAACCCATGTCCACATGTCTTGATTCCTTAACTCATATTTCTGATAGGGAGCACATCGAAGCTTTCTTAGGCAGAATTGAACAAGACAAAAATAATGAGCTTGAGGCTTCCCATGTCTACAACTTCGCAGGCCCAAGCACACGTATCCATCGGTTCTCAGTCCCTTTAGAGAGTGTTCCATTGTTGGAACATCTACGAACCAGGCACAATGATTTCATCAGGCAGTTGACAGTCGGTTCAGTTGTCATAAATCCTTTGTTGAGGATCTTGGCGGTGGTGCTTATGGATATGCAAGAAACACAGGTGAATGCCTTAACTGAAGAACGGTTGCTTGAGTGGAGAGATGTTGTGAGAGACTTACAAGGCTGGTTTGGAAGTTTCCTTTGTTCTTCTTCATCTTCGAGATTTTTCTACATTGTGGTTTTGGAGAGACGTGAAGATTCGATTGGCATCTATTACGTGTTGGATTTCTGAATTGGAAACAGAGCTCGCGATATTGAAATTAGAGATGGTCTAGCTACAAAGAAATCCTCCAGATGTCGTCATCTTGGATAACATCGCCATTCACGGCCTGCTTTGAATTTCCACTGTCTTCTTATCACATGCCTTTTTTTATTTTTTATTTTTTTATGATAGATGTATCTTATAGGAAAGGTGCTTAGACCCTTTTTTTTCGGTCCTTGTGTATGGAGACGCCCTACATCTTCATTTGTTTTAGGTTGTGTACATATACTAAACAACCCCTTTGGCTCTGTATATGGTATGTCACTTGGATTAACCTATCATGGTTAATGCGACCCGCATTTTGTATTTAAACATACTATGCACAAAATATATTATCAAATGCGTTTTCGCGCTTAGCTCCGAAAAAGGTTGTTCATGTTTTATGGGTGTGTACGCATCTATTAAATACTCAAATTAAAGTAGTTTCATACCTTCCTTTGAGATCATGTATGTTTGCAGGTTATGTATCGCTACTTAGAAGCAAGTCGCGATTAGTCAGGCAGTCAGCTTACCTTTATTCCATCCTCCAAGGAAGTGTCATTGATCATGGTGCTTGAATATTGTGGCCTTTAAAGGGTGATTTGGGCCTTCTCATACCTCATTCTCTGCAAGGATTATATATATATATATATATTTTTTTTTTTTTTTTTGGCTCGCCATTTAGTGGTTTCCTCCCTTGCATAGCACGCAGGGCCATCACGTTGGCGTTTTTTGGACTGTATTTATGTGCGTTGCAGATCATGCTAGCTTGCCATTGTCTAGGGGGATGGTTTTGTTTTCCTATGTTTGTAGTTAAATAGTACACCTACCATCCTTACCTGTGGAGGGCTGTGGCACTAGTTGTATCCTCACACTTAGTAGCTCTGTTGGAATAGCAATCACCCATTGCTTAATATGTGTTAATTTATAGCGTTTGACGCTAGCTTTTGATTCATAAGCCCACTCGCTGTTTTGCAACGTTTTAGGTATGAACGTGTGTCATCGCTGTTCGCCCCCCTCCCCCTCCCCCCCCCCCCCCCTTTTTTTCTTGTTGGTCCCCTCACTATTTTGTAAGGTGTACCTTTTAGCAGATGTTAGGCTCCCTCTTACGAATGAGGATTTAGCCGCGACATTACTTCATTGACTTCCTTACCATTTTGTAAGGCTTGTCGTTGAAGTGGTACTCACCTGGCTTCCCTTACCTTCTTGAGAGCATAGTAGTCTCGCATGTAGGGGTTTTGCCTTGATTGTGTTTTCATGAGCTTCCTTACGAATTCGTAAGGTTTGTTGCTTGAACAATGTGATTCATGTTCTTTTGAGACGTGTGCGCTTACATGTGTGTGTGTGTGTATATATATATACCAGCAAAAGGGAAAAAGCGAAACGAGAATGTGATGATGCCTTTTAAAAAAAGAAAAAGAAAAGAAAAGTGGGCATTCTCATTGATTCGTTACACTCATACATCATGTTTCCCACAAGAAAGTGCAAGGTAATAAACTAAAATGCGAATCACATGGCGGATGATGCCCAACCTCAAAAGTGAGCTAGTGTTTTTCACCTTAAAGGAAAAAAAAAAAAAACACATGATACCTATGTTTCCAAAATAGACCAACGCTTCTTGACTACACTAAGCGTGATAAAGCTTAAGCCACTTGCCATTGGTGGGATCCGTTGTGGCAGACTTGTCCATGCTAGAAAGGCGATAATACCCGCTTCCATGAGCCTTCTTCACGACGTATGGGCCTTCCCAATTTGCCGCAAACTTGGAAGGGGCCACTATGTTTCTTCTTTAATAATTTGCTACCCTAAGAACGAGTTGGCCTTCCATGAAGATCCATTTGCGCACATTCTACTCATCCATGCTGCTCATTCGCTGTCGGTATCGTCGTACCCTCTCGCGTGCGATGTTGCGCGTTTTATCCATTGTTTCTAAGTCCACCATCCGCGCCTCAGCACATATATTCACATTTGTTTCAAGCTCTTGGCCCTGTAATGTGCAAGTTGTTGGCACCATCAACTCCACCGATGAGATGGTTTTAATGCCATATACCAATAAAAATGACGAAAAGCCAGTGGCCGTTTTGGTAGAGCTTCTATAGGCCTAAAGTGTGTTGAGAAGATGTGTATTCCAACCTCCAGCATTGTCAAACACCATCTTACTAAGAATTCCCAATAAGACCCTATTAGTCGCCTCTACTTGTCCATTCCTTTGAGGGTAGTAACAGGTCGACCTTCGATGCTTGATTTTGTAATACTCGGTGATTGCTCGAACATCTTTGTTTATAAAGGGAGTACCATTGTCGCTTACAATCTTGTACGGAATCCCAAAATGGGAGAGGATGTGCTCTTTGATGTAGTTGGCCATAGCCGGATTTGTCGCTCTCTTGAGCGGAATAGCTTCCACCCACTTCGTAAAGTATTCGGTGGCAACAAGGATCCAAATGTAGCCTTTCGATGGCAGATGGATGAGGCCGATAAGATCAAGCCCCAAGTGTGGAAAGGCCATGGTGTGCTCATGTCTTGCAAGCTCATGGGATGGGTATGGATGAGGTTCGCATGCGTTAGACAGGTGTGGTAGCATTTAGCAAACTCAGTGGTGTCCCTCTTCATTGAAGGCCAATAATACCATGTAGATAAGAGTCGTTCGTGAAGTTTCTTTTCCCCTTGATGCTTTCCACACTCTCCACCGTGTACTTCTCTCATTAAGGCTTACGATTCTGTGAGGCCCAAACATCTCAGCAACTTACTATTGTATCCTTTACAAAACAAAATCCCCCCTTAAGCAAAATAGTGTTTGGCTAGCTTCTTGAGGTAATAAGCCTTCTTCTTATCAGTAGGTAGGACTTCTTCTAAGATGAATTCTAGAAATGGTGTTCTCTAATCAGTCGTCTGGAAGATAGCATATGATTCTGCCCTATCGAATACATGTTGGCATGTTGGGCAACGGCTTTGCACTTTGCTTGCTTGGGCCTTCATATCAAGCCAAAAATAACCCAAGCGTTGAAGGCGTCGATAGAAGGGGCTTTCGTTCTCAGCGCAGCAGGTCCTCTGATGGACTTCGCTTAACCTCTTCGCTGCTTCTAAATTTACACACCTTGCTAACACTCCTCCAGGTAGCCTCCGATAAAGCTCGCCAGAAACAAGCATATAGTCTCAGAGTTGTTTGGCATCAATTTCTATTCCCTTAAAGGTGCTCGCCAATCTTCAGCTCTTGTGGTCCTATTTTCAAACTCCTCTTGCAAGAGTAGTGTAATGGGGACGCTTCTTTTGAGGATGGTAACTTTGGTGCTTTCCCCTTCAAACATGATTTTGGACCCAAGCGTGGCTAAGTCATCAGCATGGCAGTTGTTTGATCTTTGCGTGTGTTTTATGGTCAGCTTGTCAAAATGATCCTCCAGCCTCTGAGCCATTGCTTGATATGGGGCTAGCAAGGCTCTTTGAGAGAGAAGTCACCCCTTGCTTGCCTTACCACAAGATTCGAGTATCCCTGCACCTTGAGCCGTTTGATTCCCATTTCTCGTGCTATCATTAGGTCGGTAAGATATGCTTCGTATTCCGCCACATTGTTAGAGCAAAGAAAGCCTAACTTGAAAGACATGGATAAGGCTTCGTTTTCCCTATTAGCTAGGACAATACCAGCTCCTCCGCCAGTGGAAATGGAAGATTCATCAAATGTCATCTCCTACAAACATTTATTCTCCTCTAGGCATGCCACTTTTGTGACTTCTCCAGGCATTTCAATCGTGATTTGTGAAATGTATTCTTTAGGGAATTGGGCTAGAAGCTCCGCTATTGCCTGATCCTTAACTGCCTTTGGCATGACGGACATCATATCATATTCGGAGAGTTGGAGTAACCACTGTGCTAGTCTACTTGAGAGAACGAGCCTTTGCAAGAGCGTCCTTATCGGACTGGACTTCGTCATTAAGTGCACCGTGTGGGCTAAGAGATAATGTCGTAGTTTTTGCACTGCATATATCAAAGATAGACAAGTGTGTTCAGCTCTTGGGTAATGAGTTTTTGCGTCTTTAAGGGCTCTACTCACGTAGTATATGGGTTGCTCAGTACTATCTTCACCTTCTTGCACGATTAGAGCTCCAACAACATTGTCATTTGAGGCAAGATAAAGTCGCATGGCATGTCTGGCGTTGGTGACTTAACAGTAGGTAGGCCGGTCATCATCTCTTGCAATTTGTGAAAAGCTAACTGGTGTTCATTGCTCCATTGAAACTTCACGCCTTTCTTCAATAATGGGGTGAATGGGGCGATCGCTGTTGCTAACCCGATATAAATATCCGAATGTAAGAGAGCTTTCCTATGAAGGACTTCAATTCTTTGATTGATGTTGGGTAGGGGTGTCAATGTTCAACCTAACTCGCGACCAGGACACGAACTCGACACAAGTTTTTGCGAGTTAGGGTTGTGCCTTAATGGGTTTGGGTCATAAAAGGGTTGACTCGAAAGCGACACGATAAGAAACGTGTCATAAGCGGGTCAACCCACATAACCCGTAATAGACACATTTGACACACCAATCTATTTGTGTTAACCCGAAATAACCCACTTAACACAACCTGTTTAACTCATATAACAAATAAATATTCATTTTATTTTAGATTTGTCAGATACCTTTTATATCCAACATATATTTTAAATTAAAAAAGAAAAGTGAGTAATTACAAAAACTTATAAGGGATGTAATTGCAAATTGAAACTCTACGAACCCTAGATCTCTAAACCTTACAAACCCAAAATCTCTAAACCTTCTTATAAATATCTTTTTTTTTTTTTTTTTCAGTCGTACTACTCACTCTATTATCTTATAATCTCATGCCCAATTCTCAAACTTAAAGTCTCAAACCGGTTATTGCTCTCTCTCTCTCTCTCTCTCTCTCTCTCTATGGATGATAAATGTAGTCATAGTCAAGATTAGTCTACTGTTTGCTCCAATTCCTTCAATATTGATACTTAGCATTTGGCAAGTTCCAATGATATTATATTTTTTTGAACTATGTTATTTTGAATTTGGATTGAAGTGTATGCACTTCCAATTGTCACCCCAAATGCACACTTCAAAGGATTTGTGCGCAGTTTGTAACGACGACATCTCTCAAAGGCTTTCCTAAGGGTTCTCGCATGAGTCTCTCTAGTTTTAGACTTTATGACTATATCGTTGACATAATCCTCAAGTTCCCGATGCATCATGTGGTGGAAGATAGCGATCATAGCTCTTTGATATATGACACCCGCATTCTTAAGCCCAAATGGCATCACGATGTAATAGAAATTTTTGATAGGAGTGCCATATGCGGTCTTTGCTGCGTCTCTTGGTGCCATTTTGATTTGATTGTAGTCACTAAAACCATCCATAAAGGAGAGCATCTCATGACTCACGGCTGAGTCGATAAGCAGGTCCATATTAGGGAGAGGAAACTCGTCCTTTGGACAGACCTTGTTTAGGTCTCGTAAGTCGACACAACAACTTATTTTCTGTTCTTTTTCTTCATGAGAACTATGTTTAAGAGCCACTGTGGCTGTTCAATAGGCTTGATAAACCCCGCTGCTAACAACTTCTTAACCTCTTAAACAATTTGAGCTTCGACGTTGGGATGGAAAATCCTCCTTGGCTACACTACTGGTTTAGCCCCCATTTCAATATTATGAGCACGAGCCACCATTTCGGGATTTAGACCCGGCATTTCTTCGTACTGCTATGCGAACATATCACGATACTCTTTAAGAAAAGACACTAATTCTTTTTTCTCTAGTGGCGTGAGCAAGGGATTGATGGAGATAGGCAACCCCATATTATGATCATCGCCCAAATTGACTATTTCAAGTTCCTCATTGATTGGCGACAGCTTAGGCGGGGTTAACACTTCTTGTGGTACCACTTTTTTTTAGTTGGATCAAATGCTTCTTCTAACAGGCAGCAAGAGATAGGACAACCCCCTTTTGTCAGTCCAGGGCCCTCTTGCTTGGTGCATTCAAGCCCCGCGCGCCTTCACAAGCAATAACCAGTGCGCCTATCAGGCAGCTAAATCTCCTCACATTTTAGAGCATCGTAGGTCGTCTCCTTTCGCTCTTTGCGTTTCTTCCTCCTTTCAAGGAGACCTCATAAGTCCACTTCAAAGCCTCCTTTAATATCTTCCCAACTAGGCAAAGGGGTGCCCAAGGGCTTCGTGATTGCGTCTTCTTCACATATGGTCAATTGATCATAAAATGCCGCTTCTAGATAATGAGCCTCTGATTGGTCGAAAGGAGTAGGATTGGCTGGGATACAAATCGATTTTCCGTTTAAGTGTCCCTTTACGCATTGATGGTAGGTGGACAATATAAGGTTGTGCTTGTGCAGCCACGGCCTTCCTAATAACACATGGTAGGACACAGAAGAATCAGGAACATGGAACCTGGTGAGCCCCATGAGTGGTCCGACCTTTAGTACTAACTAAATGTGTCCAATGGTATGTTTGCATCCTTCTCCAAATCCAGTAATCTCCATTGGCAATCCTTGTATTTTTCTTCAGGAAATGCCTACTGCAACAAGAGTACTTAATGGAATAACATTGAGGGATGAGTCGGTGTCTACGAGAGCTCTCCTAACATGAACTTCATTTATCATTGCTAAGGCATATAATGGCCTCTTGTGATTGGGGTATTGGACTTCCATGTCTTTGTCGGTAAAGGTGACCGCACTGGTCGTCTCTAGAAAGGCTCGACTTGCGTGAGTTTCTACTGTAAAATAATGGGATTCGGATGAGGACGCAATGCCGACTATAGCTTCTGTTGCTACCGTTATAGCCTCAGGGGCTAATCCTAATTGGTTGAATAGTGAATGAAACGCGGGACTTCTATGCAATGTCTTAATAGTGGCTAGAGTAAGTGTGGCGGATATCATGGGATCCTCTTCTTTGTCGCCAGCATGTATGACCACAGCGACTATCCCCTTTCCCCTGTCATGTTGAGACAAAGGATTTCTTTGTACACCTTGAGTGCCACAGCCTACTTCGAGAGTGCCGTCTGCCAACTTCTCATGAAACAACCTTCGTATGTAGCGACATTCCATAGTTGGGTGATGAACAAATCTGTGGTATCGATAGAAACATGAATGTTTCTTGTCTTCCTTGGTTGGTTCTCTATCAATTTTGTACAGTTTTACCACTCCGTCTGTGATCCATCGATTAAGGATGACACTAAACTCCTTTGACGTGCATATGGGCGGATATTCTTTAACTACCTTGCCTTTCTCACGCTTCTTCTTGCTAGTGGGCTCATTGGCAGCCACCAAGAGAGCTTGGGGAGCATTCCTCTTATCAGTCTTTGACCGCTCACTTGTTTTCCAAGCTCTCTCATTTGTCTTCCAAGATGTTGCGGTTTTGTGGGCCATTTAGAGTAGCGGAGCAAATTGCATGATCTCCAAATTCTCAAGGTGAATTTTGTACTCAGATTACATATTATCAATGCAAATTTCAACCACTTCATGCTCTTCCTACTTCACATGACATTCGAGGGTTGTATCTCAGATTAGCCGTATGTAATCGAGCAAATCTTCACCTATCCTTTGCTTAGTGTTGTGCAACCCAATCAACGTAACCTCCTCTTGCTCTTGGTAATACTTCCCACAGAAGCACTCTACCATGTCCTCCCACTACTTGATTGATTCGGCTGGGATCGTGATGTACCATGAGTAAGCCTTGTCAGAAAGCGACTTGGAAAACTTGCGAAGGCATAACTCCGAATCACTAGCGTATGGGCCCTGTTAGGTTCTAAAAGATTAGGAACTAATGTATTTAGAACTTCAATTTGTATGTTGGCAAACCATGATCAAAACAATGTTTAGTCGTGTGTTAGACTTGCTCAAAGTATGGGTCTTAATGTAAAGTTGGAATCGAGTTTTTATGCAGAATTACCTTTAACTTTCTGTATGACTCGATCGATCGAAAATAAGACTCGATTGATCGAAAATCGTGCAGAACGTTTTTCTGCAAAAAATTCCAACTCAGCCCAAGCCCGTTTTAATGTATAGGGTTTTATGTTTTGCCCTAAGTATATAAGAGAAAACCCTAGCCACGTTTTTAGAGTTTTGAATGCTGTGTTTGTGAGTCTCTCTGTGAGATCTAGAGGTGTTTACCTTCACATACACTTAGGGTTTACAAACTTGAGATTTATGTCAAGAGTTGTGTAAATCATACAGTTGCAGAATCAATAGAGCACAAAGATATACAAGCAGGTGCGCTTGTGGATTTGCCAAAGAATTCCGGAAAGAAGGAGTCCGTGGATCTCGGAGCTATCATGGGGTCATGGTAGTAAGTTTCCTACACTTGGGTAGCAACAAGATGTTAGTGGTCTAAGTCTTGTCGTGTAAACTTCAATTCTTTCATAGTGGATTCAGTTTACCTTGAGGATAGCTAGGTCAAATCCTCCCCAGGTTTTTACCGGTGTGGTTTCCTGGGTCATCAGATCTTTGTGTTGTTTATTTTCCGCTGCTTTGTTATTTTTGATTATTTGCGTTAACCTAGTTTTAATTAAATTACCTAAGTTAATCACTTGGCTAATTCACTAAGTTAATCTATTGGGTTTAAGGGGTCTAAACGAACTGACAAGTGGTATCAGAGCGGGTAGCTTTTGTTTTTGATCCTTTGATCTTTTAGCTGATCCTTGACCCCTGTTGTCATGGAACACGGACACTCTCTTGTTGTTCCACCTCACTTTGATGGAAACAACTATGCTTATTGGAAAGTAAGGATGAAAGCATTCCTGAAATCCATTGATGAGAGAGTTTGGAATTCCGTTGAATACGGATGGGAGAAGCCCACTACTCCTGTGAGTGAGTGGCAAACTTCTCAAAAGGAGGCAGCCGCTTTTAATAGCAAAGCTATGAATGCTATTTTTAATGCTGTTTCCATGGAGGAATTTAAAAGAATCTCTAATGTTGAGGTTGCTCATACTGCTTGGAAAATCCTCCAGACTGTGCATGAAGGCACGAAGGCAGTTAAAATTAATAAATTGCAGCAATTAACCTCTAGATTTGAAAGCATTAGAATGAATGATGATGAATCCTTTGATGAATTCTATGCTAAATTGAATGATATTGTTAATTCTGCTTATAATTTGGGTGAAATCTATGATCAACCTAAAATTGTTAGGAAGATTCTTAGATCTTTGACTGAGGATTTTAAACCCAAAGTGACTGCCATCACTGAGAGCAAGGATGTGGACTCCATCCCTATGGATGAACTTGTAGGATCTCTTTAGTCCTATGAGTTAGACCTCCCCAAGACTAACAAATCCAAATCAATGGCTCTTAAGTCTGTTGATGATGTTGATGATGGTGGATTTGATGATGAACTCTCTGCTACAGAGATTGCCTATCTTGCCAAGAACTTTAGAAACTTTCTGAGGAATAATAACAGAAGGGCAAGAGGCAAGAATACTGTTGAACCTAGAAATTTTAGGAAGAATGAACCCACTAAGGTTAATAACATTGAAAAACCTAAGGAGAAAGTAGGTCAATCTTCTAATAATTCTTTGGGACAACAATGTTATGGTTGTCAAGGGTATGGTCATTTAAAGTCTGAATGTCCTACTTACTTGAGATCTAAGGGTAAGGCTATGGCTGTAACCCTTAGTGATGACGAAGTTTCCGATAATGAATCCGCTAGTGATGAGGATGGAAACTTCATTGCTTTCACTGCTACCACTGTAGTCAATGAAAGCATGTCTGTTGAAGAGAACCCTTCTGATGGGGAACTCTCTGAGGATGCAGATTTACAGGAAGCCTACAATAAACTTTGCAAAGTTGCTGCAAAGGATACCATGAATGTTGAGTTAGGCTTGAAGAAAATTGCATCTTTAGAACTTGAAAAGAAAAATTTACTTGTTAAATTGTTTGATGCAAATGAGTTTTTGAATAATGTGAAAACTGAGAACATGCTCTTACTTGATAAAGTTAAATGTTTGGAACTTGATTTATCTGTTGCTAGAGAACAAACTAATAGGTCTGCAAGCTCCAAACTTGATCACATGCTGAGTATTCAAAAGTCTACGTCTGATAAAACTGGTTTAGGTTATGAGGAAAGTATTTCTGTGCTTGAACCTTCTTCCACTAAATTTGTTCCTTCTTCTGAACCTCCTAAGAGTGAGATTGTTAAACCCTTGGTGAGTGAACCTGTCAAACCTGTTAATGTTACTCCACCTAGAAAGATTAGGGTTGATCTTCAAGCTTCTCATTCTAGAGCTTCTACTTCTACTAAGGGCAAATTGCATGATAAGCCTGCATGGGTTTGTCATTTTTGTGGAAAACCTGGACACATTCGTCCAAATTGTTTTAAGTTGCAAGCTGCGAAGCGAGCAAATAAAACTAAAGTACCTGTGCTTCAAGCACATGATCCTATGGTACTTATTGGTGAATTGGTAAAGGCGTTAAACCTTTATTCCAATCCTGGAGTTGCTCAGAATTCTAATGTGAATCATAACTCCAATGCAAGAGTTGCATCTAAGAAGTCTTGGATGCAAAAGGCTCAATCTAATTGAGTCTGTCTGACATGGTCCTTGTGCTTTATTGCTCAATCATTTGTGACCTTTGTTTCTAGGATTTGCATTGCATTACATTCATGCATTTCATTCTAGGTTGTTTGTTTCTTTGTTAAAAAAAAAAAAAAAAAAAAAATTTTGCAAATTGTGTTTTGCTATTTTTCTTTGAATTTGAAAACAAGGTTGGTCAATCAAAATTTACATGTCATAAGTATGTACCTTGTTTAGCTTTGATGCACTTATTTCTATTGCACTTTACTAGCTAAAGTCTTGTTGTGCATGTTGTGTGGGTGTAGACACCCCATTTTACAACTTGTATTTAACCAACCATTAGATCTTCAAATTTGTGATACCAAACAAATCTTGATGCTCTAACGATCATAATGGTATGTCATGGGTTTTGATCGGATCACCTGATCAAAAGTTATCATACAAACAATTTTCAATGATCATGGGGTACCTACACAATGGGCCTGATCACGTCCTATTTTAAACACTTAATTTTGATTGGTTCCAACAAGAATTAATTTAAAATTAATTAAGTGTGAATTTTGATTGGATTTCATTTTATTTTTTATAAAAAATGTTTTCCTTTATGGCATCTTATCTGCTCTTTTGAAAAAAATTAAATTAAAAAAAAAAAAAAAAGAAAAATGCTAAGAAAAAAATGTTATTATCTTCAGCAGAAACTTGATTTGCATTTTTGGTCTGGAAATTGTTGAAATTTGATTTTATCTATTTCTTGAAAAGTTGTAGAGAATTAAATTTCCTTTCAAAAAACACCAATCCCAAATCAATTGGAATTTTGGGCAGAAAGTTATGGCCAAAATACGAAACAGTGGCAGAAGATAATTCAAAATCAGCATCATCTTCAGTTTTCTTTCAAAATTTCAAATGAGGATGAACGCCCAATCTGATCCATCTTATCTAATAGGCTTATCCCCTCCTTTAGCTTCAGAATAAATCTTTTGAAAAACAAGTTGGATAAAGAAACAGATAAATCCTGTGAAAAATTTCAAAAATGCTCAAAAACGTTACTATTTTCAGCAGAAATTTGAAACACATTTTTGGCCTGGAAAACGTTGGAATTTGGTTTTCTCTATTTCAGAAAAAGTTGTAGATAATTGAATTTCCTTTCAAAAAACACCAATCATGAATCAATTGGAATTTTGAGCAGAAAGTTAGAGCCAAAATACGAAGCAGGTGCAGCATCGTCTTCAACTTCTTTTCAAAATTCAAGTGGAGATCAACACCAAATCTGTTCCAGCTCATTTAAACAGGTTATCTCCACCCTTAGCTTCAGAAGAAAGCTAATAACTTAGCTTTAAAGCTAAGCCATCCCTTCTCCTATAAATAGAGGAGACCTCTTCCATTTTCTGGACCCCGGAATTCCCTCTAGAGAGCTAGTGAGAAAGCAAAAAAGAAAAGCTGTTGAGCAGCCATTGTTCTTACTTTGGTTGTAGTTTAGTATTTCCTTGCTTTCTCCCTAGCCCTTTATGTGATCACTTCCCCCTTTTAATTTATGTTCTATGTTGGTAAGTACTTAATTTTGTTCTCAACTTTCTTCACATGCTTGAATAAATGTTTATCAAGTTATTATTTGTTTCATTTATGATATGCTTCGATGAACATGTCTATATGTCTCAATTGATATTCCTTTTACATGCTTAGATGAACACTTCTAGGCTAAATCACAATTTTCTCTTACATGCTTAGATGAACACTTCTAGGCTAAATCATAATTTTCTCTTACATGCTTAGATGAACACTTCTAGGCTAAATCACAATTTTCTTTTGAATGCTTAGATGAACACTTCTAGGCTAAATCATAATTTTCTCTTACATGCTTAGATGAACACTTCTAGGCTAAATCACAATTTTCTTTTGAATGCTTAGATGAACCCTTCTAGGCTAAATCACAATTTTCTCTTGAATGCTTAGATGAACACTTCTAGGCTAAAGCACAATTTTCCCTTGAATGCTTAGATAAACATGTCTAGGTTGTTCTTTTTTTTTATTTTTTTTTTTGAATGAACATGTCTAAGTATTTTGATTGTCTCTAGATGAACATGTCTAAGGGATTTTTCTTTTATTTTTTTTTTCATAATTGCTTGGATGATAAAAAAAAATGCTTAAATGTTTTATTTTATTTTATTTTCTTTGCAATTATGTTGATGACAAATAACATGACAACTTTGTCTTTCCTTCACATGCTTAGATGAACATGTCTAGGCTAGAGATTCTTTGTTTACATTGATTTCCTGGATGAACATGCCATTACCTACATGCTTTCTTTACATTAAAATTGTCATCTAACAAATTTCATTTTTTTTTGTTTCTCTTTATGTCAGATTCCTCTAATACATATTTGCTTACATTCTTGCAAATTAATATGTTTGTATGACGTATTGTTTGTATTTGTTTGACATGACATGATATTGGCCACCTTAACCTAAGAGACCGGTTTTACCGGGCGAGATGGGTGCTTAATCCCTTCCCATCTCGTAAATTAGCCTCCGAACCAAGATCAAGGGTTCTAGACTGTGTACTTGTATATATAATTTTACTTTTTTTAGAATGTAACTAGGAAATAAAGCAATGTAATTTACCTTTCTTAGATTGTATCTAGGACAAAAAGCATTGTAAATTTTTGTTACAAATTGATGTAAATTTTCATATACATTAATACAAAAGAAGTATTTTTATTGAAGGTTTTCTTATTTTTCCGTTCAAATTAAATAAGTGGCGACTCCATGTAAAACCCTCGATCTAGGGGGGAGTACGTTTCACAGTGGGAAGATGCTATAATTGTTGATCACATGATCTTGATCTTGAAGTCTTATGTCTTTGATTGTCGGACTTGGTCTTATTGAGAAAGGCATAAATAACCATCTCACCACTGTTTATTAGCCAATCATGAACACCTTAGTGCATATCGTAAGATTTTGTGCTCGAGAAAGTGTAGCACATGCACAAAAAGAACATAAGGTGTAGCCTCTAAATAAAATTGGTGTGTACATTATTGGGCTATAATAATCTCACAAATTCAAATAAAATTGGTGTGTACATTATCCCGGCTTTTATTAAGTTTCTAATCAATAAATTTGAATATTGAGGCAAATCAAGAAACTTACATGATTGCAAGCTTTTATTCTAGGAGATGTGGGAGTTATAGGATGTAACTCTTTAAGTAATAGTCTCTTTCAAATTCATATGATGGATTTTGTAGAAATTGTGATTGATCTCTATGTGTATATCACCTCACATGTTTCTCAAGTTTATGCTAGTTGCACACACTACACAAGCTATTCTTTGCTAGAATTGTGTACATGATATTGTGTGTGTTTTTGGCCTGACCAACCAAGTTTGAGAATTTCTAGAAATTGATACAGAATATGTTTGCTTGTTTTTTTTTTGGTATATTGAGAGAAATTGTTGCCTTGAGAAATCTGGATTGAATACATGTGTTTTTGAAAAACATCTCATCTCATACTCATGCATTTTTTCTCATAAAATCTAATGCTTTGAGGAGTTTTTGATAAAAAATGTTGGTTTTTCAAAACTGTGATTTTTCCAGAATTTCGATCGATCGAAACTGATTTTCGACCGATCGAAAATGTTTTAAATTGCTCAGAAAACTCTCTGGTTGGCTCGATCGATCCCAGCTTGTTTTGGATCAATCGAAGGTATTTTCGATCGATCGAATGTAACCTTCGATCAATCGAAAATCAGGATGACTGTTTTTAACAATGACTCTTTTTCACGTGTCTTTACACTTTTCAAAACTTTTTCAAAGTTTTTGTCTCCCTACCAACCGGTCAAGCACCTTTCTTGGAGTTTTTGTCTCTTTCTTCCAATTCTTTTGCACAATCTCTCCTCTTCAAGTCTGGTAAGACATTTATGCCCCTTCCTTTGCATTTATTTTTCGAAAATCATGCATTTTTCATGCATTTTTGTTGTTATTTTCGGAATTATTGTTGTGGCAAATTAGAAAGTGTTTTTGAGTGTTTCTTTCTCAAAATTTTTATGGGTTTTTGTGGGGACACCTTACCTAAGCTCTACATGTGGTTTAATTTGATTATTTTGGTGGTTTGAAGGAAATTTGAAATTCTAGGGCTTACAATTGAGAAAATTGGGGGTTTTGTTCAATTTGATTGAACTTGATGAAATTGGCTTGTTGGTTTGGTAAATTTGATCATTATATTGTGTTAATTAACTATTGTATTGATCAATTTATCAATTTGTTGTGTTTTGAAAAATTAGGTTTTTCAAATTGGGTATTTTCTGATTAATATTGATTGCTCAAGCCAATTTTGTTAATTTGGATCACAATTGAACATGTCACTGCATTAGTACATGCATCATGTTATGTTCATGCTCATGCATCATATAGAATTTTTTTTGCTGTGCTAACTTGCAGTCTGCCCTTGGTATTGTTTTTGCTCTTTTCTTTCTGTGTCTATCTTTTCCTTAGCACTATGCCTAGGAAAACTAGAGCCCATAGGACTTCTGATCCTTCTCCTTCTTTTGACACTGAGCGGTTCCCTAGTGAGTCAAACCAAGTCACCTATGAGACTCTGAACCTTAGGCGTCAAATTTGGGCTGAGCGTAGGGTTATCTTAGATGAGTTGGATCCTGAGGTGCGTCGTAACTTTTCACGTCGGGGTTGGTTGCCGTTGCTCGAGTATGAGCATTCCCCTCCTCCTGCCACCTTGATTAGAGAGTTCTATTCGAACCTCTCTATTCATGTCTACGATAACGACACCTTAGTAAAGGTGTGGTTATGTGGTGTGGAGTATCGCATTACCCCTTCGGTAGTGTCTGATGCTCTTGGGGTGCCTATTATGGACCATCCCGTTTTTCCTTACGAGGAGTCTCCACCCCTTAATGACGTCCTGTCCTACATCACTGGGTCTTCTATCCAGTGGGGTTCTGATCCTCGGATCACTTCTGCTGAGTTATCTGAGCTGCACTATCTTTTCTTTAGGATAGCGTGTCATTCTTTGTGGCCAATTTCGCATGTCCACACCATTCCTCTTGAGAGGTGTGTCTTTTTGTATGCCTTGGTCACTGATGCTCCTATCAGTTTTCCGCATCTGTTCCTTCGTTCTTTGAACGAGGTTCATCAATCTAGTTCTACGGCTCATGCTTTGTTAGTTTTGATTATTTGTGTTAACCTAGTTTTAATTAAATTACCTAAGTTAATCACTTGGCTAATTCACTAGGTTAATCTGTTGGGTTTAAGGGGTCTAAACGAACTGACAAGAGCTAGTTAATCACTTGGCTAATTCACTAGGTTAATCTGTTTTTCCCTGTTTTTATTCATAGGATTCTCCTTTTTCTTGGTTTTGGTAAGTTTCCTGCTTCTGAGCCTGTCCATGTTATCGCTCCCATCGGTGCTACCTTTTTGAGGCAAAGGGCTGCTCAACTTCGAGCTAGCTCTAAGCGTCCTAGGGTAGAACCTTCCGGTGTCACTCCACCCCCTTCTTCTTCTACAGATACTCATGCAGCTGGGACTTCGTCTGATCTTGCTGTTGCTGCTGCTGCTGCTGATGTTCCTCCACCGTTTGATGAGGTTTCTGACCTTCGTCGGACTCTTGATACTGTCGTGACCGTTCAGGCGGCTCATGGTCAGCTTTTGGTGGACATCCTTGATGAGCTACGTGCATTACGAGCAGATTTGGCGAGCTCTCGTCATTCTCCTCCGCCTCCTTTTGATGATGAGTGAGTGCCCTTTGGCAATTCGTCACAAAAAGGGGGAGTACATAGTTCATTGTATTGTTCATTGTATCTAGGAGTTTTTTGTGGAGATTTACATTTTAGGGGGAGTTTTTAGTTTACTTGGTAGTGATACTGAGTTTTTTGTTTACTTGGTAGTGATACTGCGGAGCTTGTGGAGTTATTAGATTGTATCTAGATGCTTCACTGTGTATTCTCATTTTTTAGCTCTTGTTTAGGAGATTTATTTTGTTGAGATACATTTGTATGTATATGTTTCTTATTTCACTATGCTACTACTCTGCTTATTGACTTATATTGATGATGTTATTCATAATATGTGTCTTTATTTTGTGTCATGTGAAATCCAGAAATTTTTATTTATGTATTTCCTGTTTTTTCTTCCATACATGCGTTTATGTGTTTGTTAAGTGTTACAGGAATATACAGGTTGCTTTCAGTCGAGCTGCTGTCTATTTTGCAACTGTTAGATAGTAATTTAGGTTGAATTGTTAAGTGGCTATTTTTATTGTAATGGGCTATTTCAATTTGTAACTTTGAGTTTTTTGTTAAGTTTGTGTTTTGTCACGGATTGCCAAAGGGGGAGTTTGTTAGGTTCTAAAAGATTAGGAACTAATGTATTTAGAACTTCAATTTGTATGTTGGCAAACCATGATCAAAACAATGTTTAGTCGTGTGTTAGACTTGCTCAAAGTATGGGTCTTAATGTAAAGTTGGAATCAAGTTTTTATGCAGAATTACCTTTAACTTTCTGTATGACTCGATCGATCGAAAATAAGACTCGATCGATCGAAAATTGTGCAGAACGTTTTTCTGCAGAAAATTCCAACTCAGCCCAAGCCCGTTTTAATGTATAGGGTTTTATGTTTTGCCCTAAGTATATAAGAGAAAACCCTAGCCACGTTTTTAGAGTTCTGAATGCTGTGTTTGTGAGTCTCTCTGTGAGATCTAGAGGTGTTTACCTTCACATACACTTAGAGTTTACAAACTTGAGATTTATGTCAAGAGTTGTGTAAATTATACAGTTGCAGAATCAATAGAGCACAAAGATATACAAGCAGGTGCGCTTGTGGATTTGCTGAAGAATTCCGGAAAGAAGGAGTCCGTGGATCTCGGAGCTATCATAGGGTCATGGTAGTAAGTTTCCTACACTTGGGTAGCAACAAGATGTTAGTGGTCTAAGTCTTGTCGTGTAAACTTCAATTCTTTCATAGTGGATTCAGTTTACCTTGAGGATAGCTAGGTCAAATCCTCCCCAGGTTTTTACCGGTGTGGTTTCCTGGGTCATCAGATCTTTGTGTTGTTTATTTTCCGCTGCTTTGTTATTTTTGATTATTTGTGTTAACCTAGTTTTAATTAAATTACCTAAGTTAATCACTTGGCTAATTTTCTAGGTTAATCTGTTGGGTTTAAGGGGTCTAAACGAACTGACAGGCCCATAGTATCTATGAACTTGCTTACATGCTCAAGAGCATTTCCCCGTCGTCCATCATAGAATGAAAATGTGGGAACTTCATAATTTTAGGGTTATGGTTTGTGCAATAGCTCAGCCGGGTAAGGAGGTTGGCGGATAAATTGCCTTAGCACTTTGGAGATTTTCGCTTATTCCCTCTCAACAAGCGTGACATATTGAGAATCATTATTAGCATCAAAAGCATCACTTGCTTTGTCCTGCCTCGTCTTTTCACTATTATCTGCCACCTTTTCATTTTGACCTTTTTCAAGCGTGAGCTCCTCTCGCTGTGGATTTTCCTTATCACGAGTCTTGTTGGATTCTTCAATGTGCTGGATAGCTTGAGCGAGGTTGTCCTGGTTTTGCTTCATGCCTCACATCATTTCAAATAATTCCTTCATTTGTTGAGGGGTTTGTTTAACCTCCTCCTCAAGACGTACTTCCCTTAAAGAGGAAGTGTCAGCAACTGCCCCTTGAGATGGAGCAATGGTGTGGGATCTGCATTGGTTTTTTGACTTGGAAGTCATGGTTTCTCCTTCCTTAGCTGCTTGACTCCCCAGCAGAGTCGCCAAAATGTTGGGTATGTTTTGTCACAAAGGCAGGGATTGCAAAAATGAACCTAAAACTCACCTTAGTTTCGTTAAATTTTGTTTGTTATTTGGAGAGCCAAGCCTAAAATTCACAATGCGAGGTACACAAAGGATAATGGTGCTTTATGGAAAGAGAAACCAACACAAAAATGAAACACAAGAAAGTGAAGAAATTATATATTCATAAGTCAGAAATTTCAGCTCGCAGTTACCGAGAGGAAGAAATTGAGGGCGGTCCCGAGCAAGAGAGGGAGAGTTCCCCTGTATCAGTATTTTCACCTCTAGGCCTTCAAATTGTCCATACACTAGGTAGCTGATTGGGGTTTTGTGTCAAAGTTTTGGGTTTTTGTAGGGAAAACGTTGTTGTTCTCTTGTGGGCTGGTGATGCATACTTATATCAAGCTTTAGGGGATGCTTGTGACCAATTTTTAGGTGGGAGGAAGGGCTTGGACCTTTCAGATGCTATTTCTATGACTTTATGTTTTATGGTTAGGTTGGTTTGGTTGCTTTTTGCATGATTTTAGAAACAAAGTTGTTTCCTCTTCACAGCTGCTATCTCTGGTCTTTGTAGGCCTTGGGAAACTACATTTGGGTGTCTAAATGAGTTAAGCTATTTAGCTTTTTTCTTAGAGTCAACTTTGCCTTAGTGTGGAAAATGGAGTTGGACTGAAAATTAGGGGCACGGTCACCCATGGAACCAAATTTGGGGTAGAAATTTCTAACACTAGACCTCCTTCATGGGCCCTAAATGCCCCTAGCGTCCCTAACCCACTTCATGGCACATATGGGTTGGGCCTATCTAAAGAGTCCAATGGGAACTAACCCACACCCACCAAAACCATTCCTACGCAATTTCCCAACCATTCACATGAGCTTGGGCCACGCAAAAAAGCAAAATACATTGATAAGATACATTAGTCAGACCCGCTAAGCAATTGGGTTTAGTCATTTTGTCGAACCATAAAATAAGTATAAAATATAAAATTTTATTATAATAATATATCATACAATTGCCTGCATTTATAATGTCAATTTATAAATCTTCTTCTTAATAATAATAATAATAATAATAATAATAATAATAATAATAATAATAATAATATTATTATTATTATTATTATTATTATTATTATTATTATTATTTTTTAGAAGGAATATAACTAATACTCTAGTAGTATGTTTAATAATTTTCATAAACTTATTGATACCAGAGGTCCACAATACTTCATTGCGTCGAAAAAGACATGGGAGGATGTTGTGTGATCAATGAAATTGCAACACATTATTCATTCTTAATGATTTGTATTGGAGCTATTTTTAGAAGCGAGCACCATAAGTTGAAACTTTCTAAAAAAATGAAATATATTAGAAAAATGTTAGGACCATAACTTTTTATATAATTTTTGCCACAACTTGCCATGTAACGAGTTATGAGTGGTGAAGAAAAAGTCGTGAGTCAATGTGCTGCCATAAGATTAGGTGGGTCAATTTCTTGCACAATTTTTGTCAAAGCTTATCATATAACAAATTGTGAGCAATAAAGAAAAAGTAGTGGGTGAATAGTTATAGAGGAATCCAAGTTTGCTGAGGGACAATAGTTATAGACCTTTCTTAAATTTTTTTAGGCCAAAGGTTGGGATTTTTGATTTTTCAATAAATACAGAGAAAAAACTTAGGAGGAGGGAGAGGAGCATGTAAGAATTGTCCGACAGATAGACCCCAAAGAGTAAAGTAATCATAGATGGAGGAGCATGTAAGAATTCCCAAATATTTATTATCTTTCCTAAATAAAAAAAAAACATTTATTTTTCTTTCCTAAATTACTATTATGCGAGGAGAAAGTGTCTAGTATTACGGATGTGCCATCAAATTTACAATATACGATATGTGGATCTCCTTGTAGATGAATGTATTCACATATGATGAGTGTGATGTTTTATATTCGGAATATTATATATATATATATATATATATATATTTTTTTTTTTTTTTCATATTTTTGGTCTTGGTTACATATGATGAGAGAATGATTCTATGCAGGGATAGTAAAATATGGTACATGGTTAGTAGAAAGTGTAAAATTTTTTTTTTTTTTTAACTACTGAACTAGAATTAATGTATTGTAGACTCTTTTTTCTTTAATTATTTTAATAATTTGATAGGTATAACATGGGAGCCACGATTTGAACCGTAAATGTCCACTAATAATAATGATAATAATAATAGATTCAAAATATATACTTTTTCATCATGTCTAGTTCACTTTGGAAACAATTGAAACAAAAACATCAAAAAAGGTTAAAGAAAATTTAATGACTAGCATAGTTAAAACTTAATATATATATATATATATATACATAAATAGAGAGAGAGAGAGAGAGAGAGAGAGAGAGAGAGGTTCAAGTTATACCTAGTAAAAACTCTAAGTAATATTACACCCTCCAATAACTTGTTATTAAATTTATATTTTGAAAATCCAACCATTGAATTATATGTTCTATATGTTTTTAACATGCATACCAATTTTCATGCCAAATAGATGTAATTTACTATTCAATTCATAAACTCATTTTCCATGCACTATTTTAAATTACAAAAACTTGAGTTTAAACAATTGATTGATGACATGACTATTGATATTTGATCATTTTAAATTTTGTAATCATGGAGAATACACAAAGATAATGTAATCTAGGGGTAGATTTATCAAAAATCATATTTAATTAAAAAATATTAGATAGTGTAACATTAATTAAAGTTACATGTGTGTGTGTGTGTGTTTGAATTAGTCAAAATAATTAAATATTTGTGAATTCACTAATATAAAGAAAATATAAATCAAAGGAAGAAGAAAACATAAAAGCATTTTTCTACGAGCACAACAAAATCTCACAATTTTTTCACAACAAGCTGAGGTGTAAGCTCACCATAGGTTGAAATAAAATGTAATAAATATATATATATATATATATATATATAAATATAAATACTGTGACCCACCACAACTCAAAATAAGGGTGTTGTGAAATGTTGTTGTGTCCCTAAACGTTCTCAAACTTAATTTGCAGCCATGGCGGACCTTTACATCACCAAACATTTTCCCATACACTTATTTCATGAATAAAAAAGAAAAAAAAGTTGTGATCTCTAACCAGAATTTGCTCTCTGATTTGTTATACCAATGGCATATATTTAAGCAAAGACAATGTCTCAAGGGACCAATAAGATCCATGACACCAAGTGGGTAGAGATTGTCTATGGCCTCATTAAGTACAGATTGTGCAAGCGCTTCTTAATGTTTGTTGAGAACCCCACGACAAATATCCATGGCTAGGAGTGTTCACGGTGCAGTGCGGTGCGGTGCGGTTTTGGACCATTTTTAGCACTGCACTTTACAGTGCGATTTAGCTGAAATCATAACTGTACTACACCTTGTTTTTGTGGTCACATGTGCGGTGCAATCCGGTGTGGTGCAGTTTAGAGTTTAGTCAAAACCATAACTACACCGCATCTCATTTTTGCGGTCACATGTGCGATACTATGTATAAGATGCGGTTTGAAGTCAGTTTCCTACTCAGCCTAAAACTAATTTTTTCCTTTTTTTGGGCCAACTTTTAAATTATTGAGCTAGTTTTTCTTTATTTTTGGTTGGCTTTTCTAGTCAACACTTGCTACGGTTATTATATATATATATATATATTTTTTTTTTGAAAACTAGGGTTATTAAACTATTAATAATATATTTAATATTAAAAATAAATAAATTAATTAATATATAGAGAGGGTGCAGTGCAGTTTGTGCGGTTTTCTTATTATAAAACCGCAAACCGCACTGCACCATGTGGTGTGGTGTGGTGCGGTGCGGTGCGGTGTAGTGCACTATTACTTACAGTGCAGTGCAATTATACCATTTTGCAGGCAGTTTTGGTGCGGTTTTTGCGGTTTGGTGAACACCCTTATCCATGGCCTAAAACCTGATAATTTCGTGGGGGCTTGATCAAGAATAGGAAGAATCACAAAATAATCAAAAGGCATAGATTTGAAAGAAGGGTTGAATTAATGCTCAATTAATTTTAATGGAAAGGTAAAAATAAGGAAATGTTTTGTTGGAGTAAATGAGAAACATTATTTGAGACAAAAGAGATAGAATTGGAAAAGTTTGAAGTAAACGAGAAGCTTTTTTATTTTTTAATTGAAATGGGAAGTTGAAAGAAATCAAAGAAGAGCAAAAGTGCAAAACGTTAATAACAAAAGGAAGGGATAAAAAAGGGGAAAATGGAAAGAAATGTGTGGATTTGACATAGATGCTGATGTGGTTTAATTGGAACTTAGTAACAATAAATGCTACACTTCAGCATTTAGTTATATATATATATATATATATAGAGAGAGAGAGAGAGAGAGAGAGAGAGAGAGATTAGTACTTTCTCTTTCTCTATTATGGTTAATGGGGAACCAAAAGGACATATTGTACCTTCGAGGGGTTTAAGACAAGGGGATCCTTTATCTCCCTATCTTTTCCTGTTACGTTTTGAAGGTTTGAATGGGTTAATTCAAAATGCTGTAAATGAAGGGCAGATTCAAGGCTTTTCTTTAAGTAGTCGAGGTGGCCCAAAAATATCACTTTTTTTTTTGTGTGCAAATGATAGCCTGCTATTTTGCTGAGCTCAATTGGGAGATGTCCAAACCATACAAGGCATTTTGGTGGACTATGAGAAAGCTTCTGGACAACAGATAAATACTGACAAGACCACTCTATTCTTTGGAAGATCCGTTAGTGAGTTGGTAAAAAGTATCATCAAAGATTTGATATTGAGATGTTGATTCGAAAATTTTGGTGGGGACAATGTGGAGAAAGAAGGAAGATACACTCAAGGCAAGCTCAACCTAATTTAGGGCCTAAGGCGAAAGATTTATGTGGAGCCTTTTATATATAAATATTAATTAAATAAAATTATTTAATATTAATCAAATTGAGGTAAATTTGATGTATTAAATACATAATTTAATAAATAAGACTAACCAAAACTAATTTTAATTTCATATAAAGAATTGAATATCATAGTTGAAAAATAAATTTAACAAAAAGAAAAATATATATTATTTTTAAAAAAGAAAATTAATTTATCTTGGATATATGACGATACATAGTTGTAAGAAGTTTAGACCCTGTAAACCCAATCAGATTAACCTAGATATTTAGCCAAGTAATTAACTTAGGTAAATTAAACAATTCTAGGTTAACACAAATATATCATATCATGCAAAGTACGGAAAATAAAGAACACACGATATGATAACCTAGGAAAACCAAATCGGTAAAAAACCTGGGGAGGATTTAACCTAGTTATCCTTAAGGTAAAACCGAATTCACTATGAAAGAATTGAAGTTTACACAATAGCGACTTAGACCACTAGCATCCTATTACTACCTCGAGTAGGAAACTTACTACCACGACCACGTGACAGCTCTGAGTCCACGGACTACTTCTTTCCTTGAATTCTCAGCAAAGTACAAGCACACCTGCTTGTATATCTTGAAGTTCTTGATTCTGCAACTGAATGATCACCAAGCTCTTGACATCAATCTTGAGTTTGGTAACCCTAAGTGTATGTGAAGGCAAACACCTCTAGATCTCACAATAAGATTCACAAACACAGCATTCAGAACTCCAAAAACGTGGCTAGGGTTTTCCCTTTTATACTTAGGGCAAAACATAAAACCCTACAAGAAAAATGGGCTTGGGTTGAGTTGAAAATTCTGCAGAAAAAAAAAAATCTGCACGACTTTCGATCGATCGAGTCTAATTCTCGATCGATCGAGCTAGGCAGAATTGCACAGTAATATCTGCAATAACTCGATTCCAACTTTACATAAAAACCTCATACTTTGAGCAAGTCTAAACAAGACTAAAAACGTTTTGATCATGGTTTACCAACATTACAAAATGAAGTTCTGATACATTAGTTCCTAATTCCTTAGAACCTAACAAACTCCCCCTTTGGCAATCCGTGACAAAACACACACTTAACAAAATGCTCAAAGTTTACAAAATAAATAGCCCATTACAAAACAATAACCCAACTAAACAAATTCAACTTAACTACTATCTATCAGTTGCAAAAGTAGACAGCAGCACGACTGAATCAACCTGTATATTCCTGTAACACTTAACAAACACATAAACGCATGTGTGGAAAATACAAGTAACATAGAAAAGAACTTCTTGATTTCACATAACACAAAATAAAGATATATATCATAAATAACATCAATAGGCAATGTAGCATAGTGAAACAAGAAACATATACAAAAGATGTATCTCAAATATATCTCCCCCTATCATGAGTAAAAAAAAAAATGAATACACAATAAAGCACCTAGATACAATCTAAAAGCTCTACAGCTCCACAGAATCACAAAAAGAAACAAAAAATCTCCCCCTAAGACAAAAAACTCCCCTACAATGTACTCCCTCTTTTTGTGACGAATTGCCAAAGGGCACTCACTCATCATCAAAAGGAGGCGGCGGAGGAGAATGTCGAAGACTCGCCAAATTTGCTCTCAATGCTCGAATCTCGTCAAGCACACCCACCAAAAGCTGACTATGAGCTGCCTGAACGGTCATGACAGTGTCCAACATCTGACGAATATCCAAATCATCTGTAGGAGAAGGTGGAGGAATAGCAGCAGCAGTTGGATCAATAAACGTCTCTGCTGAAGGAGCACCTGCAGAAAAAGGAGGAGGAGTGACACCGGAAGGCTCTACCCTAGGACGCTTAAAGCTAGCTCGAAGTTGAGTAGCCCTTTGCCTAAGAAATGTGGCACCTATGGGAGCAATTATATGAACAGGCTCAGAGGCAGGGAAATCACCTAAGCCTAAATGAAAAAGAATCCTATGAATAAAAACAAGAAAGAACAAAGCATGGGTAGTAGAACTGCTCCGATGCACTTCATTCAAAGAACGAAGAAACAGATGAGGAAAACTGATAGGAGCATCAGTGACAAGAGTGTATAGGAACACACATCGCTTAATAGGGATAGTGTGTAGATGAGAAATAGGCCACAAGGAATGACAAGCAATCCTAAAGAATAGATAGTGCAGCTCAGAAAGCTCAGCAGACGTGATCCGAGGATCAGACACTACCAAAGGGGTAACGCGATACTCTACACCTTGTATCCAACTCTTTACCAAAGTGTTGGAATCATAGATGTGGATAGAGAGGTTCGAGTAGAACTCTCTAATCAGGGTAGTTGGAGGCAGATGATCTATATCTAACAAGGGCAACCAACCCCGACGCTCAAAGTTACGCCTCACCTCGACATCAACCTCATCTAAAAGAACCCTACGCTCACCCCAAATGTTTCATCTAAGGTTAAGGGTCTCATAAGTCTCCTGATATTTCTCACTCAAGAACCAATCACTATCGAAAGATGGTGAAGAAGAAGAAGTCCTATGGACTCTAGTTTTCCTAAGCATGATGCTAAAAACAGGATTGAGAGACACGGAAAGAAAAGAGACAAAAGAAAAACCAAGGGCAGACTGCAAGATTAGCATCAAAATGAACAATAAAAAACTAAATGATGCATGAACAAAATATTCAAATGATGCATGATCTAATGCAATGAAACAATTCAAATATGATCCAAATTCACAAAATTGGCTCGAGCAAGAATTTTATAACAAAAATCCCCAAATTTGAAAAACTCAATTTCACAAAATGCAACAAATTTATAAATTGATAATCACAACAGTTAGAAAACACAATATAATGATCAAATAAGTCAATCTAACAAGCCAATTTCATCAATTTATATCAATTTGAACAAAAGCCCCAAATTCGGCAATTTTCAAGTCCTATAATTTTTAATTTTCCATAAAATATCAAATTAATCAAATTAAACCACTTGTATCATTTGTATATGGTGTCCCCACAAAAACCCAACGATTTATTGTGAAAGAAAACAACCAAAACATTAACAATTCCTAAAATCACAAATGCCGAAAATATCCAACAAATGCATGAATTTATGCATGAAAGAATGGAAATAAAAGCAAAAGGAAGGACAAAATGGTCTTACCGGCTTTGGGAGAGAAAAACCTTGCAAAAAATTTGGAGGAAAACGACAAAAATCTGAGTTGGAGCCTTGACCGGTTGGTGAGAGAGAAAAAAGAGTTTGAAAAGTTTTTTGAAAAGTGAAGAACACGTGAAGAAAAGTTCTTTTTAAAAACTCTCAGCCCGATTTTTGATCGATCGAAAAATAGATTCTATCGATCGAAAATGCTTCAATTGATCTAGAACTAATCGAGCACCGATTGAAACAGACAGAAGCTGACTAAAGGATTTAACCGCAATTTCGATCGGTCGAGAAACAACTTTGATCGATCGAAATTCTGAAAAAAAACAAATTTTTGAAAAACAAAGCAATTTCAATGTAGAAACTCCTCAAAGCATTTGATTTTATGACTAAAATGCATGAGTATGAGATGAAATACTTTTCAAAACCACTTGTTTAGATCACAGTTTTCCAAAATTAAGATCTTCACTCAATTCTCCCCAAATTCTCAAACAGAAAACATGTTTTGCATCAATTTTCAAGAAATTATCAAACTTGGTTGGTCAGACCAAAAACACACATAACAATATGTACAAGGTTTAGCAAAGAGTAACTTGTGTAGTGTGTGCAACTAGCAAAAGCTTGAGAAACATGTGAGATGATATGTAAATAGTGATCAATTCCAATTTCAACAAAATTCATCACATAAATTTGAGAGAGACTATCACTTAAAGAGTTACATTATATAACTCTCACATCTCCTAGAATAAAAGTTTGCAATCATGTAAGTTTTTTTTTTTTAATTTGCCTCATAATATATACACCAATTTTATTTAATTTGAATTCATTATAGCCCAAAATGTACACACCAATTTTAGCATTTAATCTGAGGCTACACCTTATGTTTTTTTTGTGCATGTGCTACACTTTCTCGAGCACAAAATCTTACGATATGCACTAAGGTGTTCATGATTGACTAATAAACAGTGGTGAGATGGTTATTTATGCCTTTCTCAAAAAATTCAAGTCGGACAATCAAAGACATATAACTTCAAGATCAAGATGTAACCAAAAACTATGAATATCTTCCCACACAACATGCACTACAAAGCTCAAACTAGTAAAGTGCCATAGAAAATAAGTTCATCTAAGCTAAACAAGGTACATAAACATGTTATGTAAAAAAATAGATTGACCAACCTTGTTTTCAAATTTAAGAAAAATTCTGCAAAAACACATTCTTGTTGCTCCCCCTACTTTTTTTTTTTTTTTTTAAAGAATAAACATCCTAGAATGAAAATGCATGAATGTTATGCAATACAAATCCTAAAAGAATGGTCTCAAGAGATGAAACAATGAAGAACAAGGACCATGTCAGACAGACTCAATTAGGTCGAGTCTTTTGCATCCAAAACCTTTTAGATGCAACTCTTGCATTGGAGTTATGATTCACATTTGAATTCTGAACAACTCCAAGATTGGAATAAAGGTTTAACGCCTTTACCAACTCACCAATAAGTACCATAGGATCTGGTGCTTGAGGCACAGGTACTTTTGGTTTATTTGCTCGCTTAGCAGCTTGCAACTTGAAATAGTTTGGACGTATATGCTCAGACTTACCACAAAAGTGACAAACCCATGCAGGCTTATCATGCAACTTGCCCTTAGAAGAATTTGAAGCCTTAGAATTAGACTCTTGAAGATCAACCCTAATCTTTCTAGGAGGTGTAACTTCTACAGATTTAGCAACTTCACTCACAGAGGGTTTGACAATCTCACTCTTAAGAGGTTCAGTAGAAGAAACAAAATTTGTGAAATGAGATTCAGGCACATAGAAGCTTTCCACAAAACCTAATCCAGTTTTGTCAGAGGGAGACTTTTGAATACTTAACATGTGATCAAGTTTGGAGCTTGCAGACCTATTAGTTTGTTCTCTAGCAACAGATAATTTAAGTTCCAAATTTTTAACTTTATCAAGTAAAAGCATGTTTTCAGTCTTCACATTATTCAAAAACTCATTAGCATCAAACAGTTTCACAAGCAAATTTTTTTTATTAAGTTCAAGAGATGCAATTTTCTTTAAGCCAAGATCAACATTCATAGCATCCTTTGCAGCAACTTTGCAAAGTTTATTGTAGGCTTCCTGTAAATCTGCATCTTCAGAGAGCTCCCCATCAGAAGGGTTCTCTTCAACAGACACGCTTTTATTGACTACAGCAGTAGCAGTGAAAGCAATGAAGTTTCCGTCCTCATCACTGCCAGATTCATTGTTAGAAACTTCATCATCACTAAGGATTATAGCCAAGGCTTTACCCTTAGACTTCAAGTATGTAGGACATTCAGATTTCACATGACCATACCAATGACATCCAAAACATTGTTGCCCCATAGAATTATTAGAAGGTTGACCTACTTTCTCTTTAGATTTTTCAGTGTTATTAACCTTAGTGGGATCATTCCTCCTAAAATTTCTAGGTTCAGCAGGGTTCTTACCTCTTGCCCTTCTGTTATTATTCCTAATAAAATTTCTAAAGTTCTTGGCAAGATAAGAAATCTCTGTAGCAGATAGCTCATCATCAAATCCACTAGCTTCAACATCATCAACAGACTTAAGAGCCATTGATTTGGATTTGTTAGTCTTGGGTATGTTCAACTCATAGGACTGAAGAGATCCTACAAGTTCATCAACAGGGATAGAATCCACATCCTTGCTTTCAGTGATGACAGTCACTTTGGGTCTAAAATCCTCAGTTAAAGATCTAAAAATCTTCCTAACAATTTTAGGTTGATCATAGATTTCATCTAAATTATATGCAGAATTAACAATATCATTCAGTTTAGCATATAACTCATCAAAAGATTCATCATCATTCATTCTAATGCTTTCAAATTTAGTAATCAATTGCTGCAACTTATTAATTTTAACAACCTTTGTGCCTTCATGCACAGTCTGGAGGATATTCCAAGCAGTATGAGCAACCTCAACATTAGAGATTCTCTTAAATTCCTCCATAGAGACAGCATTAAAAATAACATTCATAACTTTGCTATTAAAAGTGGCTGCCTCTTTTTGAGAAGTTTGCCACTCACTCACAGGAGTAGTGGGCTTTTCCCATCCATATTCTACAGAATTTCAAACTCTCTCGTCAATAGCTAGTATTTTGAGTAGTGTTTAACTGGGACCTTTCCATAAATCAATCAGATGGCCATGAACTAGGATGGAAAGTAGTGCCAACTAATGATCCTGAGGTTCAAGATGCTGCAAATCATGCTGTTAAGTCCATCCAGAAGAGATCAAACTCCTTGTCCCCCTATGAACTTCTAGAGGTCCTTCTAGCTAGGGCCAAGGTTGGCATTTTGTACTACTATCTCTCTTATCTTGATTTCTTGCTATATATACAGATGGAGCCAAGTTCTTCCAAACCCCTGATTTTCAATATTCCTCACTCCATGTGGGTCCTATTTTCAAATTATAGAAGTCTAGTTTTTGACGGAAGGATTTTGCTTTTTTTCTTTTTTTGTTAATGGAATTTGCTTTTGTTAAATGCATGTCTTTTAAAATCAATGATTCTTGTTATTATTACTAAAATAATTTTCTTTTCGGTTAATTGCAGGTCATTGAAGATTATGCCAGATTTGAATTGCTTGTAAAGCTGAGAAGGGGAATAAAGCAAGAGAAGTTCAGGGTTGAAGTAAATAAGAATATTGAAGGAAAGTTCTTTTTGAATGAGTTTGAACAAGATCACTCCTGAATTTAGTAATTATTATGTGTCAAAATAATTTATGGAGTTATGCTGCTATCTTAGACAATGCGATGACTAATGACAGTAAAATGCTTTGGCACATAGCCTATTATGTGTAAATAGATACTGCTTACCAACCTTTTAATCTGGTTAGATACGGTTTTATAGGTTGGTTTGTTTTGTATGTGTAAATATGCGAGTTGAATACACCTACTGAATATTTTATATATGCAACTTCTAATGGTCTTTTCTTCCATTTTGGGTTTTCCTTCTTCAGATCTATTTGATTCATGAGGATAAATTTGCTTCCCTTACCGAGATTGCGCTTTGTTATTCCAAATACAGGAAACTGGTTGATTGGTGTAGAATACACTACAATCAAGTTGTTGAATTTTTCTTTAGCCAATAAAAAAAGGGTTGTAGAATTTCTATTATCCCACCTGATAACATTGTGGAGGAATTTGGGAACAGATCTTAAACTTAAAATGTCCATCCACTGTAGTTGTTTTAGCTTTGAATAATAGGTTGCCTCTCCATAGCAAAGCTGCTGGCTAACTACAAAAACTTCACTTGTTTCGTACCTCTTTTTTCGAGGGTCTATTAAAAGATAAAGTTTAGTTACAAAATTGATTGTAACCTAAAGCTACGAATTCACTCAATAAAATAAATATTGCTATATACTTTGAAAATCTAACTATTGAATTGTATGTTTTTTATACTTTTAATATACATGTCAAATTTTGTGTCGATCAGATAATATTTACTATGTGATCTATAAGCTTATCTTTTATACATAATTTTAAATTACAAAAACTTATAATTTAAAAAATTTATTGATGACATAGTTATTAATCTTTAATTTTCTTGAAATTTTACAAACATAGATGATATAAAAAGATGTAATCAAATGAATTTGTCAAAATTCACCTCCAATAAAAAGATATTAAATAAGATTATAGTATAAATTATAACTAATTTTGTATTGCACTAAAAAAATTGCAAACAAACACCGAAAAGAGAAATAGATAACCCACCGCCTGTGGTGGAGGCTATTTTGGCTTTTGATAAGGCTAATATGCTGTGTAATAGACTTGTGAATTCTTAGTGTTATATCAGATCATGGTTTACCGAAAAAAAAAAGAAAAAAAAAAGAAAAGAGAAATAGATATGGCTTAGCTTTATTTCAAGCGTCATTAAAACCCTCTTTTCAAAAAAAAAAAAAAAAAGTCATTAAAACCCTTGAAAGAAGTCAATACAACCGTTTTAAAAAAATATGAACCAGTTTTAGGCTTTTAGCAGCATTCTCGCGAGAGTTTTGGCTCCAAAATATTACATTTTCCACACCACTTTTACGCGACCCTCGTAATAAAGATATTTCAAAATTTTCAATCCTCGAAATAAAGCCCATAATTTGACAAATAAAAGAGAAAGCCATTTCATTCAGTTGAAGGTGCGGTGGTCGACGACTTAGCTCCAGCGACTATCTGAGGCACGGTGGTCGGCGATATCATCTCCGATGACGAGCTGAGGGCACGGTGGTCGGAAATATCATCTCCTCCACTTCTTCGTTCGATTACAGGTCTCTCTCTTTCTAACTCTCTGTTTGTTTCCCGAGAAAAAAAAATTTGAAGTTGTCCTGGAAATATCATCTCCTCCACTTCTTCGAGTAGTCCAAGTGTTTTATGGGCTTAGAGAGAAAAGCAATAGTATAAATTAGGGGCTAGGGTTTTGGATACTTTGGAATTGGAATCACGCCAAACTGGCTTTGATTCAAAATAGATCCCTGGCTTAAAAAAGCAGAAGGTGTGGATTACATTATTTCTCATTTTCTTCATTTTGATATGCATTTCCTGGTTCATTTTTGTTTTAGGTCTAATCTGAAGCTTTAGCCTGATTCAATTTTGTATATAAAATCTTTTTTTGATTTTTAGTTTGAATTTTTATTTTAGTAAAATTGATGCATTGGAATTGAACGAGAATGAAATAGTTTTCATTTGGCAATGGAGGCAATTAAAAATCTATTATATTAATTTTTACTTGGGGGCATAGAACGTGGGGAGGACTTAAATGGAATCTGTTAAGCTCAATTATCTTAATGGGCTGTTTGGAAGTTTAGGGAGGGAGGAGAGTAGAGGGGAGTAGAGAGAAGGAGGGTAATGGGGAGGAGAGTAACGGGGAGGGGCTTCTCTCTACATTGTTTGGATATTTTTAAAATTAGTAAGGAAGAAAGGGGTAATTAACCCTTTAGAAAGGGTAATTTTGTTAATTTAAAAAGGGTAAATTAGAAAATCCATTTGACCAATAATTTATCCACTCTACTCTCCATCCAAATCTCTCTAATTTGGAGGAATTAAAAATGAGAGGTTAAAAGTAGTTGAAACCCCTCCAAATCTCTCCTCCTCCTTCCTTAAAAAACTTCTAAACAAGATAATTGAATTACTCTCCCTTCTTTTACTCTACTCTCCCTCTTTTTTTTTAACTCCCAAACAGGCCATATAGGTTTGGCCGGTTTTAGAGTTTACTTCACTGCACAATTTCTTGAACAGAGAGAACTATAGGAACGTTGTACAGATGTTATAGAGCAGACCTTATTTGTTCGATACGGTTAAAATTACATGGAAAGAAGTGTGCCACTTTAGAAAGGGTGTGATCTAAATCATGAATTGCTATGATTTCAGTTTGATTTGCTGAAATATATTATTGCTGGGCATTTTTTTTTTCAATTGGTGTCATGAATTTGTTAAGACCTATGTTGGTATCAGTTTTAGATGGTTTGAGTGATGAAATGGCAAAACCATAGCTCAGTGCTTTGTTGGTAATGTGTTATGGTACTAAGGTTTCAAATTTCACTAGAAATTAAGGAAAAAAAAAATACAAGATCTATTTTCTATCTATTGTATTATATAATGCCCAAGTCAGGTTTTTCACTAGTGATAGCAACTAGTTTATATGTGGCTAATTTTCAGGATTTATGCTGACGGGATCAATACTCATGGTTGGTGGCAATAGTGCTCAACTTAAGTTGCTGCATAATTGCTGGGCTGTTGTTGGAGGTGTGATGGATGCTTTGATTGATTTGGTGTGTCATTACCAAACACAAATATACATTACACAAGTTTACGTTATCCTAGTTTTATTTATTTTTCCACAACATTGCCTGATGAGACTATGTTGGCAAGAGTTAGTCTATAGCTCTGCCTTTCGTTACTACTATCAAGTGTTGTATTTTTGATTGCTTGAATATTAACTAATACCATGCAATAGGTAACAATCTAGTGGAAGTTGTCCTCACCATATACTTTACCTTTGTTACTCAAAGCACTAAATAATGGTATCCGGTAATATAATTGGTTCATTGACACTTTTTTTGTTAACCATGTTTTGGACACAGAATTTACTACTAACCAGCTATTCATGGCAGTCTCCTTGGGTTTACTATACAATATATGCGTTTTTTGTCTTCTTAATTAATATATTTGACATTGTAAGTTTCTTCTTAACTTTATGTTCTACTATCCATTTATTTGCTGCTAGACAGTATTTCTATAATATATTGTTTTCATGATTTTCCTCTCATCCAGGGTATTAATCTTCTTTGGCAATCACTACTTAGTTACATGACACAAAATTATAAAGCAAGATGATCCATTTTTATTAATCTTCTTAACTATTGCTGCTGTTATACTGTTTAAGCTTCTGTCATTTCGGTTAACATGTAGATATGTTATACTGTTATAAACTTTTAGATTGAAAGTTGGGGGATTTCTTTCATTTTATTTGACATTTCGGTTAACATGTAGATATGTATGTTGTATGCCTAATTTTTAGAAAAAAGAAAGAAAAAGGAAAGGAATGTGACATCTGTGCCATGATGCCTTTCTCTTTCAGTTTCAAACGATTCATTGTTTGTTGCTTTCTCATATGTTTATTTTTGTGCTGG
Organism: Lithocarpus polystachyus; assembly: GCA_033629205.1. NCBI lineage: Eukaryota > Viridiplantae > Streptophyta > Magnoliopsida > Fagales > Fagaceae > Lithocarpus > Lithocarpus polystachyus. The sequence continues at coordinate 16,768,909 of CM066168.1, read as the reverse complement.
ATCATTGTGAGTGATCATTGATCTTTCTGAAGTTCATTGAGTTCTTTAGCTTTAAATAATAGATTGCCTCTCCATAGCAAAGCTGCTGGTGAGGGAAGTCAAAATCCTGCCTTAGGATGATCTAGCCATTTAGGGTTGCAAAGTCTCCTGTTGGCTACCTACCTGCAAAAGCAGAATCTCCAGGAGACTGATTCTTAAATATTTCATGTTCAAAGAAAGAACAATGATTGTAAATCTATTTTTCATAAGCAATTCTTCAAAATCTGGGAGTCTTGAATTGTTAAAGGAATCACCATCAAATTTCCACTTGAATATAGTCAATGGAGGCTTAGCTGAATCATTCATTATTTCAGCATGACAATGGACATTAATTCGTTTGATGTGCCAAAATAGGGAAGCTTATTGAGAGAATTAGCTTGTATTATAACTGCCACAAGCAAGGCTCTGTTGAATGATATCTTAAAGGTGTGTTGGAACTTCTTGCTTTCCAAATGCACTGGAGAATGAAGGGGAAAAAAAAAAACTAGAAGAAGGTGGTGGTATGAGGCCATGGGTGCTGTGTGCTATGGTTTTTAGGTAGCTTATATGTGAAGTTTTAGATGCAGGTCTGGTGTTGTCTACTATAAGCGTTTGGATGAAGTTTGTAATGTCTTCTTATCTGTCCATGAAAGTGCTAGCAAGATCTTTGCCCTATTTTTGGAAGGAGGGTGATAATGGGAGAGCTTTATAAACATAAGTCTTGTCTGCTCTTCTCTGATTTTCGAGTTTCATCCTTGATGCAAGGACTTTGAACCTTTCTTGTCTCTGGTGAGCTAAAAATTCTGAACATGAAGCATGTGCTAGATCAGTGAAAACTCTTTCAGTTTGGTTGGCCAACAGTTGCAGATGTTTTCTTCCCTAGAATCTCTCGTGTTGAATCTCACTCTCATTTAATTACTCTAATAGTACTCACAAATACACTGTCACACTTTACCTATAGTTTTGGTTTTCTAAATAATTCCAAACAGCCTTTGCAATGCCCTAGATTGATTAGATATTAGAATGAACGAGATGTGTGTGTTGTGTAGGCGTATGCTAAGTCGCTTTTAGACAAATCTTAGGTTGATGATTTAGGTTTTATAAATTACCGTAAGAGTCTCAATTGCAATTTTTTTGAGAAACTCTCAATTGCAATTATGGCAGTCTTTTTGGGGTATAATGTAGATGTGATTAGTAGATGTCAAAATATACTTGGCTGTAGCCTTTGGCACATTGGATACTTCTGAAGAAAAAATTGGTGAACATACTAATTGAGTCCTAGGCTGGCCACACCCTTGTGGTGGGGGCACAAATATCAAGTAATATCCCACACCTAATGGATACCCCCTTATCGTTTTAATCGAATAAAAGGAAATAGGCATTCCCCCGAGTCTTTTTCCTTTTTGGTGAAACTGAGACATCGCTGTCCAATTAATCTTTCATACAGGACCCCTCTTGCTCACCCATTATCACTATCATACAAGGCATGTGTCAATTGTGACCAATACCATCCTAATCTTTCATACATATATCTATTTTCACACTTGTAATTTTGTAAACCAAAATGTTTCTTTATTTTATTTGCTCTTGTTACTTTTCCCAATTCAATCGTTTAAGCATTTCACAATCTCATCAGAATTACAATTTCATCACAAGCTCATAATCAAAAACCTATGGAGGATAATAACAAACAAACTAAAATTTACATGTCCGCTGCCACACGTTTGTACAAGTGTGATGGCAACCTTGGAGAGGCTATGGCTTGTAATGGGGTTCGCATGTAAGTGACCAATCCAGGATTTTCGGACAAGTCAATCTCCTCTGCCTTAACCCCTTCAGGTGGTGTCCAAACAAAATGGTGCAACAAGTGACCAAGCATAGACGTGACCAAATTGATACCAAGTTGTGCACCGGGGCAAACTCGTCGCCCTGCACCAAATGGAAGTAGCCGGAAGTCATGACCCTTCATGTCAACATCCTCTTCGAGGAACCTCTCGGGACGAAACTCAGTTGGGTTCTTCCACATTTCTGGATCGCGTGCTACGGCCCAAACATTAACGTGAACATTTGATCCCTTAGGGATGTCATAGCCACCAACTTTAACATTAGCATTGGCTCGGTGAGGAAGCATCAGTGGGGTAGGAGGGTGCAACCTTAGTGCCTCTTTGGCTACACATTGTAAGTAAGGTAGGTTAGAAAAATCGGCTTCGGTCATGACACGCTCGAAACCAATTACACGGTCTAGCTCCTCTTGGGCCTTTTGTTGCACCCTTGGGTTCTTTATTAGCTCAGCCATTCCCCATTCTACCGAGATTGCAGTGGTGTCCATGCCTGCAGTGATCATGTCCTGCACAGATCACATGATACAGTGTTCGTTAGCCCATAAGTTACCTCACTACTCCTAGTTCTAGCAATTAAAAAAGCAAACATAATTGTTTTAAGCATTTTGTCCTTTTCACTAAACTGCTACTTATCCATTCCAAATCTTTAAGTTGCCACAAATGTAATATGTTCTTCAAGAGAATATATTAGGTTTTGGTTATCTTTTAAAGTAATTTAAGGAATGTTTGTTCTGTTTTGTCAACCTGAAACACAAGTGAAAGGGGAACATTTTCACTTACCCAAAGAAGTCCAATAATGGTGTCTTCACTAAGGTCATATTTCTCTTGCAATGTAAGCAATGCATCAACAAAATGCTGCTTGACACCACCACTCTTGTTGCGAGCTTGAGTGTGCTCTTCCATGATAGCTCTAGTGAGTTTGTCCCTTCTTGCCCCATGCTTAGCGAATGCCTCTTCCTCTAGTGGAAACATCCAACGAAGCCATGGAATGTGCTCTGCCATTGCAAGTGATGCACCAAGCTTCAATCCATTGGCCACAATTGCCTTGAATTCCAATCCTTGCTCATCCACTACACCCTCTGCATTTACAAATCGCTTTCCAAATGCCAGTCTTGTAATGTTGTTGAATGCCACAGTACCCAAATACTTCTTTACCAACAAACCTTTACTATTATTCTCTGCATGTAAAATAAAAACAATTTTTAGTTAAATATTTGTATTCAAACCATTGTGAGAACAAAAATTAATGAAAGAAAACAACTAATACTAAAATCGCATTTAATTAAATTGGATTAGATAAGCATAAGGCCATGCCAAACCAGAGCTTGCTTGTGCCATTATTAGTTCGCATTTTCACGAAGTCAAGTTTGTGTTGCCTAGTTCATAAATTTTATTTTGTTTACAATTTATTTGTTGGGTATAGATTGGCATAGTAATAATATTATTATATTAACATCCTCTAGAGTTATTTAGTAGTAGAGATCTTAAAATCAAATTATTTATGATTAAATGTGAGTTATTTAAGTTATTAATTAGGTGATTAAACCTAAACTGTAAACATTGCCAAACGCAGACCTAATCCGTAACATTTCATTGGCAAAAAAATATAATTCATGTACCATGTCTCCTAGTATTGCCAGGAATTTGTGCAAATAGAAAGAAAACAAACAATTACTGCATACCTTTGGTGGAATGGTCATTTAATAAATATAAATGCTTGTGGGGTGTGGGAGATAAAGGCCGGGGTTCAAGTTTTCAGAAAGGAGTTTTACACGCATATACGCTTAGATTGGGCTAGAGTAAAATTTTATCTTATATAAAAAAAAATAAGTAAATAAACCAAACAAAAAAGATGTGAAAAAAAAAAAAAAAACATTACTGCTATCACTTAAGACTTGAGAACCGAAAAAGTTGGTGGATAGTTTTTTTTTTTTTTTTGTTTTGGGATTCTTTCCTATTCAAGTTGGTACATAGTTAGGATCACCGTTGTAATGCTCATGACTCATGAGAGTCCCTTGTCTCGGACGATGGGGCATTAAATTTAAAGCAAAGTTTTGTTTAAACTTTAAAGAGTGGCATGGCTATGCTACAAGCCTACAACAACTTTTTTTTTTTTTTGATGAACTGCTGCAATTATACCAAGTTCTATCAAAATAATATGTGACCCCAATAATTATGTATTGTCAAATCAACACCTACCCCCGTTCTCAAAAAAAAAAAAAAAAAAAATCAACACCGACCCTGCTGTCTCCCAATCACATTTTGGTGAAACAATAATATGAAAATACTAATAAATTAGTTAATACTTCAACAAAAAACTTAAATTTATGAACTAATTATAATAATGCCAAGTTAATGTGAAACAATAATATGAAAATATACTACTAAATTAGTGAATACTTCAACCAAAAGCTTGAATTTATGCACTAATACTATAATAATGCCAAATTGTGTAGGACGAAATCTACACGCTCTTAACTCTATTGAATTGAATTAAATTGAGAAACTGTATTTTTGCTCAAGGGTGTGGGTGATTGAACATGATCCACAAATAACTCTCAATCAAAGCACCTGAACATGCTGAAGCCTGAAGAGAGGTCCATCCTCCATTGGGCTTGTTCTGATTTTTTTTTTCTTTTTTTGTAAAATTTTTATTAACTTGCAAAGTAATAAATACATTGTAGGCTTTGTACTCTTCTTTGAAAAGTTTCGTTAATATCCTTTTCACTTTCAACCAATGCTAATAATTTTCAGAAAAAAAGAAAAGAAAACCCAATGCTAATAATGAAAAAGGTTAGAGCTATCTAAGAAATTCAGATGAGGAACATGATCAAGTCATAAATTATCCCAAAGAAATTTCGTTCTAAGAAATTATGATGGACAACTATTTAACTGAGTAAAAGACTAAAAGTACATAAACATTTAAGGCTGTTTGGTACTTAGATTTTAAACAATAATTTTTAATGTTTAAATATTAAAATACATATTTTTATAGCACTTTTTAACTTACATGTATTTCTACAACATTTAATCAATGATATTAAAAATCTTTAACTAAACCGGCTTTTAAATTATTAAATGTTTCGGTGGCATTGTTTCATCTTCTTTGTAACAAATAAATTATTAAAAAAAAAAAAAAAAATCACAGGGCCGCCCCAACCAATTGAAGTTGTCAAAAAGAATTTGTACAGTGGAAAACTCTGAACAGTCTTATGAATACGAAGTATGAAGCTTCCTTGCAGATTAAAAAAAAGAACACCAAAACCAGGAATTTTTATAGCATTTCCCACCTACCAACCATTTTCTTCTATTTTAATCGCAAGAAAATTTTACCGTTTTTCTTAAATAAGTCGCCTGGTCTATTTTTTGTTGACCCATACTGTACCAGCCTCAGTTTGGATTCAGCTTATTCCGCGTTGCTTTTTTTTTTTTTTTTTTTTTTCAGCCGATTTTGTTGACTTTTATACAAAATTTACTGTTTATAAACCTTATATATACTGTTATACACTGTTTATAAATTTAAAAATATTAAAAATAAGTCTAATAATACTATTTACACATGGAAAACTATTCAGCATATACTGTTAACAAATTTAAAAATATTAAAAATTAGTCTCACGATACTATTTACACGTTTAAAAATTGTTCATATACTGTACATACATTGTTTATAAATTTAAAAATATTAAAAATAAATCTCACGATACTATTCTCACATTTAATAATTGTTCATATACTGTGCATGTACTGTTTACGAATTTAAAAATATTAAAAATAAGTCTCGCAATACTATTCACACATTTAAAAATTATTTTGCTACAGTGTTTTCAGTTTTCCTAATCCATATTATACAAAAAAATGATAAAACAACATATTCATACACAAAATTTGTAATATTTCATTTAAATTATACAATAAAATCATTTGAGATGGAGATAATCTTAATACAATCTTAAACCCATTTGAAAATATAAATAATTACAACCGCACACCTTTGGTGTGATTGTCACTTTACAAGTATAAGTACTTGTGGAGTGTAGCTAGCAAAGGCCGGAGTTCAAGTCTCTAAAAAAGAATTTCACACACATATACAATTAAATTATGCTAGAATAAAATTATATCTTGTGTATATATATATATATATATATAATTAGAGTAGCGTGTAAGTTGTGTCATTAATATCATCTATGATGCCCCTGCCGCCCGCCTAACAATGCTCAAGAAAGTAGAAACAAATCAGGTTGTAACACACATATACAATTAAATTATGCTAGAATAAAATTATATCTTGTATATATATATATATATATATATATATATATATATATAATTAGAGTAGCGTGTAAGTTGTGTCATTAATATCATCTATGATGCCCCTGCCGCCCGCCTAACAATGCTCAAGAAAGTAGAAACAAATCAAGTTGTAAGGGTGTCACACCACTTCTTTGAAAAAAAAAAAAATAATAATACAAAAGAGGCACTCTGCACCATTGCTTGGAATCCATTGGTTGACTTTTTCTATTATACATATAAAATTGAAAAATAAAAAAAAGGGTAACCTTAAATTACCCAATAAACAGAAGAACTAGATTTGTTGAAGTTCAAAGAAAAAGAAAAGATAATAATAGTTTTAGAAATATACGTGTTGGGATCAACTATAAAGGATGGATTAAAAGTAATGAGTCCGTGTATATATATGATAGTCGATATAAATTGTTTACTACTCAAAGTGGACTACGTTAACTTACTGTGAAATTGAGTGTTTTTCTAGATTTATTGTTTAAGCAACGAATCAATAAAAGTTCAAATTGGATCAAAAATTATAAGTTAGCTAGAAATCAAGAACAAGATAAATAAAAGAGCATACCAGGATTGTTGCAGTCCTTATAGATGGATTCAACCATGGCAGTAACCTCATCTTCTCTAATGGGTCTAAGACTCTCGAGCCTTTTTGGTGTGAAAAGCTCAAGGGTGCAAACTTTCCTAACCTTGACATAGTGAGGACCATAATCAGCCCATATAAGGTCCTGGCCATCTCTGCTAAACTTAGCAGCTGACCTGCTTCTATGTCTATCAGCAAGTTGTTGGTCATTTTCTTTAAGAACTTCCTTAGCCAACTCTGTGCTGGACACGATCACGTTCAAAGTTGAGCCGAACCATACTGATATGATGGGACCATAGGCTTGAGCCCACTCTGCAAAGCATCGGAACCTCACTGGTTTTATGTCATAGAGGTTTCCAACGATTGGCCATGGACGAGGGCCTGGTGGGAGCTTGAATCTTAGGTGTTGGTAGAGCTTGTATGCAAGGAAGATGACGATGAGAAGGGAGATGGGTATTAGAGGGAGAGCCATTTGGAGGAGAGAGAGAAATATTGGCCTCTTTTTGACAGGCTTAAGCAAATGAAACGGTTGGAATGAGGTTGATATATACGAGGGAGAGTTGGTGAATGGATATTCATATTACTATTTGCGCCCAAAAATAAATAAATAAAATATATCTTTTTTTGTTTTGTGCGTCATACCACTTTAAACAAAAAAAAATTTTAATAATCATTAAAAAATAGTATAATTATTGTATACCTTGAAATAGTTAGAAATATTGATTAAATGATTAAATTTATCATCATATTTTAATAGTTTAAATTTTTGAGATAATAAATAATTAAACAGAAACTTACAAAGGTGTTAGCAATATCATAAATTTTATTATATATCAACTTTTAAACATAAAATAATATAACATTTTATTATACTAATATCATACAATTACCTTTATTATAATGTTAATTTATAAAAAAAAGTAGTAATAATAATAATAATAACAACATGTTTTTAGAAGAAATATAACTAGTACTCTAATAGCATGTTTAATAATTTTCTTAAACTTATTGGTACCACAGGTCCACAATACTTCACTGCTTCGAAAAAGACATAGGAATATGTTGTTTGACCAATGAAATTACCAAATTTTATTTGTTTTTAATGATATGTATTGAAAAAATGATAGAACCACAATTTTTTATACAATATTTGTCGTAATTTTGTAAGTAATGAATTGTGAGTGATAAAAAAAAAGTAATAGAGTTAATGTGCTATTATTTAATGTGGGGGGTCAATTTCATTCAATGTGGTCATCGTACAATTGGTTTGACTAATTTTGCATCCAGTAGATAATAAAAGGAGTGTGCTGACGACCAAAAAGGGTGGCGCGTGTTCTGTAACGCGTGTAAGGAGACGCGTGGGGGAGGTGAGGACTAGTTCGGGGGTGGGTGGCAAGTAGACTGAATGAATGAGAGACTTTCAACGAGCAAAGCCATTATATCTTCTTTCGTCAAAAAAAAAAAAAAAAAAAAAATTAGGAGCAAAGCCAAGTGTTGTGTATAGGAATCAAAGGTTGGTGAGAGACAGAGACAATAGTTTCTCATTTTTTGTAGCCCACAGATTGGGATTTCTCAACAAAGACCGAGCCCATAAACTAGAGTAATCATAAGTGAAGGCAGGCTTTCCTCCCACACGTTTATTTGTCTTTCCTAAAAATATAAAAATAAAAACACATTTATTTAACTTTCGTAAATTACTATTATGATTTATGCAGAGGAAAAAGTATATAGCGTTACGAATGTGCCATCGTATTTACAATAAATGATATGTGGATCTTGTTGTAGATGGATAGATTCACATATGATGAGTGTAATGTTGTATATATTCGGAATATTATATACTTTTCTTATAGTTTTGGTTTTGGTACATATGATGAGAGAATGATTCTATTCATGGACCATGGTTAGTAAAATATGGTACACGTACAATATGGTACATGTACAATACGGTGGGATAGATACAATTGTGTTATGTATCTTTTGGTAAAAAATGCAAGTCAATAGAATAACTAGGAAACATTTGTTGCTTTTTCAGAGAGAAAATATTTTTCAAAATGTTACATACTCAATAAACCACCACAAGGTAAACTATAGATCCAAAAAAGAAAAACAAAAACAAAAACAAAAAACTCTCACATTGTCAACTTCTCTTGCTTCTTGCTCCCTTTCCCTCCAAAGACCAACCATTGATTGTCGTTGATTGACTATTGAATTCTTTTTCCTGAAAATGCTTTTTATGCTCAAACTCAATTGCCTTTCACTTAAATGTTTGTGCGAAGTCTAAATTTAGATTTTTTTTTATTTTTTTTTTTATTTTAAGCTCCCAAATGACATCGAAAATATATAAACTGTTTTCTTATTTGTGGTTTGTTTTTAAGAATGAAAGTTTTTTTCGTATAATTACTTTGAATTATTAGAAATACTAACTTTTTGTTAACTAATTATAAGAAATATTATTGAATTTTCATACGAGTCAAATAATAGAAAAGGTGTTATTGACTCATATCAAGGTTAAAAGTTGAAACCAAATGCAGGAAAATGAGTTTGTTAAATGGAAAATATTTTCTGCTTTATTGGGCTGGTGCTATAAAATATTTTCACGGAAAGCATCAACAAACACCATTTAATTTAAAAAAAAAAAAAAAAAACCACATTTGATTAAAGCAAATGGAGTTTTAAATTAGATTTAGATCATTTATTGAACTTCCACTTGAACCAGGGATGACAGTGAGCCAGGTGTACCTGAATCCGACCAGCTCTTTTCCCATTATACAAGGACCCCTAAACCCAATTACCACTTGTACCTGATTCCTACTAGAATTTCTTGCTCGTGGATACCTAGACCCAACTCGAACCAAATTTTTTAAAAACTTTTTTAAAATTTTATTTTATAGTTGAAAAAAGTAATTTTGCTAGCAAAAAAAGATGTTATCTTGTTCTTTTTATGGTTGGACATATATCAGTATATAGACTATGGAGTAAGGAATCCTTTAAAAGTCATATTATATGGGATTACATATTAAATAACTTTTCTTTTATTATTACTTTGACTAATCCAATCAAATCTTGGTAATATATAATCAAAGGAAAAGTTTTAGGTACTCTCAAAAAATAGTGAAATAGTGCTCCCTTACTATGCTTCAGTGATATCTAAGAATTAATCACAATCAATATAAATTACAATTCCTATTTCAAGAATTCATATCAGTTTGAAAACAAAACTTTAATAAGAAAAAAAATTTAAAATAAAGAGATTAAAGCCATTTATAACTTATATTTTAATTCCAATTTGAAAGTGTGCCATTAACAAAAATAAAATAAATTTCAAAATTTTTGATTAAATGACCATTTAATTAATAATTAAAATAATTAAATTTTTAATTATTTAGAATAATGAAAAGCAATTGTTATGGTAATGTTTATTTGTCTTAAACTTAATCATACTAGCCAAGAAGAAATCAATACAAGTTCTTCTTTGTAAAAGTCAGAATAAAACATGTACCGATGTCCAAATTTTTTTTTGGGTGATAAATAAGAGTATTTAGATCTCTGTAAGTATTTGACTATTCCCTTAGGCATGTGCAGTCTCCTTTTCCACACGCACAAGGTTTTTACAAGGAGAAATCCCATTGAAGTGGCCCCAAGATGCTGACAAAAGGTTTTGAATCTAGGTTCTCATGAATATCATGAGACCTTAGGAACTACTAAACTAACTCTTTAGAGTTACTGATGCCCAAATTTAATCTACTAGATTCGGGTACAGGGGAAAACCTGCCTCGATGCCCAAATTCCCTATTTAGTTGGGCGAAACCCATACTTATTGGGTCGGGTAGGGCTAAGTACCCATTGCCCAACGGTTGTTGTATAGAGGGAACATAGTCTTTTTTAGTGGATCATACATGCATACATATGCAAAGAGTTAAGGGTGATTATGACAACCAATAATAATGCTAATTTTTTTTAAGTAAACAGTAATACTTATTAGAACACACACAAACCTAAAAAATATAGCAATAAATATGAAGCAATCTCAATACATATGCTACATAAATAGATAAAAGACTTCATAACCAACCTAAACTTCAAATGTGACAAATTCTTATAAAAAAGTGATTTTTTTAAAAATATTAATTTTGACGTGTTGTAGTTCAATTTTCCCTACTCTTTATTTGATATAGTAAAAAAAAAAAAAAAAAAAAAAAATCTAGGTCTTTTAACTTTCTTGTTAATTTTTTAAATATTTTCATATGAGTATGCACAATTTTCAATTTTCAATTTTCAATCTCCATATTATAATATTTATTTATTTTTAAAAATTTCTATGTTCATATTATAATATTATTTGCATGATCAGGACCTTCAGGTAAAGTCTTTTCCTTTATTATATTAACAATTAAGGGTCCGATTAACGGGTGTCTTTAGAACATTTGTTAATGGATCATTTTAAGAAAGTTTTAATACTGCTTTTATAGGAAATATAAAAAACTGTAAAAAAAAAAAATTAGTTATTTTTTTCCATAGGAAATGAATAGAATTGTTTATGACAATATTATTATTATTAGACCCAATTTTAAATTAACATAGAGAGAAATGAATAAAATTTTTAATGACAATATTACTATTAGACCCCAATTTTAAAATAAAAAGTTGAACATATATGGGTATTTTGAGAATTTTAGTAAAAAATTTCATTTAATCTAATTCTATTCCCTTTAATTCTTCACAATTTTTGAGTGAATGAAAATTTGAGATTTTGAGGAAATAGTAATTCTTAGGTACTCACGAAGCATGGAGAATGGTGTTCCCTCCTCTCATATTCATGATGGGTCCATTTATTAAATTCATGGTGGCTCCACTACCATGAATGTGAGAGGAGAGAGCACTATTTTTTTGTACTTTAAAAGTACTTAAAAATTTTTCTAGAAGGAATAGAGAGGATGAGTGATTTCTATTATCCATTTCATTCTCTCTCACTTAAATTATTAAATAAGGGCGTTAAAACTCTCAAATAAAGAAATAAAAAAAAAATATTTAAAAATTATTCTTTCAATACATTGCAACTTAAGATATATTGTAAAATTGTTAAAAAAATGTCATAGATATAGCCTCAATCGATTGACAATTGCGGCCAAATGAGAGGACCGGGGTTGATTTAAATGAACGTTTTGTGTAAGTAACGTATATGCACAGGTACGTGTGCATTCTTTGCCCTCGCCTCATGAATATTTTGATGGCTTACATTTTAAGCAATATATAACATCCCCTTTCGTGTAACGGTGGCTTTAGAAATTTCAACGAAAGGGTCAAGTTAGATTTTTCTCTAAGCCGTTGAAAAAGTAAAAAACCCCCCCAAGCCCACCAAATTCTCATCCAGGAATTAATTATTTTCTGGGTTGGTGAAATTTGGATTTGAGTAGAGGAGGTGGCGGTGATGAGTGATGATCATGGTGAGTCAAAAGTTTGAGCAACAGGGGGGTGTTGGTGTTGGTGTGGGGCCCAGTGGGAGTTGGTGGCCGGGTGGGTTTGGTGTGATGGAGAAAGCTATGGTTAATTATCAACTTCGGCTTCACAAAGCAAAAGGTTCACAAAAAGATAAGAAGGAAGAACCACTTTGCTTCACCTAACATTACAATGACGAAAGCCTGACCAAACAATGTTTAAACAATGAAACACTACTCGCACTTTGTCAAATCTAGCTCCACCCATTTTTAATGGTAATACGCTCGCCAAAACGATGCGCACGGACTAGTGAAGGAAACTTGGACGATTTTTTTGACTTGGAAAAAACTTTACTCTAAACATGTTTAAAGTTTATTTTTATTTTTATTTTTATTGAGGAATTACCGTTTGACTCCTTAAAATTACTTTATATTGAATGTCATAAAAAATTTGAGTATATTTTTTTTATTACTAATTAATTTTAAGGTGGAGTGACATAGTTTACGCTCTGCCAAATAGCATCAAAACTAATTGCAAGTTGAAAATAACAAAAATTATATTGGTTATTACTAAAATGTAGGGATTAAATTGTCTATGACTCTAAAATTTAAAGACCAAAATAATATATATTTTTTTCTTTATTTATTACTTATTTTTTCAAGAGTTTCGAAAACACTAAAAAGTGTCAAGTTAATTGAGAGATGGACCTATATGAATTAGTTGATAATAATTTTTTTATAGATATATTAGGCCTAATCTGTATTGGGCCCAAGAATAAAACTTAACACATACTCTTCAAAATCTTGATTCCCCTCCACTGAACAACCTAAATAAGCTTCAAATCAGCCCAAGCATCACATATTAGCTCATATTTTATCCCAAGATTGACAAAAGGTTAAAAAAAAAAAAAAAACAGATACTGCATATCAGCCCATTGTTTATATTAAATAAATGCTTATTTGAAGTTTCATAATTTTTTAGTTTATACTTTGGCCCCTCAACTCAAAATCTTGGCTTCACGTGTGTTGGGTTCTAAGACTTTTGACATTTGAAAGTGAATTTTGAACATGTATAATACATTATATTGACGTGACTTTTAAATTAAAGCAGCAGTTCTTTTGGGCTTTGCTTCTAACTAAAGCAGCAGGAAGCGTTAATGAATTAAAATGCAGTGAAAGTTGAAACGAATTGAGCTCCTTTACTTTTCGACGAACTTGAAGCTGTTCGGCCTTGCCTTCAGGATTGAAGCTTTAATGGGCTAGTAGACTTGATCAGGCGCTGGGATGGGTCCACATGGACCAGCTTTAAGCTTGCAAGACGACAATATATTTGTGCTCTGAAGTCCAACCCCGGCCTTGAAAGATTACTATTAAGCCCAGCCCATTTCCGGCTCTGCTCTTAAAGAATAAATCGGGCTGATTATTGGACCAACCAGCCGATTTTCTTTTGTCCCTTGGGCTGAAATTAGAGGTTGTCCACCAAAACTAATAGGCAGTAGGTTTGAGTTCCGAAATCAACCTTTCAAATATAAAAAAAAAAAAAAAAAATTAGAAATAAGAATGTCTATTATAACTTCTTTCAAATTTTACTAAAGTGGAAGTTTTGTGCACTGGGTAAGACTTGAGAAAAAAATTGAGCTGAAAATTGTTTAACCATTGAAAATTTTTCTAATTTGCTCACTCAATATTATACAAGCCATGTGTTCATCAATTGTAACCAATATCATCGGAATCTTTCAAACAAAAATCTCTTTTCACTCTTGTACACCACAATGTATCTTTATTCTCTTGACTTCACTTAAGCAATTTATAGTCTTATCAGAATTGAAATTCATCACAAGCTCATAGTCAACAATCAAACTAAAAATTACACGTCTAATGCCACACGTTTGTACAAGTGTGATGTTGTCAACCTTGGTTGGAGTGGCCACAGCTTTTGTAACAAGTGACCAATCCAGGATTTTCTGACATGTCAATTTTCTCTGGCTTGACCCTTCGGGTGGTGTCCAAACAAAATGGTGCACTAAGTAAAGTTAGATATCATTTGGCTGCCAATAACTGTCATCGGTTTTGGTAATTAGCTCACATTTTTATTTTGACTGACTTACCTATTTGCGTTTTTGTTTTTACTTTTTGCATGAAAGGAAATTTCGCTCTTATCAATATAAAAAATTTGCATTCTTTTTTATTCACTCTTTATAATCTTATAGGACAAAATTGGCCTATACCCTTTTCACACAAACTAATCAGCATTTTGTCCCATTTTCCAAACTAATTAGGGAAATGCCCCTCTTTTGAAAATCGTTTTCTAAAAATCGAGTTAGGCCCTATAGCGGCGTTTTTAAGAAGCCTATAGTGACGTTTTCAGGACCTATAGCGGCGTTTTATAACTCGATCTTTACAAAGTCGAGTTATATGCAAAAAAAAATGAAAAAAATTGCACATAACTCGATTTCATGGAGGTCGAGTAATAAAACGCCACTATAGGTCCTGAAAACGTCACTATAGACTCCTTAAAACGTCACTATAGGGCTCCAAATTTTTTTTTTTTAAACTTGATTTTGAGAAAATCGAGTTTCAAAAGAGGGGCATTTTCCTAATTAGTTTGGGAAAGAGGGCAAAATGTTGCTTAGTTTGTGTGAAAAGGGCATTTGCCCATTTTGTCCTAATCTTATATATAGATAGTATTGTAAATAACTTTGTAACTTTGGGCCAGTGGTTCTACATATGGGGGAGAAGGTGACTCATATAAAACGTAGAGTATAGGTTACTTCGTAGAATAGTTTGGTAGTTTTGTAGTTGAAAAATACAGTTGAAAGTTATTGTCTATTGTTTAAGTGAGAGAGCTCAATTAGGCTTATTATGGGTTTGAGATTGTGAGCATCTAGTTTGCAAGTTAGTATATTGAGTTTATTTTGGGTGTGATTCATAATATTAATGGTGGATTTTGGTTGGTATTACCTATGCTATGGATGGAGTTTGTCAAACTATAAGTCTATTTGAGTTTCGCTTAGTTTGCTGAAACTGAAAACTTTTTATTGAAAAAGTACTGTAGATTAAGGTAAAAATTAGCTGAAATAGTACAGTAGGACCCATTAATAGTACCAAAAAGTGTAGTGAAGCCCATGAATGGTAATAAAAATAAGTTGAATAGTAAAATAAGTTGATAAAAATAATTTTTGTCAAACACACACTACTCAAAGTTTTTTGTTTTTAAGTTTGTTTATCAAAATATTGATGCTAACTCCAACCAACTCTTAAGTTTATGTCCTCTTTCTTGGTGCTGACTCCTAGATTACTTTTTATTCTTTTTTAATTCTTCAATTTTGTTATTGCATCCGTTTTGGTTGTCTTGCTTCAAAATCAGATTGTTCACTGATATTATCCTCTGTAACTGCCCAATTATCTAACTATAATACATAAGCAATAGATGTGTATTGAACTATTAATATCATTCAGCCAAAAAAAGAAAAAAAAACGAAACTTTTAATATTATGAATTAAACAATACAAGGCTAGTTTCCATACAATGAGCCACCACTTGAGAACCAATTGGTGCCAAATCAAAGAAATAAATCCCATATGACTCCAGTATTAGTGAAGCTTTGCTAGTAGAGAAGAACTGCAATGCTTTTTAACTATCCCATTCTTGAAAGCATTGTGCTGAAAATCTCAGTTTGATATCTAGCATATTCCCTTTGCTTATCTTTAAGCTCCTTGTACACGAGTTTCACATCTCTATTATTCAAAATAAATGAAGGAATAATGTATTAATGAATTGAAGAAAAATTTAAGCAAAAAATTCATAGAGTATCTACTCAAATTGGTCTTCTTACCATCAATACAATGAATTCAGCAGTGGGAGGGGAGTGGAGAGAAAGGGGAAGAGATGGGATTCACAACACTCATACCTATTATTTGGATCACTAGTCAGAGCTCTCTTAATATCATCCTCAGCTTTGTCTAGCTCTGATATTTTTAGATATGCTTGGGATCTTCTATATAGAGCTTTGACATTGCATGGATCATGTTTTAGGACCTGATGCAAAGCAAAAAAGCAGTATTCATTCTTGTTATCTCACAATGAAGAAATTTCTATGATTGATTATTGAGAAATTGAAGCTTTAAAATGTCCTTTTTGTGCATAAAAATGTATACAGGTAATGTTAATGTCTGAGAAAAAGTCAAGACTGCCAGCACCATACTGCCATTAAGAGGCATGTAGTTTTCATTTGTGAGGCATCCATAGGAAAGAAGACCCTTCCATGAATCAAGTTTCCACCAGGCTTCAATCCATTCCAAGCATCACCAGCATCAATACCAGTGTTTCTATGTCTAGATTGATTCATCAGTACTATACCAAGCACCCTAGAATCTTATAAAGAGAATTAAGAGACAATAATCCAAATAAAATGACTCGGGCTGGAAATCTGAAAGACCTGTATCAGTACTATATCAAACACTCTATACCCTCGAATACAGTGCTTGCTGCATCACAACCAAATCAAGCACTCTATACCCTTTTGGCTCTGTAAATTATTTGCCAATGAAGAGAAAGAAAAAGGGTGTGGGGGAGAAACATACCTTTGTGCATAGTGTTGAAGCTTCAAGATAGTCCCCCAATTTAAGTTTACAAGCTGCACTGTTCAAATTACTTGAAAACCATAGGGCCTTTGCTATGGACTTCTCATCATCAGTGAAAGAGTGGTCAAACTCTACATATGTTGCAGCCTGCAAATAGCAGTTAAGCAGATACTTCAGTTAATGCTCAATATCCCCCCCTCCTCCCACCCGCGCCCCCCCTACGCCAGTCCATGCAGAAAGTACTATTACTCCATTCACATTATAGACTATCTCCTAGTATAATAAAAGAATTTTCATATCAGAGAACTTTCCTTCTCATATTTCCTGGAAGCATGCCAAAACTTCCCGGCCTTAAACAGCACATTTCCATCATTTTTCTTCCTCTCACATGCTTCTATTTTCTCCTTAGTGTCCATCTTCCAAAACGGTTTCTCCTGTACACAGGATAAATTCATCGGAACAAGAAAAAAAGAACAATCATAATTAGCATACACATCAGAGTTGGTCTTGGCCACCACTTCTTATTGTTCCTAGTTTATAAAAGAAATAGTGATTTTGAAATCCACATGGAAATTGCAGAATAAAATTAGCTCCTGAGACATGGGCAATAAGTTGAAAATGGGTACAGGCTACATAATAATGCTCATAAGAAAAGGATGCTGTTTTCTTAAGCTTGACACATTATTCTTAAGCTCTAATGTGCAACTCACATTAGCATTGATTTAAGGTTTATTATTGTATGATTATCCTTACCATTATAATTTATAAAAAAAACATATATAACAGAGGACATGAAATAAGAGGCACAACATAGTCCAAATTGGTGCTAAACATGAAACATGTGCTTGATTTCAGTGGAATAACTCATCTACAAAAAGAGCTCTGATATTCAAGCTCATGTCTGAAGATTATAGAAAGAAAGTTTTAATTGAGTGAATTATGCAAACTTAAATTTTCAGTTCCTGTTAGAATTTAACTAAGAACTTGACAAGTGATAAAGGCAACTAGTTCTAAGGCCTTCTTCATACTATATTGATACAAATAAAAATTGTACTAGCAGGAAATAAATAGAAAAAAAAAAGGTGCTAAGGCCCGTTTGGTAATGTTGTTCTAGTAACATTGCTTAAGTGTTGTAGAAATATGTGTTGTGTTGTTTAAATAACGAAAACTATTGTTTAAACAACACAACCAAAGAAGTGCATTGTTGAGCATATCTAGAAAGAGGAGACGCTCTGGTTAGTTTAATGCAGGAGTCAATCACACTAATTATATGGGAAGACTTAAAACATCTCAAGATAATAATTGCCCATTAAGAATCTTTAACTGTACTTGCAGTTTCTCAATCTTTTCTTTTATGCTTTTCATTACAAATCACATCATATTTGGTTAGCATCACAAGGCGTCACAGAATTCTTGCGAAAAAAATGTCAGTAAACAGCCACCAACAGATTCAACACAACTTGTCAGAATATTGACCATAAAAAGTTTGTGCTTGAAGGAATTAATGGAACGAATGATCAATGCTTCAAAAATGATTGCCACTTCCTTTTCCAAATGGAAGTGGAATAGGAGATATAAGAATGGAGAACCTTAATGAAGTCAATCAATTCGACTTCATAAAAAAGGTCTTCATTTTCCATCCCTGAAATGTCATTGCTATGCAAATATCCTTTGGTGACAGTGACTAGGGCTTGTTCTCCTTTTTTCATAGTGATGATTGCTCTGTCTAAACCCTCATTTATCTGTTCTGCAAAGTTATGTGGCAATTATTATGGTTACAAAAGATGCACAGATTATTGATCATTCCAAAAAGTAGTGCACACAAGAAAACAAAGTACCTTCTAGGGTTGTAAACTCAAAAGGTTCTTCATTTGATCCCTTCCTCTCAAAAACTGTTCCATCTTTCAGTTTACCATAGTATATCACTAAGAAAAATGAATTATGAAAACTGTCAGGATTATTTTTTATCTACATTTGAAAATTCAATAGACAAATGGGACTGACAAACTAGGATATGTTTTATCATAAGATTACCTTTCACCACAGATCCTTCATTTGGACGGTTGAAGCCTTCCCCAACTTTTGTGATCCTCTTAAGGACCTTCTTATCTCCGGTGACATCAACGACACTTTTCCAGGACACAAGTTCAAGTTTGATGGTTAAATTAGAATCAGGAGGAACATCATCAGTGTCTGTAGCTCCATTTTCATTTTGTCTAATACCATCTGAAAAGGATTGATTTGAGCTTAATATATGTTCTCTAGTAAAAGGTCAAGAACAAAGGGAAGTGAAGTACATTTACTTAAGACATACTGCCTCAAAGGGAACAAGTAACAGCACCAACTTACATGAAAACTTCACAGCTAGCTCTGCTTTCTCACCCCTCCTCATTGTCTTCACTGCTTTGCTTATGGCAGGGCAAAGATAACCTGTTCCCATAAAGGGGGAAAAAACCAAAAACTTCTGAGAATAGGCAGACTAACATTTTTCTAAGTCATAGCTAATTATTATAGATGTTTCTTCACAGTAATTAAGATGAAGAAATCCGATTCTAATTGAATGGAAGTGTAATTCCATAATTAATTAACAAGCAAGTTCAACTTACCATCACTTACATTAAACTCCACACCTTCATCAGACTTGGAGACAACTGCTGCATTCTCAAGTCGTGCCTCAAACTTCACTGAAAAGATAGAAGAACGCAAATGTAATCAAGCACTCCCAGAAGTCTAAAAATAATTAAATAGGAAAAATTAACACAGCTGATGATCTGGCTAGTTAACTTCAGACATTCTTAATTTTTTCCTAAAGCAGTCCAAGTCCCACCCAATCCCATCCACTGGCCAAGTCTAATGGCTACTTCAAATGAACGTTCCATGAATGTTTAGATCAGACTCCGAAGGAGTTATTAGAATCTCACAATTTGAATGATGGGGATTAGATTATACAAGTAGTGCTCTATTATTGTGTTTATGATTACATCATCAGCTAAACAATATTCATATCAAAACATAAAGACACGCTCACGTGTAAATATCTTAGTTTCATGCAAAACTTGTCTGTAGAAGATTAACCATTCAATTCATTGTGAGAGTTATTTTTTTAATTCCATCAGACTTTTTCCATCTTGTGTCAGTGAATGTCCATTCAAAAACTCAAAATTTTAAGCCTGTTCTTTGAGCATATAGTTTTCTTTCTGCAATAATTACCAGTATGGACCAAAAAGGATAATATACATTCTTTTCATTTTCTATTTTGCCTTTTGGATTTGCTGATGAGAATATCTCATGTGAATCTAACTGAATTTCTATGGAATTGATAAGACACTCTTTTGTATTTTCCCTTTTTTGGTATCACAAAAGTACCATTTTGAAATTACAACCTTCGTAATCATCGGAATAGAATGATGATAGGAAGTATCGTCTAGCAACCACCCAAGCTAATTCAGCAACTTGATATTTGTTAACAAAGTTAATAACCACTCCATGGGGTAGTAGAATTGGCTGGGGACCTCTTGAAGATAAGGTCACTAGTTTGAATTTCCCTTGCCCCATCCCCCTAGGGAGAACAATTCACTTGCATAAAAAAGAAATCACAAATTTAATGACCAAACTTTTCAATGGTTTAGTTTGTCGATTCAATATTACCTAACACTTCATCAGCTTCTCTTGGAGTTGCCCATCCCTCACCCTCCTTGGTTATCTTCTTTAGTATTCCTCCATCACCAGTTATGTCCCTGATGGAGGTCCAAGAGAGCATTTCAACATTAAAAATGAGAGTTGAATTGGGAGGAATCAGGGGTGGAAAGCCAAGTTCCCCATAGGCCAAGTTTGGTGGTATTATGAATATTGCTCTCTCACTCTTCTTCATAGTGGCAACCCCTTCATCCAATCCTTTTATGACTTCACCTGAAATCCAAATTGTCATGGAACGACCAAAAAAAGAAAAGAAAAGGGAAACTAGAAACACCAAGTTAAGTGAAGATGCAATCTAATGAACTCATTTGTTTCTCCATAATAAAATATTTTATAAATTATTATTTTCACTTTCAATACATATGAAAATTGGAGAATAAGAACAATAATGAAGAATTAATATGACAATTTTTGTGAAGCAATAGAGCCATCTCCTACAACTTCTTCCCATTGTAATTTGGCAATGCAAACATGGTGGACAACTTTTTGATACTTTCAGATGCGATTGTTATAATAGAATTCTTCCTAAGGTATTAAAGTTTAGGAATTGTTGCAATTGAATTCTATTAAATTGGAATTATATAAAATGCTCTTCAAAAAGTATCTCAATGTTATTATCATTTTCTTTTTATTGGGATTTTTATTATTATTTTAAAACACGATTAAACATCTTGCAAAACAAATCCAAAAACCCTGTTCTCTTAATGGGTTTATGGTTTGTATTCTCATCTAGTTGTTACAAAGCATTTCACTTTTTTGGATTTCAGTTGGCACAACCGGTAAACACTATCATCATCTAGTAAAGGACCTAAAATTGAATCCTCCCTATACCAAAAAGAAACCGGAGGTTGAAATCATGGAGTAAATTGCTACAAGGATTTTGATGAGCATGAAAGTTGGATACCCTCAAGACTATTGGTGGCTAGTCCGTAAAATGAGAATGACCCAGTAACTAAGGTAGATACCAACCAGTGAGATTGGTTGGAGACATTTTGAAGGTTAAGTTAGTAAATGAAAATCATAGAGTGGGCTTGAGAATAAAATGACAGAGCATTGAAATAATGGAGTGGATACATTTTTCTCTGGTTGAGAGGGGTTTATAGAGTATCTCTAACGACATTTGGTGGGATCTTCCCGATGCAGTCAGATATTGAACCTGACATAATGCTATCGCCTTATGTTCTTTTGTGGCTTCCTTATATGTTCTTGCCATTTGCCAATCTATTTTACTTTACAACTAAATAGTTATTATTTCTTCAATGTACCAAACTTTATTGGAAATACAGAGAAAATCTTTCCTATTTTTATCAATGTCTTTACAGATATAAGAGGAAAGCAGGCATTGTGAAGAAAAGAAAGGAAAATAAGGAAAAAGTAAGAAGAGAAAAATACCAAAAAAAAAAAAAAATCCTTGAAAAATGATAAAATTTATTCTTTGCCATGAAATTTTGTGTATAAAAAATTCTATTTAAATTACACTGCCTAACATGCTATATGTATGTATGTATGTATGTGCATCATAGACTTTAGTCCCTCTAGAGTTAAATTCAAACTCCACCACTAAACCAAAGTACAGAGAGGAAAAAAAAAAGTCTTTCAGTAAGATTCCACTATCAAATTCAAGTTAATTCAAACTTCTTTACTAAAAAAAAAAAAAAAATACATAATTAAAATTAGTAAAATGAAAAGGCATACAACAACGTAAGCTAAAGCATTTTAGTCCTCTATCTTATGCATTTGATTAACAATAGCACACTACTTACTTTGGCCTAGTTTGAACCGAAATGGAGTTCCTTTATCTACGTTCGAATCCAGAGAAGCCCCGCCCTCAATGCGTCCGCTAAAATGAACTGAAAAATATGAAATATCCATATTAGACTTCATGTTCATAAGCATGTGACATTAACCAAAAAAAAAAAAAAAACAGAAGTATATATGCTGTTCTGGAATTTGCATGTGTGAAATTTAATTAGTCATGCTCATGCAGTGACTGAAAATTAAATGTTTTGGCTTTCTTTTGTTTTGGTTAGCTTTGTGTGAACTGCAGACAGGGAAATGGAATGGAGTACCTTCCACTTCGTCCCCTGGAAATGGAGTCTGCCATGAATTGCCTTTCTTGAGAATCTGCTTTCTCAGGCCTTGACTTCCGATTTCACTTTCTGGGAATCCTGAATTTCTGGTTTTAATGTCACTTTCCAAACTTGAAATGGGAAGAGAGAGAGCCATTGAAAATTGAGAGAGAGAGAGAGAGTGTGTGTGTAGTGTGTGTTTCAAGTAAAAGATAAGCCGTTGTTCGTTTCCCTCCTTCTGAACATTCACTTTAGATTTTTTTTTTTTTTTTTGGGGTGTTTAACTCGGAGAATTCGCTCATCTGAACTCGGGACTGATTGGATGCGGTATTGACCGAGTTGTTACGCTGCTTGCAAATTGCAATTTGGTGAACTCCTATCCGAAATCAGCTTGTTTAATTATGTTACATCATTCAATAACTTGTTATTAAATTCATATTTTGAATAATGTAATTTAATTTTAGATTTGTCAAAATTCAGTTAAAATATATTGAGTTGTATAATATTTGTTAGAGTTACATGAATCTAATATTTTTTTTTTTTAGAGTTTTAATTTGTAATATCTATTTCTGATGATTGTACTATTTATCATCACATTAAAACACCAAATGATTTTTGGTGTAGGCGAGAATTGAACTCTAAATTTCTTATTTAAATTATTAGAGATTTTACCATTTGAGTTAATTAAAATCCATAACACAACTTATGAACACCAAAGTAAGGAAAAAAAATGATATTGAGTTTTGTTAACTATGAATTTTTTTATTATTTTTTTGCCTAATTTTTAGTTTTTCAGATTCAATTTCTTTATTTTAATTTTTGAAGATTTTTATTATTATTATTTTTTTTTTAGAATCAGGATTTCTAATAAACTTCTTTTTTGTTTTTTGTATTTGTAGAACATATCCTTTATGACTTGGGCGGCCCAAGTTTGTTTTAAAGCTTAAGTAGTCCTAAGAGGCCAAGGTTGGGCTGAATGTATGACGACTTAGCCTGGGCCAAGGTGCTTGTTTGGAATAAAGTACTGTGTCATATTTGCTACATTATTTGGGCCAACAATTAGTTGATGATAATTTTTTTTTGAGTAAAATACTATGTTGATCCTTAAATTTTAATAAAAGTTTATTTTTCGTTCTTAAACTTTAAAAAGTTCTTTTCTCATCTCTAAACTTTGTAAAGAGTATTTTCAAAAAGTTTAGAGACAACAATAGGGATGAAAAAAAAAAACTTTTTCCATTAGTTTAGGGATAAAAAACAAATCTTTAGTAAAATTTAAAGACATAAATAAAATATTGTTAATAGTTTAGGAATGAAATATGAACTTTTTAATAGTTTAAGGACTGAAAATGAATTTCTTAAAGTTTAGGGATAAACAAACTTTTAGTAAAGTTTAGAGACCAAAATAGTATTTTACCCTTATCTATTTTCTTTTCTTTTAGAGAAATTGACGAGGATGGTCTCCAACAAATTAGGCATATTTTTACCCAATTTGGAAATTAAAATCTATATATATATATATATATATATTTTTTTTTTTTTTTCATTTTGCCCACCTAATTTTTTAATTACACTTTGCAAGACCATATATATTAGTCCAAGAGGCCAAGGTTGGGCCGAATGTCCAACGGCTTAGCCTGGGCCGAAGTGCTTATTTGGATTTATATAGTATGATTGAGGTTTGAGTGAAATATATGAGGGTGTTTTAGTTGCTATATATATATATATATATATATATATATATATATATATATATATAAGTGCTTATTTGGATTTATATAGTATGATTGAGGTTTGAGTGAAATATATGAGGGTGTTTTAGTTGCTATATATATATATATATATATATATATATTTGGGTTCAAGTTACACTTTGTATAACTCTAAACAATATTATACCACTCTATTTTTTAATTGGATGAAAATATTGACAAATCTACCATTAGATTATATTATCTTTGTATATTCTTTATGCTTGCAAAATTTTAAGGTGATCAAAAATTAATATCTATGTCATCAATCAATTGTTAAAATTCAAATTTTTATAGTTTAAAATAATGCATAAAATATAAGTTTATAAATCAAATGATAAATAATATCCGATTGATATGAAAATTGACATGTATGTTAATAACATAGAGAACATGTAATTCAACGGTTGAATTTTCAAAATATTAATTTAATAAGAAGTTATTGGGTGATGTAACATTGTTTAGAATTACACCATGGTGTTACTTGAACTCAACTCATATATATATATAAAGAGATTTTAACGAATCTCTCTCTCTCTCTCTCTCTCTCTCTCTCTCTCTCTCTCTCTCTCTCTCTCTCTCTCTCTCTCTCTCTCTCTCTCTCATTGTACCAATGTCAAACTATGTCAAATGAGAAGATTTTACTGAATAATGGACACTTACCTCTTCTTGTGTCCAAAAACTAATAGACCTGATGAGATTACCCCTTCTTCTTTTCTTTTGATTTATTTATTTATATTTTCTTAATTTTGAAACTTTTTTAGTGTGTTTAGAATTTCCTGCTTACAGCTACTTGAACCTCTTCTCTACGTGAGGTGCCATTAGACCATTTGAGTGGTTTGCAAATTTAATAGACGCTATTACTCATGATTTTGCAACATTCTTTGAAACTAACATGAATTTCCTCCAGTGGGTTCCAGTTAACTTAACTGGTAAAGTTTCTGATGATTGTATAAGAGATTTGAGATTCAATCCTCACCTACACCAAAAACTGATTGGTGTATTGGTCCGATAATAAATAACTATCATCAAGAGTGGACGCCATAAGTTGAAACTCTCTCTCAAAAAAAAAAAAAAAAAACATGAATTGCCCCCCCCCCCTCCTTTTTCATAAAATTTCTAGTTCTGCGCTTGCATGAATTGAGTCATGAATGCTTTAAACAACATCAATCTCACCTCAGCTTGCACCTTTTCCTTCCCTATATATATGCTTCTCAAAGTTGACCTCGTCTAAGAAGAATGGACATCGATATGGGGACAAGTATGGGTACATGTACGACACAGTGACACAAAATTTTTTGAAAAAATAGAATATTGGTATGGCCGAACATAGATTAAATATGTTTTTATTTTTATTTTCTACATATTATTAAAATCTTTTTCTTTCATATTATGTTAAATATATATCAAATTGAGAATAATGATGGATAATAAAGCAAATCTATGACTATTAAAGGATATTTAGAAATTAAAATCCAAATCAAGAATAATAATATTTATTAATAATATTTATGAATGATGGCAATTTTGCCCAATCCCACTTGACCTGCCCCTCCCTACTTTGCTAACATGGGTTTTCCCCGCCCTGCAAAAGTAATGGGATGGGGATGGGGATGGGGATGGGGATGGGTATGGGCAAAATTTTAATCCCGCACCACGGGGCGAAGTAGGGATCTGTTTAGACTTTTTAGACTCACCTTGCTTTGTCCTGCCCTGCGTTGACAAATGTTATGATTGTAAATTTCATACCCTAAACCCTACTATTTGAACAAATATACTAATATTTGCATATTTTACCTCTCTACCTTTATTTTGTTATTTGTTATACTATGAGATTTTTGTTTTTGTTGTGATATTGTCTTGTTAGATATTTTGATAATATTATTCAGTTTTTACTAAAAATTAGTTTAATTTGATGGGATAAATTTAATTGTAATTTCAAGTATATAAATATTAGTGAAAAAGGTTTTATTAAAAAAAATAGTAATAGTTGTGGGAAAAATTAACAAAAAATAGAATTTTACGGGGTGGGGCGTCGTGGGGTCCCAAGGGGCGGGATATGGCAAGTAAATTTTCCTCATCATGTGGGGCAGGGATGGGATGGGCAAGATAAATCATGCGGGGTGAGAGCGAAGACCCCATCCTTCAGCCATGCCCTGTCTCGTCCCATTGCCATTCCTATGCTCTCTTTGTTTTGTTGAAGTTTATTTGATTGCTCTTGTTCTTGTATTCCGGCAGTGTCCTGTATTTTTTTTTTAAATTTTTAAAAAGGACTTACAATTGGGACACGCATACAAAAGTGTCCTAGGCATGTCAACTTGTCAAGTGTCCAATATGGCCATGACATCCCAAATAAAGTATATGTTCTTCGTAGTTTATCATCCCCTCAGGTTCAGAAGCACTCAACGCTATTGACTTTTTGCTAATTCTAATTGATATGTTGACAAATCTTGTGCATTGAAAGTACGAAGAGTGGATATTTGAAGGAAGTTTAAGTCGATTTGCTTTGTCGAGTGTGGATCTTCTCCTTATAATTAAATGGTCAAAGATTTTGTTTTCTTAGATGACATGTGATAAAATCGAACATTTGAAAGTGTACTGGACCTAGATGATAGCGTTTTATTAAATAAAAGATTAAGCCAAAATTAATTTGAGCAAGCAAGCCCAAGTAAGGGAGCCATCGAAGCAAAATGCCTATATCCTGATTCGTTGGGTTTGGTTTGGTTATGGTGAATATGAATCCTAGCCGAAACTGTTCTTGTTCTATATACCTTCTAATTTAGCACTTAGGTTGAGTTAAACTGTAGTTTTTCAAATTATTTGTGAATGCTAAGTATGCGACCAATTATCGTGGAAAAGCACAACGCAAGCCTCAAGAAATTAATGTACTGAAATTTGTTACCATAGTAGGCTTCTAGTTCAATCTTCTGCAGACTGCAGTCTTACATATTGTACTTCAATCCAAAATATGTTTCGTCATGTATATTTTTTGGTTCCCGTACTCAATCTTAGGAAACAAGAAAAATGAACAAAATATGTCAATCTGTACTTTTCCTCAGCCTATATGGTACTAGGGTTCATCATATTAGAACAAAGCTGCAAATATCTGGGTTGATTTTACGAGTACAAGAGACATTGTCTAGCTCAGCAATGCTGTAAAAATATGTCAATATGTCTCTGTCTAGCTTAGCAATCCTGTAAAAAATTTGTCTCACCGTTCATTTCCCACCTACACTTGTTAGCATGCATGCCCTCCTGAACAAAAGCCACATGAGTGGTACACAAGGGACCTTCTAACTCACCTAAATGCAGTAGTGAGATACACGTGAAATGCACTAGAACATGTTTGTGGAATTTTCAGTGTCCTGCTTCAATCTGTTGGTAGAGAGTGCAGTGAGCTAGAAAGCACGGACGCGGCTGGGAGGGTGCCGCACCGGAGTCTGACGCGGCCCGACACAGGGTGCGGCGTCCGACGTGGCTGCCTGCACATCGGTGCCGAGTCTGAGTTTTTTTTTTTTTTTTTTTTTTTTTTTCACGGACTCGCGCCGAACCGGGCCAATTTCAGCCAGAAAAGGGCCGTATCGGCCATATCGGTCCATATCGGCCGGCGACCGAACGGCTGAAACAGACTGAAACAGCCGAAACAGGCCGAAATTTTCACATAATCTCGCCGAAACAGCCGAAATCGACTGTTAATGATGCCCAAACATCCTAAATCTGTCATTCCTCAATTTTTTTAGAATATTTTAATAGTAAAAATATATAGAAAATGTAAATAAAAATATTTTTAATAATTTTTTAATTGCCGAGTCCCGCCGCACTTGCACCCACCTTTTTCAAAAATTGCCGAGTTCCGCACCTGCTCCCGCACCCACACCCGAGTCCCAAAACGCACCCGTGTTTCATAGGCAGTGAGTGGGAACATGTACTATGAGACATTAGCCCAAATAATTCACGCAGAAAACAAGCATTTCAATCCACTGATCACTTCATGAACATGTCTATTGATTTGTCGGATGCTATGTACTCTCATTCTACCTTAGATCTAGCTGAAAGATGTTGTCTTCCACTCCTTGTGGTTATGTATCTAGTCCTGCAAAGTCTCTTATTGTGTGTACTCCACTTGCCTCCCCATTTGCCTTTTGTGTTCCTTAGCGGCTTGGCCCTCACTTTTCATTTTAAGATGCTTGTTTTTGGCGTTCTGTGTATTCTTAAAAGGCTAAATCTTATTACACACTCGTTGTGACTTTTTTGGTATACAATTTACTGAAATTGTATATTCAAAACATGATTTTAGTTAAAACTATGAAATCTTTTTACACATATGCAATAGTGCCCTTAACATCATTTGCATTTCATTTATGACCTCATTTGATTTTGTTTTTGTTTTTTTTTTTTTCAGAGTTTGTAATGAATGAAATGACAACGTCAGATTTATATGGCTTAAACTCCTAACGAGAATGTTTTGGGCAAAAAAAAAAAAAAAAAAAAAAATCCTAAACAGAATGGTGAAAAAGAATTGAATGGTTATGTGAAATCAGTGGTTTGTGCATAGCATGCGTTTGGCAGAGTCAGAAATTATTCTAGGGAGCTCAAATAAATATATCGATAATTTTTAAATTTACAAAAGAATACACACACATACATACATACATATATATATATATATATATATATATAAAATATTTATTTCTCTCTCTCTCTCTCTCTCTCTCTCTCTCTGTATAAAAGATAAAAAAAAATATATATTTTTTAAATCTGAAAAATAAATGAATTTTGTATATTTGTCCTTATATATAATATATCTAATTACAATGATCACTAAAAATTTTTACAATTGTTTATAAATAATTCCTATTTATTTATGAAGAGGGGATCATCCTAAAAAAATTAATTCAAAATTTAAGATTAAAATATAAATTGTACTTCTACACCTAAAAGAAATTTAATTTTTATCTCTTATTTTAATATTTAAATCATTTGTTTTAGTGTTGATTTTAATGAAATGGCTATAAGCTATATCACCCACATAGCTATAAAACCAGCATATGTATCTATACGTAACATTTTAAGTTAATAATAATTAACAACTAGTGTGTAACTAGAAAAAGTCTCTCTGTCTCAAGAAAGTGAGCTTCTCTCTTCTCTTAGGCAGTAGAAGTGTTTTTGTCCCTTCTCAAGAAGGAGAGTTCGTATCTCTAAGGTAACAAGGTTACTTTTAGAGCTAGTGGGGTTTTTTTTTGGGGGTTGTAGGGAAACACAGTCAACTTGTTCTTCACCTATCACAGAGATGGAGGACTTAGCAGAAAAATGGAGTCACTTGACTCTATCAGAGAGGGAGAACACGGGTTTTGTACTTCAGAAAGACCAACAAACAGGCGAGTTCATCATAGCAGCACAATTCCTGACGCCACGATTCCTTAATATGGAAATCCTGGCAAGAACTTTCAAACAACTATGGAGGTCCACGAATGGCTTCAGGATACGAAACCAGAAAGGAAATCGAGTGCTATTTGTTTTTGACAATGTGGGAGAGGTGGATCGGATACTGAAGAATCAACCCTGGAGCTTCGACAAGCACCTAGTAACGCTACAAAGATACAATTCAGATATACCAGTATGAGATTTAGTCTTCCAGAAAACGTTATTTTGGGTTCAGGTCCATGACATTCCGATGCGCTTCAATCGGGGAGGTTCAGAAATCCACGGGTGCAGTTGATGAGGAGGGTGGAAATTTCATACGGGTTCGTGTTCTCATCGATATCTCGCTACCTTTGTGTCGAGGGAGATTGATCACAGCAGAGAATGGCGGAAAAATCTGGATTAGATTCAAATATGAAAGGTTACTGAACTTTTGTTTTTGGTGTGGGCGCTTGAATCACAGTGATAAAAATTGTGAGCTATGGTTAGAAAGTAAAGGAACTCTTACTCCAGATCAACAACAATTCAACTCTAATCTGAGGGCAGCTCCTTATACTTCGGCAGGGAAGGACGTTATTTACGTCCCAGGAATTTATGAACGTGCAAAGCCTAGAGCCCGGGCTGAGTTCCATAGTATTCCGACGCAGTCAAGCTCATCGGTGAGAACAGGGGAGAGAGTTCCGGCGGCGGTGCAGCCAGCAGAAGGAATGACAGAAGGGGTTGAGGGTGAAGCATTCAATTCTGTTGATGGTGAGACGTTACAAACTGTTGATGGAGTTAAAGAAGGAGAGGCGCTGGAAATTAATTGTGTAGAAGTGGCAGACATGTTACAAACAACTCAGGGAATGCAACAATTTTCGGACCCTTTATCACCTCCTATAAATGCTCCTAATAATGAGGGAGTAATTATGGCATCCAAAAATTTAATCCCAAAACCGGTTTCAGAGGGTGATCTATTTGACATAAAAATAAGGGAGATTGATGAGGCTTTAAATAAATATGGGAATAACGCTGGAGTTAAGGGAATTCAAAGTGGGGTATTTACTTCCCATTCAATTTCCCCAGCCAATAAAACCGTTTCTGAGGTGAGGGGGAAAGTTAGACAGGTTGGCACTAGGGTTACACGGAGAAAAAAATCAGCTCAACCAACAATGGAGGAAAAAACAAGCAGGGGGCCTGGGAGAGGGCAGGGAACGGAGTCGCAGTGGGAAATAAAAATTTGGGAAAGAGGAAGGGGGAGTCTCATCTGGAGTTACCAAGCAAACATCAACGGGTTTCAAAAGATGAGGGGGAATCAACTTATTCAATGGTGGAGGCTAAGGTTCAGCCCCGCCAATCACAATGAATTGCTTAGTTTGGAACTGTCGTGGGCTTGGGAACCCATGTACAGGGAATGAGCTTGCTGAAATGGTGCGGGAAAAAGATCCCTCTGTCGTGTTCTTAGCCGAAACATGGGCAGATGAAGCTAGGCTAAAAGATGTGAAGAGGAAGATTCAATTTTAGCATATGTTTGTATCACCAAGGAATAATAGAGGAGGAGGGTTAGTACTTTTTTGGAGGGAATCAGTTGATATTTCAGTGGAGGGTTGTGATAAGAACCATATCGATACCATCATCAATAAAAATAAAGAAAACGAGTGGAGATTCACTGGGTTCTATGGTGAACTGGACACACAGAAGAGGGTGGAATCTTGGAACTTGCTCAGAGATCTAAATCAGAAATTTAGACTACCATGGTTGTGTGCGGGGGATTTTAATGAGTTGGTACAAAGTGATGAAAAATTGGGTGGGAATAGGAGAAGTAATAATCAAATGCAACTCTTTCGTGATGCAATTGATGATTGTGGCTTTATTGACTTGGGGTATTGGGGCTCAAAATTTACATGGAGCAAACATTACAGAAATGGGTTTTCGATATGGGAAAGGTTAGACAGAGCTCTTTGTACTCCGGAGTGGCTCACCAAATTTGCGGGAACGAAAGTTACCCATCTAACATGCACAACATCTGACCATTCTCCGTTATGGATCACCCCAAGTGACATACCACCCCCTCCTTTGTCTAGGCCTTTCCGTTTTGAAGAAATGTGGTTGTCAGATAAAGGGTGTGGTCAGGTTATAGAAGCGGTATGGAGAAATACTTCCAGTTATGAGGCCGAGGATCATGTGTTGAAAAAAATTGAGAAATGCGGAACAGAGCTTACACAATGGAGTAGGAGAAACTTCGGACATGTTAGGAAGAATATTGTGGAGAAAAGAAAATGTTTGGCCAAGGCAGAAGTGGCTGCAAGGCAATCGGGTTGCAATCTTCGGGTTAGGGAGTTAAAATTGGAGATCAATGATCTGTTGATTAAAGAAAATACAATGTGGAGGCAGCGTGCAAAATATTTTTGGTTGGTGGGTTGAGATATGAACTCAAAATACTTCCATAGTCGAGCAACCCAAAGGTATCGGAGGAATCGGATTTTGGGTATAAAAAACCCGTTGGGAGATTGGGTAACTCAACCCAATGACATAGCTGAGACTTTCATTGAGTCCTACCAGCAACTCTTTGCCTCTTCAAATCCAAGAATGGAGGAGGCAGCTTTGATCCACATGGAAAAAAGCATCACTGATGAAATGAATGCCATGCTCATGCAAGAATTTACGGAGGTGGAGGTTGAAGCAGCACTTAAACAGATGGCCCCACTAAAAGCTCCTGGTCCTGATGGTATGCCCCCTCTCTTCTATCAAAATTTTTGGAGTTTAGTTGGTGATGATGTTTCAAAAACAATTTTGTCCATGCTAAATTCAGCCACTATACCCCATCCCCTAAACCACACCTTTATAACTTTAATCCCAAAAATAAAAAACCCCTTGGCTACCACAGATTATCGTCCTATTAGCCTATGCAATGTACTTTGCAAAATTTTCTCTAAAGTCCTCGCAAATAGGTTAAAGAAAATTTTACCTTCCATAATAACCAAACACCAAAGTGCTTTCACAAGAACCGTTTGATTTCAGATAATATTCTTGTTGCCTTTGAAACTTTGCATAGCATGAATAACCATAAATCAAGAAAATCTGGTTTTATGGCGGTGAAATTGGATATGAGTAAGGCATATGATAGAGTGGAGTGGTGTTTTTTGGAGGAAGTAATGCGAAGAATGGGTTTCAATGAGCAATGGATTACCCTTATGATGATTTGTGTCAAAACTGTGTCTTACTCTGTGCTTGTAAATGGGGAGCCACAAGGGATGTTTCAACCTTCAAGGGGTATTCGCCAAGGGGACCCTCTATCTCCTTTCCTATTTTTATTGTGCACGGAAGGACTTAACAGTCTTATTGTGAAGGCAGAAAGGGAGGGTTTCATCCATGGTTATTCCCTAAGTAGAGGGGGTCCTAAACTAACCCATTTGCTCTTTGCAGATGATAGCATTTTGTTTTGCAGGTCCAATAGGAGTGAATGCCAAAAATTGCTGGATATCTTGGCTCTCTATGAAAGTTTGTCGGGACAAAAAATTAACCGGGGCAAAACTTCCATCTTTTTTAGCAAGTCCACTACAGAGGATATGAGGATAGAAATTAAGGAAGTTATGGGAGTGCCGGAAATTCTGCATTATGACAAATATCTTGGTTTACCATCATTAGTGGGGAGGAACAAAAAGGCGAGTTTTGATTATATAAAAGAAAGGGTATGGAGGAAGTTACAGGGTTGGGAAGAAAAATTGCTCTCTCAAGCGGGTAGGGAAGTCCTAATCAAGGCGGTGGTGCAAGCGATTCCCACATTCACAATGAGTTGTTTCAAGCTCCCAATGGGCTTGTGTGATGAAATAGAAAAGCTCATTCGAAGGTTTTGGTGGGGCCAAAGGGGTGACCGGAGGAAGATTCATTTGGTTAGGTGGGATGAGATGTGTAAACCAAAATCCAAAGGGGGCATGGGTTTCAAGGAGTTAGCTTTGTTCAATGATGCTCTCTTGGCTAAGCAAACCTGGTGGTTGCTGCATAACCACGATTCTTTGTTGTACAAAGTATTCAAATCGAGATTCTTTCCCAATTGTTCAATTCTTGAAGCTAAGGAAGGTCATGGGGGCTCATACGCTTGGAGGAGTATTTTGAAGGGCAGGGAGGTTATCCGGAGAGGCGCAAGGTGGCGAGTAGGTGGTGGGGAAAATATCAAAATTTGGGGAGACAAATGGCTACCCTCTCTACATACTTCGACAATTCAAAGACCCCTCATGGCAGACTTACAAAATGCTAAGGTCAGCTCCCTTATAAACCCCATCACAAGGCAATGGAAATTCAGTGTGCTCCATAATTCCTTTAGAGCAGAAGAAGTGGAGCTGATACAGAAAATTCCACTCAGCCGAATCAGAGTGAACGACACCCTTTTCTGGCCTTATGTGCAATCGGGTGAATACTCAGTCCGGTCTGGGTATTTCTTCCTCAAAACTGAAGCAATGTCAGACATTCCTTTGAGACAAAATAACACCGAACTGATGAAACCTTTGTTGGAAAAAAATTTGGAAAATGCCCGTGCCTTGCAAAGTCCGAAATTTTCTATGGAGGGCTTGTCGGAATGCAATACCAACAATGAAGAACCTGCAGTGGAGATGTGTGGTACAAGACTCAATCTGTCCCCTCTATTCGCAACATGAAGAGACCGTGCTCCATGCAATCTGGTCTTGCCCGGAACTAGCACTTGTGTGGGAAGAAAACAACCTATGGAATTTCAGGAACCATTTGACATTCTGTGATTTCCCACAGCTGCTACATCATATCCTGGATTCGGACTGCAGTGGAGAGCTTTTTGCTATGCAAGCTTGGACGGTTTGGTTCAGAAGAAATAAGGTCAGAACAGCCCCGCCTGGTTTCCCTTTGAATCTGATTGCACAGAGAGCATATGACGCCCTATTGGAGTTCAGAACAGCTCAGCAAAGATCACGTAATACAAGGCCCTCTGCCCGAACTGTTGCGAGGTGGTCACCCCCTACTGATGGCTGGTATAAAGCTAACTTTGATGCAGCCACTTTCCAGGAGGAGGGAAGAGCAGGTATTGGAATTATTTAGCGCGACAGCAACGGGTTGGCGATGGCGTCTGTATCAGAAAATATCTAGCTCACATCTTCAGTGGTGGAAATGGAAGCCATGGCTGCCATCCGAGCCATTGAACTCTCAGCTGAGCTGGGCTTTGATAGAGTAGTATTTGGGGGCGATTGTCAAGCAATCATGAAGGCACTAACAGACACATCACCGCCTTTAGCAACCTTTGGCTTGCTGATCCAGGATGCTCAGGTCTTGGCTGTTCGGTTTAGTGGGGTTAGGTTCCAATATGCTAGTAGAGATAGTAACAAAGTAGCGCACAACCTTGCTAGATATGCACGCCATATCATAGGTTATTATGTATGGATGGAGGATGTTCCAGTCCATTGTTTAAGTTTTTATCAGGCGGACATGCCTTAATGAAATAAAACCTAAGTCTTCTTTCTCAACAAAAAAAAAAAAAAGTTAATAATAAATAAAAATATAATACCCTAACTTAATGTAACATTCTAACTTACTAATAATTAAATATAACACCCTAATTTAAAGTAATGTTTGTAATTGTATTGTGTTTTAGCCATTAAGAACACATAATATTTTTTTTCCTCATAAAAAAAACACAGATTTTTATATTACACATGAAAAAATAATGAATTTAATAATTGAAACAGTTGAAAACAAAATTAAGAACACCAAATAAAAAATAGTATCAATAATTAAGATGAATTGCATTATCTAAATTTTTTTATAAAAAAAAGCATAAGATTTAAGCAATAATTGAACTACATTAGTATTTAGACCTTCTAGGGTACCACACTCAAAATAATTTCAGAAATAGATAAATAAAGGTACATAAAAGGAAAACAAATATTGTATTGCAATGTAAATGTAAAAAGTTTAGATATGAATTACTCATGTCTAGCCATTTCGATATTGACATTTGTGTTTAGCCATTTGGATATTGATATTAGGGAGGAAATAATCTGCACAATCAATTAAGAACACCAAATCAAAAACATATATCAATAATTAAGATGTACTGCATTATCTAAAATATTTTAAACAAATCATAGAATTTAAGCAATAATTGTAGTATATCAATAGAAAAATAGAAATGCAATAAATAAAAATAAAAAGAAGATAGCTCTTCTCACATAAAGGTAATTCTTCTCACCGAAAATCCAAATCCTTCCTTCTGTAATTCTTCACTTAATTTGGTTTTTTTATTGATTGATTTTAGCATTCTTAAATAGTAGAGTAGAGTTGTAGTAGAGTTTTAGTTCAACTCATTTTCTATAAATACGGAAAAAAAATTGAAGAGAGATGAACTGCAGCATGTCCAAATCTCACAACAAAAAATTATTCCTATAAAAAAAAGTTGTATCAATTATCTAATGATTTTTTTTAACTGTGAAACTTAACGTATAAAAAAGATAATAAAAAAATGAAGAAATTGTGTAATACAATAGAATAAAAAAAAAATTTATATCACAAAATATTAAAAAGAAAAAGTAAAACCGTGTAGAAAAAAAGGTTGATATTAACCAAGCTTTTGTGTTTATCCAAAAAAAAAAAGTGGGGGGGGGGGGGGGGGGGGGGAGGAGGGAATTTAGTGTTTTATTAAAACACTAAAAGTAGTTGAATATAATTTAAAATAGATGTTTATAACAAAATCATATACTATGTTGTTGTTTTTCACGTTGCATTTTTTTTTTTTTTGATTTTTAATCAAATTAAGATTTTATCAACTTAGAAATTATAGGAGAAGAAGATAAGAATATATATTTATATATATATTTAAAAATCTAAAAATTTTTTTGCAGTTTGGCGAAGCCACTTAGCGCAACCACTTGACGCAACCACGGCTTCTAAACCCAACTTTTATTATATAGTATATGATATAATTTCAAGACTTACCTTCTCATCAAGCAGCATCAAATCAACACTCATAAGTTCATTATTTGTTTTAATATTAAGTACTTCTCACATTCTTGTGACTCTAACTCTAATATTCCAATTGTCTTTTTCAGTGTCGATTTCATCCTAGAGATTATTTATTTGATTTTGTCTATCCATTCTAATAAAATAATATAAAAAAATAATTAGCATTTACCTAAAAACAAAATAAATATGAATTGAAAACACTAAAAATTTGGGGAATGCTTGCAATTGGCATATTATACAACCATGTTAGTCAAGAACAGTCCTTCTCACCAAAAAAAAAAAAAAAAAATTCAATATAAAAAAAATCACCATATTCAGGTATGGATTTTTGGATAAATTATATCATTATATATCATACTTCAATATATGTACAATATGGATTCAATATATATTCAATTTGATGGAAAAATTAAAAGTAGAGTCAACAAAAAAGTAGAGAATAGTAGCGCAAAAGAACCGTATGATAGGTATTACTTATGAATTATTTGATATACACACACACACACACACTCCACATTGAAGAATTTTATATGAACAAAAAGTCTAAAACTAATATTAATTGAATAGAATTTTATAAACTAAAATTCTAAACACTACGTTGCTCTAACACTCACTCCTAAGCCAACACAATACCATGTGCTTGTCACGGTAATTTCTTTTATTCTAGCAAAATTGATAATATTGATGCCATGTGAAATTTGATTACATGATGGTACTATTCACATTATTAAGATTCATCCAATTTGTTTTAAAATTTTAAACACTATATTGCAACCTTAGACAAAATAAACTAAAGAAAAGAAAATTAAGCATGATTTTTAGCACCACGTGAAGCAATATTAATTGAATAGAACTTTATCCTTCATTCTTTTAATCAAATTAAGATTTTTATCCACTTAGAAATATAGCAAGTGTAATTCAACTTTAATCAAATTAAGATTTTTATCCACTTATGATGATGTTGAAATTCGTTAGTAAGCTACACAGTCCCCACGCGCTTTAGACCAAACCTGCACAACAAAGAAGAAGAAAGTAGCCTACAGAGAGTATCGGTGTGGTACTGGTCAAAGACCTTCTGAAGGTTAAATTAGAGAAAGTTCACAATTCTAGAGAGCCAGAGCTGGAGTAAATTATGCATACCTTGATTCCTGAGGGTTGCATAGAACTGACTTTGGTTTCTTGGTGAAGAAGAATTTTTCCTTGTGAGGAAGATCCTCATAAAAGTACATATTTTATGGGATCCTTTTCATATGGAGATTTTGTTGACCAGGGTTAATTGTGTAGCGCAAGACATTTCCATTTAGGGTTTCTTGAGGGCTATTTAAGTCATGTGGATGCCATGTGACCTTGCCACCATTCACCTCAAATCCGTCTACTTCCTTATTTGCTCATCGTGGGGAATCCGTCCTCCTTGGATGTGTCTTCCTGTCTCTTTCCATCATTTTGATCGTGCAATACCAAGTTTCGTCGCTACTAGTAGGTTCCGTCAAATGAGACCGTCCTCTTCAATTTATACTCTTCAGTTCCTCACTCCCTGGTTCCATAGCTTTTTTCTGGACGAATCCGTGGAGTGACGGTTTGACCAAACCCTTGGGATATGCATTCTAATTTGATAGGCTATCCTGGTGCCATTAATGCAGCAGGGCACATTGCACATTTTCAGTGGTCAATTGCTTATATCGAAGCATCCCTTCGTCTTCCGTGCCATTCCCTCTATATATATGTAGCTATTTACTATCATTTTTACATTCCTCAGCAAATTCTCAGAGTCACAGCACTACCGTCTACATATTTTTCTGTTGCGTCTTCTTTGTTGCTTTTGGTGTCTGTCTACCTTGTGTGGCCATCCACCATACCGTGCCCATTGCCTCTACGTAGCATTCAACTAATAAGCACTTAGTTGCTTTGTACTAAACTTCCTTTTCTCTTTCTTTTTAATGTTTGCATGCTTGTCGCCTATGTAGACTTGTAGAGTCTTAGGAGTTTATCTGTCACATGTAAGTGATAGATGTCTAGTGAGGCATCGAGTGAGCAATCGTATGTCCGCGAAGGAGCAGGCTACGATGAGGTGTTCCCGTCAGGTTAGGAAGACCCCGGCACCTCTTATGATGACAGGGTTCTGTTTGCCAATTCTTCTGCGGAGGAGGATAAGGATGTGGATGGTTCGGAGAGAGGTTCAGGTGGTGACTTGAATAGCTCAGAAGTAATGTACTTGATCCTCCTGTCCAGTCTGTTGTAGGTCCCGACGGCTTTAGAGAATTTATCCTTCTACCATTATGGACTGTAAATGATTTAAATTCTACTGTCAAGCAAAAACACTTTGAAACACTTAGGGTGAGATATCAAATACCCGACGGCATCTCTATCCGTCTACCCGGTAGATTTGAAAAGTGTTACTATGAGGGCGTCAAGGATGTTGGGGTGTATAAGTAAATGTTTAAGGTGGGACTTAGGTTCCCCTTAAGTGCTCTTCACCGTTGTCTTCTTTAGTACCTTGGGCTTGCTATCACCTAAATCTCTTCGAACGCCTGGAGATTTTTTATTGGTGCAGAAGTTTTGTTTAGGGTTTTGACCAATGAGGAGCGTAGCATGATAGTGGAGGAATTCTTCCATTGCTACCATCCATCAGAAATTAACTAGTCTAAAGGTATGTACAGTTTCCTTCCAATAAAGCCTGTACTTAGGCTAGTGTGTGATACCCCTGACTCCAACAGAAACTGGAAGAGCCGGTTTTTCTTCCTTCATGGTGATGACTGGATATGTCACCCCAGCGATCAAGAGTGCATGTCCGTAGACACAACTTAAGGTATAATGCCTCCGTCCGGTAGGTATCCGTCTGCTATAAATTTTGTTTTTAATGTCTTCGTTGTAGGTCTAATCGTCCCTTTTTCTCGCAGCTTAAGACCATCCAAGGGTGTCCTTGGAGCAGTAGAGCTTTCTAGAGAAAATTTTTGCAATTAAGTTAAAAAAGAGGACGTGGGCAAAGCTTGTTACCTTGGACACGATCCATTGGTATTGCGACGGTCTTGAACCCACAGAAGCTAACCATTGTTATGACAGCTAAGCATACAAACGTGAGTCCGTCGTCCTTTATCTTATTTGATTTTCATGTAATTTACCTAACTTTTTCTTTCCGTCTACCTTGATACAGAAATAGAAGAGGGTAGGAGGAGAGCTTATACAAAGCAGCAGGCTACTGCATGGAAGAAATAAGAGGGGAGCCTTCCCCCTAAGGGAATGGGTCTTGTTAACACGTCCACCAAGAGGAAGCCATCAGAGAAGACTGACCATCCTTCTAAAAAGCCCAAGGTCATGACGGATGCAGCCGTCGGGGTTAAAGTTGAAATAAAGAAGCCTTATACTCTAGCTAGTTTAGGAAGGGGCAAGGGTCTCATGACGAGTGAGGTTCCTGTCACTGAAAAGCTACCCGTCCTCCTCTGTGAGGACCCTCGGTATGCACTTGAGTAGCTTTCGTCCATTATCAAAGCCGACGACTTTGAGGAGTTTAGCAATCATGCAATCGAGGCCATGGGGGAGACGGGTCTATTTAGCATTGCACAGGTAAATGTGTCTGTCCCTTTACTTTTCCGTCAACTCGTCTCCTTACTTTTATAATCATTTTTTGGTTTCTGTAGAGCATGCTAATGATGACGGGGCTCATGGACCGTTGTTTCTCCCATGAAACGGTGCTGGAGCATGTGAGGGTGAAGGCAAAGGTGACGGTGGAGGAGTTGGAGGGGCTGAAAGCCTAGAAGGTGACCCAAGAGAGGAAACTTACCCTGTTAGAGCAAATTCGGGGTGAGCTGGAGAAGCAAATGGAGGTGCTGAGGAAGGTCTTTGAGGACAAGGAGAAATCAGAGACGTCAAGGACCGGTTTCGTCAGGCTAAGGAAGATGCAATACAGGAGTATCGTGATTCTGATGCCTTCCTTGCGGAGCTCGGCGGCTCTTTTGTAGACGGCTTTGATGACTGCTTTCATCAGGTCAAGGCCTCCTTTCCAGAGTTAGATCTATCTCACATTTCCATTGATCCTCAGGCCCAGACTCCAACCCAGCCCGTCTACTCTGAAAGGACCAACAAACTGTTCGCCGATGACCTCGTTGCTGATTCTCAAGGTGACAGGGAGACCGCTGTTGTGGAACAAGCCAAATCCGTTGGGGATGAAGCACGTCACCTTGAAGTGGACCACATGGATGAGAAGGAGGAAGAGATCCCCGTTGCCCAGCAGTAGTTTATTATTAATACCTTTTTTTCTTTTTACTTTGTATATTATCAATTTTTGTTCATTTAAGAGAACATTATTTACTCTTTCTATCACCCTTATTTTTGGGTTTCTGTAAACAATTGCCTGCCATAGGCTGTTTATTTATCATCTCTTGCTTTGTCCATTTATCTTGAATATATATTTTGCACATCAATTTAGTTATCTTGATGTTTCTGTTAGCTCCATGGGATGAAATCCTTAGTTGGACCTGTCCGTTTTTTACCTTTAACGCACCTATTGAATTCGATTGATTAATCTTGAATCACCCCTTGGGGTGCATCCGTCTATGTAGAAATGCAATTTCTCACAACTTTTAACTCACATCTTGAGAGGAATCTGTCCACGTATGGACTTAATATTTTCAACTCACCCCTTGAAATGAACCTGTCGTATAATTTAATGAATATCCTTTTAGGATGAATCCGCCCACTCCATGGACATAATGATGAACCCTTTGGGATGAGCCCGTCCACTTTGGTCTTAATATTATAAAATCACCCATTTGGGATAAGCCCATCCACTTTGGACTTAATAATTTCAAATCACCCATTTGGGATGAGCCCATCCACTTTGGACTTGATAATGATTATGTAGAAATGTAGATAGCATATGTATAGCATTTCTAAATAACTCCTCTTATTGTGATAAACATACATGAAAAAATTGTTCTTAAAAGATAAAAACCTGTCTTTCAGGCTTAAAAGAAACTGTAGATATAAAACTTAACTAAAAAGCGATAAACTGAAAATGAGGAGTATTATTGTCCGTGTTGTCGTCTACTGGTAATACTTATTTAGGTGCTCCGTGTTCCATGGACAATGCAATTTTTTCCCGTCTAGTGTTTCCATGTGGTAAGTTCCCTTCCTATGCCATGCCGTGATCCTGTACGGTCTTTCCCAATTAGGCCTTAGCTTCCCTTGGAAGGTGTCTTTTGTGGCACCTATTACCCTTCTCAGGACAAGATTTTTGACCTAGTAGTCCCTATTTTTGACTTTGGAGTTGTAGTTCTTGGCCATGAGGTCCTGGTACTGTGCTAACCTTTGCTCGACCGTTACTCTGACCTCGTCTACCAAATCAAGCTGCAGGCGCATAGCTTTATTGTTCCTACCCTCATCATGGTTTCCCACTCTGTAGGTTGTAAGTCCTACTTCAGTTAGGATGACTGCTTCGCTCCCAAATGCTAGTCGAAACGGTGTCTCTCCTATAGGCGTCCTTATCGTCATCCTGTACGCCCACAGGACGCTTGAAAATTCTTTCGGCCATATACCCTTTGCACCCTTGAGCCGAGTCTTGATGGTTTTAAGCAAGGATCGGTTCGTGACCTTAACTTGCCCATTGGCTTGGGGGTGGACGGGTGATGAGTAGTGATTCTTGATCCCTAGCTAAAAGCAGAAGTCTCTAAAGGCGTTGTTGTCAAATTGCTTCCTATTGTCTGAGACCAGTACTCTAGGTATACCATACCTGTAGATGATGTTCTTCCATGCGAAGCTTCGTACATTCTTTTCCATGATGGTGGCTAGGGCTTCGGCTTCTACCCACTTGGTAAAGTAGTCTATACCGACTACTAGAAATTT
The DNA here is from genome assembly GCA_033629205.1 of Lithocarpus polystachyus. Taxonomy (NCBI): domain Eukaryota; kingdom Viridiplantae; phylum Streptophyta; class Magnoliopsida; order Fagales; family Fagaceae; genus Lithocarpus; species Lithocarpus polystachyus. Next base: position 16,726,412 of record CM066168.1, on the reverse strand, counting down.
CAACTGTCTAACCGCTGTTGGGAAGGGGCCCATGATATCCAACCCCCATTAAGCGAAAAGCCATAGGGCCGTTATCGGGGTGAGCTCTTCTATCGGTTGCTTGATGAGGTTGCCAAATCTCTAACACTTGTTGCAAGCTTTAGCGTACGCACGGGCATCCTTCTGCATGGTGGGCCAATAGTATCCCTCCCGGATTATCTTGTGCACTGATGACCGTGATCCAGAATGGTTTCCGCAGATTCCTTCGTGGACTTCTCGCATGACATAGTCTGCTTCCTCGGGGATGAGGCACCTCAGGTACGGTCGGGAGAAGCCCCTTTTGTATAGAACGTCTTTAATCAGAACGAAGCAGGCAGCTTGAACCTTCAATTTTCTGGCGACCTCTTTGCCATTGGGAATCACGCCGTCCTTCAGGTAGGAGGTTATTGGTGTCGTCTAATAGCTCTTAGAACCTATCTCCTACACACTGATGTCATCTATCAGTGGTGAGATTTGAACGAAGGATAGTACCTAATTGGGGGTGATTATAAGCTCTGTTGATGTAGCCTTGGCGAGACGGTCGGCTAGCTCGTTCTCCTCCCTAGGGATTTGACCAAACTTTGTTTAGAGGTCACTCACTCGATCCTTCACTTGCTCCGGGTACTTCTTCATACGTTTGCCCTTGCACTCATAGTCACCATTTACTTGGCTCGTGACCACTTGAGAATCACAATATATGGTCACATTTACGGCTCTTGCTGCTTTGGCTAGATCGAGTCCTACTATTAGGGCCTCGTACTTCGTTTCGTTGTTGGTTATAGGGAAGTCGAGTCGGATCATGCATTCGATCATGTTGCCTTTAGGAGAATGGAGCGCTATACCGACTCTGCCTGCCTATTTATTGGACGATCCGTCTGTGTGGATGATCCATTGCGACTGTGCTTCTGCCCCCTGGCCCTCTGTGTTGGTGAATTCTGTGATGAAGTCAGCGACGACCTATCCTTTTATGGATGTTCATGGGCGATACTGTATGTCGAACTCACTCAACTCAGTTGCCTATAGCGCCATTCATCCAGTTGCTTCTGGGCTACTTATTGCCCTCCGTAAAGGTTTGTCTATTAAGACGACCACAATGTGGGCCTGGAAGTATGGCTTGAGTTTACGAGCTGCAATCACTAACGCGAAGGCAAGCTTCTCCATTGGAAGGTACCTTTCTTCTGCACCTCTATAGGCCTGGAAGTACGGCTTGAGTTTACGAGCTGCAGTCACTAACGCGAATGCGAGCTTTTCCATTGAAAGGTACCTTTCTTTCGCACCTCGGAGCACCCTGCTAGTGTAGTACACAGACTTCTGTACCTTATATTCTTCCCTGACTAAGGCTATATCGTCGACGGCCGAGGAGACGGCCAGATAGAGGAATAATTCCTCCTCTAGTTTGGACAGACTCAACAACGGTGGGGATGAGAGGTTTGCTTTCAAGTCTTTGAACGCTTGCTGACATTCAACCGTCCATTCAAACGACTTCTTCAACGTGCGGAAGAAAGGTAGGCACTTATCCGTTGCTTTTGGGACGAACTTGTTTAGTGTAGCAACCTTACTGTTTAGGATTTGTACTTCCTTGATGTTTGTTGGCAGCATCATCTCCATTATTGCCCATATCTTGTCTAGGTTAACCTTAATGCCTCTTTGGGACACAATGAATCCCATAAATTTCCCTACTGTCACCCCAAACGCACATTTGCTTGGATTCAGCTTCATGTTATAAGACTGAAGGGTGTCAAAGGTCTCTTGGAGGTCGTTCAAATGATCGCCCTCTCGTATGCTCTTTAGTAGCATGTCGTCTACGTAAACTTGCATATGCCTCCCAATCTGATTTGCGAACATTTTGTCCATTAGTCTTTGATATGTGGCGCCTGCATTCTTGAGCCTGAATGACATCACATTATAGTAGAAGAGTCCCTAGCTGGTGACAAATGAAGTCTTCTTTTGGTCGGCCTCGTCTAGCTTGATTTGGTTATATCCAAAGAATGCATCCATGAAGCTTCGCAATCGGTGTCTTGCAGTTGAATCCACCAAAATGTCAATCAGCGGAAGTGGGTAGCTGTCCTTGGAGCACGCCCTATTTAGTTCTGTGAAGTCTACACACATCCTCTACTTTCCATTGGCCTTTTTAACCATCACCACATTGGCCAACCAGTCGGGATAGTATACTCTTCGACTTTGGTCTTGTCCCGTTCTTGCGCGAACACTTGTTTCTTTTGACGGATTGGAAAGAAGGAAGGCGATGCATTTAACTTGTGGACTATGATCGAATGGCCAATTTTGAGCATGCCCTCATGGTCCAAGCGAACACGTCCTAATTCTCCCTCAGAAATGTTGTGAGTGCCTAACGAATCGGCGGGCTAACCAGAGTACCAACGCTGGTCGTTTGTTCAAGCCTAGCATCGTCTAAGATTACCTTTTCCAATCCTTCTACTGGTTCTGCCACTGTCTGCTATTCTTCTATACACATAGTTTGTAAATGGTCCTTCATTGCTAGCATGGCAATGTAGCACTCGTGCGCCGCCACTTGATCTCCCTATACTTCTCCCATTCCGTACTTAGTTGGGAACTTGATCATCAAGTGGTAAGTTGAAGTTACGGTCTTCCATAAGTTAAAAGTAGGACAGCCCAGGGTGGCATTGTAGGTAGACGAACAATCGACAACCAAGAAGGAGACATCCTTAGTAATCTGCTGAGGGTAGTCACCAACTGTTACGGGCAAAGTGACCGCATTGAGGGGATATACTCTTGTTCCTCCGAATCCAACAACGGGTGCGTTAGTTGGAACTAGCCGTTCCCTCTCAATCCTCATCTGCTGGAACGCCGGGTAGTAGAAGATATCAGCAGAGCTCCTGTTGTCTATAAGAACCTGGTGAATGTTGTAATCCCTAACCCGTATGCTAACCACAAGCGCATCATCGTGCGGGTGGTGGAGATGCCTGGCATCTTCCTCTGTGAACTCAATGATAGGGTTGTCGATCCGTGCCATCTTCAGGATGAAGCCTATCAACTGGATGTTCTAAACCATCATTAGGTAGCTTTTCCATGCCTTCTTAGACGAACTGGATGCTGTGGTTCCCCTTATGATCATCCTTATGTCTCCTAGCGGGGGTCTGGGATGCTCGTTTTCTCTCTGGGCAGGTTGCTCTTGGGGGCGATCTATCCCTTCCTTACCGATGAATCTTTGCAACTTCCTTTACCTGATGAGAGCTTTTATTTTCTGCTTTAAGTTATAACAGTTGGATGTATCATGATCGTGATCACGATGGAAACAGCAGTACTTGTCTCTGGACCTTTTGCTAGGGTCTCCCTTCAACTTACCAGGGAAGGTCAGGGCTCCTTCGTCCTTGATTTGCATTAGGACTTGATCAATAGGGGTGTTCAGCGGGGTGAAGCTTGTGAATCTTCCAGTGGGGGGCTTAGAGTGTCTATCTTCCCTTCTTTCTCCTGTCCTTGCTATCTTTCGTCCCTTGTCTTGTTGTGCTTCCTCTTGTCTTTCTCTCTTCTTAGGCTTTTCTTCGTGAGCGAGCAGTGCGTCTTCCGCGTTCATATACTTTGTAGCCCTGTAGAGTACATTTGACATTGTTTTTGCGTTCATATACTTTGTAGTTATGAGTATCTTGTCGTCGACTTTGTTAATTAAGAGCGCCTCCTTGTTAAAGCGAGTTCTGTAAGACCTCAGTGTTTCGTCCTCCTGTTGTCTGATGCTTATTAGGCATGCAGTGGACTTCTTATACCTCTGCCTCCCTATAAAGTGTGAGGTAAACTGTGCGCTCAGCTCCTTGAAAAAACTGATGGAGTTAGGCGTCAGCTGGCTAAACAATTCCCTTGTAGAACCCTTTAGTGTGGTTTGGAAGGCCCAACACATGATCTCTTTTGCCACGCTCTGCAAATGCATGAGGATTTTGAACGACTCTAAGTGGTCTAAAGGATCCATTGATCCATTGTAGGATTCTATATATGGCAAACAGAACTTTGGTGGTAGGGGGAATGAAGTGACAGATACGGTAAAAGGCGAATTTGTCCTGTGGACCAATTCATCAAGGTCGCTTGACACCCGTCCTCTAAGGGCATTCATCATGAAGTCCATCCTCTCCTTCATTATGTATATCTCCGCGACTATATATGGAGGTGTTGTTCCATGACGGATGGGCGGCTCGTGTCTTGCCGCTCCTGTCTGCTTGGGGCATTGTTGCCTTCTGGTCCTTCTCGGTTCCTTCTTTTAGCGCTATCACCCTCTTGCTCCTCTTCTTGACTGTTGGGCCTAGTATCCCTTTGTTGCAGTTACTCCTTCAGGTCATGGTTCTGCTTGGTCAGTCGTTCTACCACCGCAGCTAGTGTCTGCACTTGTCTTTCAAGGGCGGCGGCACGTGGTTCTTCGTTGGTGTTGGTTGCCATCGAACAAGTAAGTACCATGCAACTTTTTGTTTGGGAAGTAATAGCAATCTAATCTCTCTTTTCCATAGACAGTGCCAACTAATGATGTTGAAGTTCGTTAGTAAGCTACACAGTCCCCACGCGCTTTAGACCAAACTTGCATAACAAAGAAGAAGAAAGTAGCCTACAGAGAGTACCGGTGTGGTATCGGCCAAAGACCAACGAAGGTTAAATTGGAGAATGTTCACAACTATAGAGAGCGAGAGCTGGTGTAAATTGTGCGTACCTTGATTCTTGAGGGTTTTGGGTCTTTTATAGTAGCGTAGAACCGACTTTGGTTTCTTGGCGAAAAGGAATTTTTCCTTGTAAGGAAGATCCTCATAAATGTACATATTTTATGGGATCCTTTTCATATGGAGATTTTGTTAACCAGGGTTAATCGTGAAGTGCAAAACATTTCCATTTAGGGTGTCTTGAGGGCTACTTAAGTCATGTGGATGCCATGTAACCTTGCCACCGTTCACCTCAAATCTGTCTACTTCCTTATCTGCCCATCGTGGGGAATCCATCCTCCTTGGATGTGTCCTCTTGTTTGCTTCCATCATTTTGATCGTGCACAACCAAGTTCCGTCACTACTGGCAGGTTCCGTCAAATGAGACTGTCCTCTTCAATTTTATACTCTTCAACTTAAAAATTATAGTTGAAGGAAAATTATATTCACTTAGAAATTATAGTTAAAGAAAATTTATATATATTTTTTCTTAAAATCTAAAAATCTAAGAAAATTTCTGCAATTTGGTGTTGCTACTTAGCACAACCACGACGTCTAACCTCAACTTTTATTATATATATAATATGATATATAAAAAACATTTTTACAAATAGAAAATTATACTAATCACAATTATAATCTTTACTTAAAACATATCTTTAACATGATTTATTATATAATATATAAAAAAACGTTTTTAAAAAACGTTTTTACTTAAAACGTTTCATCTAGTCAATTATATAGGCAAATATTTTCTTTTATTAGGTCATTTGTATTATCGATTAAATTATACTACTCACAATTAATATTCGTTATAGATTTTAAATTAAATTATTTTTTTAAATAAATTAAAAATTATGCTTTAGAGTATAGTAATATTTTTAAAAAACATAAAATATATGCAAATAAATTAATTTTAGATGAAACAAATAATTAATATCAATTTTATATGCGTCAATATGTACAATACAATATAAGAGAAATATAAAAATAAAAATATTAAATGAAAAGTTTTCTTTTGTTTATCGATGACAAAGTAGAACGTATCCCAAAATTTTAACTCTAAAAATAGTAGAATATTTTACTTCAATGGAAAAATAATGAAACTGCATTTCTTTATCCCAAACTCTCAAAATATAACACGAAGATAAGTTGATTATCGGAAAAGAAAAAAAAAAAAAAAAAACTTTACTAAAGAAATTTATTTACATATTTTTGGAAATATACACTTTAAGTTATCATAAATAATGAGAGATATATATATATATATATATATGAAAATAAATTTGAATATTAAACAAATGTTAATACTTTAAATGAGAAGTGAGTGTTTATATATTTTTGTTGTAAAAAAAAAAAAAAATTGAAGGAAGGTCGTTAAGTAAAATTATCACTTAACTTAATTTAAAAATTAAAAAAAAAAGTAGGAGGCCCCCTCCATCTACCTTTGAGAGTTAATTTTTGGGAGATTTCTTTGAAATAATTTTCAACTTCATTAATATATAATATATTAAATTCGAAGCACAAATAGATTTGAAATCAAATTCAAATTAACTTCTAATTATAGTTTAATTTTGTTAAGAATTTCTAAACTCAATGATATATGGGAACAACTGAATTGACAAGTGATTATGTAATTTTGTTAATGTGAATTGCAAAACTTCTGACATGACTTCTTCCCACGTTTTGTCTTGTCCTCACACAAAATTCCGAATTCCGTGTCATTCGACTCATTTCCATCGTCTGTCACATTTAACAAGTAGACACTCATAATTCCTTATATGCATTTGGATTGATTTCATTAACTTATCTTTTTGAAAGGGAGATTTCTTAAACTTAAATGATTACGTGAGGTATAACTAGTTTAATCGGTAAATTCTATCGTTGTTGAGTAAGAAATCTGAGATTTAAACTCGTCTACATAAAAAATTAATTGATATTTTGGTATAATAATAAATAACAATTATCATAAGGAGAATGTCAAAAATTGAAATGCATTGTACATGTATAAAAATAAATTTAAATCATTATAGAATCCAAATTTCTTTGTCTTTAAAGAATTCATCATGTATGATTAGTTATTGTTTCAAGTTTTTGGATGTGAAATATTTTGAAAAATGTCTACAATTTTATATCATATATTCACATTTACACACTATATAAAAGAGTGAAAATAATTTTAATCCGTGTGGATACTGTTAAATGTAAAACAATCAAATTAAGTTCTAATTGTAAAAACTTAAGTCTAAAACTGTGCAACTCATAACCCTTTTAGCTACTTAAAAAAAAGGGTAAGAGTCTGAAAGAGAAAATGACATTGAATGTAGGAGGATTTAACTTTTAACCACTCACTGTAACAAACGTTTGAATCTCAAAGTTCAAAATCAAATAATGGAAGCCTAAAGAACTCAATAATGAAACAATCAGGAATCTCATTGTCAATTTGTCATTAGGGAACAAATTTTGACCAGGCAACTTAAGCTGTGAGTGGATGAGTTGGCTTTCAGTCCCTTTTTGGAGAAAACACTAACATGATTAAGTCACTAAAAAAGGAAATCTCATCCTCTGAATCTGATAAAGCTATAGCTAGTGACATTCATAATAGCATTTATCTTAGCCCCTTCTTGATGGAGATGGCTGTGATGTTTAATGCCAAATATTGGCATGGTGCGAGGGCATATTATCTAGGATTTAGAGGGAAATATTTTCTACACTATGGAAAAAAGATAAAGAGGCTAATTAAAACTGTTCACTTTTTGACATTTCTGGAAAAATATTCCACCTGTAACAAGGACACATTCATTCATGAAGATTTCTACCTAGCTAGATACTTCACAAGTACCTGTCCAAAGAAAAAGAAAAGAAACTAGATAAAAAGAGCACATTAGGTTTATCACATTTCTAATCATGATGTAGGTCCATTCATAACCTTATCCATCGACGTCCATCCAATTCAAAATTTCAAATCCTAGGCATGAATTTTCGTGATATATAATCTGATCTTTTCGATTCTTTTTTCCATATGATTTATAGCCTTGCATGTTCAAACTGGCTAAAACGTGTAGAGGATATATACCTACATACATAGGCAGAGTTAGAGGGTGCCAAGGGGGGCCATGGCTCTCCTAGCTTTTGAAATTTTCCATTAATTCATTTACATTTTGTATTTAATCTAAAAATTACACAAAAATGTATTCACTGGCCTCCTCTGAGAAAACTTCTTAGGTCCGCGACTGCCTACGTATATAAGCACAGCATAGGGATAGTATGACAACAAGTATATATAATATAAATTAAGTAAAATATAAAATAATATATTGGGTCAAACTGGACTAAGGGCCAAGGAAAACATAACCCTTTATCTAACAATTATTATAAAGCTACACTATATGTGCCTATTAGTCCAGCAGGATTAACATTGAAATTGAGTGGCGTGTCAGCTCAATTAACCAGTTATGCTTGGCAAATGCCAATGCAATGAGCCAGGCCTGAGTGTGCGTTTGGGAAATGTTAATTTTTTTTTCTTTTTGCATTTTGTTTCAGTTTCAGTTTTGATTTTATTTTATTTTTATGAATAATTCAACTTTTATTTTATTTTTATAAATTAAATTAGCTTTTAGCTCTCTGTAATACATTTAAACATAAAAGATACAAAAAGTTATATATTTAATAAATACTATGCAAATAATTTACAGAAGATGAACAATTCTCAAACAAATAATCACATCATAAAAGCGAGGGAAAGTCCCCTGAAAATTGACTAAAATATAATCCCACTTTTTATCAGGACAAGATATATTACAGGCCTAAACAACGCCATCCAATTTTTACAGGCCATGCCATGGACAAGATACCATTGCATCAGAATTTTAGGTTTGGAGTGCAAGCTGATGCCATGTTTTTAGGGTATTGCATAGAAATTTTGGCATCCTAGAAAAATCTCTCCGACACTTTATTCCCACAATGTTCAAGCACATGATGCAATTTCTTTACCTTCTTTCTAATTTTTCTAATTCAAAAAGTGGGAAAAGAAAACTTGGAGATGCAACATCCAAAATATTTATATTGTGACATTGCATGATTTTACTGGTGCCATATTATAGGTGACATCATACTACAGTATATGGATAGTATTGCATCTAGCTTTATTTATTCAAGCATATTGAAAATAGAGTTTACTTTTTAATATGTTAAATAGTATATGATGATGCCAAAAATCGTCTTGACAGAATCTCCAAAACAGAAACAAAGAAGACCTTACAGAGAGTATCGGTGTAGTACCAGCCAAATAACCTCCGAAGGTTAAGTTAGAGAGAATTTCTACAACTCTAGAGTGCCAGAGTTGAGAAAAATTACACATACCTTGATTTGTGAGGGCTTTGGAGTTTTTATAGTGGTGCAGAGCTGACCTTAGATTTTTGGTGGAGAAGGCATTTCCTTGTGGAGAAAATTCTCATTATTACTCGCGTTTTATGGGATCCTTTCTTTATAGGGATTCCTCTAATCATGGTTGGGCGTAGTACGCAAGATATTCCATAATAGGATTCTTAGAGACTACTCATGCCACTTAGGTGCCACGCGGCTCCATCAAGCCATCTCCCTTGGACCCGTCTACTTTAAGGAGTCCCATCCGTCGCCTTGCCTCTTCGTCTAGGTCATAAGCCCGTCCACTAGTTCTTTGGTAGGTAGAGTGCTTAGGCCGCCTCTTTTGGCAACTCCGTCACTAATGTCTACCCTATTATTTTTGTCCGTCTGCTTAGGGATTTTATCCCTATCAGTATACATGCTTAAAATAATTTTATTGGAATTCATATATATATATATATATATATATATATATCTTAATTAAAATGGTAATTAGGAGATGGTATCTTTCTCAACAAAAAAAAAAAAAAAAATTAGGAGATGGTATTTCTTATGGATGAGTTAAATTGCGCATAGAAAGTAAAAGTTCTCTCTCTCTCTCTCTCTCTCTCTCTCTCTCTCTCTCTCTCTCTCTCTCTCTCTCTCTCTCTCTCTCTCTCTCTCTCTCTCTCTCTCAATATCGCTAATCAGCTACCATGCATAGCAAACCAAGGAGTACTGTCTTCTTTTCCTTTGGATAAGAATTAGTGCTTAATTAGGTCGGTATATAGATAAGTCTAAACCAAGGAGTACTGCTTTTTTCCTTTGGATAAGAATTACTGCTTAATTAGGCTTGTAGTTGACCAATCCTTTCATTTTCCCTCGCTCTCAGAACTTTATATTTAAATTATGAATGTTGATTTGAAATTTGGTGTTAATTAATATAACATTATACATAGAGCATGAAATGAATGGCCAAGTACATAGGTGATGACAGAACCCATTACATGATTATCATTTCACAAAAGAATGAATTATTAATTTAGTGGGTGCTGATTCGAACATTGATTCGTGTCTTGTTAGGTGCCTCCTATTGATAGGACAAAAGATTAAACAGTGCTTTGAAAGAAAACCAAGGTGCGGATATTTGGTATATTGAACTAAAATTATGTGGAGAATCGATGTTGCATTATCATTTCAAAGGTTAGTGATTTCCATGCAGGTTAACCATATCTCAAGTGGCATCTATATGCTATAGACAAATCATTCAAAAAGTGGCTCTAAAGCTGTTGTCATTACCAAAAAAAAAAAAAACTGCTTATGTTACCAAATGGAACATGGAGTTTTTAATACTCTTAATCTTGGATTTTAAAGTAGGGTTTAATACATATTCAAAATTTTCTTAAGGGCACAGGTTGCTTTGATTGGATCCTATCCAAGTAGTATTTTCAGGTGTTCAAATGTGTAATAATTCATCCAACTTATGAATGTGACTTGCACTATGTACAAGTGTAATTTTGCACCACTTGCACCTTGACTCTAATTGGGGCTGCTTCTGCTCAGAATTCCAACGATTGGAAACAAAGAAATTGGAACAATGATGTGCATAATGACTTCATTTCTTCGCTATCTTCTATGGATTCAGTGATAGTGAATTGACAAGTTTTAGTGGGAATTCTTTTATTAGCTCCATTTCCAAGTTGACAATTTTGATTTAGGACAAAGTTAACCATATAATGAAATAAGAGGAAAGTAAGTTTCCTAGGAGGAATGAGAAATGCAATCATGTTACAATGAGTAGTGGGTGTTATACAGCCGACAAGGCCAAAACAAAAAATGTAGTGGGTGTAGAGTAAGGTTGGTGACTAATTTGAATTTGCTATGAACTATCCCAGCTACCCACTTTCTTTAGAAAGTTAACATAGCTTTTGGCCTCGGAGCCGGAAACTTCGCTCATAAAGGGTAAAATTAAATAGTTCTAATTATTTTGATTTCTAAAAATATATATCAGCATAAAGCACTCTTAAATTATTAAAAATGTACTATTATTAAAATTATTTGAAAAAATTATACTTTTTCACCTTAAACTATGTATTATGATCCTTGTTAAGTAATCTGTATGATAAATTATATCAACTTCACGGTTTGAATCCTTTCCCCCTTCTCTAGATTCTCAAACACTTTGTATATGGAAATATGCCAATTAATTTACAAGGCTCTTGATAATTAAACTATATTGACACTTCTAATATAAGAGTTATGACAAAATTAAACTCATTATACCGTATTTTTAAAAATGACACCACCCCAAATACTCAAAATAGTCAGCACTCTGTTTTATACCTTTTTGGCTGGCCAAACTTAGTCAACAATATAACAAACAAAAATATTTATTTCCAAAGAAAATTTTATTAAAAATAATTTTCACATAACTTATACATTTCCAATAATTAGACACCCTACCACTCTTTAAGTCATATAGAAAGTTTATTTATTTGAAAATATATTAAGTTTATAAATTATTACACCTACTAAGAAATATCTATTACAACACTTTTAAAGAGCAATAATTATTCATTATTTTAAAAAATAGATATTCATAAGGAATGATTATTTTTTGTAATAAAAATATGATCAAACTACAGAATAGCTAAACCATAAGAATAACTAATATATAACAATGTTTATTACAGTCTACCAAATATGTCCTTAATGTTTATGCGAAGCTTAGCACAAATATGATATTTTTTTTATTGAGAAACGGGCGGTCTAGATTAAGCCTAGAAATGCTCTATATCTAATCTGTGATTGTTTTTCGTAATCTTCCATTAAGTTTTCCATACAACGATGACCAAATTGATTTATGCTTTAGTGTCCTTCTTGCCGAGAAAATGGGGAACAAGAACAAAACCTTGAAATCTCACACCATTTGCTTACATCTCACCCACTCGAATGTAAATTTTAAGGTTTTATTATAAATATTAGGATAAGATACTATTTTTGTCCTTAAATTTTAATAAAAATTTGTTCTTCGTCTCTAAACTTTTAAATTTTTTTTTTTTTAATTTCTAAACTTTGTAAAAAGTTTTTTCAATAGTTTAGAGACAAAAATAGGGATAAAAAAAAACTTTTTTTAATAGGTTAGAGATAAAAAATAAATTTTTAATAAAGTTTAAAGACATAAATAAAATATTTTTAATAGTTTAGGAATGAAAGATGAATTTTTCAATAGTTTAGGAGCAAAAAAGAACTTCTTAACATTTAGGGATGAATTTTTTTTTTAATAAAATTTATGGACCAAAATAGAATTTTAAAATTTACATTTTATAATAACTTCTGTAACATTTTAAAATTAAAATTTAAAATAAAACCTAAGGGCATCTCACCTACTCGAATATAATAACTTCTATTACATTTTAAAATAGTATTTTAAGGTTCCAATATACGTATACCCTTCTGTTTTGTTTTAGTCACTAAAAGAATTTTATAATTCAACGTTCTTATAAGAACGTTGAATTATAAAATTCTTTGGAACAACGTTCTTAACTTCTGTTATCTTTTAGTGACTGACACAAAATCAGAAGAGTATACGTATAATAGAACTCGATTTAGATTTAGCTAAACAAAAACCTGCAAATCTTTATACGTACGTCCTTGAGTTCATGACGAAGAACTTTAAAATTCATTAGAAAATTAGTAAAATCTTAAAATTTTTAAAATGTGAGTTGTTATTTTCTTTTGTACGATGCATGGCTAGTTATACTGTTATGGGGTTCGAAACCTATTTTCCAAGTAATTAGAGTATTCCAAAATATGCCTTAATTAGTATGCTACCATAGAAAGAGACCATTTTAATTACTAATAAAAGAAAAAACCCTATTTTAACTAAGGGATTTCTGATTCCAAAAATAAATAGATAAATAAATAAATACTTAGAAAAAAAATTGAATCTCAAAAAATAAGGCGAAAACATAAAAAATTCATAATTAACAAAAACTCAATGCCATATTTTGTCTTACTTCATAAAAGACATGCACGTGTGTCTATATATATATATATATATATATATATAAAGTTAAAGTTTAAAGAAAATTCAATTAGATTTGATTTCAATTGGAGTATAATTTTGCGTCATATTTCTTATCAAAGTGAACTGTTAAATCGTTTAGATCCCTGTAAAACTAGATTGTTTAACCTAATTAATTAACCAAGTGAATACTTAGGTTTATTATTCAGATCTAGGTTAAAACAATAACAATCATATCAAGTAAAACAGCGAAAAAATAAAGAACACAATGATATGATGACCTAGGAAAACCAAACCGGTAAAAAACCTGGGGAGGATTTAACCTAGTTATCCTCAAGGTAAAACAGCAAATCCACTAGAAAGAATTGAAGTTTACACAATAGCGACTTAGACCACTAACATCCTATTGCTACCTCATGTAGGAAACTTACTACCATGACCACGTGACAGCTCCGAGACCACGGACTCCTTCTTTCCTTGGCCTTTGCAACAACATAAGCTCACCTGCTTGTGACTTTGAGACTCCACTAAAAGGTTTTGGATCTCCTTAAATGTTGATCTTGTATGCAACAACTTCTAGAACACCGGATCTTGAGATTCTTCAAGGAATAACACCGGTGGAAGACTTTAGAGAGCTTTTGGGTATAAAACCCTAGATTTACAAAAGAGGCACAAGATGCACTCTAATCTCTCTAAAAAACTCTGAAAACTCTACCTAGGGTTAGCTTATAATGTCCTTTAAATACTGGAAAAAACGGCTCGCGATTTGGGCTTCAAACGAATAAGTTATGGCCTTTTTACGTTTGCTGGTTTTGTTAATACACGAATTTCGATCGATCAAGCACCAATCGAGTACCAATCGAACAGAATAGATTGTAACTCATTTTTATTCATCCCGAACTTGAGTTTTTTGCCTTGGGCTTCAATGTAGACCATTATAAACTAATAAGACTTAGTTTTTGTCATGGTTTGCCAACATTACAAACTCAAAACCTAACAATCTCCCCCTTTGGCAATCCGTGACAAAACACAAATACAACATAATGCCCAAATACAATAAAATGTCCAAATACATCACAAATCCCAATCTAATACTCCTAACCTAGAAGTTGCCAAGAAGAGGTAGAAGGTCTGGATTAGAATGCACCTGTCTTTCCTGAAACACTCAACAAACACATCATCGCATGTGTAGAAAGAAAGACATATAAACAATAATATGAAACAGAATATAAAAACAAAAATAAATTCTAACTCTCCCCCTAAGTTAGATACATCAAAAAGTTTTTATATTCTCCCCCTAAACAAGACAAACAGGATTCCCACATTTCATCTATTTCTCCCCCTTTTTGTCACGTATTGACAAAGACAACTCAAACAAAGAGTAAACATGAGAGAAAAAAGAGAACCAAGGGAACATAAAACAGATTAGTTCTATAGAAAAAAAAGATAACTCCCCCTATAAAGAGCAACAACTCCCCCTATGAACAACAAAGGCTTAAAAAAAAAACTTTTCTCCCCCTATAAAAATAGGAAAAACAAAACAAGTTTTGGCAAAAAACAGTTTTGGGGAAAATTTAGGAGGTGGGGATAAATAAAAAACACACAAACCTAAAAAAAAAGTTGAGGATACACATAAAAAAAATATTCTCTCTTTCAATAAATGCAAACTTGACATTATGTGACCCATAAACAGTTGCATGAGTAGAGAAAATATTTGCACATTTTTTTTTTTTTTGAGAAAGAAACTTGAGTTTTTATTTTATTAAGGCATGTCCGCCTGATAAAAACTTAAACAATGGACTGGAACATCCTCCATCCATACATAATAACCTGTGATATGGCGTGCATATCTAGCAAGGTTGTGAGCTACTTTGTTACTTTCTCTACCAGCATATTGGAACCTAACCCCCCTAAACTGATTAGCCAAGACCTGAGCATCCCGGATCAACAAGCCAGAAGTTGCGAAAGATAGTGATGTGTCTGTTAGTGCCTTCATGACTGTTTGACTATCGCCCTCAAACACTACTCTGTCAAAACCCAGCTCGGTAGAGAGTTCAATAGCACGGATGGCAGCCAAGGCTTCCATTTCCACCACTGAAGACGTGAGCTGGAGATTTTGAGATGCAAACGCCATAACCAACCCATTGCAGTCGCGCCAAATGATTCCAATTCCTGCTCTTCCCTCCTCCTGGAACGTGGCTACATCAAAATTTGCTTTATACCAGCCAACAGGAGGGGGTGACCACCTCGCGACAGTTTGAACAGAGGGCCTTGTATTGCGTGGCCTTTGCTGAGCTGTTCTGTACTCCAACAAGGCGTCATATGCTCTCTGTGCAATTAGATTCAGCGGAAAACCCGGCGGGGCCGTTCTGACCTTATTCTTCTGAACCAAACTGTCCAAGCTTGCATAGCAAAAAGCTCACCATTGCAGTCCGAATCAAGGTCATGATGGAGCAGCTGTGGGAAATCACGGAAAGTTAATTGGTTCCTGAAATTCCATAGGTTGTTATCTTCCCACACCAGTGCTAGCTCCGGGCATGACCAGATTGCATGGAGCACAGTCTCTTCATGTTGCGAATAGAGGGGACAGAGTGAGTTTTGTACCACACATCTCCGCTGCAGATTCTTCATCGTTGGAATTGCATTCCGACAAGCCTTCCATAGAAAATTTCGGACTTTGCCAGGAACTGACATTTTCCAGATTTTTTTTCCACAAAGGTTACAACATTTCGGTATCATTTTGTCTCAAAGGAAAGAATGATGTTGCTTCAGTCTTGAGGAAGAAATACCCAGACCTGACCGAGTACTCACCCGATTGCACATAAGGCCAGAATAGGGAGTCGTTGGCACTGATTCGGCTGAGTGGAATTTTCTGTATCAGCTCCACATCTTCTACTCTAAAGGAATTATGGAGCACATTGTATTTCCATTGCCGTGTGATAGGGATTATGAGGGAGCTGACCTTTGCATTTTGTAAATCTGCCGTGAGGGGGCCTTGAATTGTCGGAGTATGTAGAGAGGGAAGCCACTTGTCTCCCCAAATTTTGATATTCTCTCCATCACCAACTTGCCACCTTTCCCCCCTCCGCATAACCTCCCTGCCCTTCAAAATACTCCTCCATGCATATGAGCCCCCATGACCTTCCTTAGCTTCAAGAATTGAACAATTGGGAAAGAATCTCGATTTGAATACTTTGTACAGCAAAGAATCGTGGTTATGCAGCAGCCTCCAAGTTTGCTTAGCCAAGAGAGCGTCGTTGAACAAAGCTAACTCCTTGAAGCCCATACCACCTTCGGATTTTGGTTTACACATCTCCTCCCAACTAACCCAATGAATTTTCCTCCGGTCACCCCTTTGGCCCCACCAAAACCTTCGGATGAGCTTTTCTATTTCATCACAGAGGCCCATTGGGAGCTTGAAACAACTCATTGTGAATGTGGGAATTGCTTGCACCACCGCCTTGATTAGCACTTCCCTACCCGCTTGAGAGAGCAATTTTTCTTCCCAACCTTGTAACTTCCTCCACACCCTCTCCTTTATATAATCAAAACTCGCCTTTTTATTTCTCCCCACTAATGTTGGTAAACCAAGATATTTGTCATAATGCATAATTTCCGGCACTCCCAAAGCTTCCTTAATTTCTCTCCTCATGTCCTCTGTAGTTGACTTGCTAAAAAAGATGGAAGTTTTGCCTCGATTAATTTTTTGTCCCGACAAACTTTCATAGAGAGCCAAAATATCCAGCAATTTTTGGCATTCACTCCTATTAGACCTGCAAAACAAAATGCTATCATCTGCAAAGAGCAAATGGGTTAGTTTAGGACCTCCCCTATTTAGGGAAAAACCATGGATGAAACCCTCCCTTTCCGCCTTGACAATAAGACTATTAAGTCCTTCCGTACACAATAAAAATAGGAAAGGAGATAAAGGGTCCCCTTGGCGAATACCCCTTGAAGGTTGAAACATCCCTTGTGGCTCCCCATTTACAAGCACAGAGTAAGACACTGTTTTAACACAAATCATCATGAGAGTAATCCATTGTTCATTGAAACCCATCTTTCTCATCACTTCCTCCAAAAAACTCCACTCCACTCTGTCATATGCCTTACTCATATCCAATTTCACCGCCATAAAACCAGATTTGCTTGATTTATGGATATTCATGCTATGCAAAGTTTCGAAAGCAACAAGAATATTATCTGAATTAAACGGTTTTTTGTGAAAGCACTTTGGTGTTTGGTTATTATGGAAGGTAAAATTTTCTTTAACCTATTTGCAAAAACTTTTGAAAAAATTTTATAAAGTACATTGCATAGGCTAATAGGGCGGTAATCTGTGGTAGCCAAGGGGTTTTTTGTCTTTGGGATTAAAGTTATGAAGGTATGGTTTAGGGGATGGGGTATAGTGGCCGAATTTAGCATGGACAAAATTGTTTTGGAAACATCATCACCAACTAAACTCCAAAAATTTTGATAGAAAAGAGGGGGCATACCGTCAGGACCAGGAGCTTTTAGTGGAGCCATTTGTTTGAGTGCTACCTCAACCTCCACCTCCGTAAATTCTTGCATGAGCATGGCATTCATTTCGTCAGTGACACTTTTTTCCATGTGGATCAAGGCTGTCTCCTCCAACCTTGGGTTTGAAGAGGCAAAGAGTTGCTGGTAGGACTCAATGAAAGTCTCGGCTATGTCATTTGGTTGAGTTACCCAATCACCCAAGGAGTTTTGTATACCCATAATCTGATTCCTCCGATACCTTTGGTTGCAAGACTATGGAAGTATTTAGAGTTCATATCTCCACCCACCAACCAAAAAGATTTTGCACGCTGCCTCCACATTATATTTTCTTTTATTAACAGTTCGTTAATCTCCCTTTTCAGCTCTCTAACCCGAAGATTGCACCCTAAATGCCTTGCAGCCACTTCTGCCTTAGCCAACCATTTTCTTTTCTCCACAATATTCTTCCTGACATGTCCGAATTTCCTCCTACTCCATTGTGTAAGCTCTATTCCGCATTTCTCTATTTTTTTCAATACTTGAGCCTTAGCCTCATAGCTGGAAGTATCTCTCCATACCACTTCAATTACCTGACCACATCCTTTATCTGACAACCACATTTCTTCAAAATGGAAAGGCCTAGACAAAAGGGGGGGTGGTATGTCACTTGGGGTGATCCATAAAGGATAATGGTCTGATGTTGTGCATGTAAG
The DNA here is from genome assembly GCA_033629205.1 of Lithocarpus polystachyus. Lineage (NCBI taxonomy): Eukaryota > Viridiplantae > Streptophyta > Magnoliopsida > Fagales > Fagaceae > Lithocarpus > Lithocarpus polystachyus. The sequence goes on along the minus strand of CM066168.1, from coordinate 16,708,161 downwards.
ATGAGTAACCTTCGTTCCTGCAAATCTGGTGAGCCACTTTGGAGTACAAAGGGCTCTATCTAACCTTTCCCATATCGAATACCCATTTCTGTAAAGTTTGCTCCAAGTAAATTTTGAGCCTCCATACCCTAAGTCAATAAAGCCACAAGCATCAATTGCGTCACGAAAGAGTTGCATTTGATTATTGCTTCTCCTATTCCCACCCAATTTTTCACCACTTCGAACCAACTCATTGAAATCCCCCGCGCACAACCATGGTAATCTAAATTTCTGGTTTAAGTTTCTAAGCAAGTCCCAAGATTCCACCCTCTTCTGCGTGTCGGGTTCACCATAGAATCCAATGAATCTCCACTCATTTTCTTTGTTTTTATTGATGATGGTATCGATATGATTCTTATCAAAACCCTCCACAGAAACATCAACTGACTCCTTCCAAAAAAGTACTAGCCCACCTCCTTTATTATTCCTCGGTGATACAAACATATGCTCGAATTGAATTTTCCTCTTCACATCTTTTAGCCTAGCTTCATATGCCCATGTTTCGGCTAAAAACACGACAGAGGGATCTTTAGCCCGCACCATTTCAGCAAGCTCATTCCCTGTGCATGGGTTCCCAAGCCCACGACAGTTCCAGACTATGCAATTCATTGTGATTGGTGGGGCTGAACCTCAGCCTCCACCATTGAGTAATTTGATTCCCCCTCATCTTTTGAAACCCGTTGATGTTTACTTGGTAACTCCAAATGAGACTCTCCCTTCCACTTTCCACAATTTTTATTTCCCACTGCCAATCCCTTCCCCGCCCTCTCCCGGACCCCCTGCATGTTTTTTCCTCCATTGTTGGTTGTGCTGATTTTTTCCACCCGTGTTGCTCTAGTTCCAGCCTGGCTAACTCTCCCCCCTTCCTCAGAAACAATTTGATTGGCTGGAGAATTTGAGTGGGAATTAAAAACCGTACTTTTAATTCCCTTAATTTCAGGGTTACTCCCATCCCCATTTAAAGCCTCACCAATCTCCCTTATTTGTATGTCAATTAAAACACCCTCTGAAGCCGAATTTGGGAATGAATTTTTGGATTCCATAATTACTCCCTCATTATTAGGAGTATTTATAGGAGGTAATAAAGAGTCCGAAATTTGTTGCATTCCCTGAATTGGTTGTAACGTGTCTGCCACCTCTACACAATTTATTTCCTGCGCCTCGCCTTCTTTAATGCCATCAACAACTTGTAACGTCTCCCCATCAATAGACGTTAATGCTTCACCATCATCCCCACCTTCTGTCATCCCTTCCACTGGCTGCATCACCACCGGAATTCCCTCCCCTACTCTCACCGATGAGCTTGGCTGCGTCGGAACATCATGGAACTCTGTCCGGGCTCTAGGCTTTGCTCGTTCATAAAATCCTGGGACGTAAATAACGTCCTTCTCTGCCGAGGTATAGGGGGCAGCCCTGAGATTTGAGTTGAACTGTTGTTGGTCTGGAGTAAGAGTTCCTTTACTTTCTATCCATAGTTCACAGTTTTTGTCACTGTGATTCAAATGCCCACACCAGAAGCAAAAATTCGGTAACCTTTCATATTTAAAACTAATCCAGATTTTTCTGCCATTTTCTGCTGTGATCAGCCTCCCACGACACAAAGGTAGCGAGATGTCAATGAGAACATGAACCCTTATGAAATGTCCACCCTCCTCATCAACTGCACCCGTGGATTTCTGAACCTCCCTGATTGTATCACAGATTTCTTTCGCTATCTTTCTTTTCATGAAACACACCGGAATGTCGTGGACCTGAACCCAAAATAACGTTTTCTGGAAGAGTAACTCACGTACTGGTATATCTGAATTATATCTCTGTAGCATTACTAGGTGCTTATCGAAACTCCAGGGTTGATTCTTCAGTATCCGATCCACCTCTCCCACATTATCAAAAACAAATAGCACTCGATTCTCCCTTCTGGTTGCGTATCCTGAAGCCATTTTTGGACCTCCATAGTTGTTTGAAAGTTCTTGCCAGGATTTCCATATTAAGGAATCGTCGCGTCAGGAATTGTGCTGCTATGATGAACTCGCCCGCCTGTTGATCTTTTTTAAGTACAAAACCTGTATTCTCCCTCTCTGATAGAGTCAAGTGACTCCATTTTTCTGCTAAGTCCTCTATATCAGTGATAGGTAACGAAACAAACCCGACTGTGTTTCCCTGAAACCCCTAGAAAAAAAACCTCGCTAGCTCTAAGAGTAACCTTGTTACCTTAGAGATACAAACTCTCCTTCTTGAGAAGGGAAAAAACACTTCTACTGTCTAAGAAAGAGAGAAGCTCACTTTCTTGAGATAGAGAGACAACTTTTTTAATTATACTTGCACATTGATTATCCATCATATCTCTTAAGAAAAATATTTTCTGCAATTCACACATAAAAAATAGCATATACTAAAATGTACAAAGGACTCAAAAATTAATCAATCAATTTTTAAATCAAGTTGAGTACCCAATTTAGCAAAGTGTATGTATGTTATGTGTGAAAACAATGAGGGATATGACTGTAAAACTGCAAAATGGATACAAAAAATAATGCAACTCGTGAATCCTAACCATAAACAATGCATAAAAAAATTATTTGGTCAAAAACTCTAAAAACTGAAAAAATTTTCAGTTTCGATCAATTGAGCATCGATCGAATACCAATCGAGTCAGACAAATTCAAACCAAAATTTTAATTGTAATTTCGATCGGTCGAGAAACAGCTTCAATCGGTCGAAATTCTGGAAAACTCAAATTTTTGAAAAACAGAGCAATTTAATGCAGTAACTCCTCAAAGCATAATATTTCATGAATGAAATGATGAGTATGAGACTAAAAGTTTTTCAAAAACACATGAATTCTACCCAGATCTTTCAAAAACAAGTTTATCAACCAATTTGTCCTCAAAACTCAAATTTTGCATCAAAATCAAGGAACATATAATCTTGGATGGTCACAACAAAATCACACACAATAACTTGTGTAGTGTGTGCAACTAGCAAAAGCTTGAGAAACATGTGAGGTGATATGTGAATAATAATCAATCACAAAGTCTACAAAATTCATCACATGAATTTGAAAGAGACTATCACTTAAAGAGTTACATCATATAACTCTCACATCTCCTAGAATAAAAGCTTGCAATCATGTAAGTTTCTTGATTTGCCTCAAAATTAATATTCAATTTAATTGATTAGAAACTCAATAATATAGCCTGGATAATGTACACACCAATTTTATGAATTGTGAAATTATTATAGCCCAATAATGTACACACCAATTTTAATAGAGGCTACACCTTATGTTCTTTTTGTGCATGTGCTACACTTTCTCGAGCACAAAATCTTACGATATGCACTAAGGTGTTCATGATTGGCTAGTAAACAGTGGTGAGATGGTTATTTATGCCTTTCTCAATAAGACCAAGTCCGACAATCAAAGACATAAGACTTCAAGATCAAGATCATATGATCAACAAATATAGCATCTTCCCACACAACATGCATTACAAAGCTCAAACTAGTAACGTGCAATAAAGAAGCTCATCCAAGCTAAACAAGGTACATAAACATGTTATGTAAAGATAAATGGTCAACCTTGATTATAAATCCAAGATATAAAATACAAAACACAAAAAAAAATCTTTTTTTTTTTTTTTTAAATTTATGACCAAAACTAAAAGCACACATTATGCTAAATGAATAAAAATGCAAATGCAATGCATGGCAGTGCTTAACTAAGCTATAGAGGGTACACAAACAAGAAATATCAATTTCTTAATTAACCCATAAGTACATGTACAAACTAGTACATACTCACACAAAATCAAAAAATAGCTTAGGACTTATATAACACATGCTATTCAAGTTTTTCCACAATGTCAAGCATGCTCTAAATCAAGAGAGAGATATCATAATTCATGTAATCCTCAAAACAAATAAAACAAGACACAAAATAAAATATTTTGGTCTTTTTGAAATTTTTCAATGTTTTTGGATTTGTTTTTAAACAAAAAAAAAAAAAAAAAAAAAACTAAAAACAAAACAACCAAAAACAGAAACAAAACATGTCCACAAATAATTGAAAGAATTAAATTAGGGACAAGTCAGCAACACTCACTTTAGAGAATCTTTTCTCACCCATATAGCATGAGTCTTCGGCTTTGTAGGTGAAAATCCATAAGACGCAAAGTGTATTTGAGAGATTACACCAATCTTCTAAGAAAGACTGAATTCCTGCAAATTCCTTTCACAAGCCAACAAGCTTAAATTTTTCAAAAGCATATGAAAAAATTTATTTGGACTCATGGCAGGAAAAATATCATCACATGTCCTAGACTGAAACACAGAATGCTTAAATTTCAATTTATGACAATTAGGATGAATGTGACCGAAGACACCACAAAAGTGACAAACAAGAACAAATTTAGGAACATCAATATTCCTAACAACAAATCTAGTCTCAGATTTTGGTTTTTGCTTCAACAAAGAACAGTTTGGTCTAATATGACCAACAACACCACAAAGGTGACAAGTAGGCACAAAAACAGATTTATTATGCTCTCTAACAGTAGGTTTAGACTTAGGTTTAGAAACTTCAGCGTCTACATCAGAACTTTTACCTTTGTCTGACCTAGCAAAATAAGCATTTTCTTTATTATTCCTCTTGAAAGGAGGGATATAAACTTTTTCAGCTTTAGGCTTAAGAGAAACAGAAATACTTCTGTTATCTACAGCAGGCTTGGTACTAGTCAAATTTTCAATTTTAGCTTTAAATTCAGCTAACTCTTGTTCCAAGCTTTTCATCTTCTCATCTTGAGAGGAAATTTGATTTCTCAAAAAATCATTCTTTTTATTAGATTCATCTAATCTAACAATCAATTCCTCTTTTTCAAGATTAGCCAATTTTAACTCTTCCTTGAATTTCTTAGGAATTCTCATAGTTTTCAATAATTCCTTACGAAGAGTTTCACAGGCATCAAAAAGATCAACAGAAACAACAGTGTCCTTTTTATTCAAATCATCACAAACATGAGCAGAAAGACACTTCAAATTATCCATGATAACAGGGATCAAGGATCAGCTCTTAGATTAAAAGATTTAAAACAGAAGAGTTACCCGCTCTGATACCACTTGTTAAATCGTTTAGATCCCTGTAAAACTAGATTGTTTAACCTAATTAATTAACCAAGTGAATACTTAGGTTTATTATTCAGATCTAGGTTAAAACAATAACAATCATATCAAGTAAAACAGCGAAAAAATAAAGAACACAATGATATGATGACCCAGGAAAACCAAACCGGTAAAAAACCTGGGGAGGATTTAGCCTAGCTATCCTCAAGGTAAAACAGCAAATCCACTAGAAAGAATTGAAGTTTACACAATAGCGACTTAGACCACTAACATCCTATTGCTACCTTATGTAGGAAACTTACTATCACGACCACGTGATAGCTCCGAGACCACAGACTCCTTCTTTCCTTGGCCTTTGCAACAATACAAGCTCACCTGCTTGTGACTTTGAGACTCCACTAAAAGGTTTTGGATCTCCTTAAATGTTGATCTTGTATGCAACAACTTCTATAACACCAGATCTTGAGATTCTTCAAGGAATAACACCGGTAGAAGACTTTAAAGAGCTTTTGGGTACAAAACCCTAGATTTACAAAAGAGGCACAAGATGCACTCTAATCTCTCTAAAAAACTCTGAAAACCCTACCTAAGGTTAGCTTATAATGTCCTTTAAATACTGAAAAAAACGGCTCACGATTTAGGCTTCAAACGAATAAGTTATGGCCTTTTTACGTTTGCTGGTTTTGCTGATACACAAATTTCGATCGATCGAGCACCAATCGAGTACCAATCGAATGTAACAGATTGTAACTCATTTTTCTTCATCTCGAACTTGAGTTTTTTGCCTTGGGCTTCAATGTAGACCATTATAAACTAATAAGACTTAGTTTTTGTCATGGTTTGCCAACATTACAAACTCAAAACCTAACATGAACTATTAGGTGCAAAATTGGTGGAGCACCAAGGAGGGAATCTGAGATGAATTCCTTTCGTGACATAGTTGATGAGTGCGGGTTTGTAGACTTGGGGTTCGTTGGTCAAAAATTCACGTGGAGAGGTAGAAGATCAGGTGGTGTGGTACTAGAGAGACTTGACTAGGCTTTTGCAAGTAATTCTTGGCTGGAAAAAAACCCAGGAACTAGAGTGCAACACATTAGAGCCCACTCGTCAGATCATAATCCTATCATCATTAAATCGGAAGGTATTATAGCATGCCGGAATAAACCGTTCCGCTTTGAACAAATGTGGTTGAAAGAGGATGGTTGTGGTGACACTGTCAAGGCGATTTGGGAAGATGGTTAGGCTGTCAGCCATGCTGTTAGTGGCTCAAAAAATTAAGGAGTGTGGGGTTCGATTGGCTGAGTGGAGCCGACAATCTTTTGGGAGTATTAGACGCCAACTAAAGGGAAAAACATGGGAGTTAATCAAGGCCGAATGGGCAGCAGCTAGAGGGATTGACACTTCTACGGTGAGAGCAATTCAATTGGAGGTAAATGAGTCGCTCGATAAAGAGAGTTTGATGTGGCAGCAGCGGGCAAGAGCTTTGTTCTTAGAGTCTGGTGACCGTAACACTCGGTATTTCCACAATCGAGCTTCTCACAGGTACAAGAGGAACATAATCCATGGACTAAAAAACAATGACAATGAGTGGTGCACTACAGACAGCCAAATTGCGGAGATAGTAGTTAGATTCTATGAGTCCTTATTCACTTCTTCGCAACCTTTTGATATGCAAACAGTGCTGGAGGCAATTGAACCCAAGGTAATAGCAGATATGAACCAGGAGCTTATTAAAGATTTCACTAGGGATGAGGTTGAATTTGCCTTAAAACATATGGAACTTTTGAAGGCACCAGGTCCGGATGGTATGCCTTTGATCCTTTTCCAATCCTTTTGGTTTGTGGTGGGTGATGATGTTACCTATGCTGTGCTTGACTATCTTAATAACTGTTATATCCCACATGATCTTAATCACGCTTTTGTCGCTCTCATTCCTAAAGTTAAAAGCCCTGAATTTATTTCAGAATTTAGACTAATTAGTTTGTGTAATGTTATTTACAAATTGATGTCTAAAGTTCTAGCTAATCGCTTGAAGAAGGTGCTACCTTATCTTGTTTCTAAAAATCAGAGTGCTTTCCAAGCAATGAAGGTTATTACAGACAATATTTTGATGGCCTTTGAAACTCTCCATTATATGAAACATCATCAATCGGGCAAAATAGGCTTTATGGCTTTGAAACTCGACATGAGCAAGGCTTGTAATCGAGTGGAGTGGAGTTTCATGGAAGGGTTGCTGAGGAAGATGGGATTTAATGAGAAATGGATTGCTCTGATGATGGAGTGCATAACCACTGTTTCTTGCTCAATTTTAATTAATGGGGAACCTACAAGTACCATTCAACCTAGCAGAGGTATAAGACAGGGTGATCCTCTCTTACCTTATCTTTTTCTCCTTTGCACCAAAGGCCTCCATGGCTTAGTTAACCAAGCTGTTACATCAGGGAAGATTATGGCAATTTCCATTTGCAGGAATGGCCCAAGACTCACCCATTTATTTTTTGCAGATGATAGTCTCTTGTTTTGCAGGGCCACTAGCCAAGAGTGCCAGCATGTTCTCAACATCCTTATGGCTTATGAAAGAGCATCCGGACAGCAACTAAATAGAGATAAAACAACTCTATTTTTTAGCAAGGCCGCTCCTCAAGGGATGCAAGAAACTATTATTTCTATGATAGGAGTGCCTGAAATCAAACAGTATGAGAAGTATTTGGGTCTTCCCTCCTTTGTGGGTCGGAGCAAAAAAGCTAGCCTTCTCTATATAAAATAGCTGTGTGGTAAAAAATTAGAGGGTGGAAGGAGAAGCTTCTTTCTTAAGTTGGTAGGGAAATTCTTTTGAAGGCGGTGGTCCAAGCCATTCCTTCATATTCTATTAATTGCTTTAAACTACCCACCACATTATGCAATAAGATTGAGATCATGATCCGAAAATTTTGGTGGGGACAAAGAGGTGATAGGAGGAAGGTTCATTGGGTGAAATGGAGCAAATTTTGTAAGCCTAAAAGTGAAGGAGGTATGGGTTTTCATGAGCTTGAAAAATTTAATGAGGCTTTGTTGGCCAAACAAGTTTGGAGATTGGCGTCAAACCAAGACTCTCTATTTTTTAGATTTTTTAAAGCTAAATTTTTTCCAAGTGGATCAATATTTGATGCCAAGGAAAAAAATGGCTTATGCTTGGAGGAGTATACTCAAAGGGCGTGAAGTCATTATGAGGGGTATGAGATGGAGGATTGGTGACGGTTTTTTAGTCCGAATATATCATGATAGATGGCTTCCAGCTATTGAACATGGCAGGGTCATTTCTCTCATTTTGGACATCACCTCAGAGGCTTTGGTGTCCACTCTGATTGATCATGAGCAATGCAGCTGGAGAGAGGTAGGGGTTGATAGAATTTTTTTGCCTATAGAAGCTTCAATTATTAAAGCTATTCCCTTAAGTTTCTCTAACAGGTGTGATATAATTTTCTGGCCGAGAAACCATGATGGGGTCTATTCTGTTAAGTTCGGATATAAGTTGCTTATGGGATTGGAGTGTGGGAATGGAGCAGCTGCTAGCTCATCTTCTATGGAAGCGATGAAGAGCCTTTGGAACGGAATTTCGAAGCTAGAGGTCCCAAACCATATACGACTGCTCATGTGGCGTGCTAGGAATGACTCACTACCTACAAGAGTCAACCTGGCCCGCCGTAAGATGTTAACAGAGACTACATGCTCCCTATGCAAGCTAGAACCCGAAGATACATTACATGCCCTCTGGAACTGTCCACTTTTATCCTCGGTTTGGCAGGTGTCTTTTGCTGATTTGGTTGCTGATACTAACGCTGCCTCTGATTTTGTAGGCATTATCTAGCATGCACAACAGGACAGGTCTCTCTTTGCTCTATTTGCATGGACGACTTCTCTGATCTAGATACGTAGAAACAAGCTCCGGTTAGAGGAAGACACGTTCCCATTGGCAAAGATTAGTTCTATGGCTTGCGAAGGTCTTCAAGAATACCAGCAATTGCGTCCAGTCCACACCAAGATCCCATGTACAGTGAGGTCAGTGAGATGGCGCCCTTCACCTTTAGGTCTACTCAAAGTGAACTTTGATGGAGCTTTCTTTGCAGAAGAAAATAAGGTTGGCCTTGGTATTATAATCCGTAACGATGACGGATTGGTTATGGCTGCTTTAACAGAACATATTCCACTACATGCTTCAGTAGAGATGGTGGAAGTGCTAGCAACGTGCCGAGCTCTTTGGTTTGCAAAGGAGTTGGGTTTTCAAAGATTGGTAGTTGAAGGTGATTCAAAAGTCATTATCAATTCAATCAATGGTGGCAATATGACTCAATCTGAGTTTGGGCATATCTTACAAGACATTTCTTTTCTTTGCTCTTTTTTTAGTCATGTATCTTTTCAACATATTAAGAGGCAAGGTAATTGTGTGGCTCATAGACTAGCTAGAAGAGCTATAAATAATCCTTTGGATGGAGTCTGTTCCTCCAGACACGATTGATGTTTACAATTTTGATTTTCGTCTTAGAAATCAATAACACTCCCTATTGATAGGGGTTTCTCAAAAAAAAAAAAAAAAAAAAAAAAAGAGCAAAAATTGAACAATTCAAATTCAATTAGATTCTAAATAGGATTTCAAAAAGCATAAGAGCATCAGCATCAGCTATGCTAAAAAAAATGCTATTTTCACATATCAAAAAGTTATTTTTATCTATATTAACACATTACTTTACAATACATCATACACTAGATCTTCTATTTTAAGATCCCAACTATTAGTTCGTTTAGACCCCTGAATACTCAGATTGTTTAACTTAATTAATTAACCAAGTTGATACTTGGGTTTATTAATTAATACTTGGGTTTATTAATTAACCAACTTAATTACTCAGGAAAACTAATGAAAGCAACAGTTTCAAGGTAAAAAACCTAGGGAGGATTTAACCTAATCTATCCTCAAGGTAAACAAATTCACAAAGATAGAATGAAAGTTTTACAATAGATTTAAATCCTAAATCTAAAGCTATCTCTTATAGTATTCACTCACATGACCACGTGTAGCTCTGAATCCATGGACTCTTCTATCTGAATTTGTCAAACACAAACACCGACATTTGTGAAGGAGAGAGCTCTACTAAAAGTTTAGATGCAAATAAAACTCTCCAGTTTGTGACTCCAAGACCACCCTTAAAGGTTTGAATCTCTAGCACCTTTGATGACTAGTGATTGCAGCAACTTCTACAATACTGGATCTTGAGTTTTTTCAAAGAATATTGTCGGTAGAAGATTTGAGAGAGTTTTGGGCACAAAAACCCTAGATCTACAATAGGAGACATAAAATTCACTCTTCTCTCTCTAAAAGCCACTTTAAAACTTGTTATAAGGTTTCCTTTAAATACTAGGAGAATTAGATCTGAAACTGTAATCACTCAATGAGCTTAATGAGTTGTTGGACTTTAATTAAACTCTGCAGAATTCCTTTCGATCGGTCGAACCTGGCATGTTTTGAATTCCTGAACTTACAACTTCCTTTTTCTTGTATTCTAACTTATAGTATTTTGAGCGTCGTCTAATCATACTTATAGACTTAAAAATCTATATCTACACAAGTTTGTACTCACGGTTTGCCAACTGTTCTAAAATTTTAGAACCTAACACCAACCCATTAAAATATTCTAAATAAAACTTCTACAGAATAAAAAAAAATTATAAAGCAGGCACCATCACACACAGGCAAGCTTCACCACCACCACCACCACAGGTACAATCCACTACCACCAACAACAACCTACCAGCCACCGTCACCACTAACCCACCACCACCACCACCTAATACTACTAAAAAAAAACCTAAAATCAAGCTAAGAAGAGATGAATCTGATCTCAACCAACCAAAATCAACCCAATACCACCAATAAGAATGCTGGCTCACCGAAAATCTAACAACCCACAAAACCCATGGGCGACTCACAAACCAAAAGCAGCACTGCCACCGCTCTCTTGCAACCTACAACCACCAGCATTGCATCTCATGTTTGAAACCAAAAACCACCGCCAAAGACCGACATATTACTACCAACAACCTACAAGATTGGCCATGCACCATCACCAAAAAGCCATCGCTAGAGAGAGAGAGAGAGAGAGAGAGAGAGAGAGAGAGAGAGAGAGAGAGAGAGAGAGAGAGAGAGAGAGAGAGAGAGAGAGAGATGTTGGGGATATTATACAAAGTAATAATGGAAGAACAAGGTTAACAAAAAAGACAAATAGAAAATAGATAATTTGGAGGCACAATATTGTTTTCCTTAAACAATGTTTGCCCCCCATATTATTGTTGCTAAAGGGTTATCGCAAATTTGTCCTCAGGATACAGCCAAGATGTTGGGTTCTACAGATAGCAATTATGGAGAATGACCACAAGATTTCTTGTATTTCTCTCTAACTTACTATTTTGTGGAGTTTTCAAGTGAACATAAGCTTTTATTTATACTCATAGGGTTATATTTCATCAAAAGACACGTATAGAGAGTTGAAATGTTTCACAAAACCGTTCACAAGGCTTAAAACCTCTTTAACATTTCTGAATAGTCACCAAAACAATTCTGCAGAAAATTCAGTTTTTGAGTTTCAATCGATCGAGAGGTTCTTTCGATCAATCGAGTGCTCTTTTAGATCGATCAAGTAGGAATCGAATAGCAATCGAACCATCCAGAAACTCTAGGATTTTTTTCTTTACCATTTCGATCAATCGAGCCAAAGCTTCGACTGATTATAAATGCTTAACTTCAAATTTTCACTTAGAAAATTCTAGAACTTAAATTTTCACTTTATGAAACAATATTCCCTAAACTCAAACAACATTATTACAAGCTATTCTTGTATATACCCATATATACAACAATCCCCCACTAGGTTGTAATAATATATTTCTTACTTGATTGATATCTAATCTTGCATAATGGAAGGTGTCTTTCAACTTAAACCTTTCTTTAGTGTAATTGCTCAAGAAATCAACAGAGTTAATGGTGGCTTGGTGCTTGAACCAAAACTCTTATGTGTTGAAAATGGAAACAACACACACAAGAGAACATCCACAACACATTTAGAAATCCACTGTTGTTAGCACTATTATGGCCTTGTGCTCTTCCCAGTTTAGTGAACATTTACAAGAGAAAACCTTTTACTCTTGCTAGAAGCGGTACCACTTCTATGTTCACAAAGGTGAAGTTCCTTCCTATGTCCTTGTTATACAGACATTTATACTTTATGAACTTCATTAAGAGTGTAAAACTCATCCTTAATTTCATCGTAACAGTCTGCACTAGTCCATCCTAAATGAGACACAAAATTAGTGCTCTTACTAACCATGTATCAATAGCTTGTTGTTACCCTTTAAACCTCTTTAGAATAAATCAATTTGAGGTTGGGTTCCTACTATTGGTGATTCTCTTAAAAGAAGGGTTTTAATCCCATTCAATGGATGTTACCCAAACTATATCTCGAGGCACTACTTTGGTTAAAGGGTCTACCAAATTACTATTTGACCTTACATAGACAATTGAAATGGTGCCAGATTCTATTAATTTTCTTATGTAATCATGTCTTAGACTTATATGTCTAGACTTACCATTATACATTTTACTGTATGCTCTGCCTAAGGTGGCCTCACTATCGCAATACACCGAAATGAGTAGGATTGGTTCTGGCCACAACTCTATGTCTAACAACATATTTCTTAGCCATTTCGCTTCCTTACCTGTTATCACTCACACTAGTAATCTAGCTAGCATCCGAATAACCTTCCAACACAGCTGAAAATTCGGAATAAAAGAGTCCCAAACTTATGGTTATCTTTAAGTAACCAAGAACCCTACCAATTGCTTGCCAGTGATCCACACTTAGATTACTTGTAAATCTAGAAAGTTTGCCCATTGAGAACGATATGTTTGGTCTTGTATAATGCATAGCATACATCATGCTACCAATAGCACTAGCATACTTAAGCTGTACAATTGCTCTTCCAATGTTTTCACCCAACTTTATGCTTCAATTGAAAGGTGTATTTGCTTCCTTTACATTAAGATGTTCAAATATTTAAAGCACTTTCTCAACATAATGAGATTGACACAATGAAAATCCTTAACTAAATCTTTCATTTTAAACACAGAAGATAGATGCTTTTTAGTTTCACACACACCTTTCGTATTTGTACCAAATATGAGCATATCATCCACATAAAGGCATACAATGACTCCATATTCCTTTGTGAATTTGGAATACATACATTTGTTGGAACTATTGTGGACAAAGCCATCCGAAAAAATTGCTGAGTCAAACTTCTCATGCCATTATTTTAGAGCTTGTTTCAAGCTATACAAAGACTTGACTAACTTGTAAATTTTCTTTTCATTTCTAGGAAGTACAAAACCTCAGGTTATTCCATGTAAACTTCCTCATCAAGATCACCATTTAGGAAAGCTGTCTTAACATTCATTTGATGTACAATCAACTTATATATGGATGCAAGAGCTGACAACACACGAATAAATGTGATCCTAGCCACCGGTGCATAGGTATCAAAATAGTCTACTCATTCCCTTTGTTTAAAGCCTTCTGCCACTAACCTTACTTTAAAGGTTTGTATTGATCTATTAGTATTATATTTTCTTCTAAATACCTATTTACAACCAATTGGTTTTGAACCAGTAGGTAGATTCACTAGGACCCAAGTATTATTGGATAATATTGAGGTCATCTCATCATTAACATCTTCTTTCCAGAAAGCTGAATCTTTAGAAGTCATAGCTTCCTCATATGATTTAGGATCATCTTCTATGTTAAATACTATAGGTATTTTATTTATGACCACTTGTCTATTTCCTTCAACAATAGACAATTGAGCTTGATAAGAAATGAAGTTTGGACCAAAGTCCTTTGCTTTTCTTATCCTTTAACTCTTTCTTTGTTCACTTGGTGACCCACTTTCAATCTTCTTAGTACCACCCAAAGTAGTATTAGGATTAGAGTCGCCTTATTGTGTTTGAGTAGGTATCAAAGCATTCTTGGAATCTTTACTGAGTTTATCCTCAATAAACTCAACATCTCTTGATTCTACCACTGTATTATAGCTTAAGTCTAATAATCTATATGCTTTTGAATTTTCAGCATAACCTACAAACACACTTTTTATAGCTCTTGGTCCTAACTTTGTTCCTTTTAGATCAACCACTATATAAAAGGCTAAACACCCCCACACTTTGATATAATCAAGGTTTGGTTTCCTTTCATTTCATAACTCATATGGAGATACTTTAATCTTCTTGGAAGATACTATATTGTGCACATGACATGCTGTAAAAGGAAGCTCTGCACTCAAGATCATGACATTTATCATGTCTACAAGAGTCCTATTTTTCCTTTCAGCCAAAATATTTTGTTAGGGTGTATAAGAGGCTGAACTTTGGTGTATTATACCATGTTCCTCACAACACGTGGAAAAATTATTAGGAGAATATTCACCACCTCTATCACTTTGTAGGATCTTTATTCTCCTATCATTTTGATTTTCAACTTCAATTTTATAACATTTAAACATGTCAAAGGATTCGTCTTTATTTCTCATTAAATACACATATGTAAATCTAGAGAAATTATCAATGAATGTAATGAAGTATCTTTTACCTCCTCTAATTAATACACCATTCAACTCACATACATCAAAATGTACAAATTCAAGCAAAATAGAATTTCTATCCGACTTATAAAAAGGTTTCTTTCTCATCTTTACTTGAATACAAATTTCACATTTCTTTTCATCATCATGCTTATATGAAATCATACCATGCTTTGACATAAACTTCAAGTATTTGAAATTTAAATGTCCTAATCTAGCATGCCATAAATATTAAGAATCAACAAAATAAGCACAACCAGAAACTTCTTTATTAATAATGCTTAGTTTATGCATGCCATTAGTAGCATATCTCATTCTTGGACAAGATTAACTTGTCCGATTCAAGTACAGCTTTTACACCACTCTTACATAACAAATTGGTAGATACTAGATTCTTCTTGATATCGGGTAAATGAAAAACATTGGTCAAAATCGGCATCTTGTCGGAACTCATTTTCACTTCAACGGTGCCCTTTCCAAGAACCTTTGCTTTATTGTGGTTGCCCATTAGTACTTCTTGTTCTATGGAAGACTCATCATAAGTCTTGAATTGCTCTTTGTTGTTGCACACATGCACCGTTTCACCCGAATCGAACCATCAATCAAAAGTATTTGCAATCACAGCCATATGAACTTCAGTGATCATATCAATATGTATGCCACTCACCATAACAACAATGTCCTCAATGACATTCGTTTCAATGGCATTGCTTTCTTCATCATTTTTCTTGTTCTTTAAGAGTTTACATTTGCGAATGTAATGGACTTTCTTTCCACAATGGAAACATGCTCGGTTCTTCTTGTCCTTGTTGGAATTCTTTGAGTTGTTCTTCTTGAAACCACTCCCACTTTTGTTCACATTCAAGTACTTATCGGTCTTACTCAAACTCCCACTTTGAACATTGCTTACATTCACTTTAGAATTAGTGTTAGTCCCATCTCTAACCCCACTTTCCTCTTCAATTGGATGATGTTGTCCTAATTATTCTAAAGTGAGATCTTCCGACATATGCAAAAGCTTCTTCCTAAAATTATTCCAAATTGGTGGGAGTTTCACTATGATTGTACCCGCTTAGAATGATTCAGGAATATTGATTGACAAATCACAGAGTTTATTGTTCAAAATTTGTAATTCATATATTTGATCCAAAACTGAGATATTATCAAGCATTTTATAATCAAAATACTTTTGAATAATAAACTTATTCCTACCTATATTCTCAGTTTTGTACTTCACTTCAAAAGTATTCTAAATCTCCTTTGGTGACTTCAATGATGTATAGAGATCATAGAGACGATCCAAAAGAGTATTGAGAATGTGCCTTCTGCAAATCAGTTCATCTTCCTCCCCTTTCTTTCTTTGCGCCTTTATCTCATCAGTGTCTTCATCACTCGCAGTAGGAAAAGGCATCAAATTCGGGTCCAAGACATAGAAGAGTTTGAGTGCAATAAGTAGGAATTTCATTTTGTCTTTCCATCGAGAGAAATTGGTTCCGTCAAAGCGATCCAATTTCACCAACTCATGATTCAACATCTTCAACGCTGAAACATCACTTGTTCCTTCCATTGTAGGAAATATTGTCTAAGATTATTGAGGATATTATAAAAAGTAATAATGGAAGAACAAGGTTAACACAAAAGACAAATAGAAAATAGATAACTTGGAGGAACAATATTGTTTTCCTTAGACAATATTTTCCCCCCACACTATTATTGCTAAAGGATTATCGCAAATTTGTCTCAAAGATACAACCAAGATGTTGGATTCTACAGATAGAAATTCAAGAGAATGACCACATGATTTCTTGTGTTTCTCTCTAACTTACTATTTTGTGGAGTTTTCAAGTGAACATAAGTCTCTATTTATTCCCATAGGGTTATATTCCATCAAAAGGCACACATAGAGAGTTAAAATGTTTCATGAAACCATTTACAAGGCTTGAAACCTCTTCAACCTTTCTGAGCATTCATCATAAAATTTTTGCAGAAAATTTAGTTTTCGAGTTTCGATCGATCGAAAGGTTCTTTCGATCGATCGAATGCTCTTTTCAATCGATTAAACAGAAATCAAATAGCGATCGAACCATCAAGAAGCTCCAGGATTTTTTAATTTTTTCGGATGTATAATTCTAATTACTTTTGTAAACTAATATTACAGACTAGGCATCTCGTTGTTTTTTCACTTACTTTGTTTGTTATCTCGCCTATTTGTGTAACTGTATAGTGGCGGCGCCACGTTTAGTCCAGGGTGTTCATAGGAACACCCTGACTTGAAAAAAAGTTTTATATATAATAATTAAATTTTTTTTATTTGTTTACCCTTAAAAGAAAAAATTAGGAACACCTTCAACCAAAATTAGGAAAACCCTAAACAGAGCATATCAACGACAACAACCAATGAACGACGCCTCCACCTCGAGCAATGCTGCAACAGAGCACACCTTTCATCACATTGGGCCTCAAACTCGAGCTCCAGAGCCAGAACAAATCGTGCATCAGAGATTGGAGATCGGTCCGATCAAATCGCCATGAGATCTGTCAAACATTGAGATGAATACTTCTGCAAAATCTTTTGGGGGAAAAAAAAAAAGAGCACGATGATGACGCAATGTTTCTACATGATTTTTATGACAAAATAATCTTGCATTTTTGTTGTTTGTAACTGAGGCTGAGAAGGAGGGAGAGGAAGAGATTTGTTAGGAAGAGAATGAAGAGACTGAGGAGGGCAGAAAGGAAGAGACTTGCGAGAGAAAAAAAAAAAAAAAAGATAGGAAAAAGAGAGAACCTCTGAACGTGTAGTTGAGAGATGATTAGTTAGGAACTGGGAAGGTATAAGTCAAGGCATTGGGAAAGTAAGAGAGGTTTAAATGTGTGGATGAGAACCATTCAAGACAAGAGTGAAAAAAAAAAAAAAAAAAAAAAAAAAAGAGATGATAAAGATGAGAGAATTAAAAAATGGTGGAAAGGAAAAAAATCAAGGAAAAACCAGATTGGGCTTGGGCATTTTAGGAATTTAAAATTTCCTTTTATCAAGTAATTTCCCATCATGTCACTTTCTCTTCTGGTACTCATTGATATATATATATATATATATATATATATATATATATATATTTATAGCTTGAGTCAAATTAGATTATCTGTATTATTGTTTCCCAAAAAAAGATTATCTACGCATGGGGTGTGTGCTAGTGAAACTAATAAATAATAATTAATAATTTAATTAACCAATACATTATAAAAAACAAACAAATTAAATTATGTTAGGCTAAACAATAATTAATAAATTTATAATTAATGAAATAATAATATAACAAATTATAATTTATAAAAGACAAACAAATTAATGAAACAACTAAATAACAGTAATTAATAATTTTATTAATATTTCAAATGAACTTATAGTTTATTGTTTATTATTTTACTAGAATTATGGACAAATATTTGATAAAAAAATCATGTAGAAGATAATTGTTAACTTTATTATTTGCGTGTTTTTTTTTTTTTAATTATTGTTATTGTCAATATATAAAATTTTCTTTTTATTAGATTGTGTAATTTATGCTTGTTGAGGAGCACCATGAAAAAAATTCCTAAAACCGAAACTGCAATGGTACGTAAGTTTTAAAATTAACGATTCAAAGAAATCCAAAATGGGATTTGTACGTAGGCATTATTCTTCAAGCTCATATCAATGCCAGATAGAGAAGTGGGTGTGTGTGAATTGACCAGCTTGTGTTTATCTATCATACATTAATAGTGACAGCACCAGATAAAGATGATGTTGTTTGGACAAGTTTGATGGGGTGGTGGAATTATCCCTAACAACACAACTGAACAATTTAGCCACTTAATACAGGTGCTAGCTAGAAATGGAAGGTATAGGAATCGGAACTATTTTATATGTGTGGTTTTTGTGATGCTTAAATATACTCTGGTTGGATTTCCAATCACATTTTGCGTCACTTGGTATCTTTTGAAATTTATTCGATATGATTCGAAATTTCAAAATTCCTCCTGAAATATTCGAAGGAAAGAAAAGGCTATGGGATGAGGGAACCATAGTGTAAATAATTACAATTGAAAAGAATCAATTTAAAGAACTAATTAGTAGTTCATATTAAAATCATGTGGAATACCACCACACATCCTTAGTGCAATGGTCACTCTATAAGTATAAGTGTTTGTGAGTTGTGAGGGGCAAGGGCCCGAAGTTCAAGTCTCCAAGAGAAAGTTTCACAGTTAAATTAAGTTAGAGTAGAATTTTTATTTTGTATAAAAAAAAATCACATGGAATTAATGATTTTAACATCTATCATATTAATTTTTTTTTTTTTTTGGAGAAGAATTTAATATTAATTAAAGCCTTACACAAAGTTACATATGTTTTTCTTTCACTAGTGGTAGGTTTAGGTCCGGCTGCAAGAGATTCGCATCCCTCTTATTCTCCTCTTCGTCCTTTTTTTTTTTTTTTTAATCCTTTATTTATTTATTTATTTATTTTTTTATAACATTAGGCAACGGCCAACTAGACTATGTGCCAAACAATGACCTACAAGTAATGCAAAATGAAAATGCAGGTAAAGTTAAGTGTTCATTTGGGAATATTTTATATTTCATTTTAAACTCTGGATATTTTTTTATTATAAGAAAAATAAAAAGAATATATGGCAAGTTGTAATTGATAGATTATAAAGTGAGACAAATATATTAATTATATTGCAATTGCTCTCTTTGCAAGATAGAGAGAGTTGGTGAAGCAAGATTCTCCAACTCCTCACTAGAAACTTCCATCTTCAAGAGATAGAAAACACAACCAAACATAGCAACAACTAGACAGACTAGGGAGTGAGGATGTAGGGTGGTGATGGCAAGGTGAAGAAGAAGAGATAAAGAAACCAAACCCACCTCAAGAGCGGGGCAAGTTCTTATATATATACGATCCATTTATGTGAATGGTCAATTTAAATCTAATTTTTTTCGGAGAATTTCAATTTATGGCGTTTGCTTCTGATAATAGTTTTTTATCATCAGATCAAAACACTAATTAGTTTTTGATGTAAACGGAGATTGAACTTCAGATATCTTATTCAACACTAGTTGAGCTAACTGAAATCTACAATTAGTTAAAAGTTAAAACACCATTTGAGGCCAAAAGGAATTTATCCTTATAGGCTTAAAGTGGAAGGGAAAGGTCTATTTGATGCGCTTGCAAGCTGCAGCAATTGGCACATCTGGATGTAACAATTTATAGTGTATACTTCAATAATCAAAAGTACTAAGTTTCGTTTTGGAAAAATTCATTTCTTCAGCGTATATAAGCTAAATATTTATCACAATGAAGCAGGTTCTACCTTGTAGTATAAAATACCCTTATTATATGACTAAAACACTAATGCATTTCCTTTTTGTGTAGACACTAGAACAAAATTGATATTAAATTTGATTTCAAATAAAGCAAAATTGCACTTTACTATGAGAATAATGAATCCAATAAGTTGTTGTTGTTGTTTTTTTTTTTTTTTTTTTTATTCGTACTAGCAGAATTTAATGCAAAATTCGATTTCTAATAAAGAAAGAGGCCCCCAACTATCCACAAAGAATACTTTTTTCGATAAAATGTTAGAATCAAAAACAATACTTAGATCAGTTGAGATTCGACGCCTACACCCTCACTCATTAAAACTCAACTAGCCCCTCAAAAAATTGAACATTTATAAATGATAACTACGGAAATCAAAAGTCAAGCACCACCAATTTAGTGGGATCTGCGTCATGCATCAACATTTCTTCTACGCTAAAAAAAAAAAAGAAAAGAAAAAAGAGAGAGACTAATTGAATTAATCGTGGGGACAAATATGTACCACATCAACAACAATTTAAAAAAGCGATTCTCATTTTCTTTTCATTAAAGCTATGCTAAATATAAGCTTACATGAAAGATAGCATAATAGTTATTGTAACTCACATTGAAAGGAAAAAAAAAAAGAAAAAAGTCAAATGAAATTAAAAATATTGAGATCAAAAGTACAAAAAGCCCCTCTTTCCCTCACTTCTATTAGTCCACGTCCACCATGCAACAATGCAAAGATATTATTACTGTATTTCTCATTTTAAGCTGCTTTAAGCTTTTGGTGTTTCCACAGCAATCATGGGAGGTTGTGGAATGGGAGCACTAATGGCTAATACGGGCACAATTTCTCTGTTAGTTTCATTCTTTGGCATTTCAACTTTATTTGCTTCAATGTCTTCCATCACTGTTGCCATCCTACCATTATTATGATCTCCACCTTTCTTTACTGCTTCAGGAATTTCTTCAATGGCTTCCTTCTCTTTGTACTCCTTGTACTTGCCCCACAAAACCGAGTATAGTCCCATTACAATCAATACAGCGCCAAGAACACTGGAATCACACGGAGATTTATTTATCAGTTTGTGCCTTGGTGGTAAAACTAAAATAAACATTTTTTTGTTTTGGTGGGGGAGGGTGGTATAGTCCACTGCAATTACTCTCTCTACTAAGTTTGTCTTTGTGTGTGGTGACTGTGATATATCCATGAAAACAAATGAAAGTGGAACTTTGTTTCTTTGGACAAAAACGAATTTTTTTTTTTTTACAAACAAAAAAAAAAGAAGAGATTTTTGAAATGTTATTTTAATTAATTGTGGGAAATTGTACATAAATATATAGTTGTTTTTGAGATAAATATGAGTAAAGAAAACTTACCCTCCGACATAAATCTTTTCAGCAAGGATAAAAGAGCCCATGATAGCAACAATGATCATCATCAGAGGGCTAAAGGCAGTAACAAAGACAGGTCCTCTTTTCTGCATGACCAATCCTTGGACATAGTACGCAATGCCTGATGACACTATACCCTGTTCATGAAAATTACATATTTAATTAATCACTAAAGCCAAATAGGGTAGAGATAAAGTGAGAGAGCTAGAGAGAGGGAGACTTACAGCATAGGCAGCAGCTAGAAGATTCATGTCCCAGCCAATGGTCCAAACTGAGGGCCTGTGCTCCATAACAAAAGTGACAGCTATAGACTGTAGTGTGCCTATGAAGCACACAAGTGTGGTGAGTGAGAGATGAGCAGCGTATTTCCTCATTGTCACTGCCTGTAAAGCAAATCAAAGAAATTTCAATTTATTTATCGTACGAACGACAGATTTAGGTATGTAACTTTTTTGTTGTGTCTTTTGCCACAATTGTAATATGGTCGACTTTGATTGGTGGATAAAAAATT
This sequence comes from Lithocarpus polystachyus, assembly GCA_033629205.1. NCBI lineage: Eukaryota > Viridiplantae > Streptophyta > Magnoliopsida > Fagales > Fagaceae > Lithocarpus > Lithocarpus polystachyus. The sequence continues at coordinate 16,686,088 of CM066168.1, read as the reverse complement.
GTGAGTGTATTTAAAAATGATTGTCTAGACTTTTCAGTCTACACTTCAACAAGTTGTGGCAAATTGCGTATTTGTATAAAAGTTGTATTCAAAAATCACAAAATTTCTATGATGATTCTTTGACCTTTGTTTTAAAACTGGCTACAAAATCAACCCTCTTGAAACCCTTTTTTTTTTTTTTTTTTTCTTTTTTTGAGAATCAACCCCTCTTGAAAGACAAACATCATGTCTTTTACCTGAAGGATGAAGAAAGAAGCCCAGGCAAGGGTAGCAATGATGAGAAGAATGGAACCCTTAAGCCAATCCTTGTCACTGACTCCAGCGGCCTGTGCAGGGGCATTGGATTGAGAGTGATGCATATGCTCAGACCACACAAGATTAATGACATTTCCTTTGTAAAGTGTCATCAACATGGCTCCAGCTACTGTCACTACTGTTCCCACCACCTTTGCTTGGCATATAATTTTCTTAATGTCCAACTTCTCCATCCTATTTATCCCAATAAGCACAAGTTCATGTTAATCCAAACCAATATAGCAAAAGGAGATAAAAAGAGAGAGACGATGATAGTAGTATATACCTGCAAAGGACTGCCATGACGAATGTCATTGCTGGGAGCATATTGCTCATAGCACAAGAGAAGGTAGGTGACGTGAATTTCAGCCCGGCGTAGTAGAAGTTCTGATCAATCACTGGCCTGTGAAAGCAGAGTAGATAAAACAGAGGAAGAAACTATGTCAGAATAACTTTCTTTAAGACTTTTGTGTTCAAAACGTGTATGATATATTGATGAGCAAACACTAACCCAAGAAGCCCGAGCACAAAAAGTTGCATGAAAATAGGAAATGTGATCTTTGGCCTCACTTTCCTGTAATCAAGCAAACAAACATGTATTAATACCATGCCACTATGATCAACTATGAATGACAATCTTTTCACTCAGAAGTGAATTATATATTTACCTTTCGACAATAAGAGCAAAAGGAGCGATAGCAGCAGTGGCAAAGGCGTGCCTGTAGACAACAAGCACGTAATGGCTCATTCCTCGGTTGAGTGAAACCTTAGTGATGATGTTCATGCCAGCATAGCCAAATTGCAGAGAAATCATGGCTATGTAAGGCTTACACCTCTGAAAGAAACTTCCAAAGCATCCTTGTCCCTCCATTTCTTTTCTAATTTTTTTTTTCAGAGGAAGAGACCTTAAGGATTCTAAATGATAAGTAGAGGAAGAAACTCGGAAGAGTAGGAAGTGAAAGAGGAAAATAGAGGAAGAACACTTCAATTTGTGTCTCCTAAGTAACAATTGGTGACAAGCCCATTTATAGGCCAAGAGGTGGGGGCCTCCGCCTCCATCCAGAACATTGTTTTAGTCTTGGAGGGTTTGAAGCCCCAAACAAGGACACAAATGCAATAAATTTGATAACATTTTCACTTTAAGCATAAATTTCTCACACTAGTTGGTACAAATTGCCCATACATATTACCCATTTCACCTTTTGAATGTAAACATCAATTAAAAAAAAATGCATATATTGCACGTGAATTACGGATATTGTTTGTATGAAATGTACAAAAACGATTGTGAAATATTATTTTCGATTTTCATAACTTCTTAAGGTAGCAAATTGTGATTAATATTACATTATTTTTAGGATTAGAACTTACTTCACTCTTATTATACACTAATTACAAATTATCGTCTCATCACAAATCGAAAAATATTGTCTTTAAACTTATTGTTCAAGCGTGTGAGTCACAGACTTTCACACACTACTATTGCACTATAAGTAGGATCAAATTGAATATTCTAATGAGCTACGTCTTCCTACACGTAGTTGTGAATTCAATTGTTATGGATTCCGCGTGGGTTGGCTTTATTGTAGGGTGGGTTCCATTGGTTTCAACTTAGTGGTAAGCTTCTACCAAAAAAAAAAAAAACTTAGTGGTGAGCGATTTGAGAGCTGCCAAAACAAAGGTGCCTATGGTGCTTGCTGATGCCAAGGAGGGGCTAATGTGGTGCTGGTGGTAGCCCAGAACACGTAGCGGGACCCCCACTCGGGCATTGATGCAAATCTCATCCATCAGAACAGTACTGAATATATAGCCTTATTTGAATCACAACATATAAGCGGGTTACAGTTAATTTAATTGATAAAATCTCTTATCATAAAATAAGAGATTTAGGATTTTGACTCTAGTTGCATAAAAAACCAATTAATGTCGTAACTTAGTGAGAAAGATCAATCATCGTGTAGTAGATGTTATAAATTAAAACTATGTAGTATCTATATTAAAAAAAAAATCAATGAAAATAAGAATGGCACCATATATGGATGGTATAGACTTACTCTACCGTCCACATGATTTTTGTTGTTGTTTTATTAAAATTAATTGGAATTTGTGACAATTCACTTTTGGTATGTACAATTTATTATAAATGTTTATGGTGTTTGGAGGACATTGGCCACTTTATGAAATTTGGCATTTTGCATGTCTTATTTGGAGCAATATAATGATGAAAGCAAGCTTTCCACTTTGGTGTATTTATATTTATATGTACAGTTTACATTTACGTCAGCCACTTAGTGAAGAAGAATTTGCATTTCGAATAATATCGATTTCACGAATATTCGTGATATTAAATCCTAAATAAAATAATATCTTTCCAGTTTTCAAACAAAAACAGGTAAAGCTTTTTGTTGGGGACCAAATTCGATCAGCTCCCTATGATAGTTTTATAAAAATGTTGGCGGAATGTGATGTCAAATATCATAAAAACTTTGAGCGTGTCAGCCTTAATTATCATCATTTTTTCAGTGATTGTTTAGTAATTTTTTATAGATTTTTTTGTAGAACCATTTTTCCGAGAGAGATATAAAAAGCTAGAGTAGGTTAGGAAATGCCTCAATTAAGAGGGATTTGATAAATGCAAATTAATGGAATTCAAATAATGATCAAAACTAAAGATGGAGTAGAAAAAACTAAAAGGAAGTGGGTTTCAGTTAGCTCAACTGATAAAGTCTCTGATGGTTGTATAAGAGATCTGTGGTTCAATCCCCGCCTACACCAAAAACTGATTGGTGTCTTGATCTGATGATAAAGAGCTATCAACCAAAAACTGATTGGTATTTTGGTTTGATGATAAAGAGTTATTATCAGGAGCGGACGCCATAAGGTGAAAAAGCATAGTAAAGTTTGAGAATTGCATATTTGCAAAATAAAAAATAATAATCATAAAAAAAATATCAAAGTAAATACAGTATAATTTATAATTTAGCCAAATCTTTATTATGTCAACGTGCCGACAGCTCCTTGTATATATGTTGAGAGTTGAGACATTTAGCTAATGAAGTGACATTCTCTCTCGAGCATTTACTTGACCGTTCAATAATTGTTATTTAAAAATGTAGGTGCCATCTCCATAGACATTTTGTTGTTAAGCCTTTTTATGGGAAAAATTATTTAGTACACTGAGATATCATATTAGAAAAATCTAGTGGTCCTTTCACTCAGTAATATAATCTCACGCACATTTACAAATTAAATGAGTCACATCCTGATCAGACATAACAAAATAAATAAATATAAAAAAACATCAACGTCCACACAATCGCATATCAGCTGTGGCTTCTTACTAGTAGAGAAGTTCGTGGTGTGCCTCCTTCATTTAGCACCAAGGTCATCTTTCAGAACAACTATGATGGTTGAGCGGTTGTGAGGGTTTTGTTGCAGTGGATTATTTTTATTAATTTTAATTTAGATTGTGTGATTAAGATCCGATTCAATTAAATTTGTACATGTGGGAAGATCACTAAACTTTACTAATGTGGGCTTTCTTGTGTACTAAATAATTTCTTTTATAGACACCTGCCTTCTCTTTCTTTATTAAATCATTATACATTGTCGATAACCTAGCTATAAGGTGCTTTGTTGTCTAACAGCTAGTTAAATGGACATTTTTTGGCTTACAGTCTTGTGACACAATTGATACTTCCTAATATTTCCAATTAAGACTTCTAGAGTCCAAAACCCTTTTCTCCAACTATCAAATTATACAAAAATGGACATTTGTTGTGCTCTAGTTAAACTAATTTTAAATTTATAACATACACCGATTAAAATTTTTGTGAGAAACATATTGTCCTCATGTCGATTAAAATTAAACTTCATAGTAGAAGCTATATATATTTGTTAAGTAATACCTTATGGTATAAGCTATATGTTCTAGCTGAAGATTTTATATTAGAAATGCCATATCAATTGATTACATAATAATGAAGATGCTAAACGTGGAACAAAACCTATTACTCTATTATAAGATGACTTTCTCCTGTTTACATATACATTTGATAGACCCCTAGCTGGATGCTGTTTACATCATTTGTTGTTGCAATGGGAATTTGCATATTTGTGCGATTGAGATAGGGAAGAATTTCAACATGGGGGAATCCATGCATGAATGGTATTCTTGAATATATATAAATAAAGCATCACTTTTAAAATTACACTCTAATTGTATGATCTTATATATATATATACTGCATGTCTTTGTATCAGTATTTTGTTAGGCACTTTATTATCCAAAAGGCATCGGTATAATACAATTTTGTTTCCTTTTGTTATTTATAATTTTATATATATCTTTATGTGTGAGTGTTTCAGATATTCTATGTATTGCATCTATGAATCATCTTCAATATGCATCACTTGCCGACCTTTTCTTTAGCATATTCATTTCTAAATCATACTAGTTTATCTGTTTTATGATTTTCAAATTAAAGAAGACGCACTTAATTCATACAGTATCTTTACCAATCACAGCCCATGATAGGGAAGGGGCATCAGGATCACGGTCCTTTACCAAAAGCAAAAGAAGGGTTTATATTTAATTTGTTATTTTTGTTGAATAAAGAAGGGTGTATACTATATAGTACTATAGTATTATAATAGTGTACATAGCAGACTTAAATAGAAGTATTTAGAAAAGTTTTTCTTCCCTTTCCTCTCCTCGTCGGCCCCTTTTTTTTTTTCAATGACAATACTGCCCCCTCATGTCATGATGTGGCACAGAATGACAAGGTGCTAAAAGCAAGCTTACGAGGAAATTACAGTCTCAAAAGAACGAAAATGATTGTGCCAAAAGAATCGAATGGTTCATACGTACACAACTAACTTGATGTGCTAGAAGAATTTGTATATGTTCGTTTGTTAATAGATAGCAACAATCGATACAACCATTTCTAGATCTACACTTAATTTCACAACTTGATAATTTTTATAATTATGAACAGGTAATATAAAAGGGTGGGTTGCACAAGACAGAAAATAGGTACCGCTCACACAAAGATTTTATTTATTCGAGTTAGGGCATTTACATCATTTTTTTTAATATTTTATTTTATTTATCTAAATAGCCTCTTCAAAAAGTCACTTTATTTAAAAGTTGAAAAATTCTATGTTTACATCATACTCGCAATGTAAACTTATATTGTTGAAAAATAAAAAGTTGAAATGTTGTACACATTTACAAAAAGTGTATAATAGTTACCATATTTTGAAAATTTGTATAATGTTTGCTACTTTTTATGCGTTTAAAATATAAGTTTATATTGCAAATACAATGCAAATATATAAAAGGTCCAAAAAAGTTTATGTTGTATTTTTAGTACTTTGTTTTCTTGCTGTGCACCGCAGTCATGCAGCACTACTAAACTCGGTTGTCTACTCAGATCAGAAAAAAAAAAAAAAAAAAAAAAAAAAAAAAAAAAACAAAGCAAAACAAAAAAACCTAGGTATTTTTGTTTTTTAGGTGAAGCTGATACAAGGTGCTTGCTAGCTATATGCTTTTTTTATTTATTTAAAAATTATTATAATTTTTCTGTGAATTATATTGAATTATATTAGGTAGTTAGATTTTGAGACTTAATTTTATTTAGTAACTAGTTGTATACTTGTGCGATGCAAGGTTAATTAAAATTTTATGTAAAGGAAATAAAATATTTAACAGATATTATTGAAACTATCATATATAATGATTATTAATCAAATACTTGTAAATTTAAATTAACTATAGTAATCCATACATATATTGAGCCAATACAAAATTATGATAGAAAATTAAAATATTAAATTTTATTTTAAGTTCTTTAAAATTTTTGGTAATCAAAATCTAGTTAAAGTAGAATTTTAATTTTCTTGATACTTAGATAACAGAGTTTTACCTAACTTTAACCATCTTCAAAATTAATATGATAAATAGAATTTTACTTAGAGTAAAATTTTTAATTCCTTGAAACTTAGATACTTCTTGCTAAATTAACTTAATTATCTTAACAATTAATAAAATAAAATAACTTAATAAACATGAGTGTGTTTAGCCATTTTGCACAATCACTGTTTTTTAGGACCCAATTTTTACTATGTTGTATATAATATAGTCATTTTTTTTTTTCCATTTATATATCAATTGATGGTAGGTGTTATGATACCCGATCATGAGTATCTAGTTAGGCATGCATTTCCATAGCATGAGGAAATGCATTGATTTGAGAGATCACTAGCATTTGTCTCGCAGATTCTCTAAATAAAATCGCAATACCAATATTGTGGTCTTACAAAAGCAGGTATCTAAAGGAACGTCTGTTTTCTGCAATCTCCTTGATCCAATTGTGGGGAATCTACGGTCTGAGTTTGTACCTAAAGAGAATGGTCTTATCTTAGTGCTTACTCCATATGAGTGAAATTGTATGTCAACAACTCGGAATGCCATTTTTTCCGGGTGTCACTTATAATGAACTTTCGAATGTAAAACCAACATTTTATGATGCTTTTCTTTTTGGTAAGTGATTATTTCAATGCACATGTTTAGTCTAAGAATCCTTCTAGAGACGCAACAAAAATTTACAATAATTTCACAAATTACCTTAAGACACATGTAAAAGTTAATTTTTATGTTAAACATCTATGCAAAGGTTTGAATACTTCTTCTTATGTACTGAAAATATTACTATTCTAAATTTAACCACAACCATTGCAATCTTGTTTACAATCAAATTTTTTTTTTTCAATAGTTATAAATATATGCATTAATATACTATTAATCATGTAGCTCGAACTTCTCCCCTTTGAACCCCCAAAAATTTCGTACATGGGGAGGTAACTTCCTGCCTTCAACGTAAATTCAAAATAACCAATCATAATGAACTAGTGAAAGTATAAATTAAACTTGGCTTTGATTTCCAAATTATCCTCTTAAGAAGATCTAATTATAAGCTCTTCTGGAGGTCTCATTCTATAGATTTATTGTCTTGGCTTTTAGGGCACAATTCACAGCACGCGTTCAATAGCTAACATGCTCAGCTAATACCACTTGCTGCCTTTATTGGGTCCTAGTTAGCTAGGAACAAGGAGAAACAGACCACAATTTGCACAAAGTGGTGACGCTGTGTTCCTCTTGGCCATGAACTAGAAGAAGGGGCTCCACGCACGCTACTTAGCAACATACTCTTTGTGCATAAAATCCACCAAAATTGCCTTTCTAATCTTAGAGACAAGGTGCTCGCACAGTTCACAGAGATGGCTACAGACCGTGGCAAAGTGGAGCACCAGAAAGCAAATGGGCATCTAATCAGCCCCCAATCATCACAACATTTGTCACGTCATCCAACGTACCGACAAAATTCTGAAATGAATTTCAGAGCAGGCTTGAGAGTGGTGGTTATCAAATTTTAGTAATGGAAAAATGATTGAGATTTTTTGAACCCTGTAGAAATGCATGGGCAATCATATGGTGGTGGAAGTGGAGTAGGATAGTACGGAGACTAATTTATTTATTTTTGGATAGAAATTAAAGAGAGAGAGAGAGAGAGAGAGAGAGAGAGAGAGATATATATATATATATATATATATATAAATCAAAAAGATATTTTTTAAGATATCAAAAAGATATATATATATATATATATAAATAAAAAAAATAGCATTTAATGCTATATTTTTTAAGCAAACTGTTTTTAATCCAAAGGAACTATGTACTTAATTCTTCATTTGTTGTAATTACTTCTTCTTCTTTGTTTCCTCCATTTATTTAAAACCTCGTTAAACAACACTTAGCCATTTATTTAAAACAGGATATATATTCACAATTAATAAAGACTATAAGAGTATGACCGGCTTAAAAGAAGAAAAAAAAAAAAAAAAAAAAAAAAAGAGTAGTATGAACTCAACTAAAAAAAAAAAGTATTCAAATATATTTGTAAAGTCATTGGCAAAAAAAGAAATATATGTAAAAGGTTTTAAATAATAAATAAAGAGAGAGACAAAATTACTATTAATTAAGTGAATGAGGTGTAAGTCAATTAGCATTTAATATTAATTTTTTAACCATTAGATCAATTACAAATCTACGGTCTCCAAATGATGTAACTATTGTCAAGTTACATCTGGTATAACTCTAAAGAGTTACACATTTTTTTAAATTATTGGATTTAAGTAGATCCAATCGTAAAAAAAAAAGACCCTCATTAATACTAATATTCTAATTGATCTCATTTATTATCCCTTATTTATTACATTTCATACTTATTTCTAAACCCAAAAAAAATTTATAACACAACTATTGCTTCTTCTTTTTTTTTTCTTTTTTTTTTTTCTTTTTTTTGTGATAAGCAACTATTGCTTTTAGTTGTTCTCTATCTCCACGTTTCTCTCTCTAGAGTGCTCTCTCTTTTCCTCTACCGCTCTTCCACCTCAACAGCTAGGTTGCCGGCAGCCAAAAAAATAAAAAACAGCAGGGGGCTAGTATTTTACTTCATCACTGATCCTGGCAGAAGGATAAGCCCAATTCACTAGTATTTATTAGTTACCTTCAAATCTCATAACGCTTGGTTATCATTCATTCATTCATTTGTCATATGAGAATAGTTTAAGAAAAACAAGAACAATAATAAATAATGTTATGGTGTAAATCCATCCATGTTGCAATAAAATAAAATTCTCCTTCTCGTGATGATTTTGCTGCAATAAATAATCTTAAAGCTCTAGTCCTTGTTGCATGTGAACGTTTTTAGAACCCTGTAAACTACTACAAGAAAAATGTCTATTAGTGACCAAGAATTTTTGACGGACCCAAAAACCCTCTCAAAAAATCTTATTTGCAATGGAAAAATAAAGCCTTTGCAAATACTTGATAAAATGTGAAATATTTGTGACTAATAGGAAAGCTGTTGCAATTATGTGTTATAACCGTCACAAATACTAATATTTTGGAGGGAAATTTTCCCTCCATATTATTTGCGAGGGACAATTAAAAATCTCTCGCAAAAAGTGTATTATTTGTGACGGTAAAAAAAAAGCTGTCACTAATACTAAATTATTTGCGAGGGCTAAGATCGACCTTCACAAATAATCATTAAAATGTTAAAAATTTTGGAGGGAAATGTTCCAACCAAATTATTTTCGAAGGAAAATAAAAATCCCTTACAAAAAGTTTATTTTTTGTGTGGGTTAAAAATATGCTCTTACTAACACTAAATTATTTGCAAGGGCCACGATTGACCTTCACAAAAAATCATTAAAATATTAATTTTTTTTGGAGATAAAAATTATTCTAAAATTCAAAGAAAAATAAAAAGAAACATATAAACATATAACACTTTGTATTCTTTAGATGAACTTTTTGTTTAAAGTCTAAAAAAAAAATCTTTTATATACATCTTATATAAGAAAGGTCTGTCCTTATTTTCTATATAATTGTACCCGTAAAAAAATGATAGCACTTTCAACTTCAAAATGATAGCCTAAAATTCAAGAATTTCAGCCTTTTGTGCTCTCTTTCTCTCTCTCTCTCTCTCTCTCTCTCTCTCTCTCAAAAGTGAATAAAAATTTATTCCCATTAAAATAATACATAAAAGATGAGTTTATAGATGAAATGGTAAATTACATCTGATTGGCATAAAAATTGGCATGCATGTTAAGACTATATAGAACATGTAATCCGACGGTTGGATTTTCAAAATATGAATTCAATAATAAGTTATTGGATGGTGTAACATTTTTTAGAGTTACGTCAAGTGTAACTCGAACCCAAACCTATATTTCTTAATTCAATATGAATTTTGACAAATCTACCATTAGATTTCATTATCTTCATATATTTTTCATGCTTACAAAATTTCAAAGTGATCAAAGATTAATAGTCATGTCATCAATCAATTGTATAGATTCAAGTTTTAGTAGTTTAAAATAATGCATAAAATATAAGTTAATAGATCAGATGGTAAATTATATTCGATTGACATGAAAATTGGCATGCAAGTTAAGACCATGTAGAACATGTAATCCAACAGTTGGGCTTTCAAAATATGAATTCAATAATAAGTTATTGGGTGGTATAACATTTTTTAGAGTTACATCAGGTGTAACTCGAACCCAACCCTATATTTCTTAATTCAATGTGAATTTTGAGAAACCTATCGTTGGATTACATTATCTTCATACGTTTTTCATGGTTACAAAATTTGAAGGTAATCAGAGATTAATAGGCATGTCATCAATCAATCGTCTAAATTCAAGTTTTTATAGTTTAAAATAATGCATAAAAGATGAGTTTATAAATCAAATGGTAAATTACATTTGATTGGCATGAAAAGCATGCAAGTTAAGACCATATAGAACATGTAATCCAACGGTTGTATTTTCAAAATATGAATTTAATAATAAGTTATTGGGTGGTGTAACATTTTTTAGAGTTACGTCAAGTGTAACTCAAACCCAATCATATATTTCTTAATTCGATGTGAATTTTGACAAATCTACCATTAGATTACATTATTTACATACATTTTTCATGGTTACAAAATTTGAAGGTAATCAAATATTAATAAGCATGTCATCAATCAATTATCTAAATTCAAGTTTTTATAGTTTAAAATAATGCATAAAAGATGAGTTTATAGAACAAATAGTAAATTACATCCGATTGACATGAAAATTGGCATGTATGTTAAGAACATATAGAAAATGTAATCCAACGATTGAATTTCCAAAATATAAATTCAGTAATAAGTTACTGGGGGGTTAGATTTCAAATCTAAGTATGGCACATGATGGACATGTATTGTGTACCTATATGGCTATATATATTCTCTCAATTTGACCATCCAATTGGTCTCAAATTTCACCAACATCAATATGCCACCATACTCTTCAATCCTAATTATCAAGATATGAATATGAATTTCACCAAGTCTAGTGGTATTGGGACTATCTATTAAGTTTGATCAGGTTTGACCAATTTTGACTAAACTTTGACCACATATTTCTCTAAATCCAATCATTTGATTGTGACCATAATTTACTAGAATTAACCTTTCATTATACTCTTCAAATCTAACGGTTAAATTTCAAATCTAAATATGGCGCATGATGGACATGTACTGTGTACTTGTATGGTTATGTTTACTCAATTTGACTATCTAATTGTTCTCAAATTTCACCAACACTAGTATGTCACTATACTCTTCATTCCTATTGATCAAGATTTGAATATGAATTTCACAAAGCCTAGTGGTATCGGGACCATTTATTAAGTTTGACCAGGTTTGACCAACTTTGACTAAACTTTGACCGCGCTTTTCTCTAAATACAACCGTCTGATTGTAACCATAATTTACCAAAATTAACCTTTCATTATACTCTCTAAATCCAACAATTAGATTTCAAATCTAAGTATGGTGCGTGATAGACATGTGCTGTGTACTTGTATGGTTATATTCTCTCAATCTGACCATCCAATTAGTCATATTATTTTTTAAAAAAAGTAAACATAGTTAGTCACGTATTAAAATTCTTACATAAATTTAATAATAGCTATGATCATTTTTTTTTTTAATTTTTAATAGGATGGAACGTGTGATAATTTTTGTTGTGTGGTATTTTTTGCTTACAAGTTACAACAAATTGGGAACAAAAGATTTATACTCAAGTCCTCCACGTCAAAAGAATTAGATAATACTATATATATATTTACAATACTACTTTTGATAAGATGTATATGAAATCTTATAGCATTTTTGTTTATTATATATTGTCCATGTATCATTTAATCATTACTCCATGGATAACACTTTTGTAATGTATAAAAAATGAAACATTGGAATATATATATATATATATATATATATGTGTATGTATGTATATGTATATATATATATATATATATGTATATGTATATATATATATATATATATATGTATATATATATATATATATTAATTCTTCTATTAAAAAAAAAGTATTACCATATTTAATCACCCATCCATAGCATACAATTCCAATATCGTAGGATTTTCCAATTCTTATCATTTTTTAAAAAAATTATTAATATCCAGACAGTCACACCCTATGTTAATTTATAAGATAAAATAAAGTAACTATTTGTGAAAGTAAGCAATTAAAATAATATATTAAGAGATTCCCTAATTAATGTGGGACCTAATTGCATTCGTGGATGTTGCCCTCTTTCATTGAAATTTGGAGGAAACAAGGTCATGTCTACGTGTTATTTGCATACAAAAGAGAAAAAGAGCGCACTTTTAAGCCTTCACTGAAAAAGAGCCTTCCTGCCAAAACACATCTTTCATTTTCCACACAAAAGTTTCATTTCTCACACAAACTTTTTACTCACATTTCAACTAAAAGTTTTTACTTTTTACTTGCCCAATTAAAAATTTTCATTTCCCACTACACAAATTTCATTTCCCACTCCACAAAACTCTCTCATTTTCTCTCTATCTCTCACACGGCCTCTCACATTCACACACACACACAACCGCGCCTCCGCTGGCACCGACAAGAAGAGCCAAGCCCAGCGCCGACGTGCCGAGCCCAGCACCGACGAGGACGAGTCCATCGGCTCATCCTACCATTGACCCATACCCATCACCTCACCACAAGATCCTTTCTCCCTTTCTCCCTTTACCACCCCCATACCCATTCATTTTTCCTCACCATACCCATACCCATACCCATTCCGATTTTGCTTGGTAAGCTATTTATTTGATTTTTTGTTTTGATTATTGTGAAATTTTAGGTTTGGATTTGGATACTTAACAATTAGGTTATTTATTTAATTTTTAGTTTTGATTTTTGTGAAATTTGGGTTTGGATTTTGTGGTGTAATATGTAGATAATTTATTTATTTTTTTAATGATTTTTTTTATGTACAATTGAGAACCTCAGAGTGATGCAGAAATTGTTGATGCTAAGCCTCTTGTGCTTTCAAGAGGAACATTGCAGACTGCTGATTCAAAGGAACCATTTGCAAGGTTACATCTCTTGCAATTTTGTCATCTATAAAACGTAGATACTTTTGGTGATGACATGTACTTTAAGTAGTTTTCATTCTTAACTTATGTGATCTAGATTTCGTATAGTAGTTAATCTATTCAGAAACTTATTATGTTGCTATAATTTTGAAGAATCTATTAAATTCTAGTATTACTTTTCTTTTAAGAAATTATGGGAAAGAGCTTATCAGATAATTAAAAATTATGCAATCTGTATGTTTATGGCATGGGGTCTTACTAAAGTGTAGTCAAGTGGTGGTGGAATATTGTATGTCAATAATACTTCCAATTAGTGGGAATGAATAATTGGAGAGTACATCTGTTCCATGAAAGAATAATCACAATAGCCTGCAAGATCTCTTAGTTGGGATTTTTTTTTTTTTTTTTTTTGGTTCTAGTATGGTATTAAAATATGCATAAACTTTAATGACCAAGGAAAACTCTAACTTTTCCTCTACTCTTACATTTTAGTTTACAGAAAAATTTTGGCCATTCATTATATTATTGAATTGCAATGTAAATTTAATTTCAAAGCTGAAAGAAGTCACTGGAACACCATGTTAATTCCTTTTTAAATTCTAAAGTATCATCTTTTATAAATATTTATTTAAGTTTCTAATGGTTGTACCACTGGGAAAAAACAGCTCATTTTTTCTAATAGACTTTATCTTTATCTTTTTTCATTTCACTACATTCAGTGAGAGTCTTTTATAAACTATGTGCTAAAATTCCTTGACTCACCCCATCTAAGTTTTACATATTGTACCATGCTTGGAAAACTTACTCAAAGCGAAGACATGTCTCTTGGTTGATAAATCTCTTTAGGCTATTCTTGTGGCTTCAATATTTGGCAAATGGCACATTAGTCATGATCAATGTTACAATATATAACAGCTAAAAGATGGTGGTTTTATAACTTACAAACCTAATGTCCACATTTTTTTGGGGGGGAGGGGGGGGGGGGGTCTCCCCCAAAGACGAGGTGGGTTCTCCAGGTGTCATAGGCCATAAAAAACTTGTAATGGGAGCCAGGTTGTCCTATTTTTCTTAACACTATTATTTATTTCTTCTGTTGGAACCTCATTTGCATGGTTTAAGGCTGGATAAGCTTATATTAGAGGCTATTACCAATCTGAAGGAGCCAAGGGGTTCTGACAGGGCTGCAATTGCTTTGTACATAGAGGTAATCTCACTTGTGTAACTTTAAGCTATGACTTCATAAACCTATCATGCTTGCAGAAACTAATACTAAGTGGTCAAACTTCAAAACATCTAGTTCTCATAATGCTTTTAAGTTGTAAACACCTTCTATTCCAATTCTTTCTTGAGCAAATTTCCTTTTCTACCTTCTTTTAGTTTCTAATAAATTGGTGTTCATACTGATACCCATTCCGATTTTTCTTGGTAAGTTATTTATTTGATTTTTTGTTTTGATTATTGTGAAATTTTGGGTTTGGATTTGGATACTTAACATTCAGGTTATTTATTTAATTTTTAGTTTTGATTGAGAATGTGATCATGCATAGACGTCTGATAACACGTTATAAGGTCTAAGTGAAGAAAGGGTTGTTGACAAACAAGTAGTTGCCAAAAGTGGGTGTCAAATTACCCCCATAAACAAGTAGCTTTCTCTTATTTCTCCTTCGTCCCTCTCTCAAGCCATCTATTATTATCAATTCACCAAAATAATAGTGAAGATTATTTTTGAGTATTTATATTGTTAGTAAGGATGGGAATGATTAAAGATTTGGGTTTTTTTTTTTTTTTTTCACAATCTCTTATGGGTCTTGTCCCTTTCCTCCAAACAGCATTTTGACCGAGTGGGTTTTTGATTTGTGCAGGTCTGGAGCTGTATCCACATGAAGGCCAACTGAAAGGTATTGTCCTTCTTTTCCCATTTGTGCCATTGTTTCTTCTTTTTCTTCTATTTTTCATGATATGATCTTCTTCCTTCTTTCTTTCTGTCTTTCTTTCTTTTTCTTTTTCTTTTTTTTTTCTTTTTTTTTTTAAACCTGTTGCTTCTTGTTCTTTGTTTTAAGAATTCCACCGTACACATATGCCTTAAGAGAATTGAAGATGCTCATTTTTTTTTCTCCACTTGGTTACATATGCTTGCAATACTTTAATGTATTTTTAAAAAAATTGAAAAAGAAAAGCCTTGACCTTTTGTTGTCTTCTTTTCCATCTACCCATTTTGAGGACTTGGAAAAATGCTCTGTTTTCCTCTATCCAATACCAAAATGTTAGGGTTTTGTGGAGAATAGGGGTTCTTTACCTTTTCATTATGTTCTAATGCAATCTATCTCTTCCTTTGTATTTTCTTAGTTTGAGTCTTTGGTTGTGTTATTATAAAATTATGAGTTCTATGTATTCAAGTTGTTCATTTACAATATTCTATTTTTCGTGACTAGGCTAGACTAGCAAAGGTCTTCACAATGTACTTTTGGGGATTCCTTATGGCTTCCAAGTATGTTAACGTTTTGCCTACTAGTGGAAGGAAACTTTAAATGGGGTAATACTCGTTGACCCCAAAATTCTGAGACTAAAGCTTCTTGTTGCTGTTGTTGTTGTTGTTGTTGTTGTTGAATATGTCATGTTGATACTCACTTATTATTAACTTACTCTGCAACTTAGATTTACCTATCAACAAATTTGAGCACCATAACTCATTGTTCCCACTATTTGTGTAATACATTTGGTCTTTCCACTTTTACTTCCATGTTTAATGTTCTCTCAACTTGGTTTTACTTCCATGTTTGATATTCTCTTAACTTCGTCAAGCTATCACCATTGAGAAAATGCTTGAATGGTAACAATTATACTTTTCAATCTATGATTTCAAAGCACCACAATGATTTTCTTTCTTTCTTTCTTTCTTTATTCTAAATTACAATTTCATTCATTTACAAGGGTATAATTTTGATTTGCTTTCGGGTTGATGGTTTCAAATGCTCGTTGATGATATTGGAGACGTGACAATTACTAATGATGGTGCTACGATACTGAAGATGCTATAATTTTTTGACGGCTTTTTATGTACAAAGAACCACATTTAAACTACTGAATTTTTTGGAAGTGTTGAAGGATTTGATTAAATACTTTGGAACTTTGATAATAGTTATAGACAATGTTTTGTATTTGATAATATATATCTATGTTAATATAATGTTAGTTTGGAGGCATTTGTGGTGTTATCTAGTTACATTTGTGGTATTGTCTTAGTGGAGCTAAAATTATTATAAGTTATTTGTAATAGATGTTAGGTTCTAAAGATTAGGAACTAATGTATTTAGAACTTCAATTTGTATGTTGGCAAACCATGATCAAAACAATGTTGAGTCGTGTGTTAGACTTGCTCAAAGTATGGGTTTAATTGTAAAGTTGGAATCGAGTTTTTATGCAGAAGTACTGTTCACTTTCTGTATGACTCGATCGATCGAAAATTAGACTCGATCGATCGAAAATCGTGCAGAACGTTTTTCTGCAGAAAATTCCAACTCAGCCCAAGCCCGTTTTAATGTATAGGGTTTTATGTTTGCCCTAAGTATAAAAGGGAAAACCCTAGCCACGTTTTTAGAGTTCTTTTTTGCTGTGTTTGTGAATCTTTCTTTGAGATCTAGAGGTGTTTACCTTCACATACACTTAGGGTTTACAAACTTGAGATTTATGTCAAGAGTTGTGTAGATCGTTACAGTTGCAGAATCAAGAGAACACAAAGATATACAAGCAGGTGCGCTTGTGGATTTGCTGAAGAATTCCGGAAAGAAGGAGTCCGTGGATCTCGGAGCTATCATGGGGTCATGGTAGTAAGTTTCCTACACTCGGGTAGCAATATGACGTTAGTGGTCTATGTCTATTGTGTAAACTTCGATTCTTTCATAGTGGATTCAGTTTACCTTGAGGATAGCTAGGTCAAATCCTCCCCAGGTTTTTACCGGTGTGGTTTCCTGGGTCATCAGATCTTTGTGTTGTTTATTTTTCCGCTGCTTTGTTATTTTTGCTTAATTGTGTTAACCTAGTTTTAATTAAATTACCTAAGTTAATAACTTGGCTAATTCTCTAGGTTAATCTGTTGAGTTAAAGGGGTCTAAACGAACTGACAATAGATATGTGGGTTTAGAACCCAGGAGGAAAAAAAATAAAAAAAATCACCTATAGCAGCATTTTTGGCCCGTTGCAATAGTACAGTTTTTTTGTAGTGCAAATAACTAATTGCGAGGGTATAATCATTAAATAGTTGTTAACGACGACTGCTTCCCCTTGCTAAAAATAAGTCGTCAACTTTTTTCGTCGTTTGGTAATATATTATATTTGTAAGGGCGGATTTGTTTAGTAACGATGATGAATTGCTCTCGTAAATTATCTATTTGTGAAGGTATGGTCGCAAAATCTCTTTTAGCAACAAGAGCAAATACGACGGCCTTTGAGGGCCATATGCCCTAACTAATAACCTTTTGCCAACATATACAAAGTAAAGTTTTAATACATTTAGTTCCTAATGTCTTAGAACCTAACAGTATGATCATAATAAGGCTTAGGAAAATTTCATTCATTAATTCTTGGAGCATTCCTATTAGTTTATATGAGCTAAAAGTACAAGAATGGAGCTCGAATTAATTTTTTACTTGGGGGAAAACAAAAATGCATATTTATAATGATTTATACATAAGTGTTTGCTTAAGTGTTCTTAAAAAATATCATGTTTTTTGATAAAAGAATAAACTAACACCATATGACGATTATTAATTCAATTTCTCTTTAGAATGTGTTAATATGATGTTCTTTTTTTGACAAATAAATTTTTAGCATTTTTATTTTTGATTAGATAATGCTTTCATAAAGGATAGTATAGAGCTTAATAAGAAATGAGAAAGTATGTGGACACAATTTTTGTCACAACTCTAATTTGCTCGATCGATTATGATGAATAATGTAGAAAAAATGGTGAATTCATGTGTGAAAGTGATGGTTCACTAATTATATTTGCTTAAAAACTCACCAAGATTTGATTGAGAACTGTTTACAAGCATATAATATGTGTTAAGGGAACCACAATTCGACTTCCTACAACTACTCTAAAATTAGGCCCGCAGGGCGTAATGACGAATGTCATAAAAGATTTGAGTATGTTTTCCTAATCACTAATCAGTTTTGAGGTGGAATGACACTACTCATGGTCCAACAATATGCACTCTTTATAGTGTACCTCTCATTTGATGAACCTTCCCACACTATAGTGTCACTGGTTTAACCAGAGTTTAGAGGAAGGCTCTTTCTGACTATGTCCTCATGAGGCAAAAATAAACTATCAATCAAATTCCTTCTCCTTTCCATCTACTTCATCAATCAATTCAAAGAAAAAAGCGTTTCTTTTGTGCAGGAATTACCTTGAATGTGCTAGGGTTAGGTGGCCATTTGGCCCCCAAAATACGGATGTCTTTCGTTTCCCATCTTCCAAATAGAGGGACTCTTTTGTGTCCTTCTAGGTTGTAAATGTAGAATTTTATTGAGGCAACTCGAGGAAATATATAAATGAAACAATGATAATTAACAAAATTTTTGTAGCTCAATAAAATTATCAAGTTCTCTACATAGGGAGAACTTGAGAAAATTCTTCTCTATTTGAAATTGATAAATTTCATATTCAAATTAACTATTATAAATTTAAAATTGTATTAAGTACATCATTTGAGATTTTAAATGGCGTGACATTCTCTACACAATTTGATCTAAACAAAATAATTTTTTGACCCTTATTGAAGAACTTAGGTTCAAATCCCTCACTCTCTTGTATTAGGTAAAGAAAAAGGGCTAGAGAGACATTCTACTTGAATGATATGGTTTTCTTTTTTGGAATGCAATGATTAGGTTTAAAGTTGAATGGGATTGTTGATGGATGAGGTCAAGGTTTCACAAAGCCACATTTACACATGCGAAAATTGCACTAAAAATGTGACTTAAGTCACAATTTCCACTTGAAAATCATGACTTCAAGTTATGTTTTCAGTGTAATTTTCGTGTGTGTATAAAATTGTGTCCAACAAGTAGTTTGTAATAGACATTAGTCTTTAGTTTAATTAGTGTCTAGCTATCTTCTTTGCCAGTTCTAAGCCGAGTCACGCTTGGTTGGGAGTGTTAAGCATGAGTGAACGGTAGCTAAGAAGAATAGCAATATTACCTCTCTCCCTTATGGAAGTTTGAAGCCAGATGGCTTGGACATTATCCTCTATAATACAATGATTACTCTATATAATAAAGAATAGGAATGGTTTATATCACATGATAGCTTTAAAAATCATCCATGTTAGGTTCATATGTTTTGGTATTGCAAAACCATGCCAAATTATGTGTCTTTTATTGAGTTTTGATGTGTCTTAAAGCTGTAATTGAAAACCAAGTTGAAGACACAAAGTTTGCTCAAGAAAAGTTTAAGAAAAACACATTTTCAACATGTTCCTTGATGGCAACTCAATAGAAGCTAAAATTTACTATCTCCTCGATAGCAGCTTGATAGATCGAGATTTTTTTTTTTCTCGATAGAAGCTCGATAGATCGTGCTTCGCAGATCAACAAAAATTAGTGACGCGAAAAAGCCTATAACTTATTCGTTTGAAGCCCGAATTGAGATCTGTTTGAACTGGTATTTAAAGGACATCATATGCCATCTATTAGAATGTTTTTTAGAGAGAGAAACACTTCGATTATGCTGATAAGGTTTTGTAACCAAGTTTTCTCTATTTCACCAAACCAAAGAGTTTCAAAGTAGATCTGAAGATTCTATTAGTGAAGAAGCTAAAGTCATAGCAACCACTATAGACGTGCTACTATGAGGAAAACCTTCAAAAGGTTCTTGAAGTTAGTTGGAGGTTCCAATTGTGATTGTTGGTGGAGCGTTCATATATTGAAGAGTTCAAAGGTTTTGAGTCAGTAGAAGGTTTCTGCTGTAAGTTCATCTACTGGAATTGTAGAGTTTAAGGATAAAGGTTTTGTATTAGATCTGAAACTTCTCTTTATTATAGTATATAGCTTTTTGGGAAGGTTTCCCCCCAGTTTTTTTACTATGAACTAGTTTGTTTCATTGATTTTCTTGGGTCATCATTTATTTACTATTTCGCTGTGCAAGATTTTGACATGATATTGATGTTTGTTTATCTAAACAAGGTTTATTCATAATAAATCTAATTAACAACTTGGGTTTAAAACTTGTTAATTCTATCAACCGGGGTCTAAATTTCCCAACAAGTGGTATCTGAACAGGTACACTCTGATTGGATTAATTTCTTGAATGTGATCCTTAACCCCTGTTGTCATAGATCGTGGACAATCTCTTTTGATTCTGACTTTTTTTAATGGTACTAACTATGCGTATTGGAAAGACTGTATGAAAACTTTTTTGCAGGCTCTTATTGAAAAAGAATGGTTGGCTGTTGAAGTTGGTTGGAAGAAACCAAGTGACCCCCTTGCTACTTGGGATGATGGCAAGATTAAAGCTTCAAATTTCAACAATAGGGCTTTGAATGCTTTGTTTAGTGATGTCACCAATGAGGAGTTCAAGAAAATATCATCCACTTAAATTGCTAAGGAAGTATGGACTATTCTTGAGACCACCTATGAAGGTACTAAGGCATTAAAGACTGTTAAGCTTCAAAGACTCACTAGCAGTTTTAAAGAAATAAGGATGGAAGAAGATGAGAACTTTGATGAGTTCTATGCTAAACTCAAGGATATTGTGAACTCTGCCTTCAATCTTGGAGAATCTATAGAAGAACCCGAAATTGTTAGGAAAATCCTTAGGTCCTTACCTAAAATATTTCATGCCAAGATCACTGTTATTGAAGAAGTGAAGGACATTGATAAAATTCCTTTGACTGAGCTTGTAGAAAACCTTCAAACCTATGAGATGGGATTACGTAAAATAGGAAAAGGTGAAAAGAGTAGAAGCGTGGCTCTTAAGGGTATAGTGGAAGAGAGTGATAACTCTAAAGATGAAGATGAGAATGAGGATGGGGACTTAACTTTCATAGCTAAGAAGATTAGAATGTTTCTCCAATATAGGAAAAAGGATAAGAACAAAGCTCCTAGGAAATCTGAATCCTTTAGGAAGGGCAAGAGTGAAAAACCCTTCATCGAGTGCCATGAGTGTAAAGGTTTAGGTCATATGAGGATAGGGTGTCCAAACTACCTTATGAAGGAAAAGACCAAAAAATCAAAAGGTAATATGTTGGTTGCTACCTTGAGAGATACTAAGAGTGATCTTTCTAATGAGTATGAGGATGAATGTGGTAATTATATGGCTTTTGCTGCTACAACTAAGAAGGTGATTGTGGAGAATGTTAGTGATAGTGAAGATTCTTTTGATAATGAAGCACCTAAGAAGTTGACCCTTCAAGAAGCTTATGATAAGCTGTGCACTAATTACATAAAATCTGAAAAGACCTCCTATCTCTACAAAAAAAGAACTTAATGAGGTAAAAACTGAAAAATCTAATTTGTTAGTCAAACTAGATGAGACTTCTAGGTTAGTTAAGACTTTTTTTGTAGAGAACACCTCATTAGATGAGAAAGTCAAGAATCTTGAGGTTGAACTTAGTCAAGCTAGAATTCAAATAGAGAAGATGTCTAGTGCAAAACTCGATGAGGTTTTGAGTGCTCAAAGGCCTAGTTCTAATAAGATTGGCTTAGGATATGTTGATTCCTCCGGGCCCTCTTCTTCCACAACTTCTAGATCAAGACTATTGCTGTGCCTCAATTTGAAAAGGTTGATAAATGTAAGAAATCCATAACTGATATGTCTAATTCTAAATCTTTTGTTAGACCTCATTCTAGGAAGTTTAGTAGTTCTAAAACTACTCATGTTTGTCACCATTGTGGTGTTCCTAGACACACTCTCCCTAATTGTTTCAAGTTGTATCCTCAAAAGCAAGTGTCAAAAAGGTCTCAAGTTTCTTCTCAAGGTTCTACAACTTTTCTTGGTGAGTTATTAAAAGTGATGAGCTTTTTAACACAATTTCAGTGGAATTCTAACTCTTCTATGTCCTTTGGTAGTCATACTAGGACACATGCCTTTTAATCTTCACATCCAAAAACTCATGTTGTGTGGGTGATGAAGGATCCTAAGATTTAATTGTCTTTTTGTATGTCCTCTGCTCTAATTCTTTTTATCTAAAGTTGAATTTTCATGCATGATTTCTTATCTATTTTTGGAATCATGCTTTCATGCATTGCAATGTTTTGCATTTATTTATTTTTGCATTTTTTTTATTTCTTTTATTGCTTTCAAGAAAAGAAAAGAAAAAAATAAAATTTTTTGAAAAATACAAAAACAGTGTGTGTTTTATATATATTAGTACTTGTGTACCTTTGGATGGCCTTTGAAACAAAGTTTCTCAACTTTGTATCACTTGTAACTTAGATGAGCATCTTCATGCACAACTAAGCAATGTGAGGTTTATGGCTCTTTTATGTGATTTGTATGATTTAGTTGATCTCTTATCTTTCATATCTTAAATCACTCTTTTTGAAGGGAAGGCTTAGAAAGTTTTAAGAGAAAGATATAAATAACCATCTCACTACTAAAACTCGTCAATCATAAAACATCTGTGTACAATTTACAAAAGTCATGCTTGGTAAGGTGTAGCACTTACACGGCAAAATTAGGGTGTTCAAGCTTACATAATTGGATACTTTCTTTTCTCTTTTATATGCCCATGTATGATATGCTTAAAAGAAAAATATGCAAAAAACATGAAAAGCAAAAAGAATTAAAATACTTTTAATATGGTTGCCAACGTGTTTCTAGGAGATGTGGGAGTCATATGATGTACCTTAAAGGTAATAGTCCCCATCAAACAGTTATGATTATGTGTGGATGCATTTGATTCTCTTCATATAATGAGACACTTATGCTTCTTGTAAAAGTCTCACACATAACACGCATACTCATTGGTACTTTTGATACAATGTACAGGTACAGTGTGTTTTAGCCATTTAAAGTTACTCATGTACTAGTGTAAGTTTTTTTTTTTTTTTTTTTAAACAAAAATTTGGTTTTTGCTTTAAAAAGACTGTTGGAGTTTTAAGTTTTGCATTTTTTTTATTCCCTTTGTGTCCATAGCATCTTGTTGTCATATTCTTCTTGTAGGTCTATGGTTCCTTGTTCTCCTTATTCCCTCTATGTCAATTTTTTGTCTGTCTCCGATCAATTTTTTTGGCTTTCTATTCAATTTAACAATCGTGTCAAAAGGGAGAGAAATTTGAGATTTGAATGTCTTTCCTCAGAGGGAGTAATAGATTTAGGGGGAGAACTTCATGTTAAAGGGAAGAAATTTTTTTGATGTAACTAAGTTAGGAGGAGAGTTAATTTGTGAGTTTGATACGCTTTGATATTGATATATTTTGTGTTGTGTATCTTTTGGTTTTGTATTTATTTACATACATCATGTGTTGTTTCTATATATGATGATGATGATGTGTTTCACTCTTTATCTCACATTGTTGTTTCTTTTCTCACTTTATACACATGTTTCTTGTTTATTTAACTTGTCATTATTTTCCATACAATACCTTGATGCGTCTTGTTTAGTACCTTTTAGGAAAGACAAGTTAAAGCTTAGTCAAGATGCCAAGCCTTCTTCTTGCAGCAACTTACAAGGTTCAAATCTTTTAGACTAAGCTTATTTTGTAGTCTTGAGTAGAATGTATTCTAGGACATTCAATGTACTTCTATGGTTTTGTCATGTATTGCCAAATGTGAAGATTTTTAGATTCATATTTTTATGTAACTGAAATATCTTATGATAAAACACAATTTACTTGTTTATTATCTGTCATTGTTTTCTATATGGTGCGCATAACATGTTTGTTAAGTGCTTTCAGGAAAGACAATATGAAACTAATCAAAACAATCAATCCTAGTTCGTGCTATGGTTTCTCAGGACTGATTTTTTTTTTTTTTAGATAGGTTAGTGTATTTGAATATGGGTTCATTCATTGTATTCAGATTATTATCGTATTGAGCTTACTTTTGTACTTGAAGTTTTGTCATGAATTGACAAAGGGGGAGATTGTTAGGGTCATGTGTTTTGGTATTGTCAAACCATGCCAAATTATGTGTCTTTTATTGAGTTTTAATGTGTCTTAAAGTTGTAATTGAAGATCAAGTTAAAAACACAAAGTTTGCTAAAAAAAAGCTTAAGAAAAACACATTTTCAGCACTTTTCAGTATACAGCTCGATAGCAGCACAATAGAAGCTAAAACTTAATATCTCCTCGATAGATCGAGAGTTTGTTCTCGATAGATCAAGCTTCGTGGATCAATAAAAATCAGCAACGCAAAAACCCCATAACTTATTCGTTTGAAGCCCAAATTGAGATCCGTTTGAACTAGTATTTAAAAGATATCATAAGCCATCTATTAGATGGTTTTTTAGAGAGAGAGAAACACGCCTTTTATGCAACTAGGGTTTTGTAACCAAGTTTTCTCTATTTCACCAAATCAAAGAGTTTCAAAGTAGATTTGAAGATTTCATTGGTGAAGAAGCTGAAGTCATAGCAACCACCATAGATGTACTACTGTGAGGAAAACCTTCAAGTGGTTCTTGAAGTCAGTTGGAGGTTCTAATTGTGATTGTGGGTGGAGCGTTCATATATTGAAGAGTTCAGAGGTTCTGAAGCAGCAAAAGGTTTCTACTGTAAGTTCATCTACTGAGATTATAAAGTCTAGGAATAAAAGTTTTGTACTAAATCTGAAACTTCTTTTTATTATAGTGGATTGCTTTTTGGAAAGGTTTCCCCCAGATTTTTTATCATAAAACTAGTTTGTTTCATTAGTTTTCCTAAGTCATCATATCTTATCTTATTTACTATTCCGCTATGCATGATTTTGACATGATATTGATGTTTGTTTATTTAAACAAGGTTTATTCATAATAGATCTAATTAACAACTTGGGTTTAAAACTTGTTAATTCTATCAACCGGGGTCTAAATTTCCCAACAATCCATGCATATGTAAGCTTTACGTGCAGAGTTTTCAAGTTATCAAAAAAAAAAAAACTGGAATTTAATTTCTTAGATGCTAATGTTTCATTTTCTGTATCGAAATATTTTGCGACTGTTGCATATATACATGCATGCATCCAAATTAAAGTGACAAATCATCACATGCGTTTTGCATGGAGCCACTTGGTTGATCTTGATTCTTGAACAAACAAAAATACTTTCTAGCTACTCAAATCAACAGAGGAAACTACTTTTAGCATAATAATTAATAAGGCCCACTTGTACTCGTGCACTCAAACTCTTTTTCCTCTTTAAAATCAAACTTAAAATGCATTTTAGTGATTTTAGTTCGTTCCTTTTCACAATGTTCTGGGCAGCTGAAGACACCGTTCTTTTTTCTTTATCATCTTTTTATGGGAACTTTAAAAAGCTCATGAAGAACTAAAAAATCTTGCACTATGCCTATTAATTTATATATAATATGAACTCATCTATTCAGCACTTACATATAGGACCAAAATTGAAAGTTTTCTCCTTTTTATGCCACATTCTTTTCCACCTTATACAACTTTTTTTCTTCCTTGACTAAATGTCTTTGATTTAGAGAGATATTGAAACAAAGAAAGCTATAGGTGTCAGTCCTTTGTAGCAAACTTGTTCTTTAATTGTACATTGCAATCTTCAACATACATAACGCCGATTTCTTTGATTAAAGGGCCTCCATTATTGAGAACAAGCACAATTATTTTTCCTGAAAGCACTGGTCAAAGATTCATTTATCTAATGACCAATGATATAACCAATCAAAGCCATTTCTTTACAATCTTTCCTGTGATCTTTTGCTTAATTAAATACGAATCGTGCACGACTTGCACTTAAAAAAATCTATCATGCTCTCTCTTTTATATGAAAGCTAATTTTGCAATCGAAAGAGAAACCCAATCAACATAAAGTTAAACAACTCCACAAGAAGCTGAATTATCATGACCAATGAAGACCAAAATATTTGTTTTAGTTTTAAATGTTTTGGGCGATGATCCAGCCTAGAGCAATCTTGAAAACTTAAACAAACGACATCGATCAAAAGTTGTGGCCTTTTTGATGGCGTCAAAATTGTTAAAACATACTTTCGTGTCGAGAACTAATGGCCCTTACATTATTGATAACGATAATCTTTTTTTTCTTTTTCCCTCCTTTAATCTTTTACGTGTTACACCATACAAATTGCTTACCTTTTCCATTAAAGTGAAGAAAGGAACATAATAGTATGATTTTTTTAAGGATAGATAATATCTTACTCGGATTTAGTGCAGTAGATCTATCGTATGATATAATTTTAGACCTAATTAAGCTTTAATTAACATAATTCCTTAAATACGACAATTTGGACTTCTGGTTTGCCAGTGAATTTGTCCCGGAATAAGTCACTGTACACTTAATAACTAAAGAAAATGACAACAAGACTGTATTAGACGTAAAACAAACTAGCAATTTGTCCCAACTATCTAGGCATGCAATGTCTCTTTCTCGAATTCTTTTTTTTTTTTTTTTCTCCCCTTTTTTAAAGCAGGAATGCAACATCCACTTGTTAGGAAGAAGCGTATGCATACAATTAACATGACAACGTAATAATTAGGTAGCTGCAAATGGATTATCTACTTTAATTTTATTACTTATTTGAATTTTCTTGGGGCAAAAGAATTTCTCTTCTATATTAATATTATGTTTTTTCAACAATATTGAAGAATCAATTTGGTTTTATGCCAAGATGATCTACCATGGAAGATATTTTCTTATTTAGATGTCTAATGCAAAAATATAAAGAGACATTTACAGATTTTCATATAGTTCTCTATGTGGGATCCCTAGAGAGGTTATGTAGCGGGTTTTGGAGAAGAAATGAGTTCCTCTAAAGTATATTAAGTTGAATAAAGATATGTATGACAGAGTTGTAACTAGTGTGAGAACAAGTGGAGGAATCACAAATGAATTTCCTATCACTATAGGTTTGTATCAAGTATCAATATTAAACCCATATGAATTTGCAATACTAATGATGGATGAACTCACTCAATTGGATCAAGAGAAAGTCACTTAGTGTATGCTTTTTGTAAATGATATAATTTTTAGTGGATGAAATTAGAAGTGGAGTTAATGCCAAGTTAGAAATTTAGCAAGATTTCTTAGAATGTAAAGGCTTTCTTTAAAGTAGGACTAAAACAAAGTACATAGAATGTAAATTTAGTAAAAGTAGAAACAAAGATGAAGAAGCCGTAAGACTTGATAGCAGAGAGAGAGAGAGAGAGAGAGAGAGAGAGAGAGAGAGAGAGAGAGAGAGAGAGAGAGAGAGCTTTTGATTTCTTAGACCAATAATTCATAAAGATAACGAGATTGAAGATGGTGTGAATCATACAATAAGAACATGATGAATGAAGTGGACAAGCATATCAGAAGTATTGTATAACCTTAGAATACCTATTAAAGAGAAAATTTTATAAGATTGCTATACCATTAGCTATGCTCGATGGTGCTGAATGTTGGGCAGTTAAGAAGTAGCATGCCATAAAATAAGTGTAGCAGAAATAAGAATGTTGAGATGGATAAGCAGGGATACACAAAAAAACACATGATTCAAAATAACATTAGTAAAAGTAATAAAAAAGACAAGTTAATTAGGGAAGTAGTATAGAACATGATTTCATATAGAATAAAGAAAAAGAATTCATGTGTGATCCAATCTAATTTGTTGGAGATTCATAACTGACCCCAAGTTTCAGGATTAAGGCTCTATTGTTGTATTAATATGATGTTTCTTATAACAATAATTTAAGAGACACTGCTTTAAAGGATTTGAAAGTGCTTTCATTCATGCAATGGTTTGGTCTCAAGTTGGAGCTTCCAACCAGTTTTATCTCAAGTTGGGGCTTTGAACCAAAGTTTTCCTACGAAGGATTAAAGATGTCAGATAATGAAACATACAGTTAGAGTGGCTGTCTTTGGACTTTGGACGCTGGTCATATTTAGGAGCTAAGTACACAAATCATGGACACAGGAAAATTCATGCATTGAATTAGATGTAACGTTAATTAGACAGAAAAAAAGAAGAAGAAAAGCATAGCTTTGAGGCACCATAATTGCGATTTACTTTTGACGGGGGGTCTATTTCACTGAAAGTTTCTTTGTTGAGTTTCTGAAATCAGATAAAAAGTTAAGGTCATGATCTTTTCTTATTAAAGTCAAGGATAGAGACAAGTATTTGGCATTATTTTCTAAAGCAATTAAAGTCTCACGTGCGCATGAAGAATACTTGCATATACTGAAGTTTCGTGATAACCACAATCTCTATATATTTTTAGGGAAAAGAGGGAAAAGTTAAAGAATGCATTGATCGGAGGAATTTGTTTAGGAAATATTTTTAAAAAATTTTTATGAGTAAAAAAAATAGTAATTAATATTTTTGACAGTTTTTTTTTTTTTAATTTTGTTTATAAAAATAGTACTAAAATTTTTCTAAAATGGTATCTGTTAACCGGATCCATATTTTTATGAGCCTTGAACTTATGAGTTATGACTTATGAGCATACACTAATTGAATTTAACTATTGTTGTAGAGATTTTTTTAATTTAAGTTCTAATATTTTTTAATGGAAATACACTTCTATTAATTCTACATTCCTACAACTCAGTATGTCGCAATTCCTTCTATTTTGAAATCCAGAATTTCAAATGCGATTTCAGTTTGAAAGTTTACACTATTGGGTTTGGGTGGATTACATAAATAAGATAAAAGTTCAGTGTTATTTCCACATCAAATCTAGCACATTAGAGAATTAAAGAAACTTTATTTTTGCTTTACCGTACCAATAAAAATAGCTCGTCTGCATGGAGAATACACCTCATGAATACTAAACAAGATTGAAACACACAATATGTATAATATTACATAGTGGAGCATATATATAAGTTTTAGGATTTAAAACAAAGTGAAGATTAAAGTCATTAAAAAGGGCTAGAAACTAATTAAATACAACAAATAACATCAGTTCAATTGCTCAATATGCCCCCCGTCAAGTTGAAAGTTCCTGTTATAAGAGCTTTAACTTGTTACGTAAAAAGATGACCCACTCGAAAGAGAGGCCGTTGGTCAAGATGGCCATTGGCAACCTTTCCACAAACAACTAGTTTACTGATGCTATCCGTTTGGATTGAGGGAGAAAGAGAGGGGAGTAGAATAAAGTTGAATGAAAATAGACTAATTTTGGGCCAATTTCTAATCTACTCTATACCCATCATCCATTCCCCTCAATTCAAACGGACCATAAGAGTTTGAAATAACAATATTTTTCTAGTAACAATCATTGTGGAAAATCCTTTAAGGAAGATCCTTGGAAGGCACTAGAGGTTCAGTTCTTGAAGCGAATGGATTATCATGAAGGGTTCATGTAATATAATAGAAGTTCAGAAGTTTTGGAGTTGTTATGTTGACATCAACAAGTTGTCTACTGGGTTGTAATGTCTAATTACAAAAGTTTCTATGAGTAGTATGTAAATTATTTCTTTTATAATGAATTGCCTTATTGGGATATACAATATTTTTGGAGCAATTTTTCTAGGGATGTGCAGCTAACCCACTAACCTGGCAAAACCAACCTGATCTAACCCAATCTGCTAGGTTGGGTCAGTTTTAAGGGATTGGTGGGTTGGGTTGGGTAGGGTTGGGTTGTAAAATTTATTTTTATAGTGAGTCAGGTTAGGTTTGGGTTATAAGATTTACAAATCCACATAACTTGATTCAACCCATCTATATTTAATATTTATTTAAAATTTCAAAAATATATTAAAAAATATATTATACAATTTTTTTTATTTACATTTTTTTACCTCTCTTCCTAAACATAACCTAAATCCTAAGTTATCCTCATATAGTTGGTGTTGGTTTGGTGTTATACTTTAGATTATTTGGTTATAAATTGTTTTTATTTGTGGTGGTGTTATTCTAATTCTCAATTTAATATTAATAATAGTAATTAAAAAAAAATGTCCAACCCATGGGTCCAACCTGATCCACGTGGGTTAGGTTGGACCCCTGTAGTAGGTTGGGTTGAGTTGAATTTTTTTTAATCCACTATAGTGAGTTATGTTGAAAATACATTTCAACCTGACCCATGCAAACTCCAAATTTTTCCTTTTTTCTAATTCATTTACAAATTATGTGCTGTACTTTGTTACTTTTATATCTCTTGCTTTATCAAGTTGTATGTGCTAAAATGTAGCATTCAATAATGTTGTATTGTATCTGTGCTATTGCATTAGACTTGTATTGTAGCATGAGTTGTAGGTGTACTATTGCACTGTGGGGTGTATTGTAGGGTAGTATTGCTAGTAGTTAGTGGTAGTTAGTCCAACTAATAATCTGGGTAGTTAGTTAAGGTGTCTAAGGTGTATATAAGAGGCACTGATTGTATCTGTTGAATAATAAGAAGATTTTGATTGTATACTTCCTTTACATATCTCTCTCTGCCCTTCTCTCTCTATTTCTTTTACCTTCCTCATCACCTTCTTAGCTATGGAGGCCTAGGTCCCCTTAAAGTGACATACCATAAATCCTAATTCTAAGAGAGTCTCATCAGTGGTATCAGAGCAATTTGATCCAATCCACCACCATGATTGAAACACGTTTGAACACACAAAATTTTGAAAAGATAGCTGCACTTTCCAAGATTACAGATAACCATGAACAGACCTTGCAAGAAATTCAGAAGCAATTGCAAACTCTTACTGGGTTCATGCAGAAACTAGTTGAAGCTGAAGATAAAAGACAATCTCCAATTCAAGGGTCACGAGCTTTGCTTCAAAGTAGCAATTATGGAGTTCATGAATCTCCCATCATGAATCCAATCAAGAACTTGAAATTGAAATTTCCTAGATTCCAAGGAGAAGACCCAACTTGTTGGATTTACAAAACAAACCAATTCTTTTCATATCACAATACTCCAAACCATCAAAAGGTCATTATGGCTTCTTACCATTTGGATGGTGAGGTCCTAATTTGGTTCCAAGATGCTGAGCAAATTGGAGGTTTTGCAAGTTGGGAGGTGTTTGTGAAGGCCCTTCAGACTCATTTTGGGGTCACAGCCTATGATGATCCAATAAAGGCACTTGCTAGGCTCAAGCAGACTTTTACTGTGGTTGCTTGCAAAGGTAATTTTGAAATTCTATCTAATAGAATTGTTGGTTTATTAGAGTCTCATAAATTGAGCCATTTTTTGAGTGGCCTAAGGGATGAGATAAGATTACCAGTTAGGATGCTCGTGCCAAACTCCCTTAATGAAGCCATTGATTTAGCCAAAATTCAAGAAAAATATTTACTAAGTAGCAAGAAAAATTTCAAGAGTGTTGTGGATAATGGGAAGCCCTAAATTCTAGGATTACCTAAGCTAGAGACCAAGACATATTCAAGGATTAAACTTCCTGTGCAAAGGTTATCTAATTCACAAATTGAGGAAAGGAGGAAACAAGGTCTAAGTTATAATTGTGATGAAAAGTGGTAGTTGGGCCATAAGTGTAAGGGAGCAAAGGTATTCTATTGGAAGGGTTATGTGAGGAGGTTGAGCATAAGTCTGCACTGCAATTGGTGGAGTTGGATGATGATGGGGGACTATTGGGAACCCAAGATCAGGTCCTAGGGAGTGAGCATGTAGGTAATCTTGCTGAAATCACCTTATATGCATTGATAGGCAACCCCTCAACTAATACCATGAGAGTCAAAGTTAGGATTAAAAACCATGGAGTAGTTACATTTATTGATTCAGGCTGTACATATAATTTTTTGGATGTGTCAAAATTGAATATGCTGAATTTACACTTGGATACATCTCAGATTTTGGAAGTAAAGGTGGTTGATGGTAGTGTTATTAGGACTTTAGGAATATGTCATGAAGTCACTCTTGCAGTCCAAGGGTCCAAGTTTGTTGTGGATTTGAATGTATTACATTTAGGGGGCTGTGCAGTGGTTTTGGGTACTCACTGGTTAAGTACTCTTGAGGAAATCAACTAAGACTTCAAGTTATTAACCATGAAGTTTCTTTACCTGGGTAATAGGGTGTTGTTAAAATGGTTACATCCTAAAGGGTCTATCTTTTCAAAGGCTGTCAGGTTCTATAATGATTCTGCTACAAGGAAAGGGCTGGTTCTCCAGATTTCAGCAGTCACCCCTACCTCAGCTGATGAACCATTGCTGCCTACTGCGCTTTCTGACCTTTTGGACCAGTTTTCTAAGGTGTTTGACATGCCTTCAGGCCTACCCCCATTTCGTGGACATGAGCATCAAATCATACTCCAAGATGGTACTCCACCAGTTTGTGAGAGACCTTATAAGCACCCTCATTTTCAAAAGTCAGAAATTGAAAAGATTGTACATGAGTTGCTTGAACTTGGTTCCATTCAACCTAGCCAAAGTCCACTTTCCTCACCTGTGTTGCTTGTTAGGAAGGCTGATGGGAGTTGAAGGATGTGCATTGATTATAGGGTTCTAAATAAGGCAACCATAAATGATAAGTTTCCTATTCCTGTTGTGGATGAGCTGTTAGATGAACTTGCAGGGGCTTCTATCTTTTCCAAGTTGGATTTAAGGTCAGGATACCATCAAATCCGTATGAAGCCAGAAGATGTTCCCAAAATAGCCTTTAGAACTCATGAGGGACATTATGAGTTCCTTGTCATGCCTTTTGGTTTGACCAATGCCCCATCTACTTTTCAAGCACTCATGAATGATATTTTCAAGCCTTATTTGAGAAAGTTTGTTATGGTGTTTTTTTTTTTTTTTTGACATTTTAGTTTATAGTTAGAATTTGGTAGATCATTTGGCTCATCTTAAAATTGTGTTGAATGTATTGTTGACTTATCAATTGTACGCAAAGAGATCTAAGTGTGTTTTTGGGAGTTCTGAGGTGGAGTATTTGGGCCATTTATCTCTAGTAAAGGGGTTAAGGCAGACCCTAGGAAGATTGCTGCAATGCAGCAATGACCAATTCCAACCTCTGTCAAGGCTTTAAGGGGGTTTTTAGGTCTTTCAGGCTATTACAGGAAGTTCATCAAAGGGTATGGCACCATTGCTAAACCCTTAACTGATCTTCTAAAGAAAGATGGCTTCCTGTGGTCTGATATAGCTTTGGAGGCTTTCAATGCTTTTTAAAGTTGCAATGAGTCACCCACTTATCTTGGCTCTTCCCAACTTCTCCAAGCCTTTCACCATTAAGTGTGATGCTTCTAGTATTGGTCTTAGGGTTGTTTTGATGAAAGATAATAAATCGATAGCCTTCCATAACCAAACTTTGAAGGGTAAATACCAGCATTTGTCTACCTATGAGACTGAACTCCTGGCTTTAGCAACTGCCGTTAAAAGATGGAGACCATATTAGTGGGCAGACCTTTCATTGTGAAGACTGACCATCAGAGCTTGAAATTTCTGTTGGAGCAAAGGATTGCCACGCTAGCTCAGCAAAAATGGCTGGCTAAGTTCTTGGGATATGCCTTTGTGGTTGAATACAAAAAGGGGGTTGAGAATAGGCTGGCAGATGCATTTTCCAAGAAATTCGACCTTGCTCTTGTGGACTCAGAGTTGCCCCTACAACAGAAAATAAGTTGTTTGTTCCTTCTCTCAGTCCCTGATCCCACATGGTTGGTTGTTCTCAAGGATAGCTACTCTTAAGACCCTTTTGTTCAGCAGCTTATTTCTTCAATTCAATTTAGTGCTCCTTCCAAAGGCTTTACCTTCCAGAATGATCTGATTTTCTACAAGGGTAGATTCTTTTTGGGACCCTTGTGCCCCTTAAAATCACAAGTCTTGTAGCTGGTTCTTATTTTTCCTGTTGTTGGCCATTCAGGTTTTTTAAAGTGCTTCCAAAGAGCTAAAAGGGAGTTCTATTGGCATGGCATGAAGGCTGACTTGAAGAAATTCATTAAAGAGTGTGATGTCTGTCAAAGAATCAAGTTTGAGACATCTGCCCTAGCTGGTTTGCTGCAACCATTGGCCATTCCTACTACTCCTTGGGCTAATGTGAGCTTAGATTTTGTTGAGGGACTTCCTAAATCTCAAGGGTTTGAAGTGATCTTAGTTGTGGTGGATAGGCTAACCAAATATGCCCATTTTGTGCCTTTGTCTCATCCTTAAAATATTGCTAAGGTTGCTACTTTATACCTCCAATACATATTCAAACTACATGGCATGCCTGCCTCTAGTGTGAGTGACAGAGATGCAACTTTCACTTCATTATTTTGGTCTAAACTGTTTAGATTGCAAGGTACAGTGTTGGCCATGTCTACAACTTATCATCCTCAGTCAGATGGCCAAATGGAGGTGGTTAACGGAAGCTTGAAGCAGTACCTTAGAGCCTTTACTAATGATAGACCAACTAAATGGGCTGAATGGTTGCCACTTGCAGAGTTTTGGTTCAATTCCAACTACCACACTAGTCTCAAGTTGTCACCATTGAAGCTTTGTATAGTTTTCCTCCTCCAAAGTTGCAGAGTTATATTCCTAGCATAACTAGGGTAGATACCTTGGATTCTATTTTGAGCCAAATGGAGGAAGTTTTGTCTATTCTCAAAGGTCATCTCCATGTTGCACAAGAAAGGATGAAGTCTTAAGCTGATAAACATAGGCAAGATAGATCATTTGTGGTAGGGGATTGGGTTTACTTGAGACTGCAGCCCTATAGACAGAAAACTTTGGCTTACAAAGGAAAGTGGAAGTTGTCTCCAAGGTATTTTGGGCCTTTTAGGGTGCTGTAGAAGGTGGGAGTAGTGTCTTATAGGCTGGATTTACCTCTTGAGTCCAAAATCCATCTTGTTTTCCATGTTTCTTGCTTGAAGTTGAAGCTAGGCCAACATGTCACAACCTTGCCAACTCCGTCACCTGTTGATGATGAAGGGTAGGTTGCCACTGAGCCCATTGCTGTGCTGAAAACTAGAACTAAGACTTTGAAAACTCGAGTTATCACTAAAGTTTTGGTGCAATGGCTAGGATATCCTCCTAAAGAGGCCACTTGGGAGTCTTTGCACTGTTTGCATTCCAAGTTTCCCCACCTTGTGGGTAAGGTGTTTTAAATGGTGAAGGGTATGTTAAGCATCCAATTTTGTGTTGTATCTGTGCTATTGCATTAGACTTGTATTTTAGCATGAGTTGTAGGTGTACTATTGTACTGTGGGGTGTATTGTAGGGTAGTATTGCTGGCAGTTAGTGGTAGTTAGTCCAGCTAATAATCTGGGTAGTTAGTTAGGGTGTGTAAGGTGTATATAAGAGGCACTAATTGTATCGGTTGAATAATAAGAAGATTATGATTGTATACTTCCTTTACATATCTCTCTTTGCCCTTCTCTCTCTGTTTCTTTTACCTTCCTCATCACCTTCTTAGCTATGGAGGCCTAGGTCCCCTTGAAGTGACCTACCATAAATCCTAATTCCAAGAGAGTCTTATCATATTTTTGTAGATCGCTTATTGACATATATTGATAAGCTAGAAAGATTGTATTCAAATTGATAGGTTGATGTAGGTAATTATATTGATTTGTCAATCAAATTTAGCTTAAATGGTATTTTCTTCGCGTATAAAAACAAGATAAGGATGATATAAAAAGTTCATAACCCACAAGATGAGTGTGTAAGTTATTAATAAAACAATAAATTAAACTAACTTTGATTTCTTTTAATTATTAGATACCAAACACATCTTCAATTACACAATTTATAAAGAATTTATTATTTATACCACTGATATAAAGCTTCAGACTCATGATTTAATTGATTAATTCAATAGAAAACTGTTTACTTTGTTGTAAACATAGTAAAGCACTAGAGTGTGGGGGCTCTAATGATCTAGTAAAAAGGAGCACTGATTATTGGCTGCAATCTATGATGATTAGGTTTTCGCATTGAACATAATAAATGATACGATAACTTCACCCGAAAGGGACTACATATCCCTCACTGACTAGATAGTGTGGCCCATATATTATTAATCGTAAATCACCACCAAATAGTCATGGATAAAGTTTCAACTCATCGAATTTTACTTTATTTTTCTTAAGAGTTGTTTGGAGTAATTTTCTTTTTAATTCTAAAAATGATGTACATTTTAAAAAAAATTCATTCTTTAATTCTTAATTACAGCTATACTTTTATTCAACTTTTTTTTAAATAAATAAATAAGAATCTAGCTTAAACAAACACTCAAATTGTTTATAGCTTTAGCGGACAAAATGGACAAATGCTCTTTTCGTGCAAAAAAAATGGCATTTTGCCCCCTTTCTCAAACTAATTAGGGAAATGCCCCTCTTTTGTAACTTGATTTTCTAAAAATAGAGTTTTAAAAAAAAATTTGGAGTCCTATAGCGACGTTTTAAGGAGCCTATAGTGACGTTTTAAGAACCTATAGTGGCGTTTTATAACTCTAGCTCCATGAACTTGAGTTATAGGTAAATTTTTTTTACCTATAACTCAAGTTCATGAAGGTTGAGTTTTAAAACGTCACTATAGGTCCTGAAAATGTCACTATAGGTCTTGAAAATGTCACTATAGGGCTCCTTAAAAACGCCGCTATAAGGCTTAGCTCGATTTTGATAAAATCGAGTTTCAACAAAATCGAGTTTCAAAAGAGGGGTATTTCCCTAATTAGTTTGGAAAAAGAAACAAAATGCTGGATTGTTTTTTTAAAAAAGGGCATAGGCCAATTTTGTCCTAGCTTTATCTGTAATGCCGTAAGCATATACTTTGAATCAATATTTGTGATGACAATTTCTTCCTACGCAGGAAGCATACAAATTAAATGAAAGAATTACATTTTCTATTGTCAACAAATTAATTATTGCAGTTTTCTAGAAACATGAGAGTTCTCATGGCGGCAGGGGCCACTCTACAGCCATGGTGGCCACCTCAGGGGTTGAAATGAACCCCTGACTTGGACCAAACACTACAAAAAAAGGGGTCTAAAGCCGCATTTGAAAAATGCAGCTATAGACCCCAAAAACGCGGCTATAGGATATAGCCACGTTTTCTATAGCCGCGTTTTTAACCCAGGCCTATGCCATGCAGCAATAGCCTCCAGTGGGTCTATAGCTGCGTTTTTGTAACCGAGGCTATAGACCATACCTAAAGCAGCGTTTTAACCGCGGCTACAGACCTTCTTTGAGCCGCGTTTATAAGCGTGGTTATAGACCCGGTTAGAGCTATATACCTATAGCCGCGTTTCATAAACGCGACTATAGACCCAATTAGAGTTGCGTTTAGAATCGCAGCCCCAGACCTATAGCCACGTTTTTGAAAACGCGACTATAGACCTGCTTGGAGCTGTGGTTAAAACCGCGGCTATAGGGCGGGTCTATAGTTGTGTTTTCAAAAACGCGGCTATAAACCTTGCTTCAGCGGTGTTTTCTAGTGTCGCCTGGAACATTTGTAGCACCTATAGCTGCGTTTTTTAAAACCGCGGCTATAGACATGCTTGGAGCTGCATTTCAAATCGCGGCCATAATCTGCTTTCATCGACGTTTTCTAGGATCGCAGGAGCTATAGCCGCATTTTTAAAACGCGGCTATAGGTTTTCCTTTTTTTTTTTTTCTTTCTATTTTCCCTGCTCTTACAAGTTTCTGCAAGTTCCTGCAAGTTCCTGCTATCACAACTTCACATGCCATTTCCATCCGAAAATTACAAATTCCCAACCTCCCAACTTCACAAATTCACAAGCATCACAAATTGCCAACCTCCCAACATCACAAATTCACAAACATCACAAGTTGTCAACCTTCCAACATCACAAATTCACAAGTTCCATAAACAAGATATATACAAGTTCCCAACAAAAAATTGCCAAAAGGTATTTAAATGTCTAAAATGAGCCTAGAGCTGCGTTTTTACATGGACAAACGCGGCTTGCTCTTTGATCTAGAGCCGCGTGTAAAAAACGCAGCTCAAAGCACTTTGGAGCTGCATTTTTTTAAACGCAGCTTCAAACTGAGTTTTTTGTAGTGAAAAAAAAATTTATATATAAATTTTTTTTTGACCCCCTAAAATGAAATTTTGAACATCTTGAGCATAAATTTTTTTTTAAAATCTAGCTGAAATAAGCTTGAATATGCTCAACTTAGTGCTACTTTCACAATATTTTCATAATAATTTTAAAATAAAAGTCAAGTGGCAAGTTGTAACTGATTTTATCCAGACCCACAATTGACATTACTTTTTTACATACTTTTAACAACTTGTCACTTAGATTTTGTTGTGAAGGTGTTCTGCAGTAACACTACTCTTGAAATTGCTCATTCATTTTAAAATAAATAAACCTTATCTAACTCTAGTTGACTTTACTATTGATGGCGGAATGAAACTATTTTTCTTTGCACTTTTCTTCTTCATTAGAAAAAAAAATTACACCACTTTTAGCAATAAAAAAAAAAATTACACCACCTCTACAACAAACCTATTTGAATCAACATTTGTGACTTTTTCCACATTTTCTCTATCTCTCTTTCTCCCTTATATGTTTTCTTTCTATCTAATCAAGTAGGTTGAAAAATGCTTTATAGATTTTCAATTCTAAGTAGTCTTTTAGTGCTTGCTCCAATTTCAAGAGAATGACCATGTGTATAGTTCAAAAGTCATACACTTCAAATGCAAAAACTTATATCAATTACTATTTTTTTTCTTAGTTTCACATTTACTCCTAGACCAAATCTTATGTGTGTTACTATTCTTATTTATCATTTTTTTTAAATTGTTTGTACATATAAATATAATAAAATTATTGTTAATTTGTCAAAAAAATTTAATTAGTTATTTAATTATATTTATTTATGCTGTTAGAAATACCGAATAATTGTATTGTATTTTCTCAGTATAAGAATATACATGAGTGCCTTTATATAAGAGGCAGATGTGTACAGTACAAGTAAGAGTGTAGTACAAATATGTGTGTTATACAAGTAATCTAGGTGGGCCTAAAGCCCACAACACTAAAACATGTTAATAGCCCCCCTTAAACTCAAGGTAGATGTAAAACCAACTTGAGGTTGTCAACCAAAGTACGAAGGGGTCCCTTATGATGTGATTTGGTGAAAATATCGGCAAGTTGATCTTTAGAGGAGACTGAGATCAGCTTGAGAGCACCATGGATAAGATGATAATGGATAAAATGACAATCGATCTTGATGTGTTTAGTCCGTTCATGGAAGACATCATTATGAGCAATATGAATGACACTCTGATTGTCACAATAAAGAGAAATAGCAGAGGATGTGGACACACCTAAGTCTTTAAAAAGCCATCGTAGCCAAAGGAGCTCAGATGTGGTATCAGTAAGGGCACAATATTTTGCTTCAGTACTGAAGCGGGCCACATGAGTTTGTTTCTTGCTTCACCAAGAAATCAGGGAAGAACCAAGTAGAAAGCAATAGCCAATGGTGGACCTACGATCAGTGGGATCTCCTACCTAATCAGCATTAGAAAATGCTCGGTGAACAAGAGGAAACTAAGCAGAGTAGAAAAGGCCATGGAAGAGAGTGTCCTTTAGGTATTGAAGAATGCGCAAAATAGCAGCATAGTTAGTCAATCGTGGAGCAGACAAATACTAGCTCACCTGGTGAACAGCATAGGAAATGTCTGGACGAGTGACAGTTAGATAAACTAGGCTACCAACCAAGCGTCTGTAAAGAGAGGGATTAGACAATGAGTTGAGTTGGGCTGTTAATATGTATTAGGGCATGTGGGCTTTAGGTCCACATTGTTTACTTGTATAGCACACTTACTTGTACTGCACACTTTGCCTCCTATATAAAGACACTCATGTATATTCTATTACTTGAGAAATACAATATAATCGTTCAGTATTTCTAACATTGTATCAGAGCCATTGCTCTAACTTTCTTGTGTCTTTGTTGGTATTTTCCATTGCCTCGACTTCTTCAGTTAGTAAACCTTTTCCGTGCCCCCTCCTGACTGCTCTATCGCCATCAGAGGTGCCCAAGGTTGAATCTTCACCGCCAAAAGCTCAATCACCGCCACCAAGATCACTGCCTTCGTCGAATCTTCCACATCAGACCTCCGCTTAGGACATAAGACATATCACTGTGTAGATTTTGAACCGATCTACACAACGCCGCTGGAATCATCATCATCTAACAATCCATATGCCACCACGCGCCGATCAAAATTTCAGCAGTTTCTTTCACACGCCTCACGCGCCTTGGGAATTGCTCCAATCATCTCACTATCGCCTCTATCAAAATCGTCTTTCGCCGATCTACATCAGCAGAAAAGAATCAGCCTCATTGGATTGTCCACGCGCTCTCACGCACTACTTGAAAATTCTGCAACGCTGTCTACGCGCCTCACATGCTACACGCGCCTCCACCCTTGTTACTGACGTCATCTGTGATGCCACTCTGCCACGTTAGCCCTAGCTGACATCATCCTCCAGGTTACTGTTGACGTCATCTTCTTTTCTGTTAACGTCATCACCCGGTCAGCTTACTAACGTCATCAGTTGACTTGAGATCATTGACCGTTGACTTTTTGGCCAAAGTTGACTTTGTAGTTTAGGTGCTCCTTTCTTAGTTTTTCGCGTAAATTTCATTTTTGTAGTCCATTTTTGAATATTTTTCTTTTAAATGAAGAATAAGGATAGGTCTTCTTCTTGTTGCAATAATCATCGCCAATAATCCAACAAACGTTTTTGCAATTTTTGCATACGTTTTGGCCACAATATTGAGACTTGCTATCATCGCAACAAATCAATTGTTTCAATTTCTGCTGCTACTATTGCTAACACTGAGAGTGTCCAACCAATAGCTCCCGTCTCTGCACAGTCTAAATCTTCAGGACGCACTTTCACCATGTCCACAAATGACCTTAAAAACATCATCGCTAATGTCATTCATATGGTTGGTAATGCATCTTATTCCTCTTCTCTCTCAGCTTTATCTGGTATGTCTCCTTCCTCACTACAAAAATGAAATCTACACGAAAAACTAGGTAAGGAGCACTTGGACTGCAAAAAGTCAACTCTGGCAAATGTCAACGGTTAACAATGTAGTCAACTCACTGTGATGACGCCAGCAAGATAATGTAAGCAGCTGATGTTTGCTGATGTAAGCAGCTAATTGGTGATGACATGGACTAATGACGTAAGCAATGACATGGAGTGATGACATCAGTTAAGGCTGACGTGGAAGTGATGACGTCAGCAGATGACCTAGTGGCGCATGGATCAATCTCTGAAACTTTGGGCAGCACGTGAGGGCGCGTGGGGCCTCCGATGACGGTCAGGTTTTCACTAAATAGTAGATCGGCGAAGGACGATCTTAGTGGTAACTACAAAAACACAATTGGAGCAAGGATCACAACGGCAACAGTATGGCAGTGGTCTCAAGACTCTGAATGACGGCGGCTACAGGTCCGAAACTAGAGACGATGACTGAGATGCATCAGAGGTCTAACGGCGAATAGCTACAGAAGCAATTGTAACGGCAGAAGCAATTGTGAGTCTGGAATAACACCAATAAGAGACAATACTGCAAA
Source organism: Lithocarpus polystachyus (assembly GCA_033629205.1). Classification (NCBI taxonomy): domain Eukaryota; kingdom Viridiplantae; phylum Streptophyta; class Magnoliopsida; order Fagales; family Fagaceae; genus Lithocarpus; species Lithocarpus polystachyus. The sequence goes on along the minus strand of CM066168.1, from coordinate 16,644,176 downwards.
GAAAAAGACAGAGCAATGGCTTTGATACCATGTTAAATATTAGCATTGATACACCATGTTGAATATGCTAGTATAGATGTGGAAGCGAAAGTATAAAGTATAGAACACAATAATATATGAGGATTACGTGGTTCAGCCTAATGGCCTACATTCACGGAGGAAACCCTAAAGAGTTACATCAATAATATATTAAAGTGTAATACAAATCCTGTATTACAATGAACCATAACATGTGTTTATATAGTAGACTAAACCCTAAACTAATAGACTTCTAGTACAAGTAAGAGACTTGGCTTGCACACAAAGTAGAATTAGGCTTGGGCTTATGCTAATGGGCTAATATATCTCTAACATTATGCATTTAATGATTCTTGTCTTATCGATCTTTAAACTATTTTAGATTATTTTACAATACAGTTTGTATAATAAATTGTATTTAGAATACTATTTTAAATTATTTATATAATATAAAAGTTGTATATACAAAACAATAATAATCATTTTATTTTTTATTTATGTATTTCCTGTTTTTTTTCCACACATGCGTTTATGTGTTTGTTAAGTGTTACAGGAATATACAGGTTGCTTTCAGTCGAGCTGCTGTCTACTTTGCAACTGTTAGATAGTAGTTTAGGTTGAATTGTTAAGTGGCTATTTTTATTGTAATGGGCTATTTCAATTTGTAACTTTGAGCTTTTTGTTAAGTCTGTGTTTTGTCACAGATTGCCAAAGGGGGAGTTTGTTAGGTTCTAAAGATTAGGAACTAATGTATTTAGAACTTCAATTTGTATGTTGGCAAACCATGATCAAAACAATGTTTGGTCGTGTGTTAGACTTGCTCAAAGTATGGGTCTTATTGTAAAGTTGGAATCGAGTTTTTATGCAGAAGTACTGTTCACTTTCTGTGTAACTCGATCGATCGAAAATTAGACTCGATCGATCGAAAATCGTGCAGAACGTTTTTCTGCAGAAAATTCCAACTCAGCCCAAGCCCGTTTTAATGTATAAGGTTTTATGTTTTGCCCTAAGTATAAAAGGGAAAACCCTAGCCACGTTTTTAGAGTTCTGTTTTGCTGTGTTTGTGAATCTTTCTGTGAGATCTAGAGGTGTTTACCTTCACATACACTTAGGGTTTACAAACTTGAGATTTATGTCAAGAGTTGTGTAAATCATACAGTTGCAGAATCAAGAGAACACAAAGATATACAAGCAGGTGCGCTTGTGGATTTGCTGAAGAATTTCGGAAAGAAGGAGTCCGTGGATCTCGGAGCTATCATGGGGTCATGGTAGTAAGTTTCCTACACTTGGGTAGCAATAAGATGTTAGTGGTCTAAGTCTATTGTGTAAACTTCAATTCTTTCATAGTGGATTCAGTTTACCTTGAGGATAGCTAGGTCAAATCCTCCCCAGGTTTTTACCGGTGTGGTTTCCTGGGTCATCAGATCTTTGTGTTGTTTATTTTCCGCTGCTTTGTTATTTTTGCTTATCTGTGTTAACCTAGTTTTTAATTAAATTATCTAAGTTAATCACTTGGCTAATTCTCTAGGTTAATCTGTTGGGTTTAAGAGGTCTAAACGAACTGACAAGTGGTATCAGAGCGGGTAGCTTTTTGTTTGATCCTTTGATCTTTGAGCTGATCCTTGACCCCTGTTGTCATGGAACACGGACACTCTCTTGTTGTTCCACCTCACTTTGATGGAAACAACTATGCATATTGGAAAGTAAGGATGAAAGCTTTCCTGAAATCCATAGATGAGAGAGTTTGGAATTCCGTTGAATACGGATGGGAGAAGCCCACTACTCCTGTAAGTGAGTGGCAAACTTCTCAAAAGGAGGCAGCCGCTTTTAATAGCAAAGCTATGAATGCTATTTTTAATGCTGTTTCCATGAAGGAATTTAAGAGAATCTCTAATGTTGAGGTTGCTCATACTGCTTGGAAAATCCTCCAGACTGTGCATGAAGGCACGAAGGCAGTTAAAATTAATAAGTTGCAGCAATTAACTTCTAGATTTGAAAGCATTAGAATGAATGATGATGAATCTTTTGATGAATTTTATGCTAAATTGAATGATATTGTTAATTCTGCTTATAATTTGGGTGAAATCTATGATCAACCTAAAATTGTTAGGAAGATTCTTAGATTTTTGACTGAAGATTTTAGACCTAAAGTGACTGTCATCACTGAGAGCAAGGATGTGGACTCCATCCCTGTGGATGAACTTGTAGGATCTCTTCAGTCCTATGAGTTAGACCTCCCTAAGACTAACAAATCCAAATCAATGGCTCTTAAGTCTGTTGATGATGTTGATGATGGTGGATTTGATGATGATCTCTCTGCTACAGAGATTGCCTATCTTGCCAAGAACTTTAGAAACTTTCTGAGGAATAATAACAGAAGGGCAAGAGGCAAGAACACTGTTGAACCTAGAAATTTTAGGAAGAATGAACCCACTAAGGTTAATAACATTGAAAAATCTAAGGAGAAAGTAGGTCAATCTTCTAATAATTCTTTGGGACAACAATGTTATGGTTGTCAAGGGTATGGTCATTTAAAGTCTGAATGTCCTACTTATTTGAGGTCTAAGGGTAAGGCTATGGCTGTAACCCTTAGTGATGACGAAGTTTCCGACAATGAATCCGCTAGTGATGAGGATGGAAACTTAATTGCTTTCACTGCTACCACTGTGGTCAATGAAAGCATATCTGTTGAAGAGAACCCTTCTGATGGGGAACTCTCTGAGGATGCAGATTTACAGGAAGCCTACAATAAGCTTTGCAAAGTTGCTGCAAAGGATGCCATGAATGTTGAGTTAGGCTTGAAGAAAATTGCATCTTTGGAACTTGAAAAGAAAAATTTACTCGTTAAATTGTTTGATGCAAATGAGCTTTTGAATAATGTGAAAACTGAGAACATGCTCTTACTTAATAAAGTTAAATGTTTGGAACTTGATTTATCTGTTGCTAGAGAACAAACTAATAGGTCTGCAAGCTCCAAACTTGATCACATGTTGAGTATTCAAAAGTTTCCTTCTGATAAAACTGGTTTAGGTTATGAGGAAAGTATTTCTGTGCTTGAACCTTCTTCCACTAAATTTGTTCCTTCTTCTGAACCTCCTAAGAGTGAGATTGTCAAACCCTCGGTGAGTGAACCTGTCAAACATGTTAATGTTACTCCACCTAGAAAGATTAGGGTTGATCTTCAAGCTTCTCATTCTAGAACTTCTACTTCTACTAAGGGCAAATTGTATGATAAGCATGCATGGGTTTGTCATTTTTGTGGAAAACCTGGACACATTCGTCCAAATTGTTTTAAGTTGCAAGCTGCGAAGCGAGCAAATAAAACTAAAGTACCTGTGCCTCAAGCACATGATCCTATGGTACTTATTGGTGAATTGGTAAAGGCGTTAAACCTTTATTCCAATCCTGGAGTTGCTCAGAATTCTAATGTGAATCATAACTCCAATGCAAGAGTTGCATCTAAGAAGTCTTGGATGCAAAAGGATCAATCTAATTGAGTCTGTCTGTCATGGTCCTTGTGCTTCATTGCTCAATCTTTTGTGGCCTTTGTTTCTAGGATTTGCATTGCATTACATTCATGCATTTCATTCTAGGATGTTTGTTTCTTTGTTTAATAATTAAAAAAAAAAAAAAAATTTTGCAAATTGTGTTTTGCTATTTTTTCCTTAAATTTGAAAACAAGGTTGGTCAATCAAAATTTACATGTCATAAGTATGTACCTTGTTTAGCTTTGATGCACTTATTTCTATTGCACTTTACTAGCTAAAGTCTTGTTGTGCATGTTGTGTGGGAAGATGCTATATTTGTTGATCACATGATCTTGATCTTGAAGTCTTATGTCTTTGATTGTTGGACTTGAACTTATTGAGAAAGGCATAAATAACCATCTCACCACTGTTTATTAGCCAATCATGAACACCTTAGTGCATATCGTAAGATTTTGTGCTCGAGAAAGTGTAGCACATGCACAAAAAGAACATAAGGTGTAGCCTCTAATTAAAATTGGTGTGTACATTATTAGGCTATAATAATATCACAAATTCAAATAAAATTGGTGTATACATTATCCCGGCTTTTATTAAGTTTCTAATCAATAAATTTGAATATTGAGGCAAATCAAGAAACTTACATGATTGCAAGCTTTTATTCTAGGAGATGTGGGAGTTATAGGATGTAACTCTTTAAGTGATAGTCTCTTTCAAATTCATGTGATGGATTTTGTAGAAATTGTGATTGATCTCTATTTGTATATCACCTCACATGTTTCTCAAGCTTATGCTAGTTCCACACACTACACAAGCTATTCTTTGCTAGAATTGTGTACATGATATTGTGTGTGTTTTTGGCCTGACCAACCAAGTTTGAGAATTTTGGGAATTTGATGCAAAACATGTTTGCTTGTTTGTTGTTTTTGGGTATATTGAGAGAAAATTATGCTTTGGGAAATCTGGGTTGAATACATGTGTTTTTGGAAAACATCTCATCTCATACTCATGCATTTGATTTTTAAAATCCGTTGCTTTGAGGATTTTTTGATCTAAAATGTTTGGTTTTTCAAAAATATGATTTTTCCAGAATTTCGATCGATCGAAACTGATTTTCGACCGATCGAAAATGTTTTAAAATGCTCAGAAAACTCTCTGGTTGGCTCGATCGATCCAAGCTTATTTTGGATCAATCGAACGTAATTTCGATCGATCGAATGTAATTTTCGATCAATCGAAACTCGGGATGACAGTTTTTAAAAAGGTGCTTTTCCACGTGACTTTTCACTTTTCAAAAACTTTTTCAAACTCTTTTTTCTCCCTACCAACCGGTCAGCATCTTTTTTGGAGATTTTGTCGCTTTCTTCCAAATCTTTTGCTACAATCTCTCTCTCCCACAGCTGGTAAGACCTATATACCCTTTCCTTTGCATTTATTTTCTAATTTCATGCATTATTTTCATGCATTTTTGGGTATTTTCGACATTTAGGATTTTTGTATTTTTGGGATTGTTTTTGAATGTTTCTTTCTCGAATTCTTTATGGGTTTTTGTGGGGACACCTTACCTAAGCACATCATGTGGTTTAATTTAGTTTATTTGGTGTTTTGTGGAAAATTTGGAATTCTAGGGCTTGTAATTGAGTAAATTGGGGATTTTGTTCAATTTGATTGAAATTGATGAAATTGGCTTGTTAGATTGATTAATTTGATCATTATATTGTGTTAATTAACTATTGTGTTGATCAATTTATCAATTTGTTGTGTTTTGAAAACTAGGGTTTTTCAAATTGGGTATTTTTGATAAATATTGCTTGCTCAAGCCAATTTTGTTAATTTGGATCACAATTGAACATGTCACTGCATTAGTACATGCATCATGTTATGTTCATGCTCATGCATCATATAGAATTGTTATATTCTATTTTTTTTACTGTGCTAATTTGCAGTCTGCCCTTGGTATTGTTTTTGCTCTTTTCTTTCTGTGTCTATCTTTTCCTTAGCACTATGCCTAGGAAAACTAGAGCCCATAGGACTTCTGATCCTTCTCCTTCCTTTGACACTGAGAGGTTCCCTAGTGAGTCAAACCAAGTCACTTATGAGACTTTGAACCTTAGGCGTCAGATTTGGGCTGAGCGTAGGGTTATCTTAGATGAGTTGGATCCTGAGGTGCGACGTAACTTTGAGCGTCGGGGTTGGTTACCTTTGCTCGAGTATGAGCATTCTCCTCCTCCTGCCACCTTGATTAGAGAGTTCTATTCGAACCTCTCTATTCATGTCTACGATAATGACACCTTAGTAAAGGTGTGGTTACGTGGTGTGGAGTATCGCATTACCCCTTCGGTAGTGTCTGATGCTCTTGGGGTGCCCATTGTGGACCATCCCGTTTTTCCTTACGAGGAGTCTCCACCCCTTGATGACGTTTTGTCCTACATCACTGGGTCTTCTATCCAGTGGGGTTCTGATCCTCGGATCACTTCTGCTGAGCTGTCTGAGCTGCACTATCTTTTCTTTAGGATAGCGTGTCATTCTTTGTGGCCTATTTCGCATGTCCACACCATTCCTCTTGAGAGGTGTGTCTTTTTGTATGCCTTGGTCACTGATGCTCCTATCAGTTTTCCGCATCTGTTCCTTCGTTCTTTGAACGAGGTTCATCGGTCTAGTTCTACGGCTCATGCTTTGTTTTTTCCTGTTTTTATTCATAGGATTCTCCTTTTTCTTGGTTTTGGTGAGTATCCTGCTTCTGAGCCTGTACATGTTGTCGCTCCTATTAGTGCTACCTTTTTGAGGCAAAGGGCTGCTCAACTTCGAGCTAGCTCTAAGCGTCCTAGGGTAGAGCCTTCCGGTGTCACTCCACCCCCTTCTTCTTCTACAGATACTCATGCAGCTGGGACTTCGTCTGATCCTGCTGTTGCTGCTGCTGCTGATGTTCCTCCACCGTTTGATGAGGTCTCTGACCTTCGTCGGACTCTAGATACTGTCGTGACCGTTCAGGCGGCTCATGGTCAGCTTTTGGTGGACATCCTGGATGAGCTACGTGCGTTACGAGCGGATTTGGCGAGCTCTCGTCGATCTCCTCCACTACCTTTTGATGATGAGTGAGTGCCCTTTGGCAATTCGTCACAAAAAGGGAGAGTACATAGTTCATTGTATCTAGGAGAGATTTTTTTGTGGAGATTTACATTTTAGGGGGAGTTTTTGTTTACTTGGTAGTGATACTGCGGAGCTTGTGGAGTTATTAGATTGTATCTAGATGCTTCACTGTGTATTCTCATTTTTAGCTCTTGTTTAGGAGATTTATTTTGTTGAGATACATTTGTATGTATATGTTTCTTATTTCACTATGCTACTACTCTGCTTATTGATTTATATTGATGATGTTATTCATGATATATGTCTTTATTTTGTGTCATGTGAAATCAAGAAATTTTTATTTATGTATTTCCTGTTTTTTTTCCACACATGCGTTTATGTGTTTGTTAAGTATTACAGGAATATACAGGTTGCTTTCAGTCGAGCTGCTGTCTACTTTGCAACTGTTAGATAGTAGTTTAAGTTTGCAACTGTTAGATAGTAGTTTAAGTTGAATTGTTAAGTGGCTATTTTTATTGTAATGGGCTATTTCAATTTGTAACTTTGAGCTTTTTGTTAAGTCTGTGTTTTGTCACAGATTGCCAAAGGGGGAGTTTGTTAGGTTCTAAAGATTAGGAACTAATGTATTTAGAACTTCAATTTGTATGTTGGCAAACCATGATCAAAACAATGTTTAGTCGTATGTTAGACTTGCTCAAAGTATGGGTCTTATTGTAAAGTTGGAATCGAGTTTTTATGCAGAAGTACTGTTCACTTTCTGTGTGACTCGATCGATCGAAAATTAGACTCGATCGATCGAAAATCGTGCAGAACGTTTTTCTGCAGAAAATTCCAACTCAGCCCAAGCCCGTTTTAATGTATAGGGTTTTATGTTTTGCTCTAAGTATAAAAGGGAAAACCCTAGCCACGTTTTTAGAGTTCTGTTTTGCTGTGTTTGTGAATCTTTCTGTGAGATCTAGAGGTGTTTACCTTCACATACACTTAGGGTTTACAAACTTGAGATTTATGTCAAGAGTTGTGTAAATCATACAGTTGCAGAATCAAGAGAACACAAAGATAAACAAGCAGGTGCGCTTGTGGATTTGCTGAAGAATTCCGGAAAGAAGGAGTCCGTGGATCTCGGAGCTATCATGGGGTCATGGTAGTAAGTTTCCTACACTTGGGTAGCAATAAGATGTTAGTGGTCTAAGTCTATTGTGTAAACTTCAATTCTTTCATAGTGGATTCAGTTTACCTTGAGGATAGCTAGGTCAAATCCTCCCCAGGTTTTTACCGGTGTGGTTTCCTGGGTCATCAGATCTTTGTGTTGTTTATTTTCCGCTGCTTTGTTATTTTTGCTTATCTGTGTTAACCTAGTTTTTAATTAAATTATCTAAGTTAATCACTTGGCTAATTCTCTAGGTTAATCTGTTGGGTTTAAGGGGTCTAAACGAACTGACAGATGCATCCAAGCTAGTTGGCTTAAACATTTGTGGATTAAACTCTTTTAGAGTTTTAACAAAATTTCACTGTTTCTTTATATCTTATTCATTCATTGTGAGATGAATGGATGAGAGATTTGGCAAGTCGATCAACATTTAACACACTTGGATTAGCACTACTTTTGTACTGATGTAATAAATTATTAATAACATCACGAAATCCAATCTCACATCTCATTATATCAAGCTATATTATCTAGAGTTTTTGTTTATTTACTTCTTCTTCTTTTTCTTTTTTTTACTGTAAAACGAAATCTCACAATAGGTTGAGGCGTCAGTTCATGAATCATTATAGGTTCAAATAAAATAAAATAATTACTGCCAAACATATCATAACTCAAAATAAATGTATTGTAAAATTTTGTAAGGGTTTGTAGTGTTTATAGATTTTCTGTCATCTCTACGTAATAGGGCACGAGGTATTTAATTTAGATATATCCTCACACTTTTAACATGTGATAAATCAAATGGGACAAACTATGTAGAACTTTAACCAAACCCAATCCAAAAAAATAAGTCAGATGCTAATTGATATTTTATTTTTTCAAATAGAATGCATCCATGTGAATGACGTTAGTTTTCTCAGAACGTCAGCTAAGATTATCATTACAATGAAAGGTATATGCCATGGTGCAATTCTCATTATTGGGGACAAATATTGTTGAAACCTTTTGAAAAATTGGACCAACAACCCATTAGCTTAGTAATGTTGCATTTTCGCTAGGCCTTTTGAGAACATAGTAATTGGCGCAAGGACCCCTAAAAAATTAAACAGCTTTGAAAAGAGATTTGAAGTAACAATGCTAGTCACAATGCACTGAAGCCGCACATTCGCAGCAGATAAATGATTAAATCTCTTTATATCTATATATATATATATATATATATATATATCTCATGTACGCTCTGCTAATGAGCTCACAATTGCAGTTCATCCACAAAAAAGACAGAAAAAAAAAGGGCAAGAACACGGCTAATAAAGCAAGTGGAATCCACATATTTACTATCTCAATCACTTTACTTAAGCTTAAAGAAATCATTTTCAGTGAGTGGTGTTAGTCATTAACACAACATAGCTAAATTAAGAGAACATTAAGATTATTTTATTGCAGAAATTGCTTGTCAATGCACATAGACATATATCTTTTCACGGTGAAAAACATGGAATATATGTTTTTAGTTCTTTCTTAAGCTTTATGAGACAGCTACTGCCTACTAGTGCCAACTTCATTCATGTACTATATATATAAAAAGCCTTTGGCTTGGTGTAATTTAATTACCTGCTCGATCTCCAGGACCTAGATTGTTCTTGACCTTAACCCAAAAGCAATGCAGTAGTGGTTGCCAACTTCATATCATTCTCTCATAACCACCACATAAAAAACGGATACGTTTTTCTACATCCCACTTTTGGTTGGCGTCATCGCATTAAATCCATATTATAATCGTGTTTGGTTTCGATTCTCATCGAATATACGGTTTACTTTTTCACGTAAGAAAAACAATTCCACAACCTGCAAATAATATAATCTTAAGTGAAGTATCCTCTGAGCCACATGAAATCTTTAAAAAGTCCATGATATCCAAAACCAAAATGGACAGATCACTGGCGTGTAAACGAACTATATCGGGATATATTTGATATCAAAAATAAACTTAGTAATAATCGAATAGTTATTTCACAATTATATTTATAATTTTTTTTTCTATAGATATGGTAGGATTTCAACTTATAACTTTCTCTATATGATAATTGTTTTTATTATCATATTAAGATATCAATTGATTTTTATTGTAAGTAAGTTCATACCTCATGAAACTTACTAATAGTGATTCAATTTTCTTTTTGTTGTGCTTTTATGATTAGAAATAGATATGCAGTAGGAATGGTTATTCTCATAGTTATAACCCGGATTAAGAGTCAAGTCAGTGGGTCATTAATTCAACAAAACAAGTCAATTTGTAGGGTTAAAAAAAAAGAAAAGAAAATAATTTTCCAAAATCTTTAAATAAATACGTAAATAGAAAAAGTAGGCATGCCTAAAGTACTAATTAAAATTAAGTCTATGAAACGAACTATCTAATATAATTCTAACTCATTGTTTTACAAGCAACAAAGACTACAAAACATAAAGTAAAAGGATATCATAGAACTGTTGTCAATTCTCACTAAATGCTATAATCCCATGGATTATGATCTGGCTAAACTTAAAACTCTATTTTTATTGAAAATTTCAGTATTAACCTTATTATAATTCTTCTTTTCCATTAGAATCTAGATTCATAAAGTCGTATTGCAAATGGACTTATAAAGATAATTTTATTCAAAATTAGAATACTGGTTAAGTAAAAGTAATCCATCCGGGTTGCACAAGTTGCCAAAAAAAAAAAAAAAAGATTTTATTGGGTCAATTGCATAAGTGATCTAATTAATTAAAAATTAGACCAACTTAGGTATAGGGTCACTGGATTACTAGTCCAACCGGCCGAATCAAATCAGGTTTAATAACTATAATTATTCCTTAACCAAAATAATAAACTCTTGAAAAAACTAATATGAGTCTATGATGAGTTACATGACAACGGCCAAACTAGCCTAGCTATGAGTCTTCTCCTCACAAGCATGCAAGGTCTTACTAGAAAATAATAACTATTATGCAAAAGTGGTTCAATAATTCTTGTCTAATAATTTCTTAAATAATAAGTAACAACCTGACATAATCCATAACAATAAACAATAACATTAGGTTTCAAATTTATCTATTTGGAAACATACTCTACTATTGTTATACATCTAACTTCTCAATCCAATCCTTCTATTGGAATTTCTATGGTTGTTTTTGATTGCAGGGACCTTCTAATGAGGCAATGGGACGTTAAGCTGAACCATATATTTTGTGAAGCTAATGGGGTGGCAGATCTTTTGGCTAAAGAAGGTACTGACCAAGTAAAGAGAATAAGAGAATATGCTCAAAGCCCATTTTTTGTTAATCATGCAGTTATGTATGATTGAATGGGTTGGGGTGTAGAATGTAGATAGACTTTGCCCATCTTTTGCTGTAGATGTACTACTGATGGCACTACGCCTCTCTATGTAATTACTTGTATCGTAGAACATTTGATATTAAGTATATTGTAAAGTGAGGTGATAAAACTTTCTAAAAAAAAAAAAATAAGGTTGTAAAATAGATAAATTTTCTTTTTGAGGTGCTAAAAGCTAAAATTTTTTAATATCACTACTGTAAATGCTATAATTTCAAAAATAAAAATGAAAACCCTAACAAGCCTAATATTTTAAAAAAAAAACTTTTTTTTTGTTTTTATTTTTGTTAGTAGATGATTGCATCAAACACCAATTTTGTATATTTATAATTTGTTAATAATATATGGATGTCTATTTGGAGTGGTTTTTTTTTTTTTTTTTTTTTTCTTATACTCTGGATCATCTAGCTTGAAACCATCGGTCCATCCCTGCTAGATTCTAATTTGAACAACCATAAAAACAGCAGATAGGCCTCATACATAGCCAACATGCATAACTAATATCCATGATCCAAGTCCAGAATAAATACAACAATAAAACTTACGTGCCCAAAAGCAACAAGGTCCAAAACCGAAAGCTAAATATACAACGAGCTAGTGTTGTCGCAAATGTCCAAAGTCCAATACAACAAGTGTCCAAGCTAACAATACACGTCTGAGTACGACTACAAAGACAATAGCTGAATACATCAACGTTGATGCTAATTAATCCCATGCATGAACAACTGTTTCTCTAGGACTCTAATACAATCATGCAAATTTCTCTCTGTATACGAAGTACCTGACTTTTACATATTGAAAGCATTGTCATTCTCAACACAGATTACAAAAGGTAAAAATCACATTTTCGTCTCTACATTTTTAGGCAATTCTCACTTTGGTTCCTAAATTTTATTTTTACCGCTTTTAGTCCTCAAAATAAAAAACTGTTCCATTTTAATCCCTACAATTATCTCACTAACGAAAAATAGCATATGTGACAAACGGAATGCACTGTTAGCACACTAAAAGCTGACGTGGCTACTAAAATAATAATAAAAAATGTTATTTGGCATTAAAAAATGCCACATCAGCATCTAAATTTAAAAAACTAATTTATCAATTTTAACTAAATAAAAAAACTAAAAATATAATTAAAAACCAAAAACCACACGAATCAAGATCTAAGTGTATCTTGATCAAGAACAACAAAATTACCAACCTAGATGTTTCTCAAAAAAAAAAAATAAATAAATAAACAAGAACAACATTTTCCTTTTCAATCTTTCATCCTCTCCTTTTCATTAAAACCCACAATCCCACCCTCTTTGTCTCTCTTTTCCTCTCTCCCTTGTCCTCTCAAATCCACACCCAAGCAAACACGAGAAAGAAGAAAGCAGTGAATCTGAGGTTGATTCCATTTGGATTTGATAGCTTCGAATCTAAGGTCGCAAATGGTGTGGTTTTGGCTCTAAGGTTTGGATTTGAGGTTTGTGTTTGGTTTCTCTAAAAATAAGAAAATTTGGGTTTTGAGTTTTGTGTTTTGGGGGCCGAAAATCTGGTTTTGGATTTATTATTTGGGTGCCGAAAATATAGGTTTGATTTTTGTGTTTGATGCTTTGGTGGTGTGGGGGTTTGAAATATGGTTTTGAGTTTTGTGTTTCGGCCAATTTGGGTTTGAATTCAAATTTTATGGGTATTAAATTTTATGTTCATCTTCTCTAAATCCATGGCTGAAGACCCATGGCTGAAACCTCATGGTTGAAGATCCATGGCTGAAACCCACCTTGACCTAGATCTGATCTTCTCTCTCTCTAAATCCAGATGGTCACCGTGGTTTGATTGTCATCGTGGTTTGATCTAACTAGCTCATGATTGTGTTTTGGTGTATTTTATTGATGAGGATTGGCTTTGAGATTTGGAATTTTTGGTATTTTGTTTTTGAGCTAACCGTGTTTTGGGTTTTGTTTGTTTTATTATTATTATTTTGGCGAAAATCACATTTTCGTCCCTACATTTTCACGCGATTCTCACTTTGGTCCCTAACTTTTACTTCCACCGTTTTTAATCTCTATCTTGAAAAACGTGTCTCGTTTTTTTCTCTACTGTTATATCAGAGACGGAAAATGCACACGTGACAAACGAAGTGCATTGTTGACACACTAAAAGCTGACATGGCCATTAAAATAATAATAAAAAATGTTATTTGGCATTAAAAAATGCCATATCAACATCTAAATTAAAAAAAATTAATTTATTAATTTTAACTAAATAAAAAAATTAAAAACAGAATTAAAAACCAAAAATCACATGAATTGAGATCTAAGTATGTCTTGAACAAGAACACAAACTCAAATTTAAGAACACAAGCCCAGAAATAAAAAAAAATTAAAAAAAAAATAAAAAAACCAAACTCCTGAGCTTGAAATCGACCTCACCAACCTCTCTCCGAAGCAAGCGTGATTGTTTATTCATGTTGAAGAACATGAATAAACAAGAACTTAAACCTAAATTACAAGAACACAACCCCAGATCACAAGAACGAAGAACATAGTACTCAAAGATTTTCTTCTCCAACATTTCTCATAACACAAATTCAACTAAATACATAGAATTTCATCCCAAACATATCTCCAAAACCAGTAAATCAAAACCCAACCAAATCAACAACAAAACATCTAAATCATCCAACATCAAAAACAAAACAAAACAAAACCCAATCTTCAAACAAAAATCCATAAATTCCAGACCACAAATCCTCAGCAAACCCTAGAGAAAACCCAATCATCAACACCAATTCGTGCAGTGCCAAAGCCTCCACCAGGCCGCACGGTTCCTCCACCAAGCCAGTAGCTGCCCTGTGATGCGCGAGCCGTCGATGATGGTTCGGGAGACCGCGGTGAAGCAGCTCGAGGAGCGCCAAAGCAACTGGGCCTACTCAAAGCCCGTGGTGATCCTCGACGTGCTTTGGAATCTTGCCTTTGAGCTTTTTTTTATTAAAAAAAAAAATTGATGGGGTTGTTTGGTGGCTGAGAAAATGAGGGAAAATTTTCGATGATGGGGATTTGGAGCTTGGGTTCATGGTTATTTGTGATGTGGGTAATGGAAAAGGTTAAGTTTTTGTGAGGTTGATGTGGTTATATAGCTTAAGTGACACTTTTTTTTTTTTGGTATGTGCTTTTTGTTTGGTAGCTGAGAAAATGAGATACAATTTTGAGGATTGGAATGTTAAAGCTCGGGTTTTTGGTTATTGTGATGTGGGTGCTTTTAATTTTGTTTTCTCTTCTTACTTGTGTGTTCTTCATTTAGATTAAGAAATAATTAATTAAGATCAAAGGATTCCAAAGTCCACCCAGATGTGAATTTTTCTGGTTTTGAACTTTTCTGGGCTTGAGGATGTATGTTCTTGTGGAAAAAAAAATGAAAAGTAAGAAAAAAATTAATTAGATTAATGTTTATTTTTAATTTTTAATTTATTTTCTGGCCTAGCTTTTTATTTTCTGGGCTTTTTAATTTTTTATTAATTAAAATGCTGATGTGGTATTTAAAAATGCCAAATAATTTTTTTTATAATATTTTAATGGTCACGTCAGCTTTTAGTGTGTCAACACTGCACTCCGTTTGCCTCATGTGCATTTTCCATCTCTGATGTAACGACAATGACAAAAACGAGACGCGTTTTTCAGAATTGAGACTAAAACGGTAGAAATAAAAGTTAGGGATCAAAGTGGGAATCACGTGAAAATGTAAAGACGAAAATGTGGTATTCGCCTATTATTTTTTTGATTAAGTGTTTTGGGTTTTGTTAGTTGATTGTGTTAGAGTATCTGAGTTTGATCATGGTTTTGAATATGTTTTTGCTTGTTTGGATGCTAAGAAAATGCAAGAAAAGAGAAGAAAATATTGAATTTCTTATTTTCTGAGCAACCATGTTCTTGGGGGAAGAATGTGAAGAACAATTATTATTTAAATAATTAAATGATAACTAAATTTTATTTTATTTTAAAATAAAATATTCTTAATATTTTTTAAATCTGTCGTTTGTTATGTGTGCATTTTCAGTCTCTGATATAACGGTAGGGACCAAAACGGGAAGTGTTTTTTTAGGATAGGGACTAAAAGTGATAAAAATAAAATCTAGAGACCAAAGTAAGAATCTCCTAAAAATATAGGAATGAAAATGTGATTCCTGCCTTTACAAAATTATCAATAGAATTTAAACATAAAGGCAATCATGTACAATACTAAAAAGTGTGAATTTATTATTGAACTTTTTGACTTATTGACTATCTTAAATGTAAAAAGTAAAGAATCTCCAGAATAAGCATGTCTTAAAAAAAAATTAAAGAACATTTGGCATATAAAAGCATTATTCAAAAACAAAAGTTCTTTAAGAAGACAAATATAAATAGAAGGTTACGATGGCATATGGCATTGGTTGCAATAGTCGTATATGTCACCACGTTCATTTAGCCTTCGGATTTGCTTGAACCATAATGTAGATATATGAGATCATACTAGCATCCACATGTTAATTGTCTTTCTTTTGTTTTGTTATTAGGAGTCGGGTACTTGGAATGATAAAATAGATTTTTGGATAAATATTAGGTTTCTTTTGAATTGAAATGTTAGTTCTATCTTATGAAGCCATCTCTTTATATGGCTTAAAGAGATAATAAAGAGGTTAGAAAATATTATTATAGAGTGAGTTTTCTTTTTTTTTTTTTTTATGATAATTATTATTGAGTGGGTTTTCACTTTGGAAGTTTGGATTTTCTTGAGTAATTAATTTTTTAATTAGGAGATCTTGGTTCACTCGAACCAACCAACACAAAAATTGAGTACACATCATCACACACTCGATATTAAGGGAATCATCTATTAAATTAGTTTCTTTCATAAGAATAGTAAAAATATTTTCTAAAAGTTTGTCCATTTATTGAGAAGCCAAATAATAGCACGACAATTTCTCTTCAAGGTAAAGAAATGGAAATCATTTCCTTTTCATTTTTCGTTGTTTTCATTCACATTGTGATTTTTATTGGAGAACCAACCCTCTATCGATCTAAGGCAGAACAGTGTTTGAACATATACTACAAGTTTACCCATCTAGGCTATCTAGCTCCTTTTGTGTGTGTTTCTTAGGACAAGAAATGTTTACCCATCTTGCTCCTTTCCATTTAGGCCTAGATCGCTCCTTGTGGGACTCTTTACACAGCGTGCCGTTTTTTGGACAATTCAAGTTCGAAACTAGTTACAAGTATGAGGCCCAAAGCAAGCACAAGCCCATGAATAAAAAATTAGAAGAACAAATTCTTCCAAGAAAAATCGATTGAACAACAGAGATTTCCATTCGTTGCAGGGGACGTGAAAGAAGTACTGAAACAAATTGAGTTAAGGTTATTAATTCCTCAAACTATCAGAAAGGAGGAGGACAAAGAAGATAAAAATAAAAAATAAATTGCACAGATAAAGGAATTCTCAGCCACAAATTTAAACTTGTCACCATTTCTTTAAAAAATGACCTTCAATCGATCTAGGAAGAGATATGAAATATTTATTCTGGATTCGTTAACTCAAACAGTTGCCAAATTTTGTTCTGGATTGGCTACTAAAGAAATATCTATTCTTAAAAAATGCTAATAAAGTGATCCAAGAAGAGATGAAGAGAACAAACAATGCTACAGTGGGCCTTGTTGCACCGCCTGCCCTTTAATTGATCCAGGAAGTTTTGAATACAAGTCGAGATATAAGGTTCGATAGATTGAGGGTTCGAGAGTTGATCAAGAAAAACTGAAAGTACAAGGATTCGATAAAGTTTCGATTGATAAAGGGGCAGTTCGATATGCAATTCTTTAAAGCAAAACTTGCAAACTTTGATGCTTATGATGCAGAGAGACTCTTACAAATGCTACAATGATATCATCAATACCAACTCACAGAAACCCCTCTCTTAGGAAAAAAAAAAAAAAAAAAAAACACGCCATGCACTGATATTTTAGGCATCACATTTTCACCCAATCGAAGTTCATACATTCTTAACTCCTGATGGCAAGAAAAAATCTTTTAACTACAAAATTGTGGGCTTTAGGTACATTATTATAATGATTCAATACAATTAAGAGGTCAACTATGTTTTAAAATTGATTTTTGACTCTTAGTGTTAATAAAATGAGAACTTCTAAAGGGAGAGAATGGTGAAATTAGTTGAGAAATAAATTTCCAAGACTTAAAAACAAGTTCCAATATAAAACATTTTAGATTTCAAATTTTTTGAGATATGAGCATTCAAATTTCAAATGTTGTGAGATAAAGGCATATTCTTGGTCGTGGAAACTGTGTATGCTAATCAAAAGGATAAAGATATATTTGATAGCAAGCTCACAGTTTTCAATGTTTAAACACTAAAAGCTTATTTAGAATCTCTTATCAAACAGATCCTATATATTACATCTTGCTGAGAGAGAGAGGATACATTTACCCAATTGAAGTTGGAGGTCACCCTTGCATTCTTTGTACAAATAGCATCCTAGGATTTCTTAACATGCTGAATGTTACTGATGATGCGTTTTTGAGACAGGCCATCACCAGGCAAGTTTATGGCGGAGGGGGAGCCAGGCCCCAAGCGCTTTATCCTCTATGGGCAGATGTGTTTGGGTGGACAACTCAGAGCCACTATGTGGTTGGAAGTCCCACATCGCTTGGGAGGCGCCCCCACCAAGCGATGTGGGACTTCCAACCACATAGTGGCTCTGAGTTGTCCATCCAAACACATCTGCCCATAGAGGATAAAGCGCTTGGGGCCTGGCTCCCCCTCCGCCATAAACTTGCCTGGTGATGGCCTGTCTCAAAAACGCATCATCAGTAACATTCATAAAAACAATCTGTATATTCTCGGAAATGACCATACTCAGGATACTTTTCATTACAAGAACGTGAACATATTTGAATGCCCAGACGCGATAGGTCTTTGGAATGCATATTGCAGTGTGTGAAACCCTTAGCAATACACATTGTACGAGCTAATGATTCATGTGTATATTGAAATTGTTCACAAATTTCCATTTTTTCTATGAGACATTCACGATATGTATTTTGAAAGTCATCAATTTTAGAGAGATGAGGAAGTGGGAATGAAAGTGAAGATGGATGAAAAGAGCTAGAGACAAGGTGACTGGCATGGACTACAATAAGAATTAGGAAAACCGATTGCATCATTTCCACAGTATGTTTTCTCATAACTTTCGTAGCCATGTATTACAACCCACTTTAGAATAGGTTTTTTTTTTTTTTAATATATATAACTAGAAGCTTAAACATTTAAGCCTTTAAATACATTTGAATGATTTTGCAAGTTTAAAATACAAATAATTTAATTCAGCAAAAAAAAAAATACAAATAATTTAATATATAAAATTATTTCTTTTTCGCTCTTTCATATAAAGTGTTGTATAAGAATTATTGTTTCTTTTGAAAGTATGGGCATTTTCAAGTTGTTTGACTTTAAGTTTAAATAATGGCTTTTGGCTAGATTCACAAGGTTTTATAATAATTTGGGTAAATTATAAGTTTGGTTTTGAATGTTACAAAAGTGTTATTTTAGTTCATAGCATTTTGATATTATGTCAAAATATTCCTTGCCTTTAAATAGTTGATAAAAAATGCTGAAGTGGCTAACAATATTACAATAAAATATTAGTTTTTTAGGCGACCTAAGCTATCATGTCCTTAATTTAAAAAAATAACATTAAATAAAAAGAATGATAATTAAATGTACTACAAGTTTTATTATACGAAACTTACAAATTAATGTGACAATGAAAGTGATTGATAGGTTTCAACTACCTCATAACTGTATTTTGAATTGTCAAGTTAATTCAAAATAAAATATTTGTAGTACTTGTAGCGCTACTAAAAATAAATATATGTAATTAGCTTATTTTGGGAATTTTCTTTTCTACTCTTTTGCATTATTTGAAAGCGAACTGGGATTAGAAACCCAAAATTCATTTATTCAAAACTTAATTTTCTTACTTTTTCCACATTTTTCAACTACCAATAAGGGAAAAACTAAGGAAATAAGGAAAACAACTCAGTTGGGGTCTAATACTCTAATCGTTATGACGCCGATCCCATATATTCCCATCTACCCTTATCTTTTTCAGACTGATTTAACACATGCGCTCTCTAGTCTGTAATCTCTATGCTAGCTTTTGTTGAGCCACTATAATGGCAACTAAGCTACAATCAATCAGTAAGGAAAGAAGAGAATTAATTTTCACATAAAACTATATAACATCATATTCAAATTGATGAATCTACAAGTGAGTGAGGTATCCTAGTTTGCTTCCCGAGCGAGATAGCAAAAGAAAACAAAAAAAAAAAATTTTGCATAATAAAGTAATTCCAACTATTTTATTTTATTTTATTTCTTATATTAAGGACATGGGGTAGCTTAGGTAGCATAAAAACTAATAGTAGGGACTATTTTAATCTACCATTAGTTGTGCCAACATTTTCCATCCGCTAATTAATAGTAGGGACTATTTTAACACAATATCAAAAGGCTAGAAACTAAATTGACACATTTCAAACTTAAGGGACCAATTTTACACACATCTTAAAGGTTAGGGACAAAACTTGTAATCTGCCCTAATAATTTCTATGTTCACATGTGATTTTACATAAGAGTCTTTTTTTTTTTTTTTTTTTTTTTTTGAGAATCAATTTTACTCGAGTCAAGTATATTGAGAACAATGGAATTAGTTGAAAATGAACAGTTGATATGGGATGATACAATAGCTATAATTTATATATTATGTCAAAGAATCTTGACAGAAGCTTCTATGGTGGTGGTAGTGTTTGTTCATAATATTTACGAAACCCTCACTTTTTGATTTTTTTTCTCTTTTTTTTTTTTTTTAGGAGAGAGACATAAAAGAGAGAGAAAAATACAGATTTTGCCTCATTTTTTAATAGAGGTGGGTAACGGAACCCTGACTGAGCTAACCTCTAGTGGGTAAAGTGTCAAATTTTAAACCACAGGTAAGCAACATAAATTTTGGCCAAACCACTAATGGGTAAGTTGTAATTAACCCAATTTTATATTATTGAGGCATTTGGGAGCTCTAAATTTCATGGATTTTGAGAGGGGAATGTCATTGTTAATAGATTAGATATGTAGTTAATATCATAGTTCTCTTCACTAGCTCTAAATAAGTGATGATTACTTCTTTGCTATATCATCTCAAGATAGCAATGACCTAGTCCACGCTTCAACTTTGCCACCTAAAACCTCATAAATTGACGGTAAATTGTTTGTCATGTTATGAGATGAACTTTAAGCACCAACAGGGTTATATTTTTTTCATTTTATTTCTGTTTTGTAATGAAATAAAATTTATGAGAAATATTATTATTTAAATGATAATTTAAAGATAATTTATTTATTAATTATTGTTCTTAGGAATAACAAGTATATATAAGAATAGATTTTGCTTGCAAATATACTACTCACATAATCCGTAAATCATTTCAACTGTATCCTTTACGTCCGTGTCAACCAAATCAATTGCTACAATTCCACCTACATCAATCTTAATGCACACATGGGATAATCAAGATTAGACACCGTGCAAACGAACAGAGAGAAAGAGATATTCAACATCCATAAGTAGGAATGGCAACGGGTCGAGTTTGAGGTGAGTTTTTTTGGAACCCCACGGGGCCTGTCATGCCCTTCAAGGCCCAATTTGAAGGCCATGAACCGTGGTCCAATCTACAAAAATAATAATAATAATAAAAAATAAAAAGAATTTTAGAGAGAGGAAATGAACCCAAAAAAAAAAAAAAGATGGAGAACAAACCCAAGTCAATGAGAGTGAATGACGGTGAGTTGGTGACAGAGGGGGGGGGGGGGTGTTGGTGTCAACAACGAGGTGAAGATGCACGGCAGGGAGGAGGGAGCAGCTAAGTGAGAGTGAAAGTGAGGCCATGAGTCGGTGACAAGGGGGATTGGCATTTGCGTCGACGGCAAGGTGGAGACACAGGGAGAAGGAAGCGGCTGAGTGAGAGTAAGAGTGAGGCTGTAAGGGTGGGTGAGAGTGACTAAGTGAGAGTGAGGGCTTGAGGGGGGTGGTTGAGAGATTGAGATTGAGATAGGTTAGGGTTTGGAAAATAGGAATAGTTAGTGATATATATATATATATATATATATATAGACACTTAGGGTATTTTAGTAATATTGTATGTATACTGGTCGAGTTTGGGGCAGGTATGCCTAATACCTGCACCTGCCCCCAACCCACTATGGGTTAGATTTTTAAAGCCCAAACCTTCCCTTATTGTTTCCTAAGTTGAGTTAAACCCGCCCCATTAGGGTCGGGTTGGGTCAAGTACCCACGTGTCGGGTATTTTTTGTCATTCCTATCCATAAGTGGTTGGATGAGTATAGACAAATATAACCAAACAAAGCATCGCATCAGCTTGTGCAAAAATTTCTATTTATTTTTGTTACACCCCAAACTTTTTTAAAAGCAATTTCACTTGTGAATAATATTGCAATTGAATTTTATTTTTTTTCATTAAGGATGTTAATTATTTTGTAGAGGCATTACAAAAAAAGTCCTATAGCCGCGTTTTAAAATAGCTCCTAAAAACATGGCTATAGGACAATTCGGCCTATAGCCGCGTTTTTTTTAGCCGCGTTTTCAGCTGTGGCCTAAAACCTATAACTGTAGCTCTAACGGGTCTATATCCGCGTTTTTTTAAATGCGGCTATAGGAACTATTTTAGCCGCATTTATAAAATGCAGTTATAGGGTTTACATAAGTTGTGTTTAAAAAACGCGGCTATAGGTCCTCAATATCTTTTTTTTTTTTATTAGCATCAATATCAATATTATTATAAATATTATATATTATATTTTTGTGGGAAATGAGTTGTCCTTTTTATTATTATTTAATATTATTTTTAAACTTAAAAGTTAAAATGGCAAGCCTAAGACTTGGCTCATGAGTTGACAATTTTTTGTTTTTTTTTTTTTTTTTTAATCTAATGACTTATAGCCACGTTTTAAAAATGTGGCTATAGACTTAATCTGTAGCTGCATTTTAAAAACGCGGCTATAAGGTAGCTATAGCTGCATTTTGTAAACGTGGCTATAGTTCATCCTTAAAAAAAAATGTGTATATATATATATATATATATTATTTGGTTGGACCTAAAAAACGCGGCTATAGGCTCTATCCAAAAAAATGCGGCTAAAAACACTAACAAATGTGGCTATAGACTTAACCTATAGCCACGTTTTAAAAACGCAGCTATAAGTTAAGTCTATAGCTGCATTTCTTAGAAATGCGGCTATAGCCCACATTTTTTGTAGTGAGGTCTTTGGAATATCTAAAGCATGCTATGGCATATATGTGACTTGTGGTTATGGGTTAAGTAAAAATTAAGGAAGTCAAGAAACATAAGGGTAAGTGGTAAATGCCTTCTTAAGATATTTGTAATTAGTGGTCTGGAATCAACACAACCTCCTCCTTGGATCCATACGGTTCTCTCCTCCTCCTTCTTCTTATATCCTTCTCTTACTTATTTGTCTCTTCTTGTTTTCTCTGCCTTATGGCCGAACCATTGCAAGCCTCCTCTACACACAGCTACTCATTTTCACCACTTAAAGCAACCTAAACCACACATCACCACGCCATTTTAATGGAGGCAGCAAGTGTTTTCTCCTTAAGTTGTTGAAACGGTGGTGTAAAGGTGAAATTTTCTTGGAGCTAAGTAATGTGAGCATGTGCTTTTTGTATTGTTTGATAAATTATCTCTATGAGTTACGAGTTTTGGTTTCTTGATTTTTGGTTGTGGTGATTGTTCATATGAGATTATGGGCTTCATCCTTCTTTTTAACATGTTTTGACACATGGTTTTAATGTGAATAAATTCTCAAAGCATTTGGGCTAGTATTAAAGATATAGCAATTTCCTTTTGGATTCTACAGCTGTCAGATACAAATTTGAGTCAGCTACAACACGTGATTCTTAATAAATTACAAAAAACTTATTTTGAGCCGAATTTTTTGTGGTACATGCTAGACATATAAGGGATACTCTCTATTTTATTTCAAGCTTTTTAGATAACATTAAGTGGACCAAACAAATTTTATAAAAAGGATTGACTTGTTACAATTTAATCTGAAAGTATGATTTGTATGCTGAGAATTTAAGGAATTTACTCCAAGCTTTTGTTGTGTAGTTTAGCCTGTAAGTTCTTTTATGCTTATTTGGTTCCCATTTGGGTAGGGGTACTTGTCTTGGGATGGTCAAACTAGGCTTTAGAGCCTTAGGTTTGATTTTTGAAGGGGTCCTTTCCTATTTATGGAGACAAATAGGTTAGTGTAAATGGTAGTAGGCCTTGTTATTAATAGGCTTGATACTTGTTTTTCTAGGTATCAAGGTAATTGGTGATGGAGCTAGTAACTCGATTGGTTGAATGTGGTGCCCGATTGAGGTAAATTTAGATTGGACTACTGAGGTAAATAGCTTTTTAATGGGATTTTTGGAAAATAACCACATTGCATAACATTGTTTTTGGGTCAAACACATTTTGAAAAATTATTTGTGGAACTATGTTTTCTTTAAAAAGTGTTGTGTTGTGACCTTACTAAATTTGATTATATAAGAAAGCACATCATTTTTAATGTTGCACGTGGGGAAATGCATGAATATTTGGCATGGAAAAGACAAGCATCTTTGGATTCCTTTGATAATGAATTTCATGGATTTATGGTATTATTTGAAATACTAAAGATGCTTTTTCTTAACTTGTATTATTAAGGAAATTGATGCAAAATTTTTTTGACAAGAAATGGTTTTAAAGACTTTGAGAATCTTGTGGATATTTGGTTATTGGAATATTTTATGAAACTACTTAGAATTAAACTATGTATTTTGAATACATTTAACTTGTAAGCATTTGATTATTGGTGATTACCCCGTTTTTGTGACGACGTCTTTGTGACGTGTGATTACCCTATCTTTGTGACAACAAGCCAGGTTGGAGGCTCCTACTTTGCATGACGCAGGTAAATCATTGAGTGTGTGGGTGAGGTTGTTGCCCCTAGGACCAAAAGACCACATGCAAAAAGGGTATTGCATGACACTTCATTCTCTGTTGCCCATGGGGGGAAGAGGTAAATCCTTGAGTGTGTGAGTGAGGTTAGGCAAGGTCAAGAGACGATATGCAAAAGAGTACTACATGGCGCGTTATCCCCTATTGCCAATTGGGGGGATAGGTAAATCCTTGAGGGTGCGGGTGAGGCTAGGCAGGGTTGATAGATCACATGCCAAAAGAGGTACATATCATGCTAATGCATTTGTGTTCTAACCTATCTGTGGCGGTATGATGTCTTGGTCACATTTCTGTCTTTGTGGCAACTTGGGTGAGGTTTTTGGTTTTGAAATAATATTGTATATTTTTATGGCTTACACTGAATAACATGTAGTTTCATAGTTATTTTAAGAAACTTGGTGCTACATTATTTCTGTCATTCTTGTCAAGTTGTTAATGAAATTGATTTTGCATAAATTAAAAGGAAATTCCCAAATTATAGCATGTTTTTTAAAATGCTCATTATCATTAAACTCGCATTTCCCCCACCCCCATTAATTATGCTACTTACTAGGCTTTAGCTCATCCCACTCTTTCACAGTCTTACAGATTAATTAGCCACACCTCAGGAATGGAGCTTGTCTTATTGTTGGTGATTAGAGTTTTATGCTGAATTGGGACACTTACATTAGTAGTGGTTGGTGATGCGATCTAGTTGTTTTTAAGGAAGCAGTAGTTAATTCTATTAGAGGTTGGGCTCTCTTGAGGTTTGTTAGCCCAAGAATTTTGTTGGGGTTGCATATTTTTAGAACATTGGAGTTTTATGCTAAATCATCGGGTATTTGGAATATTCATGTAAAAATTTTGAGGCATGTGATTTTTTTTTTTTTTTAGAGTTTCAACCTATGGCATTCATTCTTAATGATAGCTCTTTATCATCAAACTAAGACACCAATCAATTTTTGGTGTAAGTGGGGATTGGACCCTAAATCTCTTATTCAACCATCTGAGACTTTACCAGTTGAACTAGATTTTGTTGGGCTCATGATTTGTCATTTGTATTGTTTGTATATGTGTTATAGAACTCTAACTTATATTATGGAAAGATCAATATGTTTATTTATTTTTTTCATATGGAAAGAGAAAAAATAAATCTCCTACAATTTCTCTTGAAGGCTTGGTTTTTTCATGTTTTGGACCCTTTTGGATCTGGGGCGTGACAATTTTAGCATAAGGTACTACTTTTTCTATTTTATATACTTATTTTTCAAAACACTTCACATCATATTATTTATTTTAAGCTACATTTTATTAAAATATTAGTTTTTCTTGATTTTTTAAAATTGTTTCTTTTTCTTCACACACAACTTTTCCCATCCACAAACCTCCTTCATTCTTGGGAATTTGGAATACGTAAAGAAAGAATAAAAACCTAAATACAAAATGAATAGTGTTAGTTTAAATTTACAAGATTTCTATAGCAACCATATATTTTTACACAATTTTGTATGACTTGATGTTGGTGAATTTTGGACTTTGTTGGCCAAAGTGTGATGAAACTTTTTCTATTATACAAATACTAATGTAAGTACTCAATCAAAGTGTTTTCAATTTATTTTATTGAATGAAATCAGCAATTATCTTAGGTTCATATTGTGATAAAGGAGAAAATTCAGATTTTAGTAAATAAAAAAATTGTGATTGTCAGAATTTTTTTTTGAAGGCAAAACAATTAATCATTCATTGATATGTAAAGAATCATAATACAAAGCATCCGCCGCAGGCAGTGGAGTATCTTCAATCCAATACAAATCATCAATTAAATTCCTAGCATGTTTTGCTAAAGTATGAGCAACCATGTTTCCACCTCTCTTTACCCAATTAATGGATAGGACCTACACTCCTCTAAGATTGAACTTGATGTCTTCATAGATGTGGCCAAGCAATGAGTTGTTCTCTGTAGAAACAAATAAAGTCCTCATCACATTTAGGCAATCTCCTTCAATAATCAACCGAGAAAACCCAACTTCCCTTGAGAATTCCACAGTTATTCGACATGCCAAAACCTCAGCCTCTTCACTGCTATTCACATGAGGACCCTTTACTGCCATGCCTACCATAACCTCACCTAAAGAGTTCCTGTGCTTTCCTATACTCATCAAGGAATTCATCCGCCCTTTTGTTCAGCTAACCCAATTCCCCCAATTATCCACCATGTATCACATCATTCCTTTGGGTCCATATCAGCCATGCTTGCACCAGAAAAATTTCCAATTCTTCCTTTAGTAATCTCTCCATCAAGGACTCAAATAAACACTTGAAATCATGGCAGCTCGTGGACCATTTCTGTAGTGAAGTAAATGTTAAAGATATATACAACAATTAAAAGAAAATATACAAGATCAAGGAATGTTGATATATACAAGTAGTATTAAATTCAACAACACAACATTAATTTCAAATACAAGTATGATGCTGACTAGATAGTATTAACATTGCAACTTGTCAAATTTATAGGATAATTGTAAGAAGAAGGGAAGCACAGACTCCTCATTTGGGCTCCCATGTTTGTTTCCAACACATATTGAACACAAGACATTTTGAGACACGGTTGCAAGTGTGTCGTAGTCTCTCTTTCTTGGGAATAATGGCGGGACACCGAATGGCTAGTGCTCAACTGAAAAAAGAAAAGAGTTGAAAGCAAAACTCAACATTGTGAGAGAAAAACTTTAATTAAACCTAACCCTTGTCTCACTTCTCACTCAATCTATCTCCTTTTCTCACTCTATCTTCTCAATCACTTTATCAACGGGTGACGTGATAACACTAGTGACGACCAAGAGGATTATTGCCTCTCTGTCTCCCTCTCTTTCAATGGGTTGCTTGCTTGCTTGCATTTTAGATGGTTTTCTTGATTGATGTAATATGTTATCCATTATTACTCTTAAATTGATATATTTTTAATATTATATGAAAAATAAATTTTTAAAAATATAAAATATATATAATAATTAATAAAAATATACATATCTTCACTGCATTGCGTCTTAAGTTTTCAGAAATTTCAGTATTGTTGTGTCATACCCCTATTTGTTTCTGTATTAGTGTTTCCTAGTAGAAAAGTGACAAATTAAAATAATTTGATATAGAACTCAAACTTTCAAATTTATATCAGTTTTGGGTCCTTAGAGCATTCACAACAAGGTTTGCTAAAATGACTAAATAGTTATTTTAGCAACCAAGACACTAAAAACACATACTACATCAAAGAAGCTAAACTTAAAATTTTTTGAGTCTCAACTACGGTGAACAATTATCTCTAGCAGCTTACTGTACACTACAAAAAAATCATCCTATCCTAGCGTTTTTTTCCCAGCGCTTTTAAAAACCTCTGTAATAGAGAAACCTATACCAGCACTTTTTGAAACCGCTGGTATAGGAAATCCTAATACGGCAGCTCAAAACCACGCTTTACAAATCGCTGCAATAGGATGCCTATAGCGGCAGTTTTCAAAAACACTAGTATAGGAAGCCATATTGTGCTGAAATAAGATTACCGATTTCCCTTATGGGAAAGACCTATCTCGGCGCTTTTGGAAAAACTAAAATAGGGTCCACCTATTCCAGTGCTTTCAAAAGCGCTGAGATATGATCACTCCATTCCCTTATAGAGAGAGACCTATCCCAATGCTTTTGGAAGTACTGGAATAGGGTCCACCTATTCCAGCACTTTCAAAAGCGCTGAGATAGGATCACTCTGTTCCCTTATGGAGAGAGACCTATCCCAGTGCTTTTGGAAGCGCTGGGATAGGTCACCTCTAGGGATTTATTAACTAACAAAAGAACAGTACTTCCCTAAACCTAGAAAAGGACCAAAGTACCCCCCCAAAACATCTAAAAAGAGCAAAAACACCCCGATACCTAGAAAAAGACCGATATATTCTCGAAAGCTAATAAATGATTGAAATACCCCCAAACATAAAAAAGACCCAAGCACACCCTAAGACAATAAAAATGACCAAAGTATCCCTTGTGCCTAAAACAAGCAAAAATAATATCGATTAGTTGAATAAAACCAAAATACCCCTATAAGTCTGATAAATGACCAAAATGCCCCCATAAAGGCAAAAAATGTCCAAAACACACCCGACACCCAGAAAAACACTAATACACCCCCTGTTGAAATATTAAATTTTCAATAACAAAAAAATGGTTACTTAAAAAAAATAATGTCCAAGCAAGATTTATCAAAAAATATAAATTTTGGACCCTTCAAAATTAACAAAATTAATTATAAAAAATGGTGCAAAAAAATAATATAAGGAAGATGTTAAAAAAAAAAAAAAAAAAAAAATAGTATTACAAAATCCCACACTCATGTCACGTGAGTGGGGTTTGTTTATGGCAATATTGCCACATTATCAGTATGCCACATCCTTGTTAAAAAAAAAAAAAAAAAAGGAAAAAAAAAAAAGAAAAAAAGAGAGAGGATAAGATGAAAGTGGGACGTGAGGCTGGGTAACTTCCTGCCACACGCACCACTCAAGCAATTCCAAAAGCAAAAGTAGCTGAAATTTTGCCACAATCAGCTGTACCTGAATGCTGCTAGTGCATATTGCATTTTCTTTGCAGTTTTGGCCCATGAACTGATCAGTTAAAGAGAAAAAATAGGGGAAAAAACTGCTTCTTAGTTTCTCTATAAATTAGAGAGGAACGCGTAAAAAAAAAATGAAGAAAAAAAGGTATATACAAAAAAAAGAGAGCAAGCACGCATACAGCAAAACACAGAGAGAAAAAAGAAGAAGAAGAAGAGAGACAAAGACAGAAATAGAGAGAAACAAGCAAAGGAGGAATATACAGCATTAGGAGGGGATTTTATCAGTTCCTTTCTTCTTTAAATCTCTCCCTCTTCCTCTTCTTCAAATCTGAATTTTTGTTTGGTAAAACAAATACTGTTGGATTTCGTGAGGAGTTCCTAACTCTATACCTGAAGCTTTATACAAGAGTCACTGACTCTTAAATCCTATTTGAAAACTGTCAAATAAAAATTCTCTCAAGTTTTGGTGCAATGTTTTTCTCAAATAGAGTCCTTGACTCTAACAAAATAATGGAATCTTTGACTCTATAAAAATAATGGAGTCCTTGACTTTACCCCATCAATGGAGTCTTTAACTCTATAAAAATAATAGAGTCCTTAACTCTACCCCATCAATGGAGTCCTTAGCTCTACCCCTTTAATGGAGTCCTTGACTCTACTAAATAAGATGAGAATTATAATTCCTTCAAATTCCAATATGACTAATTCTTTAGAATTCGTAATCCCTTAATCAATATTGGAATCAATGATTCTCAAAATAAAATGACCATAAAAATTGATTCAAGGAAGTTTTCTAATGTTCATATAAAATAAAATTGCTTTAAAGGAGTTTTCCTTTCCTTAATTAAATTTAGGAACCTCAATCAAAATGTCATTAAAATTCCTACAAAAAAGCAAATGAAAGAAAAGGAAAATTTCTTGGACATTTAACTTCTCAAAGATAAAATCCTTGGTTCAATTTCCATAAAAACATGGTCCATGACGTATCCTTGAGATTAAGATTAATTATCTCACCCAAAGCAAAATTAAGTTGATACAAAGTATTTGACTTAAATACCCATCATTTAAATTGGGCAAAATCAATTTGAGGACTTTAAATCTAAAACCTCAAAAATAAGAATTACGAACTGGCTTAATCCCCGCCAAGGGTACGTAGGCAACCTAAATAAATTATTAAATGCAGCTACAAATAAATAAAAACACATACCCCTTTAAACATAAAAATAAATAAACTCATGTACAAAGACAATATGATTGGAATCAAAAGGTCTTCTCTTGAAATAAGAGATTGTAATTAATAGATACATTATCTTGAATGGGCACTACTCACATCAATAAAACTCATACGCCAAAAGGCCTATGAGTGAAATTATGTTTGACGAATTTGACAATGTTTGTTAAACATAATTTAACGATATTTGTCAAACATAATTTGACGACGTTTGTTAAACATAAGTTGACAATATTTGTTAAACACAAGTTGACAATTTTTGTTAAATATAATCTAACAATTATTGTTAAACATTTAACAATTTTCGTCAACACTCCCGAAACATAAAAAATGACCGAAATATGCCCAAAACATTGAAATGACCGAAATGACCTCCTAAAAGCTAAAAAATGACAAAAGTACCCCCCATGCCCAAAAAAGGTGAATACTACCAAAATAGCCCTATAAATCGAAAAAATGAACACAATGCCCTCGTAACCACAAAAAATGTCCAACATACACCTAACACCGAAAAAAAGATCAATGCACTGCAAAAAAGAAAAAAGAAAAAAAAGGACCAAATTACCTCTGAAACCTAAATAATGACTAAAACACTTTCGAAACTTTAAAAAATGACCAAAGCACCCCCCCCCCCCAAACGTATAAAATTACCAAAATACCCCCCGAAACATGAAAATTGACCATAAATATCCCCCAATGTTTGAAAAAGACCAAAATACCCCTCGATGACTAAAATAAGACCAATATACCCCTATAAATCAAAAAATGAGCACAACGCCCCTGTAATCGTTGGAGCTGTCTGAAATACACTCGAAACCTAAAAAATAACCGATACCCCCTAAGGCATAAAAAACGATCGATCATTTTTTACACTTGAAGAACCTGTGAAGGTAGCGTTATAATGATAGAAAAATTAGAGGAATG
Organism: Lithocarpus polystachyus; assembly: GCA_033629205.1. Taxonomy (NCBI): domain Eukaryota; kingdom Viridiplantae; phylum Streptophyta; class Magnoliopsida; order Fagales; family Fagaceae; genus Lithocarpus; species Lithocarpus polystachyus. The sequence goes on along the minus strand of CM066168.1, from coordinate 16,613,219 downwards.
TTATAGCATGACCGAAATACCCCCCAACACATAAGAAATGATCTCATAAATTTTAAACATTTTAATAATGTTTTAAGTTCCAAGGGCATTTATGTCATTTTTAAGGTTTAGGATGTATGTGTGTAACATTTTTTAATGCATAGGGGGTATTCGGTCATTTTTTTGTGTTTACGGGGGTATTTGGGTCATTTTTTAGTCGTAGAGTGTATTTTTGCTCATTTTTAGGGTTTAGGGGTACTTTGGTCCTTTTCAAGGTTTTAGGGTATTTTGGTCACCTTTTGGCTTAGGATGTATAGTGGACATTTTTAATGCGTATGAGGTATTTGGTTTATTTTCAGCTGTCGGGGGTATTTTGGTGTCTCAGCCATTTTTTGAGTTTATTGTGAGGTAAGTTGGCCTTCTTTTAGTCTTAGGGGTATTTTAGTCGTTTTTAAATGAATATTGAATTATATTTCTTTCAATTTTGGTTTTTTCTTATGATTTAAGGATATTGTGGTCTTTTTGTAGGCTTCAATGGTATTTCAATTATTTTTCTTGCTTCGGGGGTATTTTAGTCATTTTATGGTCTTTTTGTAGGCTTCAATGGTATTTCAGTTATTTTTCTTGCTTCGGGGGTATTTCAGTCATTTTTTGGGTGGTAGGGGTGTCTCAGCCATTTGTTGAGTTTGTGGGGGTAGGTTGGCCTTCTTTTAGTCTTTGGGATATTTTAGTCGTTTTCACTTAATACTACATTATATTAGTTATAGGCCCGTGCATTGCATGGTTTTATGAAAAAACTTATAAAATAAATGTATAAATAATTATATATTTTAATAGATTCAATAAAGATAAAAGAAAAAATTATCAAGTGTAAATAATTATCTCACTAAAATAGGGGGTAAGATTTTTTTCTAAAACTAAATTAAATTGATAATTCCAAATTGAATTTTAAATTGATAATTATTTAAAAAAAAACGTAGATAAATCTAAATTAATATAATCTTGATAATATTATAAATTAAAATTAAAGTTGACAATTCAAGAATACACGCATAGAACATCTTGATAATTTGATGTAACATAAAAATCAAATAAGAAAATTGTTAAAATTAATCTATTAATTATAACTATATTCATTAATTCTAAGACCCTAACCCTAAGCATATAAATTAGATCAAAACTAAGAAAATTAGTTTAAACAAAAGGCAACCAATACACAAAACCTAATTAATTTAATAAAAACAAAATACAAAAAACTAAGAAGGAGCCTTTAGAAACTTGACAATGTTTTGAATTCATTAATTAAAATCACATGAAGACAAAAAACCAATAATAACATTAAAGAAGATAATCAAAATGAAAATAATAATAATAATAAAAGAAGAAAGAATGCATACCTACATTGTTATGAGATTTAGGCATTCACATATTGAAATAATTCAATAAAATATAATTATTGAGAACAATTAGACACTACTAAGTTGAGTCGGCTTCAGATGTGTTTTTTGTAGTGTAAATTTTGTCAAGCCACCGAATGGTCATGTAATATGGTAGTGGTGTTTTTAAATTATTTTTTTTTTCAATAAATTGACCAACTATCGCCATGTTCATGTGTATGCTCTAGGCTCCAGTGGATCCACTTGACTCTCTTTCTATTACAAACATCAAATACGATGAAACTGGATGGAAGGAGATTGAGAGATATCTAGATACCACAAAGAAGAGGCTTGGATGGAAGTGAATGGGAGTAGGTTCTATTGTTCTAAGTTTAGGGTTTTGTGTGAATGGGAGGCTTGGATGCGTGTTCTTTTTTTTATAATATATAAATTTTTTCTTTTTAGGTATAGTATAGTACAATAATTAAATAAGGATTAGATGGATTAAGTGAAGAATTTGAATTGTAATTAAATTAAGATTTTTATTAACTTATAAATTATAGGAGAAGAAAAATTTTATCTATATCTATATCTATATTTAAAATCTAAAAATCTAAATGTATATATATTAAAAATTAAAAAAAAAACTCTACAATTTTTTAGGTGTAATAAAAAATTTATGGAAGTGTGAAGTTGAATTTTGTTTTAAGTGTTATATTTATTGACTTCTATATTATAATAAGATAATAAGACAATAAGATAAAAAATAGTTGAAGAATTTGGATTGTAATCAAATCAAAATTTTTATTAACTTAGAAATTATAGGAGAAGAAAATAAGAACAAATATATTTATAATCAAGTTTTGTAGCTTGATATTTTGATAAAATAATATTAATTTAATAATATTAAATTTTAAAAATTTAAATGATAAATATTATCTAAATTAAATTTTTGTATGCTAAATATTATCGCCTAATTTAAAAAATATATCCTAACAAATAAAAAATAATGTTAATTTGATGTTAAATATTATCTAAATTAAAATTTTGTATGTTCAATATTATCCCTTAATTTAAGAAATATATCCTAACAAATAAAAAAATAATGTTAATTTTATTTTATTTAATAATAAGAATAAATTAGAGTCTTGATAGTATGTTATTCTTTTTTAGTTCTTTAAAAATTTATTAAATTTTTGCAATTTAATAAAAAAATAATGTTAATCTAAAAATTTATTAAATTTAATTTTAGTAATTTGAAGTATTAAATTATATATTTGTTAATTTGTAAGATTAAATTATATTTTTTTAATTATTAAATTATATTTTATTAATTTGAAGAATTAAATATTATTTTATTAAAAAAATCCGTAAAGAGTTATCAAGGCGGGTTTGATTTTCGCCACAATAAGTTATAATCCCGTCATAATAAACCTTAGCCTACTCTTTCTTTATTGCAGCAGCTTTAAATCCGCTATAATAGGTCAAAATTTTGTCACAATAAAAATATGTTAAATTCCCTCTAAAACTCTACGGTTCCCACCAAAACACTCCTGTACAAAATTAGGGTCTCTTCACTCTCTCTCTCACTGAAATCAAACCATCGGACTGCCCACCCAAACACTCTCTAGTCTCTGCCTCATTCTCCCTCACTCTCGTCTCTGTACCCTCGCCGCTCGGACTGCCGAGCCACCACCGTCCTCCCTGCCGCCGGTCCAACAGCCCTCCGACAACCTCACTCTCCCTCACACTCCGTCGGCCTTGCCTTCTGCCGCCGACGCCACCACCTCCAACAACACAGCCACCGCGGCCATCCTCGGACTCCCTCAGCCGCCTGACACACCCCTTACATATAAGTTCATGATTCCACCACTTAGGACTTTCTCGCCAATTTGGGCGGGAATAAGTGCATGACTAACGTTACTCTAGAAAACCCCAATATATATATATATAGAGAGAGAGAGAGAGAGAGAGAGATTGCTTTAGCTCCATAGGTCTCCTCCTTTTCCTTTCCCCAAATCCCAATTCCCTCACGCTAAATAAATAGTAATCCCAACACTCCAAAGTTCCAAATACCCTTTTCTTTTCAATTTCTGTGTGTGTGTGTGAGAGATATATACGCGGTGGGAAAAACAAGGTTAGTGCTTCTCTCTCTCTCTCTCTCTATATATATATATATATATATATAGAGAGAGAGAGAGAGAGAGAGAGAGAGAGAGAGAGAGATTGCTTTAGCTCCATAGGTCTCCTCCTTTTCCTTTCCCCAAATCCCAATTCCCTCACGCTAAATAAATAGTAATCCCAACACTCCAAAGTTCCAAATACCCTTTTCTTTTCAATTTCTGTGTGTGTGTGTGTGAGAGATATATACGCAGTGGGAAAAACAAGGTTAGTGCTTCTCTCTCTCTCTGATTTACAACAACAGAGAAGCATAGATGAATAAAGAAGAGAATTTGAGGAAACAAAAAGGTTTAAATTTCAATATTTTTTTCCTTTTCTTTCACCTCTAATACCCTAAAATTCTTTGCTTTTCCTTAAATTTTTTTTTTCTAGGCATCCAAACGGACCATTGTGTGTTTTTATTAAAAATGATTTCTTTTTTATTGTTTCTGCTAACGTTTTAGCACCAAAATTAGTTATAAAAGAACTGAATTTTAAAATTATATATATGTATTTTTTCTTTAGTATGAAATTTAGTCAATTATCTCTATAATCAGTAATTAAATTGCAAAAAAAATTAAAAGATTGTAACTTTTTTGTTTTTGGTTTCAATTTTATGTGCAGATAACAAGTTATTGGAGATGGGTTTCGAGTCAGTTTACAAATGCTTACAGGAGATATTTCCAAAGGTATTATATTTCACTTTATTGAAGCATTGGGTATCTTAATTTAAGGTTCAACTGAATTTGCTACTTGTTTTTTATGTTTGTTGTTTGATAGTTTTATGCACTCTTTATTTGTGTTTTTATTAAAGTGTTTGATGTTTTTTTAATGAGAATTTATATGTTGGATTCATTTTGTAGTTTATTCAAGAACCATTGTCTATATATTGTTGAGAATTGTGAATTTTATGTGAATCAGAATTTTTTTAAAAAAATTTTATTGTGAATCTTGGACCCATGATCTTGTCCTCTACATTGGTAAATTTATGGGAATAATATTGTGTTTTATTAGCTACTTTGTTTTTGTAATTAGTGAAAATTAGTTTTGCAAAATGCTTGCCTTTAGAGTTGGTGTTGAATTTTGTTATTTTTCTTTTAATTGACTTGAAGCTTAAAGTTTTAAGAATTAATATTTGAGCATGAAAACCTTTGCAATTGTTCTTCACGTAGTGTTTGTTATGATCAACACTATACTCCCTACTGTAATTCTGAATATTTTCCTGTCTAATCCAATTCAACAACTTTTTTATTTATTTTTAAAAGAATTTAAAGTCTGACTGAAGACATTTTATGGATCTCATTCTGCCTAGGTTGATTCTTGCTTGCTGAGGGCTGTAGCTATTGAAAATTTCAAGGATGCTGATCAAGCTGTGGATGTTGTTCTTAAGGAGATAATCCCTTTTTGTCCAGTCAGTTTGGTGGTCCTGTTAATCCTCAAGAGGATTTTTTGACTAGTGTTAGTCCTCCTAAGGATAATGAATGTATTCTCAATTTTTGTTGAAAACCTTCTGCCACTGTAATTTATTGAATTCTGATTTAGTTAGTTGCTGCAATTGCTCTATTGTCCACAATTTTTAGTTCATCTTGTTTTACACCTGCCATAGCTTGCAGCTACTTGTTTGTTAAAAACTTTTCTTTCCTTTTTTTGTTTTTGCATGTATTAAAAGGACTACCATTACATTGGGTGAATTGATTTGAGTCGCTTATTTATAATATATTATATGCTTAATGTGCAGTTGAATCTAAGGACCAGGTTGTCTTGTTGAGACAGCAGCAGCGGATAGTAGACAAGACAGATGTGGGGCTGTCTTCAGAACTACGTTCAATTGCTAGTGATGGTGCCAAGGTAACTGAGGATATAGGTGGGGCACTTCATGTTGACTCAACACCTTTGTTATTTGCAACATGGATAAGGTACTATAATGTAATTCTGTTTTTTTTTTTTTTTTTTTTTGGTTTGTGAATTTAAGATTGTAATGACTAATGAAGTTCCTGTTTTGTTTACTAGGATGATTTGAATATTATGTGGTTTTTAAAAATCATTTTGGGTTTGATTTTATTAAGTCATTTACCTTTTGTAATAAATAAATAAAGTGTTTTTGAAACAAACCCCATTCAGGATAAAGTGTAGTTATTTCTTGTTCTTCTTCTTTTTTTTTTTTTTTTTTTGTTAATTACTAATATTTTGTTGTTCTTCTCTGAGAGTTTATAGGGACAATATTGACTATTGATCAATCGGTGCATTATTGATTTTTTTTGTGTGTGTGTGTGTGTGTGTGTGTGTGGTGCTTGTTGAAATTGAACTTAAAGAAACAAGTAAGTTGTATTACTTGTTTACAATCAAAATTTGCCTTTTCTTTTGTTTTTATTTATGGCTTCATGGTTGGCCCACCAATATTAAGTAGGTTCCACTTCCCAAACCGTCTTATAAAAAAATATATTGATGAGGGCTGCAATTTTTTTGGAGCAATGCTACATCCACGACATTTTTACAAGAAAGATTAGTGGCAATATGTTACTAGTTCTTATTTAAGCCTACCAGGCTACCATTTACATCACTTTACCTACCATTAACAGCTTGTCACCTTGTCTTTGTTGTGAAAATGTTGTGCCTCTAGCTTTATTCTTTTTTGTCATACAAAGAAAAAACTAAAATGAGTGTAATTGAAATAAGAATGTTAAGATGGATTAAGTATAATGATAAGGAAAGATATGATTTGAAATGATGAACTTTGCTTGAAATTATGGGTGGTCCTTGTTGATGAAAAGATGTAGGAGAGAGTTGCCTGAGATTGTTTGGTTTACTTAATATACCAGTAAGGAATGAAGAGTGAGTCGATTCTAAACAAATGAATAAAAAAGGTAGAGGAAGACCTGAAATAGCACCATTAGAAGTAATAAAAAAGGGCATGTCAATTCAGGAGGTATATAGACTACAGAGTATGACTTTTGATATAATAGAATGACAAAAAGAATACATGTGCCTGAACTTAATTAGTCTGTTGAGAATCCATAGCTGATCCCAAAAGTTTAGGACTAAGGATAAGTTGTTGTTCTAGACAAAAAAAAAAAAAACTAATAAACGAATTTGTTCAAATGATTTGCAGGTCCGTGTTTGTGAGATAAAATTAAACCTTTTTGTTCAAATGGTTCACAGTTTGTTTGTGAGATTTAATTAATTCATTTTGTATTTTATTCATTGGACTGGTGAACTTGAGTATTGCTATAATTCCAATGTCACACCAGTTTGGGTGGAATTCATCAGTGGCTGGATTGGTGCAATAATCATTATTTTGGGGCTATGCATTAAGTCAGTTGCCTAGGGGTTGGCTTGCAACCTTCCCACATTCCAGTGAAGCATAACCTACCAAAGAGACTTTATTTTTTGATTGGTAGCACAACATGTATGTCAGGTTAGCTATGAGGGTTAGAAATTTTTTTAGAGTTTAGACCCAAGTAGCCAAATTTATCTGATTGACTTGGAGATGGTGAAAAAAAATTGTATTTTGAGTCCATTACTAGTATCTTAAGATGCTCATACAGTCATTTTAAAAAATATAAAATTTTCTTAACCAAGTCAGATTGAAGTATATTTTGCTTATATCATTTATAGGAGAAGAACTCTGGACTAGCTATAATTTTTACAGTGTCTATCCTGACACTTGATTCTATCTTGTATTGCTAGATTTCGTTCAAAATCCTCCACCAGAACTTGGAGGAATCTTCTCACCTAACCATCATCCCTATTGCACATATATAGACAGCTACCCTCAGCTGCAGACTGTACAAATATTAACCTCCTTGTCCGTTTAACTCTTCTGGATCTCACTTTTAACCCCTAAGGATCACAATATGAGAAAAAACTTTAAGTTGCACTTGTTCTGTAAACAGAATTTACACTGTTGCAAAAGCATGAAAGACAATCCATGTAAAAGCATGGTAACAAACAATTGTTTTGTTTAAGAGTTAGAAATGATTTGAGATGTTACATACACCAGAAATATGTTTTTTTTTTTTGGGGGGGGGGAGGGCATTTAAGGTAGTGTGATACATCATCTTTCTCACCTTTTATCTTTTTTCTGGTTCAGAAAAGTTCTTGAGATTGGGGTATTGACTTGGTCATTGGCTACTGCTTTTGTTCCGTTGCTTGCTGGATTTATGCCAGGATTAATATTGTCAAGAATATTGGTATGTAAGTTCCTTCAAATCTTTTGTAGTACAGCTTCTATTGTTAAAAATAAAAATAAAAAAAATAAATCCAACCAGGCTAAGCATTTACTATTTTGCATTTCTTTGTAGTTTTACATGCATGAACACTTGGTCTGATTAAATGGTTCAAGTTCATCACCTATCTTGTCTCTGCCCATGCCTTTTGTAATACACTAGCCTCGTCACACGCGCTTCGCGCGTGTGACGAGGCTTTTTTTTTTAGTGGTCCTATTTTATAGAAAAAAAACTTGTGTTTTTATTATATATATATAATTTTTATTTTGAGAATTTAATTTATAAGTAGATAAAGTAATTTAAAAATCAATAGGAGAGTTACCCTATTTTCTTGGCAATGTTTTAGTGGAAGTTCGAGTTGTATTTTTACCGGATTGTTTTTTAGTTTTGTTTCTATTTAAACATAGGAATGTAGGGGCATTTTTTAACGAAAAAATGAGGATCCTAAATAGGGGAAGCCCCTTAAATAGTAGTATAGATGATAATATAGTTATCTCTCTGACTGTCTCCCTCTCACTAAAAGCCATCATGATACTTTGAGTCTATTTTATGACTAAGCATTTCTGTTCCTCTTTATATCTAGATCAGAATAGGAGAAGGTGTTTCCCCATCAGCTGCAACTGATCTTATCGCCAGGCATGTATGAGATCCAAATTGGTCCAGCAGCATGTTAATTTAAAAATTGACTTTTAGACATGATCTCTCTTCTTGCTATTATTTGCTTTTATCAGTGAATTTTCCTTGTACTTCTTGGAGTTCCCTTTGCTATTTTACTGGCTATCACTTCTAATTGCCTGACTGAGTTCCTTACTAATAAGTATATTTAGGTTGCTAAATCTTATTATCTTATGGAATTGAGTGGAGAAATTTGTTGGAAACTGGACAAGAAAATATGGAATTTTAGTACATCTAGATCCTTGGGTTAATAGTTGGTTGCTAGTTTTGGCAACTCTATGGAAAGTTGAACTTGGGTGTATGATGTGGTTTAAATCTTGTTTCTGGAGTTTTACTATATAGTATCTTATGCTGTCAGAATTGTGTTTTCTATACTGTAAATTATGTCTTATCAAAGAGTTAGCATAAATTCTTCTCCACTTGATTGGATTTTTCCAACACCATCTGCAGGACAATACCATTGGAAGAGCGGTCACGGGTTGTAGGATTTGTTTTTGGTGGACCGAGTGTGGGAAGTGTTGCAGGGTATGTTTTGTTGGAATCTTTATATATAAAATAATAGGTGAAGCAGAAAGAAACTCAAATAGAATTTCAAATTATAGTTTCAATTTTGTGCCATATGTTTAGATTTGGAATTTCAATTTTGCACCACTTGTCCTAATCAAAACTAAAAAAAAAAAAAAAAAAAATCTAATTAGATTATAAATTGGATTCCAATTTTGTGTCATGTATCTTATCTAAATTTTCTAATTTTTGTGCTCAAATAAATGATGCATTAACATTTAACACGGAAGCCAAGAAAACCACAATGATAATGCTCATTGACCTAGGCAAGAACATCTCACCTGCACACTTTTATGGGTGAACATCTCACCTGTCCACTACCAGAACCAAGGAGTCCAACGAGAAAGACTATAAAAGTAAAACATCATCTCCTTCAAATGCCATATCGTCATCTTATGTCTCTTCCTTCTCTCTTAACCTCTACCAACTAGATTCACACACTACCCTCTCCTCCTCCTTTCGGATGTCTAAGAGTAAGGCCGGGTTCAAACACAATGTTTATTCCCACTCTTCTTTGCTTCACACTTTCATACATTACCGCTTCATTGGCGCTTCCAAGAAGATTTCAAGCTCAATGTGGAAACTGAATCTTCCAAGATGAACATCTTATCTTCACAATTGTTAATATTTCCGTACGCAAGCACGGACTACATGCTAGTTTATGCATAATTGATAAGAAATCATCTCTATGTTGAAGTAAATGTTTGATAATGGATCTAATTGGCATGAAATAGCAAAACTTGACCACATTAAAATCCTTCTAATTGAGGACTAATATTGCAAGCCATTAAACTGTGAGTTGATTGGAAATAACTACAAGGTTTTTTGGGCATTGATTGTTCTAAAAGAAAGATTTGACCTTATTAAAATGTCTGCTTTCATGTTCCTCATCTCTCTTAACAAATAATATTGTGTTTAAAAAATCTATTTTATTAATGATTCTTAGAGCTTTCGGGAAGTTTCAGTTTTTGCTTTATTTCAATATGAGTTGAATTCAGTTGGAAAACAACAATTTTATATTAGTTGTGAACTAAAACTTCTCCTATGCTAGCAAAACCAAGTCAAACTTTTGCTTCCCTTCAATTAGGTTAGGTTTGCCAAGTGTAGCAAACATATATAATAAGTCGTGGGATTCTCCCTCAATTGTCTTTCCGTGGAAAGGAATATGGAGAGTAAAGGCCCTTAGGCGAGTTTCTTTTTTTGTTTGGTGTGCAGCTTGGAATAAGATTCCAACGGGTGATAACTTGAGAAGATTGAGGGGTTTGGATTTTGTAGACTGGTGCATTATGTGTCGACATTGTGGAGAGACGGTAGACCACTTATTTCTCCATTGTGAGATGGCTTATCGGATGTGGAGCTTTGTCTTAATAACTTTTGATTTGTCTTGGTTTATACCTAGATCGATCCCAGATTTGCTTTTTGGCTGGTGGAATTGGTTGAGAAAGCATTCATTTCAGATTTGGAACTTAGTTCGTTGTGCGTCCTATGGTATATTTGGAAGGAATGGAATCGGAGAACTTTTGAGGATTTGGAGAGTTCTGCTGTTCAGATGATTGCCTCTTTTAGTGAGACTCTTTTTGATTGGTCTCGGGCTTGGGGACTCACGTCTAGTGATTCTCTACCCTCTTTCCTTAGCTCTCTCTTTCTTTGTAATTTTTTTTTTGTTTTTTGTCGTTTGGTTTTCTTTTTTGTTTTTTCTGTTTTCTTCTCCTTGTACTTTTTGGATTTGCTCTATGTTTTTTCTTGCATAGAGCAGCCTTTCGTATATATAGCATTTTTACTTATCAAAAAAAAAAAATATATATATATATATATACACACACACACACACACACACCTATTCATTGTTCACTCTTTTGTTAAGTCAACTGAATGCTTAGGTTTTGTTTATTGGTTGATTCTAATATGGTAAAAACCTGTAGGCTTCTTGTGGCTCCTCCTATTATTCAAAACATTGGTGGTTTGGCCACAAGGCTTGCATCCATGGAACAAGAACCAAAGGGTTACATTTTCTTCATTCACTTGGATGATGAATCATTACAATAGAACCCATTTTTATTATGGGTATTATATACACTAAAATCACATTTTTGAATTAATTGCTTCAATCCTACGATTTTCTTTGGAAATCAATTTCTTGATTGATTCTAATACCATGATTTTCTCCAATAATCAAATGCCTTGATTTTGTCTTCACTAAGATGGAAAGTATATACTTTCCTACAACTATGTTTCCTATTATATCATTGCATATATTTTTCTTAAGTTCATCTCCCACATTGCATGAGTGTTTTTTTTCCCCTTCTTTTAAATACCTTTCAGGGTCCCAGTCCACTTCTAGGACACAAACGGAGAATACATCTCTGAGAGAGTTAGGTGGCTCATTGAAGGTATGAAGCAATTTTTTTTCTTTTCCTTCTTTGGTGTTCTTTACTCTATTCTCTTTGTGGACTTGAAATGAGGTTAGAGATATTTCTTGGGACAGTGACTTAAATAACTGGGTCAATGGCAACCATCTCAATTAGCATTTTCAGTGCAATCCTTAAAACACCACGATTTGTGGCAAAGATTTTGATATGCTATGCCAGATATGGTCAGTATATGTCAACCTAACACACTGCATATCTGACTAGGGTGAAGCTTTTGCTTGTGAAGGGAGGAGATGCCGTTTGGTCAGAAGACCATTGCTCAAAAACTAGAGATCTATTATTTAATTGTTATAAAGCAAGACTGATTCTCTGTATGTGTAATCAGCCTCTCCAAAAAGTGGGGGTAAGACTGCTTACCAACCACTTCTCCTAAGACCCCATTAAAGTGGGTGCTTTGTCGGTTGGATACAGCCTTTTTAGACTCTTTAAAAAAAAAAAAAAATTTATAACCTTTTTAGACATTAAAACAACTGATATTGACATCATCCAGTGTTTAGTGCAGATGTTACTTTAGGTCATACTTTGTCTCCTCGACTCCTTAAAAACAAGAGTTTTGTGCACTGGATACAACCATTTTAGACATTATAACAACTGATATTGACATCACCCCGTGTTTAATACAAATGTTATTTTAGGTCATACTTTGTCATTCAGCAATTAGTGTCTCAGGTCATCTTTTGACATTATCAAGGCTTCTTTTAAATTATATGAATAACTTTTCTTTTGACTTACACGAAGAAAGACAGTAAAATTCTTATTCATATATTGGGTAACTTTTATTTTATTGGTTTAGCGTCAGTTGATAACTTTTCAGATAACTCATGTAATTACCCTTGGTTTTCTTTTGGATCTTGTATAACAGGAAGTACCATGGAAGTCATTTTTCCAAAGTCAAGCTGTATGGGCGATGATATATACTCATTTTTGTGGAAGCTGGGGTCACTATACTTGTCTCTGTCTTGGCTTCCTACATATTTTGGGTAAATTACGACTCTTTACTGGCTTATTGACCTTAACTTTTGGCTATTTCTAGGGGTAGTGCTTTGAGACACTGCATCACCTTACCTGTTTCTTTTGTTACCTTCATTGGACATTGTCTATCCATTCTATGTTAAAATTTTTTTTTAAAGAAAATCTAATAGAACATTTGCAAATAAGAACAATCGTAGAAATACTTTTTTCCCAGTAGAAATCATTGACATCACCTCAAATGCCATACCCTTACACATGTCACTTTGTGTCAACATGGAAATTCAGGATGACGTGAAGGGTCATGATTCATCCTAATTTAAGCTTAATTTGAAATTAGGATGCTGAAGTTGTTAAACCAGTCAACAAGAAATGATAGATTTGTAATACACCTTTGTGTATACTCTTTTTCTTTTGATAAGTACACTTCTATGTATACTATTCTTTCTTTCTTTTCCTTTTAATTATTTTGGAGGCCAGGGTAGTAGTAGGGGGGGTTTAACATTCTATACATTTGGGATGTAATTATTGATATGGTGTAATTAAATATATTTAGTTTGTTGGTTTAACGTGGTATTGTATTTGCTATTGGAAAATATGAATTGTGTTCATTACAGGTTCTATAAAATATGTATTGGAAAATACGTATTGTACATTTTAGGTGCTATAAAATTTTAAATTTTTATTATTATTATTATTATTATTATTATTTTTTAAAAGGCCCTATTGCAGCACTTTAAAAACTGCTGGAATAGGGTATGAGTGTAGGCAAGGTTGTTATGCCATATACCAGCGCTTTTGAAAGTGGTGGCATAGGCAGAGCTTATTCTGGCAGTTTAAAAGTGCTAGTATAGGCCTTTTAAATTAAATTATATTTATTCAAGACTTATACCAGCGCTTTTGTGAATGCTGGAATAGGTACTGCCCATGCCAACGCTTTCAAAAGCGCTAGTATAGGTTATATTCATATTTGTGTAAGGGTTGTCTTGACACAAGTAAAAACGTCGGAACAGGTTTTGAAAAGTACTGGGGCCTATTTCGGTGCTTTTGAAAAGCGCTGGTATAGATCCGGTGACCCTATACTGATTGTCATTGCGCGGTGATTTGAAGCGTCGGGAAAAAAAATGCCGGGATAAGAATTTTGACCCTATTCTAGTACTTTTGGGGGCTATCCTAGTGATTTTGAAAACGTTGGGATAGACTTATTTTTTTTGTAGTGGTAGCTAAATGTTATAAGCAAAAATCAATTTTTTATTCCCATACGGGTTCATTCTTTCTCCCTAAATTTTTTATCTCACTCTCCCACGCGCGTACATGCCCACTTGAAGCTCCTGCCCTCTCTCCCATGTGAATGCTCTAGCCCTCTCTTAGCCTAGCCCCCTCTCTACCCTTCGGCCAGCCTCTCCCCTTTGCTTAGCCTTCTCTACCCTTCGCCTATACCAAAGCTTTCGTTGGGTCCATAGAATTCTTTGGGTTAGGTTTTGGTTTGAATCTGTTAGTGTTAGCATTGTTTTAGATTTGAATTTGGTGCTGAATAGTGGAGAAAGATTGAAATCCGTGGGTCGTGGTGGTTTGTGGGTCACATTGTTTCGGTAGGTCATGGTGTTTTGGTGGTTGTGGGTCACAGTGTGGCTGTGGGTTGGTGGGTGTGGTTTGCTAGTTGTGAGTTGTGTCTGTTTATTGTGTTGAAAGATTATTTTATTATGTTGTTATATTATTTTAATATGTTCTATGTTAAAATAGAACTTTTGATGTTGGGTGTATTTAAAACTGAGTTGTTAAAATAGATAAAGTGATTTTTTAAGTTGTAAAAAGTTATATTTTTTGACATCTTTGTTGTGAATGCTCACAAGCCAATTAGCATAGTTTTAAGACTCAAATATGTAAAGATGTAAAATCATATAACATATGATTCCTAGATTATACTATTACACAAGGGACCACAATTTAAAAGTAAAGACATGCAAATTTTCCGTGTAATATATAATATACATATATATATATATATATATATATATATATATATAAATTTAGCTCTCCTACACCAACCTTGGAATTTTTTTATCTAATTTGAAACCACTTAAAGATGAAAGTATATACAATCTAAAGGAGGTTAATTATACTCAAATGGTGATTTTTTTTTTTTTTTTTTGGGAGAAATTTTCAACCTATAGGACCTATTTTTAATGATAGCTATTTATTATCAGACGAAAACACCAATTGATTTTTGGTGTAGGCGGAGATTGAATTCTAGATCTCTTATTCAACCATTAGAGATTTTATCAATTGAGCTAACTGGGTGTTCAATGCAAGAAAGACAAACAAGAAAAGATAAAAGCTTATTTTGTGCTGCTAATAATATTCGTAGGAAATATATTATTTTGGTACTAATATTTTAGGGTCAATTAATTTGGTCTATACATTTTGATATTAGTCATTTTAGTTTTTGTTATTTTCAACTTGCAACCAATTTAATCTTAGGGGGTGTTTGGTTCGCTGTGATATGCCCTTGATGTGATGCACATTACGATGATATGATATTAAGATTTTTGGTTTATTTTATTTTTTCTAACATTACTATAATTTAAAATTATAAAATATAGCACATCATCTTAATCTCATCACTTTCCTAAATAATGTAATGTTGCATTTTTGTGTTGAGATTACATTAATGTAAGATTACAATAACATAATATTACAGCATAATATAACTTTTTTTTTTTTGAGAATGCATAATATAACATTACAGCGAATCAAACGCCTTTTTATTGTTAATTCACTAACGAAAAATAGCTAATGGATTGTATAGTTGGCAACTTCTAACTTACATGGTTTATTAAAATATTAATATAAAACCACTGCGCACGACACATTCTTGGTGTGATGGTAATTCTACAAGTATAAATACTTGTGGAATGTGAGGGGCAAGAGTTAGGTTTCAAATTTCTAGAAGGGAGTTTCACACACATATACATTTAAATTATAATTAGACTTAGATTAGGATTAGGCTTGTCCATGAGTTGGGCCCGGTCGGTTTTGGACCTAACCCGAATTTGACCTGCCAGCGTTGGGTGGAGGGTGGAGGAACTTGAAATCGATTGCTGGAATCAATCGATTGAGTAGGTTTTGGGTGAGGGTGAACATCGATTGGTTCGGTTGGTTGTCAGAATCTACAAAAAATCATCAAAATCTACAAAAAAAAAAAAAATGTCGTCAGAATCTGGAAAAAGTCGCCGGAATTTGCATTTTTTCGCTAATAATTGCTGGAATTTGGTTGGATCTAGCTAAGTCCCACTAGATCTAGCCAGATTTGGTTGAGATCTTGCCGAATCTAGCTTGTTTTTGCAGATTTGGCTGGATTTTTATTATGACTCCAGTTGGGTTTGGGTTGCTCGAGTTTTGGAGAAGCAAACCTGCCACTCAACTTGCTGGTGTCGATTCTTGAAAATGGAAACCTGCCGCCGACCGACTGGACCTTCGGTTCGGGCCGAAATCGAGTCGGCGTTGGGCGGTTTGGCCAAGTTGTCAGGCTCCAGTTGGGTTTGGACAGCCTTAATTAGGCTATAGCAGAATTTCTATCATGTATTAAAAAAAAATTAATATAAAAAATTAATAAATATTTTAAAATGCCATGTCAATAATTAAATAATTAAAAATATATATTTATATAATTTATCAAAACTCAATCTACCTCTCTGTACCTCACGATGTTTGAACCTTCAACCAAAACAAATTTTTTTTAAATTAAATCATTAATAAAGTATATTTGAGGTGAGTATGGGTAAAAATAAAAGAAGAAACAGAGGGGGATATTTGCAGAATAACGTAGGTGAGGAAAAGAATATAATAAGTTGACATGGGTTAGAAAGAATACTGCAAATTAGCATCTCGAGTTTAAGAGTGTCAATTTCAATCTAAATATCGGCTCTCAAACACTCGACTTCCACTGGTTGATCTGGTCAGTTTTGTCCAGATAGATCTCGAGTCTTACAGACTCGAGTTCTAAACAGAAATCACTACCAGAAAAACGAAGAGGAACGAGATGAAGAATTGAAGAGGAGAACAAAGGAAGAACGAAGACCAAGCCCCGATCTGGAGAATTGAAGAAGAGAACAGAGGAAGAACGAAGACCAAGCCCCGATCTGGTCGACTGAAGGAAGATCGCTGGTCGATTGAACGCTGGAGCTCCGATCTGAAGAGGAATGATGTGCAGCGTCGACGATCTGACGAGGAACAGAGAACAGAGGAAGAACGAAGAACGTCGGAGCTCCGATCTGATCGATTGAACGAAGTACGCTGGTTGATTGAACGCTGGAGCCCCGATTTGAAGAGGAACGATTTGCAGTGTCGAAGAACGAAGAAGAACAACACTGGGTCAGAGAAGAAGTTGATGAAGAAGAAGGAAAAGTGAAACTCGACTCTCAAAAACTCGAGTCCCATGTGGATTTTTCCAGTAATCACCACTTACAAATCGAGACTTAAAAACTCAATTTTGCTTTGGAACTCGAGTTTTAGATACTCGAGATGCTAATTTTCAACATTGTTTTGAAACGTGGCAAGTAACTAAATTTTTTTATATTTAATGTTATTTAGAAAAAAAATTCAAAACAGAGTTAGAAAAGAGAAATTAGATCTGATTAGAAAGAAAAGAACGGAAGGACAAATCCAATGAGGTCGACGTTGAATTGAAAGAACCCAGAAAAGCAAACAAAGAAAAAGAAATACAAACAAACAAACCCGTGCAACGTCAGCATTTCAAGCTCTAATGGTTTCTTTCTTTCTCTTCTATTCTTTTTGTCAAAACCCAGATCGCTCAGACCCAGTCTCTCTATCTATTTCTCCATGGCCAGATCTAAACCAACTCTCTCAATCTGCTCGCACAGACCCAATGTTTTTGGTCTCTTTGATCTAACCACTCCCTCTCTCTCATCTCCGTAATTCTGTGTTAGATTTCATTTTCTATTTCTATTTCAAGAGAATGACTTCACGGTGTTGATAATGGACATTTTGAAAAATAATTTGGGGCTTTTAATTTGTGGAAGTGCGGGATTAAGTGAGTATTTTACGTCAGAATATTGTAGAGGTTGTCGTGGAAAAACTTATTTGATTTGTGGTTGCAAATTTGATGAAATTAGGGACTGAATGTTTGATTTGTTTCGGATTTATTGTGTGTTTGGTTGCAAGAAAATGAAAAGAAAAAATTGCAGAATAAAGTTTTCTTTTTTTGTTCTTTAAATTTTGATAAATTAATTTTTCTTTTTGGTTTTTTAATCATTTACTACATATAATATTGTTTTATTTTATATAAATATATATATATATATATATTTATATATATATGATGTGCTAAAATCGTTGGTGAGTTGTAAGCTCTAGGTCGCTCCAATGGGTATATGTGGAATAAGAACAAGTGGATTAAACAGAAGGCATCGATTTGGTACCGGTCAAAAACCTTCCGAAAGTCAAGTTAGTGAATGAGAAATCTCTAAGACCTCTATAATGAGAGAGCTAGAGAGTTTCTACGTACATGAGAAAAGTGGAGGTTTGGTGCTTATATAATGGCGAGTGGTGAATCAAAATCCCTTCAAAATAGGGATCTTTCCTTCACTTACGGTTTCCAAGATTTTAAGGTGCCTTTTCATATAGGAAAGATATGAATGTGGAGTAGGGTCTTTGGCCGTGGTGTGCAAAATATTTCCTATAGGAGACTTATGCGTGGAGACTACACTAAGAAATGGGGCCCACAACCTTTGTCCATTGGTTTTGGCCAACCATCCATTGGTATGCAAAAAAGGAAGTGCGGATTTGCTCAACTGTCGGCCTCTGAGGTTTGTTCAGCTAGACGGATGGATGGAGGGACACTTAGGACGGATGAGCAACAACTCCCTGTTGGATGCGAATACCCTCGTCAATATATATATATATATATATATATATATTGATTGTAGGAATTAAATTGATTACAAATTGAAAATAACAGTAATCAAATTGATTACTACCAAAATGTATAAACTAAATTGATTGTGACCTCAAATTGTAAAAACTAAAATAATATTGTCACCATATATAATTGAACAATGTGTTTCAAGAAAATTTATGCTATTCTTTGCAACTAGTAAAGTGCATATACTAAATTGAAATTATATAAAAGCAATCCCAATTCCTAAGGTTGCATAGTCAAGTTAGGTTGGATGACCTCACCTACCATAGTCATATCTTAAACTCTTAGATCATCCACATTGATGGTAGTAAAACCACTTAAAAGTTATTCTAGCAATTTTAATCACAAAAAGACCTGCTTCATCAATGGTGCTAATATATCTAATAAATTTTACCAACTTATTATTTGATTTTTTTTGTTATTCCAATTCTCTCTCGGCCTCTCAATCTTCCTACTTCATCTCTCTCTCTCTCTCTCTCTCTCTCTCTCTCTCTCTCTCTCTCTCTCCTTCTTTCTTCCATTTTTCTTTTGAATATACTCCTTTTTCTCGTCCCCCTCTCTCATTTGAGATCTCTCAGTCTTTATTGTTCTTCTCTCCTCTCTTGGTTCGAATTGTGGTGGTTGTGTTATGCGTTCCGATTTGATTGTGGGTTGTTGCAATGATGGTGGGTCATTGATCGGAATGCGGTGGCTTGGTTAATGGGCCATGTCATGGGTTGTGGGTTGCATTTTTGCGTAGTGGTCTTGGACGTGGGTGGTGGGTTATGCTAGCGGTTTGTGCTAGTGGATTTTGATTGCCATGGTTGATGTGGGTTCTGATTGCCATGTTTATAGAGGAGTTTTGGGTTTTGGCTTGAGATTATAAGGGTGTATGGGGATTTTATTTTGTTGAGAATTTTTTTGGGTTTTCAAACTAATTTTATGGGGAGAGTTGTGCTTGGTGGCTTGTTTTATGGGTGTTTGGTTGTGGTTATGGGCGTTTTGTGATTGTGGATAACTATTTGGCTGTGGGTGTGGCTGTTTTGAGGTTGTGGAATGGTGTTTATGGGTAAAAATTGTTTATATTATTTTAATATGTTATATGGTAAAATAGAACTATTGATGTTGGGTGTAGTGTCAAGTGATATGTTAAAATAAATAAAATAACTTTTTGAATTGTTAAAAGCTAAAATTTTTAGTACTGTCCCGTCTTACATCATTCCTTAACTATTTGTCAAATTCTCAACAAAGTGTGCTATAATATATCCTTATCCACTGTGTAGGTTTTTATTATCTTGAATATTAACCCAAATACACTCACTTTTTTTTTTTTTTTTTCTTATGATTTATGAAATAACTTATTTTCTATAAAATTTATATTAAAAAAAAGAGAATAATCTTACAAGCCCATAGAAATACACAATGCATCCTATATTATCTATATATAATATTAAATTGAAGACTTTGACTTTTAGTTGACTTATTAAAATTTTGACACATCAGCTTTGCAAGCCTCACAGTTTACACATTATTATAATTTATTTTATTTTATAATTAGCTTGCAATGTTAGAGAGACTCATGTTAGGATTAAAAAAAAAAAAAAAAAAGACTCATGTTAGGATTAAAGAAACAAAAGAGAGACGTAAAAAAAAAAAAAAAAAAAAAAAAAAAAAAAAAAAAAAAAAGGACTGCCGTTAGGATGAAGAAAAAAAGAGGGAGACTCGCGTTAGGACTTCTCTCTTCCCATCTCAAAGCCCTAGCAACTACCACCTCAAAACCCTAAACTTAACTTGTAAGAAATTCTTTTTTTTTTTTTTTTTATGGAAATTTCCACTTTTATATGTACTTGAGATTTTCTTTCTTAATTTTCTTCTTTTGTTATGTTTAGAATTGATTTTCTTTTGAGTATTTGGGTTAATCTTTTTATTTATATTGACATTATTTTTCATGGATTTGGATATTGGGTTGAAATTTATACTAATTGCTGGATATTGTATATGGAAAATGAAGCACCTCTATATTTTGAGAAGAATCAAAGTTGCAGTCTATGTCTTTCAGCCCAAAGAACGATGAGTTTTTTTTTTGGTACGTTATATATAAATTTGTTAAATTTCAAGGATTTTTTTTTTTTTTTTTTTTTTTTTGGTTCTTGAAGTTTTGGGTAGTGATGTTTTCGGGTTTTGAAATAGAATTGGGAATTTTATAAAATTGTGAGGTTTTTAGTTTTGGGGTTTTTGATATTGACATTTCAGTATGTTGATCTTAATTCTTCACCTTATATGCTTTTACTTTATTGAGAATTTTTTTTTTTGGGTTCATGTGATTTCTTTTGTTTTTTTAATTAAAGTTGTGATTTTTGGTTGATTAAAGTTTTCATTCAATCTCACATATAATAGTTTTTTTGGATTCAACAAAGATAATGGAATAAAGTGTTATAATTTTGATATTGTTCCATGCTTTGAATTGTCTATATTATTATTACCACAACTAATATTACTACACAAATTTGAAGCTTGATGTTTCCTCATGTCGTGATCTTTGTTTATATCTTTGCAGTTTATGTTTTAAAAGACTATTGATGAGAAAATTAAGATTTGGTTGTACAATATGTATGTGTTCAAACAATATTAGTTCTAAATGTGTGTATATATATCTTTTGGAAGTTTTGCTTTATTAATATAAGCGTTGTGAATTACTCTGTAGGTTTTGATAACTATGCACTTGCCCTGAGTTGTTGATGACATAAGAACATATGTCTGGTATTAATAGTCTATTACAATCTCTCCTAGCAACCCAATAACGTTCTATGTTATACAACACTTTTAACTATGAAAAAGCATAGAAATTAAATATTTCTTCTCATTATATTTTATTTTACTATGACTGTTCATTTTTTAAAAAGTGCTATCTTGAAAAATATCTATAATATGTATATTATTAACTCAATTGCTTATTTCTAAATTTCATTAGATCTTATTATGAATAGCTTTCTTGTGCATTGCACAAGTTGACTAATTTACAATAAAATCGATTTCATAACTTCAATTTGGCTTTACCGAACCAAAAATTTTCTCCCCTTGAAACAAGAATTAAATCACGTTTTGTCCCCGTGCGAATTGTAAAATTAAAGTCTCCATCATTAGTAGGAAAATGGAACAAAGAATTTGTTTTCTGATAACTTCTATGAATTTCAAAAAAAAAAAAAAAAAACTCTTATTCTACAAACTTCATTCCCAAGCTCTTACACTCCACCACCACCCCCCCCCCCCCCCCCCCCAAAAAAAAAAAAAAAATCCCATGTAATTAATTTACTTTGCTCATATTTTGAAAAACCTAAAACAAAATTATGTACGACTTATTTATATGAAATTGTTAATATTTTTATTTTTATATTCTAGGAAGTTGTAATACATATTTTCTCGCCCGTAATCAAATTTTTAATGAAAAAACTAAATGGAAAAGGACCCAAACATACTCAATTATAAAAGAAAAAAGATAGAAAAATAATAGGGAGCTGATCAATTAGGAAGAGTGGGAGAAGGAAATTGATTCATAGATTAAATTTAAAGTATGTGCTATTTAGAGTCACATGAAACTTTTTTTTTTTTTTTTTTTTTGAAAGAAAGAAGTCTTTCATTAGATAAAATTAAAGTGCGGCCAAATCAGCTTGAACAAAAGTTAAGGTGCGAAATGGAACATCCTCCATCCATACGGTACAATTTAATGTGATCAAAGCTAGCCTAGCTAAACTATAAGCAACTTTGTTGCCATCTCTCCTTATGTGAGAGTATGACAATTCTGAATACAAACCAAAAAATAAAGAGACATCATTTATCAAAGGTTTAAAAGAAAGTAACCCATTATCCTTATTCCTCAAAGCCTTCACAATCACTTCTGAATCACCCTCCACAATAGCACAGTCCACTCCAATTTTGCTACCAAACTCCACTGCTCTGCATGCAGCAATTGCCTCCACCTCCACAGGCTGGTATGTCTGCCCCAATTGCTGAATTAAGGATGCAATTACCTCTCCATTGCAGCCCCGAATTACCACTCCAACCCCTGCTTTGTTGTCTGCACTTGAGATCCCTCCATCATAATTTATTTTATATATATGGTAGTAGTGCTTTCCACTTTGGTATTGGCTGAGGTCTGATCTGGTTTGGCATTGGATTGGCAGTTCTTATCTCATCCCAGAAACTTGTTTCAAGTCTTTTGTAAGGCAGCAAGGTTGCTGCAGACGTGACTGGTTTCTTTGGTGCCATATCTGCCATACTTGGATAGCAAAGAGCTCAGGGTGACTTCTCATTCTCCATTATCCATCTGCATAAATGCTTGAAGTCCTCAAACACCTCCCTTGTCCGAAAGCTCCATTTGTCTCCATCCCAAACCTCATCCAAACAACCCCATAGAGCATGCAACGAGTCCTCAATGATTGAAGAGCACCAGTCACATGTTGAGTTGTCTATGATTGTTTTTCGGGTCAGGTTTAGTTTTGTTGGGAGAGAGTTTCTGCATGCTCTCCATACCATGTTTTTACACTCGTTTGGAACTTCCAAGGACCAAATGCATTTCCAGAAATTTCTATCCATGTCCGTTTGTGAATCATCCTCAGCCTGTGACTCCAAATCCTTGAGAAACCTATATCCTGATTTACAGTTATACTGCCCATTTGCCATGAAAGGCCAGAACAAAGAGTCCTCAGTTGGGCTTCGGGCTAATGGGATCTTTTTGCAATTGTCGCTTCAGCTGGTACAAGAATTCCTTCCAACATTTCAGCATCCCATTTTCCTGTGTTCTCATCTATTAGACAATCATTGGTGGGAAGGGGAAAAAAAGCAAGCTTTAGTTATATAACGGAGAGGGTATGAAGAAAATTACAAGGGTGGGAAGGAAAGCTTTTGTCTCAAGCTGGTAGAGAAGTTCTAATCAAAGCAATTGTCCAAGCCATTCCTACATATACCATGGGATGTTTCAAAATACCCTTAGGTCTTTGTCATGACATTGAAGCAATGATTAAAAAAAAATTGGGGGGCAGCGAGGGGATAGAAGAAAAATACATTGGATTAAATGGTCAGAGTTGACAAAATTGAAGCTAGATGGAGGAATGGGGTTTAGGGACCTTGCATTGTTCAATGACTCACTTCTTGCCAAGCAAGTTTGGCAACTTTTACATAATAAAGATACTCTTTTTTATAGGATATTCAAGGAAATATTTTTTCCTCATTGCTCATTCATGGAAGCTAAGGAATCGGCATCCAGGTCATATGCTTGGAAAAGCATCTTGAAAGGAAGGGAGGTTATCAAAATGGGTTCAAGGTTTCGGGTTGGCAATGGGAAAAACATCAAAATATGGCAGCACCACTGGCTCCCTATTAAACATCCACCTTTAGTTCCTGCTTCAATCATTGAGTCCCTGGTTTGCACCCCCAACACTCGCTTTATCTCTTTCCTAGTGTCATCTTCAATGGACTTGCTATAGAGATGTCTTTTCTCTATTGATTTTTTGCCCCGATATAGCTTCATATTCCGACAATATTTTTAGCACATTACCACATTCTTGGGGGTTGGCCTTGCAAAAGAGCAAGCTGTCATTTGTAAAAAATAAATGGGTTAGTTTGGGGCCTCTCTTACAAAGAGAGAAGCTGTTGATTTCCTTTGCTCTTGCTACTTTTGTAATTAGGCCATATAGTCCTTCCGTGCATAAAAGGAAAAGTTATAACCCCTAGAAATCCCTTTTGACACTAAGTGAGCCTCTACAACATCTATAGGCCACGAATTTGTATGCACGCATTTTTTACACGGACATGAAATTGTTCCATCCGGGTGTGCAGGGTTAGATGCAAAATTCAGAAACTGTTGGACTCCATCTAAATATTCCCGTGACCTTCTATTGGTAATTTTCATCCAACTCTTATTCATTGCTATAAAGTGGTTTACAAGAAAAACCTATAATGTGATTTCATGAAAACACAAACCAAGAGTTAACACATATTTCATTTACACAATTTCACTTTAATTTAAGAAACAAATCATCTTTAATCATTCACTTTTAGCTATGTTCCTAATCAAAAAATGAATTTAAATGCATAGAGAAGTTATCAATACATTTGGTAACTATAACATCATTAATAGCAATATTCTTTAGGAATGGACATCTCTTTAAATATGCAATTCCATTTTAGCGTTCCACGTGTGAAAAAGATAGAGAGAAGCCCTTAAAATGAATTAATCAAATAAAATCAACTCAACAACAATCATCCAATATTACACAAAACAATCAACACTCCCAATATCAGCTAAAACCACCTTATTACTCCATGCAAGCCACCTGCTTGCCCTAATTCAACAACCCACCACAAACGAGAGAGAGAGAGAGAGAGAGAGAGAGAACCTTAAGTCTTTCACCAACTTCACTTTCTTTGATCACACGAACTTATAGTGCCTCTTCTTTTTGCAATCTGCCAACAGGAAAAGAATATATATAAACCTAAGTTAATTTTCAAACAAGACTCACTTCAAAGCAATTCAGTTGAGAGTGAGTCACAAAGGAAGCATATCTAAAAACAACACACAAGTTTGTGTTGTGCAAGATGAAATATAAAACAGCTTCAACTACGAACTCTTAAGTGCAAGCAGAATAATATAAATATATATATATATATATATATATATATAATTTTATTGAAAGGAGACAAGGCATTACAAACAGAAGCACACCCAACTTACCTGGAGTTTGGTCTTAACAGCCCACAACGGATTTGTTGTGATGGACGTGGTAGCCTCAGCACCCGCAGCAGCTAGTATATTTGCACCAAAATGATAAATAAAAAAAAAAATTAAGAATTTGGTATGAAATTACAGCATAATCTCATTGAATGAAATTCCTAATAATCTCATTAATAGCATCCAAAATGAAATTAGAGCATAAGGACATGTTCCCACTTGATAAGTTTTAAGAATACCAACCAAAAATTCCCTAGTGAATGTTCAAACCAACACTACACTACTCTTGTGTAGACCATGTGTGATAAACCTTGTGATACAAGGAAATTTTTAATTAGTAACCAGTTTATAAGCCCACTAATATCCTATGAAAAAAAAAAAAAAAAATGAATATTAGGAATTTCACAAGATCCTTAGCAATATTATTTATAGAGTTTGGTTTATTCTTGAGAATTTTGTTTACAGAAAATTAATTTGATACAATCTCATTGTAAAATCAAGGTTCAAAGTTAGCTTCTTTATAGACAAACAAATATGAATGAATTTTTTATCAAGCCAAGTCCAAGATATTTATGAGCAATTTGGTGCATTTACAATTCTAGAATTAAGAAATAAGTTAATGGATCTCATTGTATTGAAAAATAACAAAAGCAAATAAATAAATATTTCTTTTACTAACTCATGTATAGCTTTCCAATTGAATATAATATATAAAAGGAATGATTTGAAGATTTATTTATTGAATAGCATGATCTTGAATTTCTATTCGTTGCCTTTTAACAGTGCTGAAATCACTTTTTATTTCAGCTAAGTCGGTTCCCATTAAAAAAAAAAAGGAATAAATCCAACCAAAAGATGTGCTATAAATAAAAATATAGGAAGTGAGATCACACAGCCTTGTTGATTGTCAATTACTCATACATGAGAAATTGATGATAATAATAAACAAATGGAAAGGGGGGTGGGAGACAAAGAAAAAGAATTTGCTTTATGAGAAAGTTCCAAATTTTGATATAATTTTGATGGAGATAATTAAATATATAACTTTAAATTCTAGTAGTAATAAATAAATAAATAAATAACTTTATAATAGCTTTTTAATTTTTAATTATAAGAAGAAATCAAATCATTGATATCTCAACAATAGTGCTAAGTGCTAATGCTTTAACCTTCAATCCAAAAACCAACCTCCTTTTATATCTTTGAAACATATAAGCGATGTGCAAACCAATACTATTGGTTTCTAAGATGAACTCAAGGTCACTAATATAGTATATTCTAATTTGAAATATATTATTATGATAAAATGCATAATATCATTTAAAAATAAAAGCAAAGGGGCACGCAGTCACTTGTCAAACCTATGAAACAATTCATGCCACTTTCTATTTTATTAAGGTTGGTGGATTCAGCAAAAAAGCCCGTTGGAAGAGCCCAATGTGGAATGCTCTAATATAAACTCTCGCCCAAAAAAAAAAAAAAAAAAATCAAAGGTTTGGGTTTTTATCTTTTTGGGTCATCGAAAAAGGCCCAGTTAGACTACAACAAAAACACCTGAGAGGGCGAAATTCCAGCCATTGGCATTTCTCGGAGTTCCAACATACTACAAAAAAGAAAAAAAAAAAAAAAGAATTTTGGGTTTGAAGGAAGAAATTCATGAAGGGATTTTTAAGCTCTTTCACTGTAAGTCACTGTAAGTCATATCATGGTTTGGCCAGCTTTATATATACTCCACTCCATATATTTCAGACTTAAATTAGTAGTAAAGAATAAAATATACAAGAATTCAAGCTTATTCAGCATTAAAAAAAAACCTAAATAAAGAAGAATGAAATATATTAAAAACCTATAAATTATGCATACAACTAATAGCAATTGCATTTTCAATGTATTTCAGAAAAAAACTAAGACCTACGCTTATCCCAATTCCCAAACCCTCTCCAATAGAAAACTAGTTTAAAGCTCAACTACATCAACCTTCATGATTAGGAAGCAAAAATTTGAAGCTTTTAGGGAAAAAACTCTACAATTCACTAATCATGCTTTATAAATCTACCACTTTAAAGCATTGTTTAATGCAATTTGTCAAACACTCAAAAGCCAAAAAAGCTAAAGAGCTTCTCAGTTAAAACTCTATATTACAAACTACTAAAACTCTATAATTAAAACTCTCTTCCTAAAGTAATGCCAAACATGCATATAATTTTATCGATTTCATTTGATTGTCAAAACTGTTGGTAATTTCTCAGTGGAATAGCAAGTTAAAAGTTCAACATTGCAGACAGATCATATAAAAAGAGGTTAACTTTTTAGAAAAACATTCCAAAAAAATCAGTGAATAGAAAAATCCAAAAAATTAAACCACTGTAAATGATCCAAATGCGCTATACCAATAGTAGCAAAAAAAAAAAAAAAAAAAAAAAAAAAAAAAAAAAAAACTAAACTAAAAAAACAAAAAGTTAAAAAGAGTATGCTTTTAAACTAGTGAATCCTGGACAAACTTCCACATATTAGATGCATTTCAACCTGACGGAACCTAAAATTTGCCAATCGAGGGTCTCCAGCACCAACACATGTGCAACAGATGACATCAGCACTTTGAGAAATCTCCCTTTCAGTTGCCCGCTTCAGTGCTTTATATTTTTTCTCATCATTGCTAGACAATTCTCCTGTACACATTAGGAGAAAGAAACAAGGAAAAACCAACTTGGAACTCAAAGATGCAGTTTTTATTTGACACTGATTAGGCACGAAAAATTCAAGAAGGATCTACGTACTGGGTAAAAGATTAAAAAAAAATGATATCCAAAGAAGGTGATTATGCAGAAATGTCCAGATATCAAAGCACACTTAACAAGTTTTATTAAAGTTGGACAAAATCTTCTAAACCAATTTGTAAGTTAAGTCAAACCCATTTGTTTCCTACATTTCTTTCTGCTTAAAAAAAGAAGAATAACTAAAGATCTAAAAGTTAAGTCAAACTCATTTTTTACAATTAATGAATTATAGTTGCTTATCAGGTTAGTTACAGTTACATATGATAGTCTAGTAGCTACAAGAGGTAGAGACATAATCTATCATATCAATGAATTAACAATGCAATTGAAATTCATAAATAAGTTATAACTAACGAAAAATTTTTGATACACACACTCAGAGAATATATATAGGTGGGCAAGGTTTGAACCTATTGGTGGATAGGTGGTTCACGCGGATTGCCAGCGTGGCAAGATTCGCGGCAAAGTGGGTGTCTTTCTTTTTTTTTTTTTTAATTATTTTTGGTTTGCATGGGTTTTCAAAATTTTTTAATCTGTCACTCAGACTCAGTGAGGTTTGTACCAAAACGATGCCGTACTTTAACAAGATCGATACAAAGTAAAAAAAGAAAGGTTGGTACTTCAGCAAAGCTATTGTTTAAGAGGATAATTACACTTTATACAACTTAATTTAGAGTAAATTCGATTCTAAATTAATCAATCAGATATATTACTTTTTTTTTTTTTATATAAATCAATTTAAATAGAGCTGTTTCTATAAAAAAAAATTAAAATTAAATAGAATTATTACCGACACAACAAATTGTCAAAATACTTTCATAATAGTTAAGGTGTCAATTTCTCATAGATAAATTAAAATAAAATAATGAAATATTAGATTGAGACTTATAAAAACTGAAAACAAGAGTATCATGGAAATATTATGATTTCTTTTTGTGTATCTGGTATTTGCAAAAATAAATACCAATAAATATAAGATGAATAAAGTGTAAAATTATTTACTATTCCTTATACAATGATTACAATCTATATCTTCCAAATGTGACATTGATTTGGTTTTTTTTTTTTTTAGTCACAAATGTGACATTAAATGGATGGCCGAATGCCAAATTGCCAATAAATTTATTTTTAAACTTAATTAAAATTTGAGTTTCTTTTCTTCTTTTTCCTATTTTTTATCTTTTATTTCAACCTTTTATTTATTGAGATTATATTATTATGTGATGGTACTTTCTGGGGATGGACCTAGTGTCTTTAATTGAATTAATTCTATGAGACTCTTTTTATCTCATGCAATATGGCCATGAAAAAATATGGCCCAAAGTTGTGCCACAAAATTGCTGGATATATCATCAATAAAGCTCATAACTCAGTAGGTTGCCACACCCTAAACGAGGATCCAAGCTCCAGCCCAGGATGAGATGAGTTCCTTTTGATAACTTCACTTTCATCTCTAAGATAAATGGAAATCTAAACAGATTCATAGGGCCTTGGGAGTGGGCTTCGTTACAGCTTAAAACATACTGAGGCCCACTACTCAAAACCCATAGGCCCACTACTTAAAAATTTAGATAACATAATATGTGAAAAATAACTTCAGAGAAGATAAAATTTTTTTAGTATTATTGGATCAGTTTATACCAAACAACTATGATTTTATATAGTTTAATCCTATTTTGAAACATTGAAGAGAAAAATTAGAATATATATATATATATATATATATATATATATATCATGTAGAAAAAAGTGAGCTTTAAAACTTAAAAGCTTATGGTGACATTATAGATTGGTACCACACATGTAACACATAGTAGCAAATACTGACCTTTTTAGATTCAAATCATACTCCTTTTTATAATTGAAAGCCTCATCGAACCCAAACTTGTTCTTCAACAAATCAACCTGATTGAAGATAACAAATAAGTATTCATTTAACAGAGGTTATATATGCCAATCCAAAGAATTTCTTTTTAAAAACAACTTATTCACAGACACTGTATGACCCTTTAGTAAATCAGCTAAACAACAAGAAAAAGAAGTCAATGTTAGGTAGTCAAAACATTGGGGATGACATAATTGGTTTTTAACAACAATCAAGGAGGTAACTTTTTAAAAATTAAGAATAATCAAACAATTCTCAACCCTTCTAGTTTTTCCCCTGGTTGAAATGCTGAAACTAATGATGAAGCTTTCAAGGCAATATAGCAAAAGAAGTAAAAGGAAAAAATAAAAATAGATATAAAAGCCCATCAAAAGAAGAGCAAATGATGATTTTCTCTAGTATTATTTAAAAAAAAAAAATTTAATTTCTTCAACCACCCCTTTTCCTTTGTTGAAGCTTATTTGTAGGAAAGCTCACAATCAACGGTCCACAGGCTTTTCTAGAATTGGCATCAAAAGGAGAGAGAGAGAGAGAGAGAGAGAGGTTTTTTGTGTGATTGTGGCATAGACATAGTGCAGTTGCTGACCAGACAAAGCACTTTCCGTCGAAGAGAGGATTGAAAAGGAAAGAAACAGTGCATTGTATTAGTGTATTTACTTTTCTAATAAGCCAAACAAACACGGTCCTCTCAAAGGGACTACTCCACTTTATCCAACCCCACAACCCTCAATACCACTTCAAAACAACCTGACAACCAACACCCACCTCCACAATACACACATACATCATCACATTATGACCCCCATCCCCCATCCCCCACCCCCACTTTTTTTTTTTTTTTTTGGTTAAGAAAAAGAAGGGTTCGCTAGGTTACGCTAGCCCCCGGACAGGGCGCCAGGTTTTCGGCCTGTGTGAGAGTCACCCCGCATTTGCGAGTACACCCCTCACCAAGGATGCCCACCAACGAACTCCTGCGGTCAGCGGGATTCGAACCTCAGCTTTCTAGGCCACAAGCTGAACTCTTGACCGCTTAGCCAAGCCCTCGTTGGCCCCCACCCCCACTTGAATTCACTGATTGCGACACCAACAATTTCTTATCATTAAAAAACTCACACAAAGGCACATATATTTGGTTTTAACAAATAAGACCCGGTATTAACTATGACCAATACTATTACATAAATCAAATCAACCATTTGCATCTAAAAAAAGAAAAAAAAAGTAATAACCAAAAATAATCTAGAGGTTCAATTAGAATCTACAATAGATATATATATATATTTTTTTTAAAACCAAGAAAACAGTAAACACCCAACAAAACAACATTAAAAAAAGAAGAAGAAAAACACCTAAACTAAACTAATCTCACAAACAAATCTAAACATCCCTTAATATAATCAAAACCAACTTGCAAAGATTCTTAATAAGAAAAAACCCTTTAAGAAAGCCTGTGGAGCGAAATTTTGTAAATGAAAGAAATGGAAAAAAAAAAATGAAAGAAATGGCACAGATCTGTGAAAATTTGTACAGGAAATGAAATGGGAAAAGGAGGAGAAGAAGAGAGAGAGAGGTTTTTTGTGTGATTGTGGCATAGACACAGTGCAGTTGCTGACCAGACAAAGCACTTTCCGTTGAAGAGAGGATTGAAAAGGAAAGAAACAGTGCATTGTATTAGTGTATTTCCTTTTCTAATAAGCCAAACAAACACGGTCCTCTCAAAGGGACTACTCCACTTTATCCAACCCCACAACCCTCAATACCGCTTCAAAACAACCTGACAACCAACACCCACCTCCACAATACACACATACATCATCACATTATGACCCCCATCCCCCACCCCCACTTGAATTCACTGATTGCGACACCAACAATTTCTTATCATTAAAAAACTCACACAAAGGCACATATATTTGATTTTAACAAATAAGACCCGGTATTAACTATGACCAATACTATTACATAATCAAATCAACCATTTGCATCTAAAAAAAGAAAAAGAAAGTTATAACCAAAAATAATCTAGAGGTTCAATTAGAATCTACAATAGATATATTTTTTTTTAAAGCCAAGAAAACAGTAAACACCCAACAAAACAACATTAAAAGAAGAAGAAAAACACCTAAACTAAACTAATCTCACAAACAAATCTAAACATCCCTTAATATAATCAAAACCAACTTGCAAAGATTCATAATAAGAAACAACCCTTTAAGAAAGCCTGTGGAGCGAAATTTTGTAAATGAAAGAAATGGAAAAAAAAAAAAAATGAAAGAAATGGCACAGATCTGTGAAAATTTGTACAGGAAATGAAATGGGAAAAGGAGGAGAAGAAGAGACAAAACGAACCTGTGGAGCGAGATCGGATCAAAGCACAGATCTGATTTTGTTGTTGATCTGAGGATCTTTCTTTCTCTCTGTCTCTCTGTCTCTCTTTGAGTGGAGAGAAATCAGGGGTGAGCGATAAAAGAAAGGCAAGAGTTGGAAGGATACTGTGGGGGAAAAAATATCAACAGAAATGATGGGCCTGTGCGTGGAGCCCAAATAACGAGAATCATAGGCCCGTATGTTGGACCCAAATTGCACGCCGAGGACCCTGGCCCAGCCGAGGACTACTTAGTCTAATCTATAATGACCGAGATAAACGGAGGGGAATCTGAACAAGACTTGGGGGAGAACGACCACCTGTCCGAGAATATTAACACCTCGGACGGTCGAGGCAGGAATAAACCTTGGAAACCGGTCGGTTAGAAAAGTACCCCAGAAGTCTCTACTGGTTTTATCAAACGTAGTAAATCCACACACCCAGAAAATATCCCAAAATATCAAGGAGGAAGGCTGCCAACCTCGCATTGAATGCTCCACAGCTAACCTTCTGGCCGCATTTATGTGGAGAGGACATTTGAACAGTAGCAAAGAGTCCCATCGTTTCTACGAAGCAAGTTCTGGAAAAAGCTGGGGGGACAAGTGTCCAAAGAGGAAGGAAAAAATCCACACGTGGATGGCTAAGAAAGGAGGGGAGGAAGTATAAAAGCGGAGAAAAAAGGAAGAATCGGGATCTTTCCTTTGGCGGAGAAAAAGAAAGAAAGAAAGAAAGAGAGAGAGCCTCGGACGTAGAACGAAAATAAGATCTTAAGTGTAAAACAGAATTTCATCTTGGTGGAGGAGCTAGTCCCAACCAGTTGAAGATCTAAATCATTCCTAGTCCAGTCCTTATCAACCTACTCTCTACAAATTCATTGCTTAGGGGCTCTTTTGGGCTAATCTATCCATCTTTGGGCCGGAAGCACAAAATTGTGTCCCTACAATTGGCGCCGTCTATGGGGAGGGCTAGTTGTCTAGAATAGTTAGGCTCTTTAACATGGCTGGCTCAGGTCCACACCGTCAAGAATCTCTGGGATCTCAAAGGGAAGAACACTTCCAGGAAGGCCAGGAAGGAAGCGTGCATACCACCTGTGCTGGCGAGGGTCAGTCTGGGGGCGATAGCCATGTCTCGCAGGACAACCGTGCTAAAGCCATGCAGAAGGAGATTGATCACTTGAAGAGGAAGTTGCGACGGGAGCGAAGGAGGAGGAGTCCTTCAGGTTCTGATCCTTCCTCCGATGGAGAGGGAGATGACAACTACAGGCACAGGTCACGTACGCCCCCGAGCGAGACCTTCTCGTATGAGGAGGACGATCGCCGAGAACGCAGGGGGGAAGGCGTGTCTTCTAGGGGATTGGGAAACGACGCCATGAGCAAGGCCCTCGATCGGATATCCAAATCACCCTTTACACGCCGGGTTGATGCAGGGCGACTCCTCAAACGGTTCACCCAACCAACATTCACCCTCTACAACGACCGTACCGATCCAGTTGAGCATGTTAGCTATTTTAATCAGAAGATGGCGGTGTACTCTCATAACGAGACCTTAATGTGCAAGGTGTTCCCGTCCAGTTTGGGTCTTGTGGTGATGAGATGGTTTGACGGCCTCAGAACGGGTTCCATCAACTCTTTCCAAGAGCTCACTCAAGCTTTTGGCTCCCGCTTCATCACGAACAGTAGGGTTCCTCGGCCTTTGGATTCTCTGCTGTCTTTATCCATGAGGGAGGGAGAAACCCTGAAAACATATTCGGATTGATACTGGGAGATGTTCAACGAGATTGAGGGTGACTTCGATGATGTGGCCGTGAGAACCTTTAAGGTCGGTCTGCCAGCCGACCACGGTTTACGGAGGTCCCTGACTGGAAAGCCAGTGGTCAGTGTTCGCCAGCTCATGGATCGCATTGACAAATATAAGAGGGTCGAGGAAGATCAGCTGCAGGAGAAAGGGAAGGACAAGGTTATCCCTCAGGAGAGAAGGGATTTCAGGTCGGATCGTTACGGCAATAACCGACCTCGGCGAGAATTTGGAGGGGAAGTTGGGTCTAGAGCCACCCAAACTGTTAACACTGTGTTCCGAGAACCAGTGCACCAGGTCTTAGAGAAGATTAAGAACGAGCCATACTTCAGATGGCCGAACAAGATGAGCGGAGACATCTCGAAACGTAACCAGAGCCTGCATTGTCAGTATCATAGAGAACCCGGACATACGACCGAGGACTGCAGGACTCTATGGAGCCATTTGCAACAACTGATCCGGGAGGGCAGGTTGAAACAATTCTTATCTCAGCCTAACGGACAGGGAGGCCAGACCGGCGCAGGGGGTCCAGGCAATAATTCCTCTAGACCCCCCTTGGGAACAATCAACGTCATCCTCGCCGCACCAGGCAGGACGGGGTCATACCCCTCCAGGGTAATGACGGTGGCTGGAGCGTATCCTGGGGATCCCGGGAAAGAGCCAAAGAGGGCCAGATTGAGTCTCCAACCAATGCTGAGCTTCTCGGACGAGGACAAGGCCGGGACCATACAGCCCCACGATGATGCACTGGTGATAACTCTTAGGATAGGGGGTTATGATGTGAAAAGAGTACTGGTTGATCAAGGCAGTGGGGCTGAAATTATGTACCCAGACCTGTATAGGGGCCTCAATCTCAAGCCGGAGGACTTGACCAGCTATGACTCAGATCAGATCAGATTGCCTGTTCAGACTGGCTCGGAGGTAGTGGAGGTAGACTTTATCGTGGTGGACGCCTTCTCCCCATATACAGCTATCATGGCGCGACCTTGGCTTCACGCCCTCGGGGCAGTTTCATCCACCCTTCACCTCAAAATCAAATACCCATCCGGGGACCAAGTTGAGGAGTTGCTTGGGAGTCAGGCCGTGGCCAGGCAGTGTCTAGTGGCGGCCATTATGCACCAACCAGAATCAGGGTCCTCGGACCTGGCCAGCGAGGATCCCTAGCAATTAAAGCCAACGGCCCCAATATCCGACGTAGGGGCCGAAGGGGCGAAGTGCGAGGATCTGGTGAAAGTTCTTATTGATGGAGACTCAGAGAAATTTTTTCAAATCGGCGCCCAACTGCCTATTCAAGAAAGGGAAGAGCTATTGCATTTCCTAAGGCGCAATATCGATGTATTTGCTTGGAATGCTTATGAGGCCCCGGGGGTGGATCCAAATTTCATCTACCACCATCTGAACGTAAGTCCGTCTGCTCTTCCTAAAAAACAACCTCCTCGGCGCTCCTCGAGGGAACATTCTGATGCTGTTAGAGAGGAGGTGGATAAGCTTAAACAGGCTGGGGCTATCAAAGAAGTGTTCTACCCCGACTGGCTAGCTAACACCGTAGTGGTGAAGAAAAAGAATGGCATATGGCGGGTTTGCGTGGATTACTCGGATCTGAACAAAGCCTGTCCAAAGGATCCCTTCCCCATGCCTCGAATTGATCAACTTGTAGACGCAACCGTGGGACATCCCCGGATGAGTTTCTTGGATGCCTTCCAAGGATATCACCAGATACCCCTAGCCGGGGAAGACCAGGAGAAGACGGCTTTTGTCACTCCGATTGGCAACTATCATTACAAAGTGATGCCATTCGGACTCAAAAATGCGGGGTCCACGTATCAGAGGATGATGACCAGAATGTTCGAGCCTCAGCTGGGCAAAAATATCGAGATCTACATCGATGATATGGTGGTCAAGAGCAGACAAGAGTCCGACCACATCGCCGACCTCGAATGCATTTTTGAAATCCTGAGAGGGCACAGATTGCGGCTCAATGCCTCTAAATGTTCTTTCGGGGTAGGTTCGGGGAAGTTCCTAGGCTACATGGTCACTCACCGCGGAATTGAAGTGAACCCAAACCAGATCCAGGCCATTAATATCTTACAACCACCTCGGAACCCCAAAGAGGTGCAGAGGCTGACCGGAATGATCGCTGCTCTTAATCGCTTTATAGCCCGGTCCGCAGACAGGTGCAAACCCTTTTATCTTCTGTTGAATAAGTGGAAGGACTTTGAGTGGACCGAGGAATGTGCTTTAGCCTTCCAGCAATTGAAAGACTATCTGTCTCGGCCACCGATAATGTCCAGACCGGACGTGGATGAGGTCTTATTTGCTTACATCGCGGTGACCGTTTATGCGGTAAGCTTGGTATTACTAAGGGTTGACAATGGGGTACAGAGACCCGTGTATTATATTAGTAAGTCTCTCCACGAGGCTGAGGTCAGATACTTGCCGTTGGAGAAGGCCGTCCTGGCCGTGGTGCATGCCACACGCAAACTGCCGCATTACTTTCAGGCGCATACGGTTGTTGTCCTGACCCAATTGCCGCTCAAGGCCTTACTTCGAAGCGCTGACTATACAGGAAGAATTACGAAGTGGGGGACTAAGCTGGGGGCCTATGACATCAAGTACATGCCC
Organism: Lithocarpus polystachyus; assembly: GCA_033629205.1. Lineage (NCBI taxonomy): Eukaryota > Viridiplantae > Streptophyta > Magnoliopsida > Fagales > Fagaceae > Lithocarpus > Lithocarpus polystachyus. The sequence continues at coordinate 16,576,751 of CM066168.1, read as the reverse complement.
CGCACTTCCGTGAAGGGCCAGGTCATCGCCGACCTTCTGGCTGAGTTTGCTGAAACCCCGTTGGAAGATGATGAAAATAAACATCGCATGGATGAAAATTCAGTTGGAGTGACCTCCATAGAACGGGTATCACCGTGGAGGCTATATGTTGATGGCGCATCGAATCACAAGGGATCCGGAGTGGGGCTGGTTTTAGTCTCGCCCGAGAATATCACGATTGAAAAGTCGTTAAGACTTGGTTTCTCGGCCACGAACAACGAGACAGAGTATGAGGCCCTGTTAGTTGGGATGGCCATGATCCAGCGGATGGGAGGAAAAGATGTAAACATATTCTCGGACTCCAGATTGGTAGTAGGCCAAGTCAAGGAGAACTAGAAGCCAGGGACCCAAGAATGCAAGAATACCTTAACCAGGTTAAACACTTACAATCTGGTTTCAAGTCTTTCAACTTGATGCAGATCCCCAGAAGCAGAAACGCACACGCTGATTCCCTTGCGACGTTGGCAACATCCTCGGCGCAGGACTTGCCGAGGGTGATTCTTGTGGAGGATCTCTTACAACCCCGTCGGTTGGGGAAGGAGGTGTCAGCCATTCACCAGGCAAAAGCGGCTCCCAGTTGGATGGATCCCATTGTGCATTTTCTCAAAGACGACCTATTACCTGAAACGAAGTTAGAGGCTGACAAGATACGGAGAAAGGCACCTCGGTTTTGGCTGTCCGAGGATCTCAAACTCTACAAAAGGTCCTTCTCTGGACCGTACTTATTGTGTGTACATCCCGAGGCCGTTGAGGTTCTCCTGGAGGAACTCCACGAGGGAATCTGTGGGAGCCACACGGGGGGTAGATCTCTATCTCATCGAGCCCTCACGCAGGGGTATTGGTGGCCCAACATGCATAGGGAAGCTCAGGAATATGTGAGGAAGTGCGACCAATGCCAGAGGTTCGCCCCGAGCATACATCAGCCGGGAGGAGAGCTTAATCCTTTGTCCAGTCCATGGCCCTTTGCCCAATGGGGCTTGGATATTGTTGGACATTTTCCCAGGGCAGCAGGGAATAAAAAATACCTAGTGGTCGGCACAAATTACTTCACTAAATGGGTCGAAGTAGAGCCGTTGGCCAATATCTGCGATGTCGACATGAAGAGGTTCATTTGGAAGAATATCATTACCCTGTTCGGAGTTCCGCACACACTCATCTCCGACAACGGACTCCAGTTTGACAGCAAGTCTTTCCGAAGATACTGCTGCAAACTAGGAATAACGAATCGGTACTCCACCCCAGCCTACCCTCAAGGGAATGGACAAGCTGAAGCCACAAACAAGGTCATTGTAAACGGACTAAAGAAGAGGCTGGACGACTCCAAGGCCAAATGGGTCGAAGAATTACCACACGTACTGTGGACTTACAGGACCACTCCTCGGAAGTCTACGGGCGAAACCCCTTTTTCATTGACTTATGGAGCCGAGGCAGTTATTCCATTGGAGACGAGCTTCCCTACACTAAGGACTAGCTCCTTCACTCCGGATAGCAACGACAATCTACTTGAGAAAAATCTAGACCTGTTTGAGGAGAGAAGAGAATGTGCCATGGTCCGGTTGGCCTCTTACCAGCATAGGCTCAAGCGAGGATATGATGCAAATGTAAAGTCAAGGCCTTTAGCGGCAGGGGATCTGGTATTGAGGAAAGTTGTCGGCTCGGCAAAGAACCCCTCCTGGGGAAAACTGGGACCAAACTGGGAGGGGCCGTACCAAATCACGTCCGTAGCCGGGATAGGAGCGTACTACCTGCAGGATTTAGAAAACAGAACAGTGTTGCATCCCTGGAATGTAAACAACCTGAAAAGGTACTACTATTAATAAAAGTGCCCTCTGTCTTTTTCTGACTCAATTATATATTGTATGATCTTGTATGATTCTTGGTTATGCTTATCACGTGCCTAAGTATTAAACTGATTCAAGTTATGCCTGGTTCCTCGGACCACCTGCCTTGAAGAAATTAATACTGTTATTCATTTTTTCTTAAGTATTAAACTGATTCAAGCTATGCCTGGTTCCTTGGACCACCTGCCTTGAAGAAATTAATACTGTTATTCATTTTTTCTTAAGTATTAAACTGATCCAAGCTATGCCTGGCTCCTCGGACCATCTGCCTTGGAAAAATTAATACGATTCATTTCTTTTCTAAGTATTAAACTGATTCAAGCTATGCCTGGTTCCTCGGACCACCTGCCTTGAAGAAATTAATACTGTTATTCATTTTTTCTTAAGTATTAAACTGATCCAAGCTACGCCTGGCTCCTCGGACCATCTACCTTGGAAAAATTAATACGATTCATTTCTTTTCTTAAGTATTAAACTGATTCAAGCTATGCCTGGTTCCTCGGACCACCTGCCTTGAAGAAATTAATACTGTTATTCATTTTTTCTTAAGTATTAAACTGATTCAAGCTATGCCTGGTTCCTCGGACCACCTGCCTTGAAGAAATTAATACTGTTATTCATTTTTTCTGAGGTATTAAACTGATCCAAGCTACGCCTGGTTCCTCGGACCATCTGCCTTGGAAAAATTAATACGATTCATTTCTTTTCTGAGTATTAAACTGATTCAAGCTATGCCTGGTTCCTCGGACCACCTGCCTTGAAGAAATTAATACTGTTATTCATTTTTTCTTAAGTATTAAACTGATCCAAGCTACGCCTGGCTCCTCGGACCATCTGCCTTGGAAAAATTAATACGATTCATTTCTTTTCTGAGTATTAAACTGATTCAAGCTATGCCTGGTTCCTCGGATCACCTGCCTTGAAGAAATTAATACTGTTATTCATTTTTTCTTAAGTATTAAACTGATCCAAGCTATGCCTGGCTCCTCGGACCATCTGTCTAAAAATTAAATTAATACTATCCGATACTTTCCTAGGTATTAAACAGGTCCGAGCTACCCCCGACGTCTCGGATCATCCACCCCCTTCGGTTAAGGAAGAAGGGGGAAGGGAAAAATTTCCTTTAGTGCAACATATAATCCTTCTGGGCACACAATAATTCTAAAACCTTTGCTCGGCTCCTAAGTTGCTAACTCGAACTACGTGTTAAGGCAAAACTCTAGTCTGACACGCTCCCGAGATGCCTAAGCACTCATAAGTGTCTACCTCAACACAAAGGGCTATCTTCTGTCTCAACATGAACTCATAAAAACCGCTTGGGATACCTGTAAACGTGTTGACATAACTCATCCCATTCGTAGTGCTCACATAGTTAATGGGGTCAACAGCTTATCGTGATGAAGCATATGATCTTTAGTCACTCTTTAGAAGAACCGTATGTAAAGGCAAAAATAAATCTAATCAACAACGATAGTAGTAAACAACAATGATAATGGGTAACACACATCAAATAAGTACATCATCGTACTTGTGAAACACAATGAAATCTGGAAATCTACTTGCACCTTTCATTAATGTAAACTGGAAACAAGATAGTGAAAGTACAAAAAAAGAAAAAAAAAAGAAAAAAAGAAACAGAAGCAACAAATACTAAAAGGAAGGATTACATCGCAAAATCCCACAAGGGTCTACTTCTTCTTTAACACTATCTTCCCGGCTGGGGGAGCTTTGGTCTGCTCTGTGGCAACCGCGGGAATGCTCGGATCTGACCCTTTAGGGTCACCCGGAGGAGGAATGGGGAGACTGGCGAGCACGATCTCCATCCTGGGTGCCTCTTTCTTCTCGGCAGGCTCCTCGACGGTAACAGGCGGTTGAGTGGCATCAGGAACAGCCTCCTTGCACGCTTCAGCCTCCTTAACTTGGATCTCGGGAGCGGCGAGTGGAAGAGAAGCCACATCCGAACCATCTCCCAACTGCTCGGTCACGTCGGGCGGAGGACCTGTTGGACGACCAACAGGGGAATCGACTCGGATGGCTGGGGGATAGTAGATGTTTTCTACTTTCCTCAGCATGGATGAAGCCTCGACCCCGGCTTGGTTGAGGGCTTCGATCCATACTTCGGAGCAGTACTTTCTACACACCCCCGAGACCTCCGCCTTAAGGGCATCCTCGGTCTCAGCCACTCCGATGTCGTATCCCCTCTACTCGGCCTCATCTTTCTCTTTTTCAACATCCTCCTTTGCCTTCATCACTTCATCTTTTGTCTTCTCGGCCAGCTCCTTGGCCCTCTGGACCTCTTCTAATTTCTTTTGGAGTGCGGTGACTTGTTGCTTGGAAGAGGCCAGCTGATCCTCGGCGCCTCGGAGAAGTACTCTTTGGCTCTCGGCCTGCCTCTCAGCATTGTCTAGAGCGGCCACGGAACTCCTCCTCCCTCTTTCCTCCTCGGCCAGTTTAATTCTCAGCTCTTGGAGGCTCTTCTCGGCCACCCGGAAGGCCTCCACCGCGGAGATCCTCCTCGCCTCCTCCTCTTTGGCCCGGCGATGAGCGAGCCCCACCATTTCTTCTGCACAGAAGGCGGCTTGAACTGCCTGTATAAACATGTGCAAGTATAGATGTTTAAAAATACGATAGATTGAGTAAGTAAGAAAGATAGACAAATATGTAGCAAGTATAAGAAAATGCATAACTCACCATCGCCAGGTCCCTCTTGAGGCCTACGAACACCTCGTGCTGCCTCATCATTCTGAGGTCGGCCATGTCCTTGGGGAGAAGCAAGGACTTCTCCACTGCATCTGCCACGTATTCGGCCTTCTCGTCCTGAGAGTCCCGGATAGAGGCGTCCTCGGTCAGAAGAGCCCCATCCAACTCCAAGCGTGGGGCCCAGATCGGCGCTGCGGATCTGCGGTCGCCTCGCCTCTCCATCTCTTGGGTCGACCTCGTTTGTTGGTGCCGGGGATACTTCCCTCCTCTAGCGTTGTCAACTTCTTGGGGAGGTTGCTGTTTCCCCGTTTCCACGACCTCCTTCCCCTTGTCCTCCCTTTTTCATTTGTGCTCGGGAGGATCAACCCGAGATGGTGCAATGGGAAGTGGAGCCGTAGGTTTGGCTGGTGCAGACTTGCTCGGAACCTCTTTCCCCGGCTGAGATTCCAACAACTCTTGCAGAGACGACCTGGGCTTCCTCTGGATTCCCATCTCCTCAGAAAGGGTTATCTCTGGAGATGAAGGTTGATTGAAAACCTCGAAGAGCTCGTCAGAATCTGATACCTCGACCAACACTTTTTCCTTCTCACCCTCTTCTTTTTCCTCCCCCTCCTTGATTTGAGGACGAGATGGAACGGTTATGGGCACCCCGTCAAGTATTGGAAACGTGGGTAGCTCGCCTGCCGGGATAGAAGCACCCTCGGGAAGGAGGAATCCAGGCGCCGCTACACTGATCCTATGGAGGCGAGGATCTTTGGCTCGTATAACGCACTTCGGTGCTTGAAAACTGGACGAGATGGGTTTGTAGCCTAGTATTATGTGCGCCGCTCTGAGTTGGCCGTCTGAATGCTGAAACACCTCGGCCTTGAGAATCTTATCCAAACTCTCCTGGTTCACTAGTCCGAGCTGGGGTACAGCAGCGTGCTTATCTGCAAAACAAGAGGGAGAGTTAAAATCAAACTCAACGCTACTAAACAGATATTCAAAACAAAGCTTCTTATACTAAAACTCCACCTGGTTCCCCCTCCCTAGTTGGGCAATGCAAGCCGTCATGCCAATCGCCCGAAACGATCAGAAAATCCTTATTTAGGCCCTTGTTGGATTCAGGTAAACATTGGATTAACCTGACTTTGGGGTGTCGCGACTTTAAATAATACCCCTGACCCCTAAGATGGTGGAGGTTATAAACCCAGTTGACATCGTGATGTGTCAATCCCAAACCTAACTTTTCGTTTAAAGCATCTACACAACCCAGGATTCTAAATACGTTAGGAGCACACTGAGTAGGTGCCAACCTATGAGCACTAAGGTAATTTCTCATAACCTCACCCATAGGGATCTTCATCCCTCCTTCTATGAATGCGATCATAGGGATCACAACTTCTCCCTCTCGCCTCTGCGTATGCCAATCACCCTCCTCACAATACCTAATGTCTACTCCGACAGGAATCTTATAATCACTCTTAAACCTCGCAATCCCCTCTTCAGAATCTACTAACTCCTTGAATCTACCCATCCCCGAAGAATACTGACAAAATTCAGAATACTCAAGGTGAGGAGAAGAAGACGAGATGAAAAAGGGCACGGAAAACCGATGAAAATATATACTAGAATATAAAAAGAGAAAGGATAAGGATGTGAAGACTTACAGAAATCTAAGGAAATCTCCTCGGACAGGCTTTGGTGTTTAGGAGTGACACGGGTAACGAAACGGCTGACAGGATACAATGAATATGCTCTGGAGTTAAGCGAATGCAAAAGTAAAGGGAAAAGAGATCGAATGGAAGAATATTTATATCAAAAAGACCATCTAAAGCGGTAAAAATCCCGCCCATATCTTGGTTGAAATCCAGGCCGTTCAATTTGTATCGCACCGTTGAACGTGGGGAACATGGAGCAGCAAATATTTAATGAAGGAGCGCCTCGAGCACCGCACCATCAGAAACGCGCCCTTAGAAGTCAAAAGGGCATCTCTACTAACCAAAGCAGTCCGGAAGTTAGTATACGCAAGCAACAAGATATCGAGATCCTCCTTTCTGTCCGAGAGCCCATAAAGAAGCATTTCGAGAGGCTATTGTGGGGGCAAAAATATCAACAGAAATGATGGGCCTGTGCGTGGAGCCCAAATAACGAGAATCATAGGCCCGTATGTTGGACCCAAATTGCACGCCGAGGACCCTGGCCCAGCCGAGGACTACTTAGTCTAATCTATAATGACCGAGATAAACGGAGGGGAATCTGAACAAGACTTGGGGGAGAACGACCACCTGTCCGAGAATATTAACACCTCGGACGGTCGAGGCAGGAATAAACCTTGGAAACCGGTCGGTTAGAAAAGTACCCCAGAAGTCTCTACTGGTTTTATCGAACGTAGTAAATCCACACACCCAGAAAATATCCCAAAATATCAAGGAGGAAGGCTGCCAACCCCGCATTGAATGCTCCACAGCTAACCTTCTGGCCGCATTTATGTGGAGAGGACATCTGAACAGTAGCAAAGAGTCCCATCGTTTCTACGAAGCAAGTTCTGGAAAAAGCTGGGGGGACAAGTGTCCAAAGAGGAAGGAAAAAATCCACACGTGGATGGCTAAGAAAGGAGGGGAGCAAGTATAAAAGGGGAGAAAAAAGGAAGAATCGGGATCTTTCCTTTGGCGGAGAAAAAGAAAGAAAGAAAGAAAGAGAGAGAGTCTCGGACGTAGAACGAAAATAAGATCTTAAGTGTAAAACAGAATTTCATCTTGGTGGAGGAGCTAGTCCCAACCAGTTGAAGATCTAAATCATTCCTAGTCCAGTCCTTATCAACCTATTCTCTACAAATTCATTGCTTAGGGGCTCTTTTGGGCTAATCTATCCATCTTTGGGCCGGAAGCACGAAATTGTGTCCCTACATATACCATATATGACTCTTGTTTTTTTTTTTTTTTTTTTTTTTTTTTTTGGAAAAGAATATATGACTCTTCTTTGAAAAGGAAATATATACAATTCAATTAATCTACCATTTGAGAAAAGATTTTAAATGGAAATAGCCAGTATGTAAACCAGCATGCTAGCTAAAAATCTTCACACTAAAAGCTGTACAGTATACTATATATTTGAGCCTTATTCATTTAACCTTCCACCTCAACAAAAATTTTGATGCATAAATATTTAATTCTTATTATTTACTTACATTTAACAATAAATAACTTCTCTTATATAAAAAAAAAAAAAAAGACAATAAATAACTTCTAATGAGTTGATTCATTCAACATTTAAGTTAAGCAAAGATTTTAATGAATTAATATTTAATTTCTATTATTTATTTATATTCAACAATAAATACTTTCATTTCCTTTTTAAATTTAAAAATAAATTGAGCAACCAATTAGTATGTGTGTCTACACACACACACACACACACACACACACATTTGTAGTAAAAAGAAAAATCCAAAAATAAATAATGGTATTGTGCGCCATAGATGACTTACCAATGCGTAAATGCCAAGTATGTAAACTAACGTTTTAGCTGATGAATCTTTAAAATATAAGGTTTCATTTTAATCAATTTAAGGCCTCGTTTGAGAGGAGGGAATGGAATGGAATAGAAAAGAATGAAAAGAATAATTTTATAATATTATTCCCTTCCCTTGTTTGGGAGTTTTAATGGGGGAATGGAAAGTCTATTCTCTTATTTGGGAGTTTAAGTGGGAGGGAATAGAATGAGCAGGAGGGAACACTCATTCCGCTCTATTCCTTTAAAACCTCAAATTTTCATTCCCCAAAAATTGGGAGGAATGGGAGGGAATGAAATTAGATTTAACGATTTTTTTACTAAAACTCCCAATATACCCCTATATATTAAACCATTTATTTTAAAATAGGGATCTAATAGTAATATTGTCATAAAATGATTTCATTTCATTCCCTCCATGTTGCTCCAAAACAAGATTACTTACATTCCATTCATTTTCATTCCTTTCCATTCCTTTATTTTAAAACATCCAATCAAGGTTACTTAATTCCATTCTATTCCATTCTTTTCCATTCATTTCCCTTACTTAAATATATTCCATTTCATTCTTTTCCCTTATGAACTCCCAAACGAAGCCTTAAAAACCCAAAATTCTCCTCCTTCTCCTCCTCCTTCAATTATTATTATTATTATTATTATTATTATTATTATTATTATTATTATTAATGCTCCAAATATCGTCAATAAGTTACAAGGTTCTCTCGACCACACTTGACACAACATGCAAAACACAGATCAAAAAATACCTTAAAAGGGCACCGGTGTGGTACCGGCCAAAGACCCTCCAAAGGTTAAGTTAGAAGATACTCACAACCCTAGAGTGCCAAAGTTGGGGATAGTCTGCGTACCTTTGTTTGTGAGAGCCTTTGGGGTTTTTATAGTAGTGTAGAACCGATCTTCTTTCCTTATAAAAGAAGTTTTTTCCATATAGGACTTGTCATTAATTGGGCGGATATTACGAAACCCTCTTTATTTTTTGAATTCTATTCCTATTGGGATTCTACATACCCTAGCTATGCGTGAGACGCAAGTTGTTTCTATTTACAAGGAATTGACACGTGTACTTCGAACCCGTCTACATTATGTCCGTTCATCCTAGATCCGTCCACATCAAGTATATATATTTTCTCTCGTCATCTCAAATAGGTCCGTTTGTCATACCAATTTTATCATCTTCAATTATTATTATTATTATTATTATTATTATTATTATTATTATTATTATTATAAATTCCTTATATAGTCATATTGGATAAAAAAAACATGATATGACACTAATTACATCTAATTTTTTGTTTAATTCCTTATATAATTACATTGGATAGTACTATCATAACATTTGATAGCAACAATGTCAAATATGATGATAACTAGATCACATGTGTTGGTAACCTTTTATAAATTTGTAAAAAAAAATATATTCCTTTTGTGCTCAAATTGGATAGTACCAACATCATTGTAATATCCTAAATTATGTCAATTTGATTTGATTGAATTATGCTAATTCTTATATCAGGTGTTTACTAAGTGGATCCTAAGTATATAAGAGATTAGTTGGAACTTCAATCGTGACTAAACTAGACATTTTAGGGCATAGCACAGATGTGTTTCCTTAAGTTGTAACTAATGATATAATAGCCAACCTAGTAGCACAATATGGCTTGGGTGCACTACAGCAAAACATGAGAATGTCGTAAACAATTTAAGTTGGGGAAATTGTTGATAGTGTTCTGAAAATTACCCAACTCCATGCTCGTCCGTAGGGGTCGTCCAAAGAAGGAGGAAAATGACTTGACCCAAGAAACTCGTCCATGTTAGGGTCGTCCGTCCATTAAGACCCTTGGACGGCCCAGGCTGACTCGACATCATCAGTGCAGTCCCTGGATGAGGCTTATACACTTGTCTCAGGACGTGCAGTACCAAAGACTGCCATGAAACCGCTTCTAGTGACCGTTGCGGAACGTACGACCTGATAAAATAACCTCCACAGCAGTTATGGAGGTTATTTCCGAACCTTCTGACATCCTCCAATTTAGGAGAAGTTATTAAACGAATAACTGCCCATGGCGTACACTATATAAGAACAACGATTGCCAAACGAACGAGGTACGAGACATTTTTCCCAAGTATTTGGTTATTCCAAAAGGTTAGGGATGACACTGACTTTATCATCGGAGGGTTTTTGGCCGGTCCACCCCGGTCACCTCTGACTGTTTATTCCTCTCTTCAGGTCTTCAACCAGATTACCATCGTCGCCGTTGACATTCGAAGCATCCAGTCTACTGATTTTGTCGTGCATCATCAATTGTAATACTCAAAATTGTGTGAATTTGATTGGATCTTGGATTGTATGAGTGTATATTAAATGGATGTGTGTAGAGTCCAATTGCTGTAGTTGCTAAGTGAATATTAGGTATATAAGTGATTACAAGGAGCACCAATTAAAACTTGAATTGTCATATTATGGTGTAAATATAGCTACATTTTTCATTATTCGTTATAAATGAAGTAGACATCTAAATTCATCCTTATAGTGATTCTTCATACACACTATGAGAGCTTGAGTTTATGAACCACAATATTGGAACTTAGAATGTCAACAGTGAGAGACTATGATGCACCCAATATTTTCATACATCCCAATGTTAGCTCCTCCACCCCTTTTTTTTTTTTATAACTATTTTTAGGGGAGTTACGATTGATGTTTACCCAGACCTTATCTAGCTTTTGTTGGGTATTCCAAGGGTCCAAACCAACCCTTAGTTTCTATTTCCAAATGCCAACTCCACTCCACTCGACTCACTAACGCTTTGGCATCTCATTTTTTGTGGTACAAACTCCTCCTAGGGCTATTTGCTTCACATAGGCACCAATGATGAGGCACACCTTGTGAGCTTTGATCATATGTTATAAACTTTATCTAGTGTACTAGTACATCATCCTAGAGTCATGTGTATAGTTCTTGTATGCCATTCTTAAGGATCTCTCCATTGACCTCCCTTCTGTCATTGTCTTTTTAATGATTGAGCTCTACCTCATGAGAAGCTCATTTATCCTGTAGTTGTACCCAAACTCCTCCGGTATGTTCCTTCCTACTTCAAAACCAAATCCACTATTGGTAAGGACACCATAGCGAGGATGGATGCCCAACTTGGCTCTAAGAAGAAGAAGAAACAAAGGATTGCAAACAAGACACCAGCACAAGAGGAAGAAGATGATATTTTTGGTGCTGAGGATGTTGCTGCTGCTAGCCTTTCTACTTCTGCCTCATCCGACCCTATTAGCAACATGTTGGCTGAGTTTTTTTTTTTTTTTTTTTTTTTTTTTTTTTTTTTTTTAATTTTTTGAGGATATTGCTTCTTGTTTAATTGCATTTAAGGGAAGATAGATTGAAGCCAAATCAAGACTAAGAGCTATATTCTTGCAAACGTCTTATATAGTTCACGTTTAGATTAGACTTCGTCTCATCTAAATTTTCATTCTTGCACTGTTTAAGGTTTTGTCATGGATTGCCAACGAATGAGATTTTTAGGGTTACATTGAAGACACAAGGAAACTGGTCATGAAAGTGGAAGACTTGTTGCCTTGACACCATCCTCGATTTTACTCGAATGATCACGATTCATTTAAACCTAGACACTTTCCTCGATTCCAATCAAATGATCAAGCTACATGAATTCTTAATTTTCAATTGTGGCCCATGATGACTTGATTAAATTGGGTTTTGTGCACTAGATTTCTCAAAGGTATAAACACACTACAAGAAAAACGAGCTATTGCAGCGGATGCGAAAACTGCCGCTACATATCACGTATTGCGGTGGGTTTTTAGCCCACCGTTGTACATGAGATCTATTGCGGCGTTTTATTGGCCCACCGCAATAGGCTTAATATTTTGTGACGTACTACAGCGGCAAGACAATGACCCGCCGCAATAGACCTATTCTAACGGCGTGAAGCTTAGATATTGCAGCGGGCCACTGACCTGCCACAATAGACCCTAAAATTGTCCGCAACTAACTTTAAATTTTCCCTCTATTTTTTTTTGTCCCTTTTCATTTTTTGCGCCTTTCCATTTTGAGGCATTTCGTTAGTCTCCCACGCACACACTCTCTCACACACTCTCTCCAAAGATCAGCTCTCATCAAACTCTCATTCTCTTCTTTCTTCCTTTTTCATTCTCATTTTTTTTAACTCTCCCTCATCGCCAAGACCAATCTTGCCCAATCCTCCACGCCGCCGACCCACCTCCCCATGCCGCCGACCCATCTCGTCCAATACTCCACGCTGCCGACCCACCTCCCCATGCCGCCAACCCATCTCACCACTCACCCACAAACCCCAATAACTCTTCACTCCAAAGAAACCATCTTTGGGACCTGGGTAAGCATTTTCTCAACTCAAGCTCTCAACTTTTTCACTCTTTGCTCACAAAATGTAGTTCTTTAATGTGCCACTCTGTGAAATTTTATTTTAATTGCTGTTTTGGTTTCTGGGTTGTGTTTATCTTGATCCAAAACCGAGAAAGAGAGATTTGGGTGTTTTGGAAAAGCTCTTGTTGTTCTTGATTGTGTGAATGTAGGATTTGTGATTAAAGGTTGATGATAAAGTTTTCTTTTTTGTCTTTTGGGGGGTGGTGAAAATATGGGTTTTGGGATGTAAATGCTTGAATTTGAAGTGGATTTCTAGTGATTGTGTTGGTGGGTTTGTAATAAGTTGTAACTTTGCTTGAGCTTGAGATCTTCTTCTGCTTGAAAGTTTGTTTCTTGGTTGTTGGAGCCTGTGATTTTGGATATGGTGTAATTTAACTTGGTTAACTAAGTAGGTTTTAAGTGGATGACGATAAGAAAATGTGGGAATGTGAAAGAAATTGTCCTTTGTGGGTAAATGTGTGAGCAGGGAATACTTGATCTTTTCATTCTTGAGGTCAATATAAGATGAAACTTCAATTTATGAACACCTTAAAGGTTTAAACTAACAGGTGAAATGAGGTTGTTGTTTTGTTAGGTCTAGAATGATGTAATATTTTATGTGGTTTTTGTGATCTGTGCTGGGAGCTTTACTTTTGTGCGGAATTTCATTGCTGAGGGCTGAAGAAATGGCGTTAAGAGTTTTTTATTTATTTATTTATAATCTCAGAATTAGACAAATAAGTGTGTTTCTTTAATGAAAGTTTTTAATCACCAATTTGGAGCCACCATTGATCTCTTTATAAGGGTTGAGTAATTTATCTTTTTATTTATTTTTAATGCTCAATTCACTGCATTGGATCAGTTGAAGATCAATATCAAATGTGGGTTGAGTACAGTTTCTCCTTTCTTATTGGCTCCTTTATTCTATTTCTTTGTAATTAAGCTTACGCTTGAGCATTCCTACTGACTAGTTTTTTGTCTTTATGACTGATGCAAAAAAAATAATAGTATCTATAGGGACACAATTTCGTGCTTCCGGCCCAAAGATGGATAGATTAGCCCAAAAGAGCCCCTAAGCAATGAATTTGTAGAGAGTAGGTTGATAAGGACTGGACTAGGAATGATTTAGATCTTCAACTGGTTGGGACTAGCTCCTCCACCAAGATGAAATTCTGTTTTACACTTAAGATCTTATTTTCGTTCTACGTCCGAGGCTCTCTCTCTTTCTTTCTTTCTTTCTTTTTCTCCGCCAAAGGAAAGATCCCGATTCTTCCTTTTTTCTCCCCTTTTATACTTCCTCCTCTCCTTTCTTAGCCATCCACGTGTGGATTTTTTCCTTCCTCTTTGGACACTTGTCCCCCCAGCTTTTTCCAGAACTTGCTTCGTAGAAATGATGGGACTCTTTGCTACTGTTCAGATGTCCTCTCCACATAAATGCGGCCAGAAGGTTAGCTGTGGAGCATTCAATGCGGGGTTGGCAGCCTTCCTCCTTGATATTTTGGGATATTTTCTGGGTGTGTGGATTTACTACGTTCGATAAAACTAGTAGAGACTTCTGGGGTACTTTTCTAACCGACCGGTTTCCAAGGTTTATTCCTGCCTCGACCGTCCGAGGTGTTAATATTCTCGGACAGGTGGTCGTTCTCCCCCAAGTCTTGTTCAGATTCCCCTCCGTTTATCTCGGTCATTATAGATTAGACTAAGTAGTCCTCGGCTGGGCCAGGGTCCTCGGCGTGCAATTTGGGTCCAACATACGGGCCTATGATTCTCGTTATTTGGGCTCCACGCATAGGCCCATCATTTCTGTTGATATTTTTGCCCCCACAGTATACTAATTAAAAAATGAGATAGAATGTTATATGAAATATAACAAGTAATGCGACACATGAAAAAACCTCATAATATTACACATAATGTTCCTGCATGCCTATATGATATATACTAGTCGCTAACCCGTGCGATGCATGGGATAGTTAAATAAAAATTAAAAGTACTTATTTTACTTAAAGGTTTATGACTTAACTTTTAAAAATGTATAACTTGAAAATGAATGAAAATAAGATATTTTTTGTTCAATATAATGATTTAGAAAAATTCTTTTTCTTTCATATCATTGGTTTCACATAACATATTCTGACGTGTGCTATTTTATGGTGATGACTTCACATAATACTCAACTGTAATTAAATCTACTATCTACTACCAATCTAATCTATGTTATCTTGATAGTAAATCAACAAATTACATTCTCATATTCTTAGAGATTGCCACATTATTATTATTATTATTATTATTATATAATATAAAACCAACTATTTTAACTTTTTGAGAGACTTACGTTAGAATTAAGATTAAAAAAATAATTATATATATTTTTAATTAAACCTCAATATTTTGAAATACTTTATTATTATTATTATTATTATTATTATTATTATTAAAAGAATCCCAATCCCTAAACAGCTGTATGGGAGACTACACAATGATGTCCGCCTCTGGAGATCTTAATCTATAGGATATAATAATATACTTTGTCATTGGTTTGCTGCACAGAGCAAAACAGTACAGCTACTTTGTTTGATATAAAATATCCCAGTATTGCTTTGCACCCATCAACATTAGATCAAAGAATATCAAGCTAAGATCAGCTTAGAATAAAAAGGCAATATTGAAATTGAAAAAAGGAAAAAAAGTCCTTTGGAAGAAATGAAAAGCAACTCTGAATTTGGTGTGGAACTTAAAAAATTAAGGGATAAATTCAACACATGATGGCATTGACTTTTTTTTAGTCTTCTTTGACGCCTTCCAATATGCAATTAAACTAAACATGAAAAGCATTAAGAAGAAAATTCATAATCAAATGCCCTTTTTTTTTTAAAAGGACTCACTTTAGGTTTTTTAAAAAAAAAAGACTCACGTAAAAAAAAAAAAAAATTTAGGATTAAAGAAAGAGAGAGACTCATATTAGAACTCTCTTACTATTTAGTTTAAAAAATTAAAAATTTTTTATAAATTAAAATGATGAGAAAAAAAGAGAGAGAGACTCCTGTTAGGACTCTCTCACTATTTAATTTTAAAAATTAAATTTTTTTATAAATTATAAAGATGATGTGAAAAATTGTGGAAGAAGTATGGGAAACTACACAATGATGTCAGCCTCTGCGGAGATCTTAATCTATAGGATATAATAATATACTTTGTCATTGGTTTGCTGCACAGTGCAAAACAGTACAGCTACTTTGTTTGATATAAAATATCCCAGTATTGCTTTGCACGCATCAACGTTAGATCAAAGAATATCAAGCTAAGATCAGTATAGAATAAAAAGGCAATATTGAAATTGAAAATAGGAAAAAAAGTCCTTTGGAAGAAATGAAAAGCAACCCTGAATTTGGTGTGGAACTTAAAAAATTAAGGGATAAATTCAACACATGATGGCATTGATTTTTTTTTTAGTCTTCTTTGACGCCTTCCAATATGCAATTAAACTAAACATAAAAAGCATTAAGAAGAAAATTCATAATCAAATGCCCATTTTTTTTAAAAGGGCTCACTTTAGGTTTAAAAAAAAAAAAAGACTTACGTAAAAAAAAAAACTTTAGAATTAAAGAAAAAAGAGAGACTCCTCTCTCTTACTATTTAGTTTAAAAAATTAAAAAAATTTATAAATTAAAATAAAGAGGAAAAAAGAGAGAGACTCCTGTTAGAATTCTCTCACTATTTAATTTTAAAAATTAATTTTTTTTATAAATTATAATGATGATGTAAAAAATTGTGAAAGTTTCAGAGATTTTGGTTTTATATATATATATATATATATATATATATATATAGATTAGGAAGAGAGTCTCAATATCACTTGATTAAATCTTCTGGGTTGTAAAAAAAAAATGATTAGCGCTCTCCCCGGGCCATTTCATTGTTATTAAAATTCAATATGACGTTAAATTACCAACAAATGTGATTTACTTACCATCAAAATCTTGTTACTATCCAAAATGACAGTAAATCTAATATCGGATTAATTATTGGAGGCATCATTAAAAAACCAAAAAGAAAAACTAAAAAAAGTGTGGGTGGACCTGAAACCTACATTATTCGGATTATCAAGCTCCAATTTCATGTTCAAAATTTGATAGTCAATTACCCCACCTCACTGGCTTTGGTTTATTTTCCTGTCTCATTGTGTGGTTAAGCGTAACTGCTATCTTGTCGACCATATATTGCCACGAACATTGGTAAAACCTTTTCCACGTATCCTCACCATTTTTTATTAAGACAAAGACATAGACTATGACACTATACTATATTATACTAATTAATTACTCCACAATTATCTACAGCTATAAAACCATATATAGCGATTGTACTTCATTTCTTATCAATTGAATTCTTATCTGTTTGTCTCTTCCAATCTCTATGGAGTACTTCTCTGTCCAAACTTTCATCTTCTTCTTTCTTCTTTCTCTGTGTCTCTACTTTCACTTTAACTCTTCCAAGAAAAAACCCATAAAAAAATCAGGCTTCAAAATCTACCCTATCGTTGGAACTTTGCCTGAATTCTTGAAGAATAGGCACCGTTTCCTTGACTGGACGACAGAAACTCTAAGCAATTGCCCCACAAACACTGCTGTATTTCGGCGTCCAGGCAAGGTCCATGGCATCATCACAGCCAATCCATCCAACGTTGAACACATGCTCAAGACCAATTTCGAAAACTACCCAAAAGGCAATCGTTTCATAACCCTTCTTGAAGACTTTCTTGGCCGTGGAATCTTCAACTCTGATGGTGAACTCTGGAAGCTCCAAAGAAAAACAGCAAGCTACGAATTCAACACCAAATCTCTCCGCAACTTTGTCATGGAAAACGTCACCGTTGAGATCAATACAAGACTAGTTCCTATTTTAACAAAAGCCTCGGAAACACAACAAGTCTTGGACTTACAAGATATTTTGGAACGATTTGCGTTTGACAATATATGTAAATTGGCTTTCAACGTCGATCCAAGTTGTCTCAGTGTTGATAAAACAACCACTAGTGCTGCTGAGTTCATGCGAGCTTTTGAGGATGCTACTATGCTTAGCTCTGGGAGATTCTTGTATGCCATACCATTTCTTGGAAAAGTCAAAAAGTTTCTCAATGTTGGATCAGAGCGAAGGCTGAAAGAATCAATCAAAATCGTCCACGAATTTGCAGACAGTATTATAAGGTCAAGAATGGATCAAAACATTGATAGAGAAGAAGACTTATTGTCACGCTTTATCTCAAACGAAGAAAATTCACCAGAATTTCTTAGAGATATTGTCATAAGCCTTATTCTAGCAGGACGTGACACAACCTCTTCTGCTTTGACCTGGTTCTTTTGGCTCTTATCATCGAATCCAAATGTGGAACAAAACATATTGAAAGAGCTTGAAACAATCCGGGTTCGTAACAGGAAATGCATAGGCGAAACATATAGTTTTGACGAGCTCCGTGACATGCATTATTTACATGCAGCAATCTCAGAAGCACTAAGACTTTACCCACCTGTACCAGTCGATACCAAATCGTGTTTAAAAGATGATATATTGCCAGACGGCACTTTTGTTGCGAAGGATTGGTTTGTGTCTTACAATACTTATGGTATGGGGAGGATGGAAAGCATTTGGGGGAAGAATTGTTATGAGTTTTTGCCTGAAAGATGGATTGAGGATGGAGTGTGTAAGCAAGAGACCCCGTTTCGGTTTCCGGTATTTCATGCTGGGCCGAGAATGTGTCTTGGAAAAGATTTGGCGTATATTCAGATGAAGTCCATTGCTGCGTCAGTGATAGAGAGGTTTGGGATGGAGGTGGAGAGTAGGGACAAGGTTCCCGAGCACTTGTTGTCTTTGACGTTGAGGATGAAAGGTGGGCTACGCGTGAAGGTGAGGCAAAGATGTGTTGATGAGATTAAGAGATCTGCAATCATATAATATTCTACTTGTAGCAGGTGGAGATATGTACTTTTCTTCTTCTTCTTTTTCTTTTTTCTTTTTTCACCTTTGTATACTAAAGTGGCACTGGAATTTTTGTATATACTAAAATCTATTGCCAAAATGAAAAAAAAAAAAAAAAAAAAATTGTAATTGGATGGTTTCAATTAATAAAGTTTTTTGTGTAACCCAATATTTAAGGATCGATAATGTTAAAAGAAGCATGGTGGTATTTTCCTATCAAAAAAAAAAAAAAAGACTAGTGGTATTTTTTATTTAAATTCAAATCTCTTCTACCTGAAGAATAAATTGGTGTTTATTACACCACTTTTTTAGTGTAATAAAGTGGTGGTTGACAGTGAGGAGGCGGAAGCACTTGCATGTCGGAAAGCACTAGAGTTTGCTATAGATGCGGGGTTCTCAGAACTAATTGTTGAAGGAGATAATGCAATGGTAATCAAGGCTGTGTCTTCCTCGGCTCCAAACTGGTCTCGTCTGGGTGTGATTTATGATGACATTGGGTGTCTAGCAGCAGGCCTGCACTATGTGGTTTTTAATTGTATTAGACGTAGTGCCAATTCTGTGGCCCATTCATTAGCTCGGTATGCCAATGTATTAGATGAGGAAGTTGTGTGGTTGGAAGATTCGCCACCACCAGCTTGTGACGCTTTGTTTTTTGATTCTTCTGGTATAAATGAATGAAGTTTGATTGGGTTTTCAAAAAAAAAAAAAAAATATAGAGCGAACGTCTTGCGATTTATTCTATTTTTTTAATTTACAAACAGTTTTCTGAATTTCATTAATGCGTAATGGTAATATTTCAGTATACCTCTATCGTGTTATAGTATAAAATAAATAAATTACAGTGATAGTGTTAGTTTTCAAAAAAAATTTATTAACACGTATGCCCAAGTATATATGTTAGTAAAACCATCAAATAATTTCGTCTCGGTTGAATTTTTACATTTTAAAAGCATTCGTTAGCATTTTCCTTTTAAAGTAATTATTTTCCTGCATTAGCCCCACTAACACATATGCCCTAAGTACATATGTTAGTAAACTATCATATAATTTCATCTCGGTTGAATTTTTAAATTTTAAAAACATTTGTTAGCATTTTTCTTTTAAAAGTAATTATTTTCCGGCATCAGCCCCACTTTGCTTTGGATAGACAAGAGGAAGGGGAACTTCTAGGGTCGCACTCAAATTGTCACTCATTTCCTTTGATGCGGCCCACTCAAAATTAAACTATGGGGAAATTTGTGCAATGATCCCATCTCTATCCCTAGGGGAGATAGGATATTGGCCCATGCACACCCTGTTTGTATTAAAGGTTCAATTAAGATTGCGTGTGCGTTTGGGAAGCGTTGCGTTCATGTGTTTTACTGAAACAATGTGGGTCCCACAGTACTGTTCACTGACCCATAAAAGTCATCCAAATATAGATTTCAATATAAATTTGAGTTTCACGGTACTATTCACACATTTAAAAATTATTTTGCTCTAATGTTTTTAGTTTTCAGAAATAAGCGGTATTCAAACAGATTCCACTCCACATGATTAAATAAATTTTTAAGGGGCACAAAAGAATCCGAGACCACCAAATCATGTTTGTAAAATTTAATTGGAAAGCTAATGTACTGTATTTAAATAATTGTGCCTAAATATTCTTTGATATATGTGATATATGAAAATTTTAAGATTTTAGAACGTAAAAAAAAAAAAAAAAATCAAATTGGGTGAATTAATAAATAATAAATCACATTTTCCTTTTTTTTTTTTTTTTTTAGTGTATTAATTAGGTTAGTGACACAAGAGATTATTGAGAAATATTTTCTCCCGTATTATAAAAAGGAGAAGATTGAAGACTAAATTTTAATGCCAAAATTTTCCTACGTTCTCAATTGAGGTGTTGTGAGGGAAAGAAATTCATATTAGAAGTAATATGCAGAAACATGTTATTTGCTAAACTTTTGGTTTAGTGAATTAATTATGAATTTGACTGCCTTGTGTTGTTCTTAAGGTGTCATAGTTATGAAATTTTGTATAAGGCTTTTTATATGAAGAGATGGGTTCAAGTTACATCTGGTGTAACTCCACCAGAGTTACACCTTTTTTAAGCCATAGATTTTCAAAAGATCTAATGGTCAAAAAGAAAACATCATCATTCTTTACATTATTAAATACTTACCTAATTAATAGCATTAGGACTGAGCAATGGACCTGGCTCACCCGAAAACCCGACCGACCTGACCCGACCTGAAAGGTTTTGGGTGGGTCTAAGAATATTCGGGTCAGGTTTCGGGTTATTTTCGGGTTCGGGTCGGTATCAGGTCAGCTTCGGGTCATACCTATTTCTTGGTCTGAACCCGATTTTTATTTTGAAAAAAACCCTACTCCAACAAAGGTCTCTCTTCGCCTCCCTCAGCTCTCTGCCTCCATCAGCTATCTCCCAAGTCTTAATCTCACAAAACATCACTGCCGACTCTTTGATGTTCTATCTCACAAATTGCTCAACCAAGGTTTACTTTCTTTTTCAATTTTTTTGGGCTCTTGGGTTTGTTTTGGTTAGTGGGTTTTTATTTGTTTTACTGATTTTGGGCTTGGAGGGTTGTGGTTTGTGTGTGTGTTAATTTTTTTTCACGTTGCTCTGTTTCTTGTTATCTCTGATCCTTGTTAATTTTGTTGGGTTTTTAATACTTTCAGATTTTGGGGTTTTTTTTCTATGTGAATATCCTGTTTGGGTTTGATTTTCTTGCGTTTTGTGATGTGGGTTTGGCTTGAATCTTTTTTTAAGGACCTATTTCAATTTTTTTTTTCAGGTTTTTAACTAAAGAGCTGTGCTCCTCTGCCTCTCTCACTGAGTTCTCTCTACGTGTGTAACAGTGTAAGTCATCCACTCTTTGTTGGGGTTTTTTTTTTCTTCTTAATTTCCTTGTCTTAGTCTTTGATTTTGGGAGTTTTTACATCTTTGAGAAACAACCCTTTTCATATTGATGAAAAAGAATTACTTTGGATATGATGGGTTGGTGGGGTTTTGTGTTTTCTGTGATGTTATGTTGTTTTATTATGTTATTTTTCTGAGCATGCAAACAGGGACTGTTCAGCCATTATGTTGTATCCATGCCATAAATAAACGTGCTAAAAGTTGATAATCAACAAAAACAACTTGGTTTTTTCATAGTTGAGTATACATGCTATTGACAGCAAGCACGACGCTTTATATTACGTCTGTTGGTAATCCATCATTTTTTTTCTTTTCTTTTTGCCAGTGTCTTCTTGATTATCTATCATGGAGGTATAGGACTTATTGGGAGAATCTTACAGCAATACCTATCAGATAGTACTCCATCTAAGTTTGTTAATGGCTAGGTGATATGAAAACTCTACAAAGGACTTGTCAAATATTTCCCCTTCTTGCATATATGTGTAAATGAAATTTGTAAAATGAATTATTGACTAAATTTGGACATCATCTCAGGTCAACAGAGCAACCACTGACCTTAAAGGTGCTAATGTGAGACTCAAGGACACGGTAACCCAGGTATGTACATTTTGTGTATATTTGAAATTTAGATTATCCATGATCCATGCTTTCATATCATCCCCCCACATCCTTCTCGTATGTGTTTTCTACTTTATTCAGCTTGAGGTCCAGCCGTAACTTTTGCATTGATATCATCCTCCTATCTATAATTTTAGGAATTGCTGCCTATTTATACAAGTAAGCTCCATATCTTACCACATTAACCTAAAATTCTGGGTTACTCTTTGTTGCATATTCCTCCACTAATGTGTATCTGGCCAGATAAAGTTTTTGATTTGAACATTAAGAAAGCCTATAGATTTCTAACTCAATTGTTTCAGTGAGATCCCTATGTGTTGACTTGGTAAAAACGTCTGCCATTTTTTCAAAACAAATCTAACCAACCTCATTTTGAATGAATTGTAACTCTCGCTATTCTGAGCTTTTAGTTTCAAGATTCTTAATCAAACTGTTCATATAAAATTAGCAGCCACTGAGTTGCACATCTGCAAAAATGGCACTGGTGCACAACTATGGAAGGGGTTTAGTAATTTAACTCGTATTTTCTTGAAATTTCATAAGAGAGCTTTATAAATGTGACAACATTAATCATGTTTACTTTGCTCTGAAAATTGACATAATTTTAAGGTTGTGCATCAATATGTAATTTTACTGACGAAAATAGTATTTACAGTCCTCTATGTCCCACCGATTGTGATTGACCTCCACTTGTGGCCTTTATATCTATAATAATACTTAGGGAAAGAGACGTAATTTTCGATTTATATTCAACTTGAATATAAACCTTTGCAATTTTTAGCCTTCGCTTTTGTTTATCGGATTTTTGAGAAGTTGAAGTCCTTTGAGCCATCTGTGTCAGCAACATATACAGTGAGTTCCCTTTTTTTTTTTTAACTCCATGTGCATGGCTTCAAAGAAATTAATGCCAACTTTTTTGAATTACCCTTTCAATCTGTATATATTCAAGTTGGTCTTGCCTGCAGGAAGATGGTGAAGATTCAGGGCGAGCACTGCGTATGGGGAAACGCGTGCTTCGTTCTCTTGGACTAGTTTTTGGCTGTATTGCTGTTTCATCTCTGGTATGATGTTTTATTTGACTTCTATATGTCTTTGAAATGTTGCTGATATTGTTAGGTTCTAAGAATTAGGAACTAATGTATTAGAACTTCAATTTGTAATGTTGGCAAACCATGATCAAAACAATCTTTAGTCTTGTATTAGACTTGCTTAAAGTATGGCTTTTTATATAAAGTTGGAATCGAGTTAACTGCAGAATTTACTGTGCATTTCTGCCTGGCTCGATCGATCGAGAATTAGACTCGACCGATCGAAAGTCGTGCAGAATGTTTTTCTGCAGAATTTTCCAACTCAGCCCTAGCTCATTTAATGTATAGGGTTTTATTTTTTGTTCTAAGTATATAAGGGAAAATCCTAGCCACGTTTTTAGAGTTCTGAATGCTGTGTTTGTGAATCTAATTGTTAGATCTAGAGGTGTTTACCTTCACATACACTTAGGGTTTCCAAATTCAAGATTCATGTCAAAAGATTGGTAAATCATACAGTTGTAGAATCAAAGAGTTTCAAGATATATAAGCAGGTGTGCTTGTGCTTTGCTGAGAATTCAAGGAAAGAAGGAGTCCGTGGTCTCGGAGATGTCACGTGGTCGTGGTAGTAAGTTTCCTACAGGCAGGAAGCAATAGGATGTTAGTGGTCTAAGTCTCTATTGTGTAAATTTCGATTCTTTCATAGTGAATTCGTTTTACTTTGAGGATAGCTAGGTTAAATCCTCCCTAGGTTTTTTACCGGTTTGGTTTTCCTAGGTCATCATATCATGTGTTCTTTATTATTCCGCACTTTTACATGATTTGATATATTTGTGTTAACCTAGATCTGAATAATTTACCTAAGTTAATCACTTGACTAAATAACTAGGTTAATTTGTTTGGGTTTAAGGGGTCTAAACAACTTCTTACAAGTGGTATCAAAGCGGGTAGCTTTTTGTTTTTGATATTTTGATCTTTGAGTTGATCCTTAACCCCTGTTGTCATGGAACACGGACACTCTCTTGTTGTTCCACCTCATTTTGATGGGAACAATTATACCTATTGGAAAGGATGAAAGCATTCCTGAAATCTATTGATGAGAGAGTCTGGAACTTTGTTGAATATGGATGGGAGAAGCCCACTACTCATGTAAGTGAGTGGCAAACTTCTCTAAAAGAGGCAGCTGCTCTCAATAGCAAAGTTATGAATGCTATTTTCAATGCTGTTTCCACGGAGGAATTTAAGAGAATCTCAAATGTTGAGGTTGCTCATACTGCTTGGAATATCCTCCAGTCTGTGCATGAAGGCACAAAGGCAGTTAAGATTAATAAGTTGCAGCAATTGACTACTAGATTTGAAAGCATTAGAATGAATGATGATGAATCCTTTGATGAGTTCTATGCTAAACTGAATGATATTGTTAATTCTGCATATAATTTGGGTGAAATCTATGATCAACCTAAAATTGTTAGGAAGATTCTTAGATCTTTGACTGAGGATTTTAGACCCAAAGTGACTGCCATCACTGAAAGCAAGGATGTGGACTCCATCCCTGTTGATGAACTTGTAGGATCTCTTCAGTCCTATGAGTTGGACCTACCAAAGACTAACAAATCCAAAGCAATTGCTCTTAAGTCTGTTGATGATGTTGAGGATGGTGGATTTGATGATGAACTCTCTGCTACAGAGATTGCCTATCTTGCTAAGAACTTTAGAAACTTTTTTAGGAACAATAACAGAAGGGCAAGAAGCAAGAACACTGCTGAACCTAGAAATTTTAGGAGGAATGATCCCACTAAGGTTAATAACACTGAAAAACCTAAAGAGAAAGTTGGTCAACCTTCTAGTAATTCTATGGGACAACAATGTTATGGATGTCAAGGGTATGGTTATATGAAATCTGAATGTCCTACATATTTGAAGTCTAAGGGTAAGGCTATGGCTGTAACCCTTAGTGATGATGAAGTTTTTGAAAATGAATCCACTAGTGATGAGGATGGAAACTTCATTACTTTCACTGCTACTACTGTAGTTAATGAAAGCATGTCTGTTGAAGAGAACCCTTCTGATGGGGAATTCTCTGAAGATGCAGATCTACAGGAAGCCTTTAATAAACTTTGCAAAGTTGCTGCAAAGGATGCTATGAATGTGGATTTAGGCTTGAAGAAAATTGCATCTCTTGAACTTGATATAAAGAATTTGCTTGTGAAATTGTTTGATGCTAATGAGATTTTGAATAATGTAAAAACTGAGAACATGTTTTTACTTGATAAAGTTAAAAACTTGGAACTTGAATTATCAATTGCTAGAGAATAATCTAATAGGTCTGCAAGCTCCAAACTTGATCATATGTTGAGTGTTCAAAAGTCCCCTTCTGACAAAACAGGCTTAGGTTTTGTGGAAAGCATCTCTGTGCTTGAATCTCATTCCACAAATTTTGTTCCCTCTTCTGAACCTTCTAAGAGTGAGATTGTTAAACCTTTAGTCAGTGAACCTGTTAAATCTGTAGATGTTACTCCACTTAGGAAGATTAGGGTTGATTTTCAAGAGTCTCATTCTAGAGCTTCTAATTCTTCTAAGGGCAAATTACTTGAAAAGCCTGCATGGGTCTGTCATTTTTGTGGAAAGTCTGAACACATTCGTCCAAATTGTTTCAAGTTGTAAGCTGCGAAGCGAGCAAACAAACCTAAAGTACCTGTGCCTCAAGCATAAGATCCTATGGTACTTATTGGTGAATTGGTAACGGTGTTAAACCTTTATACCAATCCTGGAGTTGCTCCAAATTCTAATGTGAATCATAACTCTAATGCAAGAGTTGCATCTAAAAGGCTTTAGATGCAAAAGGCTAGACCTAATTAAGTCTGTCTGACATGGTCCTTGTGCTTCTTTGCTTTATCTTTTGTGACTATTTTTTTAGAATTTGCATTGCATAACATTCATGCATTTCATTCTAGGTTGTTTTATTTCATTTAAAAAAAAAAAATTTGGGCAAAATGTGTTTTTGCTATATTTTTCTTGAATTTGAGGACAAGGTTGGTCAATCAAATTTTACATAGCATGTTTATGTACCTTGTTTAGCTTGGATGCACTTATTTTTACTGCACTTTACTAGCTGAAATTTTTGTAGAGCATGTTGTGTGGGAATATATTATAGTTGTTGATCACTTGATCTTGATCTTGAAGTCATATGTCTTTGATTGACGGACTTAAACTTTTTGAGAAAGGCATAAATAACCATCTCACCACTGTTTATTAGCCAATCATGAACACCTTAGTGCATATCGTAAGATTTTGTGCTCGAGAAAGTGTAGCACATGCACAAAAAGAACATAAGGTGTGGCCCCCATTAAAATGCTAAAATTGATGTGTACATTATTAGGCTATAATAAATTCACAATTCAAATAAAATTAGTATGTATATTATCCCAGCTTTGTTAATAAGCTTCTAATCAATTTAAAATTGATATTAATTATGAGGCAAATCAAGAAACTTACATGATTGCAAGCTTTTATTCTAGGAGATGTGAGAGTTATATGATGTAACTCTTTAAGTTATAGTCTCTTTCAAATTCATGTGATGAATTTTGTAGAAATTGTGATTAATCACTATGTGCATATCACCTCACATGTTTCTCAAGATTCTGCTAGTTGCACACACTACACAAGTTATTCTCTGCTAAACTGTGTACATGTTATTGTGTGTTTTTGGTCTAACCAACCAAGTTTGAAAATTTCTTGAAATTAATGCAGAACATGTTTGCTGTTTGAATTCTTGGGGGTTTCTATTAGAAAATTTTGTTTTGGGAGATCTGGGATAACTACATGTGTTTTTGAAAAACATTTCATCTCATACTCATGCATTTTATTTATAAGATTTAATGCTTTGAGGAGTTTTAGCACTGAAATTGGTTCGTTTTTCAAAAATTTATTTTTTCCAGAATTTCGATCGATCGAACATGTTTTTCGACCGATCGAAAATGTTTTTAAAATTTCTGGAAAGTCTCGGGTTGTTTCGATCGGTATTCAATTAGTACTGGATCAATTGAGGTATTTTCGACCGATCGAATCTATTTTTCGATCGATCAAAAATCGGGCTGAGTGTTTTTTAAAAGGGATTTTTCTCACGTGATTCTTCACTTTTCTAAAAACTATTCCAATCCTTTTTCACTCTCAACCATTGGTCAAAGCATCCAAGGATTTTCTTGTTGTTTTCCTCCATTCTTTTTGCAAAGAATCTCTCTCCTAAGGCCGGTAAGTCTCTTTTGCCCCTCCTTTTGATTTTATTTTCATTTTTCTTGCATTTTTTCATGCATTTTTGGGTATTTTCGGCATTTAGAATTTTGGCATTTTTGGTATTGATTTTGGGTATTTTTCATTCAAATTAATCATGGGTTTTTATGGGGACACCATATACAAGTACAACAAGTGGTTTAATTTGATTAATTTGGTGTTTTGTGGACAAGTTGAAAATCTAGGGCTTGAAATTGGTGAATTTGGAGATTTTGTTCAAGTTGATATCAATTAATGAAATTGGCTTGTTAGATTGATTAATTTGATCACTATATTGTGTTTCTTAACTGTTGTGGTGATCAATTTCTCAATATGTTGTGTTTTGAAAAATTGGGTTTTTCTAAATTGAGTATTTTTGGTTTAAATTTTGTGCTCAAGCCAATTTTGTGTATTTGGATTATATTTGAACTGTGTCATTGCATTAGTTCATGCATCCTTTGCATATTTTGTCCATGCATCATATAGAATTGTTATTTTTATTATTTTTGCTGTGCTAACTTGCAGTCTGCCCTTGGTCTTTTGTTTTTGTTCTTTTCTTTCTGTGTCTCTCTTTTCTGTCCTTAGCACCGTGCCTAGGAAAACTAGAGCCCAAAGGACTTCTGACCCTTCACCTTCCTTTGATAGTGATCGGTTTCCTAGTGAGAAGAACCAAGAGACATATGAGACCCTTAATCTTAGGCGTCATATTTGGGGTGAGTGTAGGGTCATTCTAGATGAGGTTGATCCTGAGGTGAGACGTAATTTTGAGCATCGGGGTTGGTTACCTTTGTTAGATATTGATCATCCACCTCCGGCTACCTTGATTAGAGAGTTCTACTCGAACCTCTCTATCCACGTCTATGATACCAACACTCTAGTTAAGAGTTGGTTACGAGGTGTGGAGTATCGCATTACCCCTTCGGTAGTGTCTGATGCTCTTGGGGTGCCTATTGTTGATCATCCCGTCGTTCCCTATGATGGGTTTCCACCTCTTGATGACGTGATGTCATACATCACTGGATCTTCTATCCAGTGGGGTTCTGATCCTCGGATCACGTCTGTTGAGCTCTCTGAGCTTCACTATCTTTTCTTTAGGATTGCCTGTCATTCCTTGTTGCCTATTTCTCATCTTCATACTATCCCGATTGAGCGATGTGTCTTTTTGTATGCTCTTGTTACTGATGCTCCTATTAGTTTTCCACACCTATTTCTTCGTTCTTTGAACGAGGTGCATCAGAGTAATTCTACGGCTCATGCTTTATTCTTTCCGGTCTTTATTCATAGGATTCTTCTTCATCTAGGTTTAGGTGATTTTCCTGCTTCTGAGCCCGTTCACATTATTGCTCCTATTGGTGCTACCTTTCTGACGCAAAGGGCTGCTTAACTTAGAGCTAGCTCTAAGCGTCCTAGGGTAGAGCCTTCCGGTGTCAATCCACCTTTTTCTTCTTCTACAGATGCTCCTGCGGCTGAGATGTCTGCTGAGGCTGCTGCTGCTACTGATGTTCCTCCACCTTCTCCTTCGGATGTTTCTGATATTCGTAGGACTTTGGACACTGTCATGACCGTTCAGGCGGCTCATGGTCAGCTTCTAGTGGATGTACTTGATGAGCTTCGTGCTTTAAGAGCGGATTTGGCGAGTTTTCGTTGTTCTCCTCCGCTGCCTCCTTTTGATGATGAGTGAGTGCCCTTTGGCAATTCGTCACAAAAAGGGGGAGTACATTCTACTGTGGAGTACATATCTTGTAAAGGAGATTTTTGTCTTAGGGGGAGTTTTGTATCTTGTTGTGATACTGAGGAGCTTGTGGAGTCTTTTAGATTGTATCTAGGTGCTTCACTGTGTATTTACATTTTTAGCTCATGATAGGGTAGATATATTTCAGATTCATTTTTCTGTATATGTTTCTTGTTTCACTATGCTACATTGCTTATTGATTTATATTTATGATGTTATTTATGATATATATCTTTATTTTGAGTTATGTGAAATCAAGAAGTTTTTTATTACTTGTATTTTTCATACATGCGTTTATGTGTTTGTTAAGTGTTATAGGAATATAGGAATATATAGGTTGATTCAGTCGTGCTGCTGTCTATTTTGCAACTATTAGATAGTAGTTAGGTTGAATTTGTTTAGTGGTTTTTTATTTTGTAATGGGTTGTTTTATTTTGTAAACTTTGAGCTTTTTGTTAAGTCTGTGTTTTGTCACGGGTTGCCAAAGGGGGAGTTTGTTAGGTTCTAAGAATTAAGAACTAATGTATTAGAACTTTAATTTGTAATGTTGGTAAACCATGATCAAAACAATATTTAGTCTTGTGTTAGACTTGCTCAAAGTATGGCTTTTTATGTAAAGTTGGAATCGAGTTAACTGCAGAATTTACTGTGTACTTCTGTCTAGCTCGATCGATCGAGAATTAGACTCGACCGATCGAAAGTCGTGCAGAATGTTTTTCTGCAGAATTTTTCAACTCAGCCCTAGCTCATTTAATGTATAGGGTTTTATGTTTTGCCCTAAGTATATAAGGGAAAACCCTAGCCACATTTTTAGAGTTTTGAATGCTGTGTTTGTGAATCTAATTGTTAGATCTAGAGGTGTTTACCTTCACATACACTTAGGGTTTCCAAACTCAAGATTCATGTCAAGAGATTGGTAAATCATACAGTTGCAGAATCAAAGAGCTTCAAGATATACAAGCAGGTGTGCTTGTGCTTTGTTGAGAATTCAAGGAAAGAAGGAGTCCGTGGTCTCGGAGTTGTCACGTGGTCATGGTAGTAAGTTTCCTACAGGCAGGTAGCAATAGGATGTTAGTGGTCTAAGTCTCTATAGTGTAAACTTCGATTCTTTCATAGTGAATTCGTTTTACCTTGAGGATAGCTAGGTTAAATCCTCCCCAGGTTTTTTACCGGTTTGGTTTTCCTGGATCATCACATCATGTGTTCTTTATTATTTCGCACTTTTACATAATTTGATATATTTGTGTTAACCTAGATCTGAATAATTTACGTAAGTTAATCACTTGGCTAAATAACTAGGTTAATTTGTTTGGGTTTAAGGGGTCTAAACAACTTCTTACAGATATAATTATGTTAGGCTACTTGTGTTTTCCCCCCTTGGTGTCTAGTTGATATAGGATAGCCTTTATATTATTCAGTTTAGGGCTAGTTGAGAGAGAGAGATGGTTGAGAAAGGCTAGTTGAGAGTTAGCAATGGTTTTGGTACTAAATTGACTCTCAATTTCTTTCTCTTTCAAAGGGAAAGCCTGCTAACCTGAACAAGATGAATGCAAGTGGTTGTTTTAATTGTGGTTTTAATTTGATTGAGTTTGTAGGTGGTTACATACCTGCCTTTCTTTACAACAACCAGGTGCTGGCTTTTACTTATTGACATGAATCATAGGCTTTGTTGTATTAAAAGATAGTCTGTCTCATACTCATTTTTTGTCATGGTCTCACTCTATCAACTACCATGATGCATGTCTAGTTATACACATTTTGTCATTGAATGTCTTATTTCAAAAAAAGGAGCCATCCCAATGCAACCAACCCAGCATATTTCAATCGGTTTGGAAAAGTTAATATCTATGATAGGTTGACATCAATAATGGTTACTTTATATTTATAAATATGTGCTTATTTCTTTTCTATTATGCTTGAATATTTTATACACACACACACAGAAATTTTTTGGTGCTTATACCCATTCCGTAGTTCACTTGCCCCTGAGATGGTACAATCTCTCATATGTACTCAAAATTGGCTTCAATCTTCAGTGCAAATTTCGCTTCGACAAGTCATGGATGATGCTGAGCTATTTGAAGATTATGGAAAATGTAATGTTCTTAAAATTTATTAACTTGTGCTTTAACTGAAATTTAATATATCTTGTGTATTTAATATATCTTGTTAGTGCATTAAATGGAATTTAATATATATTTTTGTTCTAAAATGTTTTGAAGCTTTTTTGGAAGCGAAGTTAGCTTCACCTTCTGCAGCATCACTTTCACCATCAAGCACTGTTACAAATCTTGATTGATCTGCCTACATAAATTGGTGAGTTTTGCTTTAAGGCTTGTAGATGTCATAAGAAATGATTACTCTCTGACACCTTTTTCTTAAATTCTATTTACTTTGAATAGTGTTTTGGTTAGTCTGTGATCAGTGGGGTTTATCCTTCAGAGATCCTTCCAAAAGAAATGAAAGCTTCCACTGCTAAGCCAGAGAGCTCTTGGCCTCAGTCACTCATAGCTGAAATAAGAGATTCGGTTGAGAATCTTAGAGCAGGATCTTCAAGGATAATGAGATTCTGTAGGTGTGTTTCTCAGCTGATGCGAGCTTCCTGCAGATGAAGTGTTGCCAGGGGGAGCTCAGAGGTGGCACTGACAATCTCTTCAATTTGTCCAGACTGCTTACTTGGGAAGTATGTTCATTTTTTTTTCTTTTGGTAGATTTTACAGTACAGGTGACTGAATCTTCTCATGTATTTTTCACCAGGAGATAACCAGAGTTATGCTTTTCACCAAAATCTGTAGGAACTAGGAAGGTTGTTGTAATACCCCAACCCAATTGCATAATTAATTTTATGGGTTTATATGCTTGTTGTTAGGTTCTAAGAGCTTAGAACAATTGGCAAATCGTGAGCACACAAGAACATGTAAGCTGCAGAAAGAAGATTTCAGAATCTGCCTGGTTCGATCGATCGAAAAACAGGCTCGATCGATCGAGAATCGTATCTGCAGAATTTTAAGTTGGCCCAAACAGCAGTTCTAGCCCATTAAGGATTAGGGTTTCAGATCTACTTCTCCCACTATATAAAGGAAACCCTAAGCACGTTTTTTTCAAGGCTTTTTAGAGAGAAAAGAGTGTGTCTCTTTGTTATTTAGGGTTTTGTTCCTAAAACCTCTCTTATTACTTCTATCGGTGTTGCTCCTTGAAGAATTTCAAGATCTGGTATTGCTGAAGTTGCTGCCTTCTCTAGTCATCAAAGGAGCTGATGATCTAAACCTTCAAGGGTGGTCTTGGAGTCACAAACAGGAGAGTTTGTGTTGCTAAACCTTTGAGTGGGATCTCAAAGTCACAAGCGTAGGTGTTTGTGTTTTGCAAAGATCAAAGAAAGAAGGAGTCCATGGATCTCGGAGCTATCATGTGGTCGTGGTAGTAAGTTTCCTACACTTGGGTAGCAATAGGATGTTAGTGGTCTAAGTCGCTATTGTGTAAACTTCAATTCTTTCTAGTGGATTTGCTATTTTACCTTGAGGATAGCTAGGTTAAATCCTCCCCAGGTTTTTTACCGATTTGGTTTTCCTGGGTCATCATATCGTTGTGTTATTTATTTTTCCGCTGCTTTACTTGATATGATTGTTATTGTTTTAACCTAGATCTGAATAATAAACCTAAGTATTCACTTGGTTAATTAATTAGGTTAAACAATCTAGTTTACAGGGGTCTAAACGAACTGACACTTGTTATCATCTTAATTGTTTTTTTTAAGTGCATAAAGTTTGATATTGTGATATTATAAAACATATACCTTTTTTTTATATTGTAGAAAGAAAATTATAAAAGGTAGGGATATATATATATATATATATATATATATATGTGCAAAGTTATATAATGCTTTGGGCCTTTCTAAGAATATATGCTCATAAAGGGTGAAAAGTGTAATTGCCCAAAAGTTGTAAAAGTGGATTGTTTCTACTCTTCTTAGCCCTACACGTATTCCACCCCAAAAGTGGATTGTTTCTAAATATATGCTCCCTTAGCCTTACACGTATCCCACCCAAAAGTCCATTTTTCTTATCTCTTTGCTGCATCAGAAAACCCCATTTGCTCTTCTTTTCTTTACTCTTTTGTTTCTTCTTCCTTTGCTCTTTCACACGGCAATATCTCTCCCTCACTCTCCCACCAAAACCACAAACCTCTCTCTAAAGAAGAAATTAAGGATTAGAACTAAGGTTTCAGCTTCAAAGGTTGTGGGTAAGTAACAAAAACCTCTTTTGATTTTGGGTATTTTGATAATACAAGTGTTTTGTTCATTTTCCCTCTTCTTTGCTCTCTGTTTTGATTGTAGGAACTACACTTGTGATTCTGTTTTTAGTAATTTTAAAGATTGATGATATTGGTATTTTGCATGCTTATTAAGGTCTTTTATTATGTTTGGTATTGGTATAAAAATACCCAAATAAATGGAAGGCCAATTGCTATTTGTTGATGATTTTAGTAAGATTATGTGCTGAAGCTGTCACTGTGACAGATTTGATGTTTACAACAAGAACAATATGTATAAAATCATATTCTGTGAATTAGGATGCTAGGAATAGTTTTTATGAATCCTAAGACACGTATGGTTGTTATGGAAGTGGTCTCACAGCTTTTGGATGAGTATAAAAATAATGGTTTAATTTCTAAGTTGCATAAATTTCTGTCAGGACAGATTTGAGCACGTTGCCTTGTATGATTTTTAATAACTCATGGTTTTATGATTTAACTCCGAAATTTTTATGGTATATACTAGACATACAGAGGAGTAACTCTGTAAAATTTCATAACAATTGGAAGTGTACAGACAGTCCATTTGTATTTTACAAATGGGGCTTACGCTGCTGTAATGAGCAGTGAACAGCTTTTGACACACCTGATTTTGTGGATTTAATTTTGAAGTTAGGGTGAATGTTTTAAGCTATAATTTAATATGCTTATCCTTTGGTACGTTTGGATCATATATAAATTTTATGCATTTGTTTTTCTATGGTTTGGATACATAATGTGTTTGATGGTTGTATCATGTGCTTTGGGGAAACTTTATGTGATGGGAATTAGGATTTTTCTTGAGTTTAAGAGTTAGGTTGTGACGGATGTATAAGTTTATATACTTAGGAAGGGTTTGTTAGTAATGAGTTTTGGTCTTTCGTTTAGGTGACGAGAAGGAGAATACGGACACTTGAGCTCCTCTTGTACAATCTCTCGCGTCTTCTGTTTTCAGGTAAGGGATTTGTGACAATTGCGTTTGATAAGTATAAAATTGTTTAGAAAACTATTATGCATTAAACCTTTTAATTGGAGATATTACATATAAGCATGATTTAAGTAAAATATATGTTCGTGAGTTGTTCAATCTTATATACACAATAATTTTAGCATATTGATGCTATTATTTATATCACGAACATAATTTTTAAGTATGAAGTGGATATGCTATTGTTGTGAAACAATTATGTAAAAGTAAATTTATAAGAAAAATATAGTTTTCAGTTATTCCATTATTATGATTTGAACTCAGCCAGTAGGGGTTATAGTACTGGCATTTCCATGAAAATTCTGATTGGCCATTAAAAGTGGGACTGGCTCTGCTGTACCCGCCCTTGTTGGTAACGGCCAACTTGTGGAGGATGTCAACCTACCCCCATGGTTGAAGTTATGTATTATGATATGATCCCAGGTTTACCTAGCACTGTGGGGAATGCTAGATGCCTAGCACTTTGTGCTGGAAGCCTCCCAAAGTTGTGACAGACTTACAATTGGACTAACTAATATGTATTATAAATGAGCTATTAAGCTATTTGGGAATTATAAGATAAGTCTGATGATAAGTTTATGATAAAATATTTCATAGTCTATTAAAAGATAAGGCTACTGAATTATGTTTATGTTACTTGTCATGTTATTTTACTATTATATGAAAGGAAAATGAAGTACTTTTACTTGAAAGTTCATAAGTTATTTTAAGAACAACGTAAATAGTATGAAGGCTATTTTGTCAAGCTGGCGTATCCATAAAATATTTGTTTTACATTCATGCTTATTAAGGGCCCATGGAGCTTAAAACCTTACTGGGCTTCGCAACTCACCCTATTATATTTCAGTACACAGGTTCTTCCTGGAAGCAGCGAGAGTATTAGAGGTGGCAAGGATTCTGTAATTCTCGTTTGATAGATTGTATAGTTTTTGTTGTTGTATAGTAGTTTAGCTTTTCTTTTGATGTATAGGAGGAATCAAGATGTACTTGATCCTTTGAGCATAGATGTAATTCGGAACCCTAGTTTGTTTTGAACCCTAGGTGTATGTCTTTGGGGTTAGGTTTGTAATAAGAGTTTTGCTAAACGTTTAGCTATGTAATATTTACAGGTATACCTGAGGTTTCGACCAAGTGGTAATCTTGCAAAGTTTCTATGAGATGAAATTCAAGGTTTCATCATTTTTGTATATTATGGTTTTTATGCAAGATAATGAGTAGGAATTCAAGAAACAAATTCTTGATAAGCACTTTCAGTTTAGGTTGGTTCGTGTTAGTATTGAGATAAACTTGATATTAACATGCCGGTCATGCTCTAAATTCTGGAATACAGGTTTGGGTCGTGACAGTTGTGGTATCAGAGTATAGGTTATGATTTTATGGACTTTTAGATAGATGTAAGTGTTTTTAGAAGTCAGAAAGGGTAGTTTGGGTAGATTAGTAAATGCCTATCTCTTCGGAGACATTTAAATTTTTCTTTTGTGAATTTCGTTGTGCTCTATGTTTGTATAATTGCATGCCTACTCTACCGCACATACATGTTAAGTTTATATTATAATGTTCATGATTATGAATATGTTAAATTAAAAAAAAAAAAAGGGGAGAAATGGTATCCTAGCATGTATAATGTCGTTTTTTTAATAGGATGCAAGCTTCAGATATAAGTAATGTGTGCAACCAAGTGTTGGAGGAGATTGCCCAAAGGGCGGCTAATATCCATCCTCCATCTGGAGCTAGTCATGGTTCTACCTAAGAGGCTTTTCTTAAGCAAAGGCCTCCTTCTTTTAGTGGCACTACAAATCCATTAGAAGCAGAAAGTTGGGTTTTTATGATGGAAAAGATTTTTAAATTCCTTGGATGCACAGATTCTCAGAAGGTGAATTATGCTACGTACATGTTTGAAGGTCCTGCTGAAATATGGTGGAAGTCAGCAGAGAGACTTCTATTAGAAGGAAAAGGTGATGATGCCCAGATTAGTTGGCCAGAATTTGTGAAGAAATTTTATGATCAATATTTTATAGAACGCTTCAGAGATAAACAAGCTAAAAATTTCGATGAACTTGTCCAAGGGAGTATGGGGGTTGCTCACTATGAAGCAAAGTTTACTGAGTTGTCTCGTTTTGCTCCTCACCTTGTTTCTACTGAAACTCTAAGGATTAAGAAGTTTTGCAAAGGGCTGAATTTCAAAATTAAACAACGTTTGACAACTTCCCGATGTGAGGATTACAAGACTTTGATTGCACTTGCTAAAGCGGTAGAGGAAGACATTCAAGAAGGTATTAAAATGAAAGTAGTGATGGAACAAGATAAAGGCAACACAGTGAAGTTTAATAAGCCATGGAAAGTAAAATCCTCCCTTAACTCTTCCAAGAAGAATACCACTAAGTACTTGCCAAGAGCTGTAGAAAAATGTGCCCATTGTGGAAAGCCTCATTCTGGGGAATGCCGTGCTGCCAACAATACATGTTTTCGTTGTGGGAAACCTGGTTATTTTACTAAGGATTGTCCAATTAATTCTAACAAGGGGAACTCCACCGCTGGAAGTGGACAAAAGCGGCCTATGGTATAGGGAAGAGTTTTTGCCCTCACAGAACAAGATGCACAAGCAGCAACGGATGTGGTGTACTGTCAATATTTTCTCTAAAGCTGCTTATATTTTATTTGATTCTGACTCTTCACACTCTTTTATATCCCCTGCCTTTGCTGATATGTTACACGAGTCTTGAGTTATTGGATTGTGAACTATGGGTGTCTACTCCTTCAGGTGTAACGTTGTGTGTTCAATGGGTGTATCGAAGTTGTGTTATTAATATTGCTAGTAGGGATCTAGTTGCAGATTTAATTTTGCTAAATATGCATGACTTTGATGCCATTTTGGGTATGGATTGGTTGTCAACTTACCATGCAGTTGTAGAATGTTTTGAAAAACGTGTAATCTTTCATATACCTGGCCAATCTGAATTTTATTTTGAGGGAGATAGAAAGGTTAAACCATTGAGTATAATCTCTGCTCTTCAAGCTAGGAATATGCTTAAAAAGGGGTGTAGTGGCTTTTTGGCATATATGATTAACTCTGAAGCTACCAATGAGAAGTTAGAAGATATTCCAATTGTAAAGGAATTTCTTGATATTTTTCCAGAAGAGTTACTTGGCCTTCCAGATAGAGAGATTGAATTCTCTATTAAACTTTTGCCTGGTACTGGTCCTATATCTAAGGCTCCCTACAGAATGGCCCCAGCTGAACTTAGAGAGTTAAAATTGCAATTACAAGATTTGCTTGATAAGGGTTTTGTTAGGCCAAGTGTTTCTCCATGGGCTGCACCAGTTCTGTTTGTTAAAAAGAAGGATGGAAGTTTGAGACTTTGTATTGATTATCGGGAATTGAATAAGGTAACAGTGAAGAACAAGTATCCCCTTCCCCGAATAGATGATTTATTCGATCAATTACAAGGAGCATCGGTTTTCTCAAAAATTGATTTGCGCTCTGGCTATCATCAATTGAAGGTGAAGAAGGATGATATATTGAAAACTGCCTTTCAAACCCGATATGGTCATTATGAATTTCTTGTGATGCCTTTCGGGTTGACAAATGCACCAGCTGCTTTTATGGATTTAATGAATAGAGTGTTTCAGCCTTACTTAGATCAGTTTGTGGTGATATTTATTGATGATATTTTGATATACTCTAAGAGTCAGGAAGATCATGAGAAGCATTTGTGGGTTGTATTGCAAACTTTAAGGGAAAAGCAACTTTATGCCAAACTAAAGAAGTGTGAATTTTGGTTGGCACAAATTTCTTTCTTAGGACATGTGATATCAAGGAGTGGAATTTCTGTTGATCCAAAGAAGATTGAAGCTATAGTGAATTGGGAAAGACCAAAGACTGTCTCGGAGGTTCGTAGTTTCTTGGGCTTGGCTGGTTATTATCGGAGATTTATAGAAGGTTTCTCCAAGATTTCCGGGCCTCTTACCAACTTAACTAGGAAAGCAGTGAAGTTTGAATGGACTAATAAATGTGAGAACAGTTTTAAGGAGTTAAAGCAAAGGCTAGTTATATCTCCAGTACTTACCTTACCTTCAAGTTTAGGAGGTTTTGTGATATACAGTGATGCTTCTAAGAAAGGTTTGGGATGTGTTCTCATGCAACAAGGGAAGGTCATAGCTTATGCCTCTAGACAACTAAAGTCATATGAACAAAATTATCCTACTCATGATTTGGAATTAGTAGCAGTGTTCCTTCTCTTAAGATTTGGAGACACCATTTGTACGGTGAACCTTGAATGATATACACAGATCACAAGAGTCTCAAATATCTGTTTACCCAAAAAGAGTTGAATCTTAGGAAAAGAAGATGGCTGGAATTGATAAATGACTATGATTGCTCCAATGAATATCATCTTGGCAAAGCAAATGTGGTGGCAGATGCTTTGAGTAGAAAGTCTTCAGGACAATTAGCTTGCATGCTAACTACTCAAAAAGAAATTTTGGCAGATTTACAACGAATGGGGATTGAGTTTATAATCAAGAGTTCAAGTACATGTTTTTCCACTCTAGTTGTGAAGCCTACCCTATTGGAGAAAATTAAGGCCTCTCAATTTAATGATCCAGAATTTGTTAAGATTCGTAATAGAGCATCAAATGGCAACATACCTGGTTTTCTCATTAGCAAGAATGGTGTTCTAATGCATGGTTCCAGATTGTGTGTTCCAGCAGATAATGAGTTGAAAAGACAGATTATGGAATTAACTCATTGTACTCCCTATACCGTACATCCTGGTGGTACCAAAATGTATCGTGACTTGAGAGGAAATTTCTGGTGGAGTGGTATGAAGAAAGATATTGCTGAATTTGTAAGTCGTTGCTTGACTTGTCAACAAATAAAAGCTGAACATCAACGACCTGGAGGACTATTACAGCCTCTCCCTATCCTTGAGTGGAAGTGGGAGCATATTTCCATGGATTTTGTTGTTGGACTCCCAAAATCACTTCAAGGTTATGATTTTGTTTGGGTGATTGTAGATCGAGTAACCATGTCAGCTCATTTTCTTCGTGTTAAGGTTAACTATCCTTTAAACAAGCTTGCTGAGTTGTATATACAAGAAATTGTGAGATTACATGGAGTTCCTTCATCTATTGTGTCTGATAGAGATCCTAAGTTTACTTCACATTTTTGGGAGAGCTTACAGACAGCTTTGGATACTAAACTGACATTTAGCACAGCTTACCATCCTCAGATAGATGGACAATTTGAACGTACTATTCAGACCTTTGAAGACATGTTACGAGCTTGTGTTTTGGATTTAGGAGGCAGATGAGATAGTCATTTACCATTAATTGAGTTTGCCTACAATAATAGTTATCATTCTAGCGTTGGGATGGCTCCTTTTGAATCTTTATATGGGCGACGATGTCGGTCACCAATCTGTTGGGATGAAGTTGGAGAAAGGAAGTTGATGGGCCTCGAGATTGTGTAGATTACAATTGATAAAATCTGGCTGATTCGAAAACGACTGAAGGCTACTCAGAGTAGGCAGAAAAGTCATGCTGATAAGAAATGACGAGACGTTGAATTTGATGTGGGAGATCATGTATTTATGAAAGTTTCACCATTGAAAGGAGTGATGAGATTTGGGAAAACAAATAAGCTAAGTCCTAGATTTGTTGGACCATTTGAGATACTTGAAAAAATTGGATCAGCTGCATATCGAGTTGCCTTACCTCCTGCATTATCCAAGATACATAATGTATATCATATCTCTAATCTTAGAAAATGTTTCCTGATTTAAAGCATGTGATAGAGTATGAACCACTTCAAATCCAAGAGAACTTGTCATATGAAGAGATCCCAATTAAGATTTTAGATTGTAAGGAGCAAGTTCTTCTCACCAAGATGATTCCTATAGTCAAGGTGTTATGGAGAAATCACTCTACAGAAGAGGCAACATGGGAGGCAGAGGAGGAAATGAGGGAAAAGTTTTCGAATCTCTTTGTTGATGGTATGTGTACAATTTTTGAGGACGAAAATTTTTAAGGAGGGAAGGATGTAATACCCCAACCCAATTGCATAATTAATTTTATGGGTTTATATGCTTGTTATCATCTTAATTGTTTTTTTTAAGTGCATAAAGTTTGATATTGTGATATTATAAAACAAATACCTTTTTTTTATATTGTAGAAAGAAAATTATAAAAGGTAGGGATATATATATATATATGTGTGTGTGTGTGTGTGTGTGTGTGTGTGTGTGTGTAAAATTTCATGACAATTGGAAGTGTACGGACAGTCCATTTGTATTTTACAAATGGGGCTTACGCTGCTGTAATGAGCAGTGAACAGCTTTTGACATACCTGATTTTGTGGATTTAATTTTGAAGTTAGGGTGAATGTTTTAAGCTATAATTTAATATGCTTATCCTTTGGTATGTTTGTGTTAGGTTCTAAAGATTAGGAACTAATGTATTTAGAACTTCAATTTGTATGTTGGCAAATCATGATCAAAATAATGTTGAGTCGTGTGTTAGACTTGCTCAAAGTATGGGTCTTATTGTAAAGTTGGAATCGAGTTTTTATGCAGAAGTACTGTTCACTTTCTGTATGACTCGATCGATCGAAAATTAGACTCGATCGATCGAAAATCGTGCAGAACGTTTTTCTGCAGAAAATTCCAACTCAGCCCAAGCCCGTTTTAATGTATAGGGTTTTATGTTTGCCCTAAGTATAAAAGGGAAAACCCTAGCCACGTTTTTAGAGTTCTGTTTTGCTGTGTTTGTGAATCTTTCTTTGAGATCTAGAGGTGTTTACCTTCACATACACTTAGGGTTTACAAACTTGAGATTTATGTCAAGAGTTGTGTAGATCGTTACAGTTGCAGAATCAAGAGAACACAAAGATATACAAGCAGGTGCGCTTGTGGATTTGCTGAAGAATTCCGGAAAGAAGGAGTCCGTGGATCTCGGAGCTATCATGGGGTCATGGTAGTAAGTTTCCTACACTCGGGTAGCAATATGACGTTAGTGGTCTAAGTCTATTGTGTAAACTTCGATTCTTTCATAGTGGATTCAGTTTACCTTGAGGATAGCTAGGTCAAATCCTCCCCAGGTTTTTACCGGTGTGGTTTCCTGGGTCATCAGA
Organism: Lithocarpus polystachyus; assembly: GCA_033629205.1. Lineage (NCBI taxonomy): Eukaryota > Viridiplantae > Streptophyta > Magnoliopsida > Fagales > Fagaceae > Lithocarpus > Lithocarpus polystachyus. The sequence goes on along the minus strand of CM066168.1, from coordinate 16,535,291 downwards.
TCTTTGTGTTGTTTATTTTTCCGCTGCTTTGTTATTTTTGCTTAATTGTGTTAACCTAGTTTTAATTAAATTACCTAAGTTAATAACTTGGCTAATTCACTAGGTTAATCTGTTGGGTTTAAGGGGTCTAAACGAACTGACAAGTGGTATCAGAGCGGGTAGCTTTTTTGTTTGATCCTTTGATCTTTGAGCTGATCCTTGACCCCTGTTGTCAAGGGTATGGTCATTTAAAGTCTGAATGTCCTACTTATTTGAAGTCTAAGGGTAAGGCTATGGCTGTAACCCTTAGTGATGACGAAGTTTTCGACAATGAATCCGCCAGTGATGAGGATGGAAACTTCATTGCTTTCACTGCTACCACTGTAGTCAATGAAAGCATATCTGTTGAAGAGAACCCTTCTGATGGGGAACTCTCTGAGGATGCAGATTTACAGGAAGCCTACAATAAACTTTGCAAAGTTGCTGCAAAGGATGCCATGAATGTTGAGTTAGGCTTGAAGAAAATTGCATCTCTTGAACTTGAAAAGAAAAATTTACTTGTTAAATTGTTTGATGCAAATGAGCTTTTGAATAATGTGAAAACTGAGAACATGCTCTTACTTGATAAAGTAAAATGTTTGGAACTTGATTTATCTGTTGCTAAAGAACAAACTAATAGGTCTGCAAGCTCCAAACTTGATCACATGTTGAGTATTCAAAAGTCTCCTTCTGATAAAACTGGTTTAGGTTATGAGGAAAGTATTTCTGTGCTTAAACCTTCTTCCACTAAATTTGTTCCTTCTTCTGAACCTCCTAAGAGTGAGATTGTTAAACCCTCGGTGAGTGAACCTGTCAAACCTGTTAATGTTCCTCCACCTAGAAAGATTAGGGTTGATCTTCATGCTTCTCATTCTAGAGCGTCTACTTCTACTAAGGGCAAATTGCATGATAAGCCTGCATGGGTTTGTCATTTTTGTGGAAAACCTGGACACATACGTCCAAATTGTTTTAAGTTGCAAGCTGCGAAGCGAGCAAATAAAACTAAAGTACCTGTGCCTCAAGCACATGATCCTATGGTACTTATTGGTGAATTGGTAAAGGCGTTAAACCTTTATTCCAATCCTGGAGTTGCTCAGAATTCTGATGTGAATCATAACTCCAATGCAAGAGTTGCATCTAAGAAGTCTTGGATGCAAAAGGCTCAATCTAATTGAGTCTATCTGACATGGTCCTTGTGCTTCATTGCTCAATCTTTTGTGACCTTTGTTTCTAGGATTTGCATTGCATTACATTCATGCATTTCATTCTAGGATGTTTGTTTCTTTGTTTAAAAAAAAAAAAAAAAAAAAAAAATTTTTTGCAAATTGTGTTTTGCTATTTTTCCTTGAATTTGTAGACAAGGTTGGTCAATCAAAACTACATATCATAAGTATGTACCTTGTTTAGCTTTGATGCACTTATTTTTATTGCACTTTACTAGCTAAAGTCTTGTTGTGCATGTTGTGTGAAGATGCTATATTTGTTGATCACATGATCTTGATCTTGAAGTCTTATGTCTTTGATTGTTGGACTTGAACTTATTGAGAAAGGCATAAATAACCATCTCACCACTGTTTATTAGCCAATCATGAACACCTTAGTGCATATCATAAGATTTTGTGCTCGAGAAAGTGTAGCACATGCACAAAAAGAAAATAAGGTGTAGCCTCTCATTAAAATTGGTGTGTACATTATTGGACTATAATAATATCACAAATTCTAAATAAAATTGGCGTGTACATTATCCCGGCTATTATTAAGTTTCTAATCAATAAATTTGAATAATGAGGCAAATCAAGAAACTTACATGATTGCAAGCTCTTATTCTAGGAGATGTGAGAGTTATATGATGTAACTCTTTAAGGGATAGTCTCTTTCAAATTCATGTGATGGATTTTGTAGAAATTGTGATTGATCTCTATGTGTATATCACCTCACATGTTTCTCAAACTTATGCTAGTTGCACACACTACACAAGTTATTCTTTGCTAGAATTGCGTACATGATAATGTGTGTGTTTTTGGCCTGACCAACCATGTTTGAGAATTTTGGGAATTTGATGCAAAACATGTTTGCTTGTTTGTTGTTTGTTTTTGGGTATATTGAGGGAAAATTATGCTTTGAAAAATCTGGAATGGATACATGCGTTTTTTTTTGGAAAACATCTCATCTCATACTCATGCATTTGATTTTTCAAATCTGTTCCTTTGAGGAGTTTTTGGTCTAAAACGTTTGGTTTTTTAAAAATATGTTTTTTCTAGAATTTTGATCGATCGAAACTGACTTTCGACCGATCGAAAATGTTTTAAATTACTCACAAATCTCTCTGGTTGGTTCGATCGATCCAAGCTGTTTTTGGATCAATCGAATAAGTTTTCGACCGATCGAATGTAATATTCGATCGATCGAAAATCGGTCCGGCTGTTTTTTAAAAGAAGTTTTTCAAGTGACTTTTCACTGTTTCAAAACTTTTCAAATTTTCTTTTGTTTCCTACCAACCGGTCAAAGAGTTTTTGGTGATTTTTGTCGTTTTCCTCCGAATCTTTTGCATAATCTCTCTCTCCCAAGTGTGGTAAGTCCCTTATACCCTTCCTTTTGCATTTATTTTTTATTTTCATGCATTTTTTCATGCATATTTGGGTCATTTTGGCATTTAGGAATTTTCTATTTTTGGGGTTGTTTTTGAATGATTCTTTCTCAAAATCTTTATGGGTTTTTGTGGGGACACCTTGTCTAAACACATCATGTGGTTTAATTGGATTATTTTGGTGGTTTGAAGGAAATTTGAAATTCTAGGGCTTGAAATTGAGTAAATTTGGGGTTTTTGTTCAATTGGATTGAAATTGATGAAATTGGCTTGTTGGATTGACTAATATTGATCATTATATTGAGTTAATTGAATATTATGTTGATCAATTTATCAATTTGCTGTGTTTTGAAAATTAGGGTTTTTCAAATTGGGGATTTTTGATGAATATCGAATGCTCAAGCCATTTTTGTTAATTTGGATCAAAATTGAACATGTCACTGCATTAGTACATGCATCATGTTATGTTCATGCTCATGCATCATATAGAATTTTTATATTCTATTTTTTTTGCTGTGCTAACTTGCAGTCTGCCCTTGGTATTGTTTTTGCTCTTTTCTTTTTGTGTCTGTCTTTTCCTTAGCACTATGCCTAGGAAAACTAGAGCCCATAGGACTTCAGATCCTTCTCCTTCCTTTGACACTGAGAGGTTCCCTAGTGAGTCAAACCAAGTCACTTATGAGACTTTGAACCTTAGGCGTCAGATTTGGGCTGAGCGTAGGGTTATCTTAGATGAGCTGGATCCTGAGGTGCGTCGTAATTTTGTGCGTCGGGGTTGGTTACCTTTGCTCGAGTATGAGCATTCTCCTCCTCCTTCCACCTTGATTAGAGAATTCTATTCGAATCTCTCTATTCTTGTCTATGATAACGACACTTTGGTTAAGGTGTGGTTACGTGGTGTGGAGTATCGCATTACCCCTTCGGTAGTGTCTGATGCTCTTGGGGTGCCCATTGTGGACCATCCCGTTTTTCCTTACGAGGAGTCGCCTCCCCTTGATGACGTCCTGTCATACATCACTGGGTCTTCTATCCAGTGGGGTTCTGATCCTCGGATCACTTCTGCTGAGCTGTCTGAGCTGCACTATCTTTTCTTTAGGATAGCATGTCATTCATTGTGGCCTATTTCGCATGTTCACACCATTCCTCTTGAGAGGTGTGTCTTTTTGTATGCTTTGGTTACTGATGCTCCTATCAGTTTTCCGCATCTGTTCCTTCGTTCTTTGAACGAGGTTCATCGGTCTAGTTCTACGGCTCATGCTTTGTTTTTTCCTGTTTTTATTCATCGGATTCTCCTTTTTCTTGGTTTTGGTGAGTATCCTGCTTCTGAGCCTGTTCATGTTGTCGCTCCTATTGGTGCTACCTTTTTTAGGCAAAGGGCTGCTCAACTTCGAGCTAGCTCTAAGCGTGCTAGGGTAGAGCCATCCGATGTCACTCCACCCCCTTCTTCTTCTACAGATACTCATGCAGTTGGGACTTCTTCTGATCCTGCTGTTGCTGCTGATGCTGCTGATGTTCCTCCACCGTTTGATGAGGTTTCTGACCTTCGTCGGACGCTTGACACTGTCGTGACCGTTCAGGCGGCTCATGGTCAGCTTTTGGTGGACATCCTTGATGAGCTACGTGCGTTGCGAGCGGATTTGACGAGCTCTCGTCGATCTCCTCCTCCACCTTTTGATGATGAGTGAGTGCCCTTTGGCAATTCGTCACAAAAAGGGGGAGTACATAGTTCATTGTATCTAGGAGATTTTTGTGGAGATTTATATTTTAGGGGGAGTTTTTGTTTACTTGGTAGTGATACTGCGGAGCTTGTGGAGTTATTAGATTGTATCTAGATGCTTCACTGTGTATTCTCATTTTTAGCTCTTGTTTAGGAGATTTATTTTGTTGAGATACATTTGTGTGTATATGTTTCTTATTTCACTATGCTACTACTCTGCTTATTGATCTATATTGATGATGTTATTCATGATATATGTCTTTATTTTGTGTCATGTGAAATTAAGAAATTTTTATTTATGTATTTCCTGTTTTTTTTTTTTTTTTTCACACATGCGTTTATGTGTTTGTTAAGTGTTACAGGAATATACAGGTTGCTTTCAGTCGAGCTGCTGTCTACTTTGCAACTGTTAGATAGTAGTTTAGGTTGAATTGTTGAGTGGCTATTTTATTGTAATGGGCTATTTCAATTTGTAACTTTGAGCTTTTTGTTAAGTCTGTGTTTTGTCACGGATTGCCAAAGAGGGAGTTTGTTAAGTTCTAAAGATTAGGAACTAATGTATTTAGAACTTCAATTTGTATGTTGACAAACCATGATCAAAACAATGTTGAGTCGTGTGTTAGACTTGCTCAAAGTATGGGTCTTATTGTAAAGTTGGAATCGAGTTTTTATGCAGAAGTACTGTTCACTTTATGTATGACTCGATCGATCAAAAATTAGACTCGATCGATCGAAAATCGTGCAGAACGTTTTTCTGCAGAAAATTCCAACTCAGCCCAAGCCCGTTTTAATGTATAGGGTTTTATGTTTGCCCTAAGTATAAAAGGGAAAACCCTAGCCACGTTTTTAGAGTTCTGTTTTGCTGTGTTGTACTGTTCACTTTCTGTATGACTCGATCGATCGAAAATTAGACTCGATCGATCGAAAATCGTGCAGAACGTTTTTCTGCAGAAAATTCCAACTCAGCCCAAGCCCGTTTTAATGTATAGGGTTTTATGTTTGCCCTAAGTATAAAAGGGAAAACCCTAGCCACGTTTTTAGAGTTCTGTTTTGCTGTGTTTGTGAATCTTTCTTTGAGATCTAGAGGTGTTTACCTTTGCATACACTTAGGGTTTACAAACTTGAGATTTATGTCAAGAGTTGTGTAGATCGTTACAGTTGCAGAATCAAGAGAACACAAAGATATACAAGCAGGTGCGCTTGTGGATTTGCTGAAGAATTCCGGAAAGAAGGAGTCCGTGGATCTCGGAGCTATCATGGGGTCATGGTAGTAAGTTTCCTACACTCGGGTAGCAATATGACGTTAGTGGTCTAAGTCTATTGTGTAAACTTCGATTCTTTCATAGTGGATTCAGTTTACCTTGAGGATAGCTAGGTCAAATCCTCCCCAGGTTTTTACCGGTGTGGTTTCCTGGGTCATCAGATCTTTGTGTTGTTTATTTTTCCGCTGCTTTGTTATTTTTGCTTAATTGTGTTAACCTAGGTTTAATTAAATTACCTAAGTTAATAACTTGGCTAATTCACTAGGTTAATCTGTTGGGTTTAAGGGGTCTAAACGAACTGACAAGTGGAATCAGAGCTAAAAACGTGGATCCTCATGCACCCCCTTCTTCTTCTACAGATACTCATGCAGCTGGGACTTCTTCTGATCCTGCTGTTGCTGCTGATGCTGCTGATGTTCCTCCACCGTTTGATGAGGTTTCTGACCTTTGTCGGATGCTTGACACTGTCGTGACCGTTCAGGCGGCTCATGGTCAGCTTTTGGTGGACATCCTTGATAAGCTACGTGCGTTGCGAGCGGATTTGACGAGCTCTCGTCGATCTCCTCCTCCACCTTTTGATGATGAGTGAGTGCCCTTTGGCAATTCGTCACAAAAAGGGGGAGTACATAGTTCATTGTATCTAGGAGATTTTTGTGGAGATTTACATTTTAGGGGGAGTTTTTGTTTACTTGGTAGTGATACTGCGGAGCTTGTGGAGTTATTAGATTGTATCTAGATGCTTCACTGTGTATTCTCATTTTTAGCTCTTGTTTAGGAGATTTATTTTGTTGAGATACATTTGTGTGTATATGTTTCTTATTTCACTATGCTACTACTCTGCTTATTGATCTATATTGATGATGTTATTCATGATATATGTCTTTATTTTGTGTCATGTGAAATTAAGAAATTTTTATTTATGTATTTCCTGTTTTTTTTTTTTCCACACATGCGTTTATGTGTTTGTTAAGTGTTACAGGAATATACAGGTTGCTTTCAGTCGAGCTGCTGTCTACTTTGCAACTGTTAGATAGTAGTTTAGGTTGAATTGTTGAGTGGCTATTTTATTGTAATGGGCTATTTCAATTTGTAACTTTGAGCTTTTTGTTAAGTCTGTGTTTTGTCACGGATTGCCAAAGGGGGAGTTTGTTAGGTTCTAAAGATTAGGAACTAATGTATTTAGAACTTCAATTTGTATGTTGGCAAACCATGATCAAAACAATGTTGAGTCGTGTGTTAGACTTGCTCAAAGTATGGGTCTTATTGTAAAGTTGGAATCGAGTTTTTATGCAGAAGTACTGTTCACTTTCTGTATGACTCGATCGATCGAAAATTAGACTCGATCGATCGAAAATCGTGCAGAACGTTTTTCTGCAGAAAATTCCAACTCAGCCCAAGCCCGTTTTAATGTATAGGGTTTTATGTTTGCCCTAAGTATAAAAGGGAAAACCCTAGCCACGTTTTTAGAGTTCTGTTTTGCTGTGTTTGTGAATCTTTCTTTGAGATCTAGAGGTGTTTACCTTCACATACACTTAGGGTTTACAAACTTGAGATTTATGTCAAGAGTTGTGTAGATCGTTACAGTTGCAGAATCAAGAGAACACAAAGATATACAAGCAGGTGCGCTTGTGGATTTGCTGAAGAATTCCGGAAAGAAGGAGTCCGTGGATCTCGGAGCTATCATGGGGTCATGGTAGTAAGTTTCCTACACTCGGGTAGCAATATGACGTTAGTGGTCTAAGTCTATTGTGTAAACTTCGATTCTTTCATAGTGGATTCAGTTTACCTTGAGGATAGCTAGGTCAAATCCTCCCCAGGTTTTTACCGGTGTGGTTTCCTAGGTCATCAGATCTTTGTGTTGTTTATTTTTCCGCTGCTTTGTTATTTTTGCTTAATTGTGTTAACCTAGTTTTAATTAAATTACCTAAGTTAATAACTTGGCTAATTCACTAGGTTAATCTGTTGGGTTTAAGGGGTCTAAACGAACTGACAGTTTGGATCATATATAAATTTTATACATTGGTTTCTCTATGGTTTGGATACATAATGTGTTTGATGGTTGTATCATGTGCTTTGGGGAAACTTTATGTGATGGGAATTAGGATTTTTCTTGAGTTTAAGGGTTAGGTTGTGATGGATGTATAAGTTTATATACTTAGGAAGAGTTTGTTAGTAATAAGTTTTGGTCTTTCGTTTAGGTGACGAGAACGAGAATACGGACAATTGAGCTCCTCTTGTACAATCTGTCGCGTCTTCTGTTTTCAGGTAAGGGATTTGTGACATGTGCGTTTGATAAGTATAAAATTGTTTAGAAAACTATTATGCATTAAACCTTTTAATTGGAGATATTACATATAAGCATGATTTAAGTAAAATATATGTTCATGAGTTGTTCAATCTTATATACACAATAATTTTAGCATATTGATGCTATTATTTATATCACGAACATAATTTTTAAGAATGAAGTGGATATGCTACTGTTGTGAAACAATTATGTAAAAGCAAATTTATCAGAAAAATATAGTTTTCAGTTATTCCATTATTATGATCTGAACTCAGCCAGTAGGGGTTATAGTACTGGCATTTCCATAAAAATTCTGATTGGCCATTAAAAATGGGACTGGCTCTGCTGTACCTGCCCTTGTTGGTAACAGCCAACTTGTGGAGGATGTCAACCTACCCCCATGGTTGAAGTTATGTATTATGATATGATCCCGGGTTTACCTAGCGTTGTGGGGAATGCTAGATGCTTAGCACTTTGTGCTGGAAGCCTCCCAAAGTTGTGACAAACTTACAATTGGACTAACTAATATGTATTATAAATGAGCTATTAAGCTATTTGGGAATTATAAGATAAGTTTGATGATAAGTTTATGATAAAATATTTCATAGTCTATTCAAAGATAAGGCTATTGAATTATGTTTACGTTCCTTGTCATGTTATTTTACTATTATATGAAAGGAAAATGAAGTACTTTTACTTGAAAGTTCATAAGTTATTTTAAGAACAACGTAAATAGTATGAAGGCTATTTTGTCAAGCTGGCGTATCCATAAAATATTTGTTTTACATGCATGCTTATTAAGGGCCCATGGAGCTTAAAACCTTACTGGGCTTCGCAACTCACCCTATTATATTTCAGTACACAGGTTCTTCCTGGAAGCAGCGAGAGTATTAGAGGTGGCAAGGATTCTGTAATTCTCGTTTGATAGATTGTATACTTTTTGTTGTTGTATAGAAGTTTAGCTTTTCTTTTGATGTATAGGAGGAATCAAGATGTACTTGATCCTTTGAGCACAGATGTAATTCGGAACCCTAGTTTGTTTTGAACCCCAGGTGTATGCCTTTGGGGTTAGGTTTGTAATAAGAGTTTTGCTAAACGTTTAGCTATGTAATATTTACAGGAATACCTGAGGTTTCAGCCAAGTGGTAATCTTGCAAAGTTTCTATGAGATGAAATTCAAGGTGTCATCATTTTTGTATATTATGGTTTTTATGCAAGATAATGAGAAGGAATTCAAGAAACAAATTCTTGATAAACACTTTCAGTTTAGATTGGTTCATGTTAGTATTGAGATAAACTTGATATTAACATGCCGGTCATGCTCTAAATTCTGGAATACAGGTTTGGGTCGTGACAGTTGTACAGTGAACTTGGTGGCATGATTTAAGCAATGAGATTCTCCTTCCAATTTTAAGTTTAGATGTGATAAAGTTGAAGAGCAATTCAGTTGTATTCGTTCTTGGTCATTATGGATTCATTCTCCACCAAGAATTTTTCTTAATGGTTCTTTAATGTTGTGTTTGGATGAAGAATAGTTGGTGATCATGGTGGAATGGTATCATGTTGCGTTTTAATCCTATTTATTTAAAATTTTACTCTTTGGATGAGTGTCTAAAATATAAGCGATTAGAGTATTGTAGTAGTTAACAATCTGATCAGGCCCAACAAAGATCAGCTTAATTTTTCAAGGACCGAGTTGATAAATTTGCATTATTTGATTTGTGGAGGCCAAAAAAAAAAAAAAAGGTCCAACCCGAGACCCAACCCGAGACCCAGAAAACTGACCCGATGACAGACCCGTTTTTCCGGGTCGGGTCAGGTTTCAGACATCCAAACCCGATTTCTATCGGGTCGGGTTTCGGGTTACAGTAAACCCGACCCGACCCGACTCGACCCAAACTCACTCCTAAATAGCATCCTCATTATCTCTCTTCTTATTAAATATTTCTGTCTCCTTTTTTTTTTTTTTTTTTTTTTTTTCTCTACTTTCTATGCTTTGTCCTTTTTTTTTTCCCCTCAATAAAACCTCTATCACTTTCCTCATCTTTTTTAGGAAGATATTCACTAGGAGTTGCAAATCGTTCATTCTTTACTTTGATTGTATTGCTTTTTTTTTTTTTTTGGGCTCATACAGAGTGCAGGTTCATTATTTCTTCTGTCCATCTAAATTGAATTTTTTTATTATTTAAATTTGTTCTATGTGATTATGTCAAGTTCTCAACTTCTACCATTATTTTTTACTTTTATAACCACAAGTAATATAACGTTTTTGGTAATTAAGATTTAAAATTCAATTACCTAGGGTATGTTTGGTACATTGAATGTAGATTACATTAGTAATAGTAATCTTTATTACTGGGAATAGAAGACATTGTAATGGAATAATTATTACTATTCATAAGTTTGGTTGTTACATATGGAAAGCTTGTAAAAGATGATATATAAGGAAACTTTATATTCTTGGAAATATATTAATTTTAAAACCTATTATATGCACTAAGGAATAGCTATTACATCAAATTTAAAGAGGAATAGCTATTCTTCAATTTAAAGAATAGTCATTCCAATGTAGTAACTAATCCATGTAATGAAGATGCAACCAATTGACCGAATTGTTATTACACATGAATAACTATTCCATTACATGAGCTATTATAGCATACCAAACGTACCCCTATTGTAATGCTAAATGATCGAAGAGTGCAATAGTTGAGGAAATTTTTTGGACGAAAGAAGCAGAGATTATTAAACAGATCCCTTTGAGTTGGAGGAAGCCTAGGGATAAGCTTGCTGGGCAAGAACAAAAGTTGGTTGTTGCATAGTATGCACCATTGTTTTTTTTTGAGAAGAATATGTTAAGAACTCAACATTATAAGATAAATGTTGTGTCTACGTTGTAAATCAATTAGACAGGCATTAATTAATTGAAAAAAAAAAGGAGAAATAGAAATATTTAATAAGGAGAGAGATAATGAGGATGTTATTAATTAGGTAAGCATTTAATGATGTAAAGAATAAATCAATTAGGTAAGCATTAATTAATTGGAAAAAAAAAAAGGAGACATAGAAATATTTAATAAGGAGAGAGATAATGAGGATGCTATTAATTAGGTAAGCATTTAATGATGTAAAGAATTATGATGTTTTCTTTTTGACCATTAGATCTTTTTAAAATCTATGGCTTAAAAAAGGTGTAACTCTACAAGAGTTGTGTCTACGTTGCAAATCAATTAGACAGGCATTAATTAATTGGAAAAAAAAAAGGAGAAATAGAAATATTTAATAAGGAGAGAGATAATGAGGATGTTATTAATTAGGTAAGCATTTAATGATGTAAAGAATAAATCAATTAGGTAAGCATTAATTAATTGGAAAAAAAAAAGGAGACATAGAAATATTTAATAAGGAGAGAGATAATGAGGATGCTATTAATTAGGTAAGCATTTAATGATGTAAAGAATTATGATGTTTTCTTTTTGACCATTAGATCTTTTTAAAATCTATGGCTTAAAAAAGGTGTAACTCTACAAGAGTTGTGTCTACGTTGCAAATCAATTAGACAGGCATTAATTAATTGGAAAAAAAAAGGAGAAATAGAAATATTTAATAAGGAGAGAGATAATGAGGATGTTATTAATTAGGTAAGCATTTAATGATGTAAAGAATAAATCAATTAGGTAAGCATTAATTAATTGGAAAAAAAAAAGGAGACATAGAAATATTTAATAAGGAGAGAGATAATGAGGATGCTATTAATTAGGTAAGCATTTAATGATGTAAAGAATTATGATGTTTTCTTTTTGACCATTAGATCTTTTTAAAATCTATGGCTTAAAAAAGGTGTAACTCTACAAGAGTTACACTAGGTGTAACTTGAATCCATCTTTTATATGAATGTAGTAAATCTTGAGAAACGAAATTCTCAATAATACATTGTATTTCTTCTACCCAAGCACTAAAATCCGAAAGACCTTTGGCATGTTGAGCTAGTCCATGCACAGCCTTGTTACAATCTTGTGGAATAAAAGAGAATAGATACCTTTTGAACTACTGATCAGTTTGAAGTAAAATCTTGAAATGTTATTAGATATGCTTAGTGGAGGAGTGATCATGGTTAACAGAGTTAACCACCAGTGAATCTCCCTAAAAAATCGCATTCCTAATTCCCATCTCCCAAGCAAACCTCATTCTTTCCTCCATAGTCTTTCATCAAATCCAAATGTGTAGAACAAAACATATTGAACGAGCTTGAAACAATCTGAGTTTGTAATATATAAATATATATATATATATATATATATATATTTATATATATAAAGGCGAAACATATAGTTTTGATGAGCTCCGTGACATGCATTATCTACATACAACAATCTTAAAAGCATTAGACTTCACCCATCTGTCCGGTGAATACCAGAGCATTTTTTTTTATTTTTTATTTTTTATAGAATAAGCAGCAGAATTTTATTCAAAGAAAGGAACAAGTCTATACAATAGCAAGGCAGCATCTTAGACCAACAATGCTAGACTATAACAGCTACAAAGCTTTCTCTTCTCCTAACAAATAACACAGTGTCTATATACAAATTTACATCATAGATTGCCAAAACAATAGCAAGAAAATCTTACAAATGCTCTAGTACCACTACAAAAACTACCATGTTGCATATTGCATCATTTTTTGGGACCGCCGCTGTACATAGGATCTATTGCGGCATTTTTTGGGATCACTGTAGTAGCTCTAGTCTTTTGCGGAGTCCTACAGTAGTGGTATATAAAATTGCCACAATATATATGTTCTAGCGGCATTTGACGTAGCTATAGCGGCACTCCATCAAACCGCTGCAATAGATATATCCTTTTGCGGTATATTATAGCGGCGGTATATAAAACCGCCGCAATATATGTGTTTTAGCGGCATTCTATTTAGCTATAGCGACAGTATTATCAAACTGCTGCAATAGATATTGTGGCATAGCTTCTTAGTTATAGCGGCGGTTTTGACCGTTGTAATAGACCTTTTAACTGCTTGGACCTAGTCCAATTTTTCTCTTCGTTTTTTTTTTTCTTTCTTCGCCTAAGCGCCATTTGTCTTTTCATTTTTAGTGCCTTTGTGTTTTCCCTATGTTAGTCTCCCTCTAAGAAAAAACACACACACTCTCTTTCTCTCCCTCTCAATCACTTTTCACCAATTCAATCATCAATTATGTGATAATATTTACCAAAAGTAAGTAAGTAAATAAATCAAATTATATTATATTTGTAATATACATATTCAAATTAATTAAATCAGAAGTGATAATACATGATGTATGAGCCAAAATAATAAAATCTTTCATCATTTTGCCTAATCAACTTTATTTAAGTCAATGTTAACATGATGTTCATCATCTTTCAAAATTATTTCTTCATTAACATTTTCTAACAACTACTCCAATACTCAATAATCCATTGAAATCCTTCCTACTGAACCTAGTTTCACAAAGTCCAGTGGTCTTGAGACCATCTATTAAGTTTGACCAAGTTTGATCAACTTTTACTAAACTTTGACCGTGCCTTTCTGTAAATCCAACCGTTTGATTGTGACTATAATTTACTAGAATTAACCTTTCATTACACTCTTCAAACCCAACGGTTATATTTCAAATCTAAGTAGGGCGTGTGATAGACATGTGTTGTGTACCTGTATGGCTAAATTCTCTCAATCTGACCATTCGATTGGTCTCAAATTTCACCAACACCAATATGTCACCATACTCTTCAATCCCAATGATCAAGATTTGAATATGAATTTCACCAAGTTCATTGGTCTCGGGACCATCTATTAAGTTGACCAGATTTGACCAACTTTAACTAAAATTTGACTGCACATTTTTCTAAATCCAACCATTTGATTGTGACCATAATTTACTAGAATTAACATTTCATTACACTCTTTAAATCCAACGGTTAGATTTCAAATCTAAGTATGGCACGTGATGGACATGTGTTGTGTGCCTATGTGACTATGTTCTCTCAATTTGACCATCCAATTGGTCACAAATTTTACAAACACCAATATGTCACTATACTCTTCAATCCCAATGATCAAGATTTGAATATGAATTTCACCAAGTCTAGTAGTCTTGGGACCATCTATTAAGTTTGACCGAGTTTGACCAACTTTAACTAAATTTTGACTGCTCCTTCTCTAAGTTCAACCGTTTGATTGTGGCCATAATATACCAAAATTAACCTTTCATTACACTCTTCAAATCCAACGGTTAGATTTCAAATTTAAGTATGACGCATGATGGATATGTGTTGTGTACTCGCATGGTAAAAAACTTTGATTGGCTTTGTTCTCTAAACCTCTAAAATAACCCATATACCCTTGAAATATCTAAAATGACCAAAATATACTAAAATTTCTAAAATAACCAAAATACTCCTTAACTTCTAAAAATGACCAAAATTGTCATTATAGAGATTTTTGGGGGGGGGGGGGGGTATTTTGGTCATTTTACCAATTTCGAGCTATTTCTGGTCATCTTAGCAGTTTCAAGGTGCTTTTTCCCATTTTTGAGGTTTTGAGAGTATTTTTGTCTTTCTAGAGGTTTTAGGGGTATTTTTTTATGTCATTTTAGAGGTTTCAGAGTATTTTTGGTCATTTGAGAGGTTTTAGGGTATTTTGGTCATTTTATTGATTTCGAGGTATTTTTGTCATTTTAGAGGTTTCAAAGTATTTTTTTCTCATTCTAAAGGATTTAAGGGCATTTTTTTTTGTCATTTTAGCGATTTAAGGGGTATATTAATTATTTTTTTCGCCACTAAAAAAATCACTTTAAAAATAAAATTTTTAAATAAATTTCAGCATATATTTTCACTTCCCACATATTTTAATTTTCACCTCCCACACTTTTTTTTCACTTCCCCCCAAACACTTCAGCAAAATATATCTTTTTTTTGTTGTTAAAAGTTAAAAAAATATTTAAAAATAAAAATTTTAAATAAATTTCAGCATAGTGACATTGAAGTGTGCTATTTTTAAACTCTATAGCAATAGCCTAAACCTTTAGTGACGCTTCCATAACCGCCACAATAGAGCTCAAATTTTAGGAATTTTTATTTTGCCTTTCCAGCATAAAATTTCAATTTTCCCACTCTCTTAAAAGTTAAAACTTCACCCACTTAAAATTTTTCAACCACTCACATTTCCCTCACACAAAACCCTCTCTATCTCTCACACATGCTACTCTCTCTCTCTCTCTCTCTCTCTCTCTCTCTCTCTCTCTCTCCACTAGCTAGCCTAGCCCAACCACTTACTGACGCCGACGTCAACACCTAGCCCAACCACTTATTGACGCCAACGTCAACACCTAGCCCAGCGCCGTCGAGCTTAGCCTAACCCAACGGCGACGCTGAGAGTTCTAGTGGTTAGTTCGGCATACCCATTTGAAATCCCATCCCTCTAAGTTTGGTTAATTTAATAGTTGAGGTAAAAATCTAAGTATTTTGTCATTTACTTCTATGAAATCTTTTGGGCTTTGTTGTTTTATGATGTTTATGGTAATAACTTAGTGTGTTTGAGGGTTGAATTTCTTGGACAACCATATGGGTTTTTTAATCCATGAGGAAGATTGAGATGGATTTTTGAAATTGAGTTTCTTTATGTCTTTGGAATGATTTTGATATATGTGAAAAGTTGATGGTGCTAACTATGAAAATTGCTTGAGTTGTGGGCTTGTGTGTTTGTTACATGTCAAGTGTTTGATATTATACCTCAATGAGTTATGAGGTTAGGTTTGATTGCTTGTAGTTGTTTATTAAACTTGAAGTTGGACTATGCAATAATAATAATAATAATAATAATAATAATAATAATAATAAGTTTTAGAACTTTGAAGTGAATTGATGTTGTGGTAAATGATTTTTATATAGGATTGAATTTCTTGACTTGTGTTGTGATGATTGTTATATGAGGTTATGGGTTGTAATCTTAGTTGTTTATATGTGCTAACACATGTAACTTTAAGGTTTAATCAAGTCTCAAAGCTTTTGGCATGGTGTTAAAATTATAGTTTTTTTTTTTTATTTGCGATTTTAAATCTGTCAAGGACAGATTTGAGTTAGATGCACTATGTGATCTTTAATAAGTTATAGAAAAATTATTTTGAACTGAAATTTTTATGGTACATACTAGACATATATGGGCTTCTCCATATTTAATTTCAAGCTTTTTGGATAACACTAAGTGAACCAAACATTTTTTTAAAAAGAGCTCACCTGTTGCAAATTTAATCAAAAAGTATGATTAGAATTTTGAGCCTTAAGGAATTTACTACAAGCTTTTGTTGTGTGGTTTATCTGTAAGTTCATACGTGCTTTCTTTGACAAGTGATTTATTGTTTAGCAACCATGCAAGTTGGGTTTCTTGAGAAATCATTTGGGTTTTCAATTTATATGGTAGATTGAGTTTAATTTTTGAAAGAGGATTTCCTTGCATTTTGAAATGTCTTTGGCATATGCGGTTGTGATTGTGGTGTAAACTATAAATTTGTGCAAGTAATGTGAGCATGTGTCTTTTGCTTACCAAGTATTTGATACATTGCCTATATGAGTTATGGAATTGAATTTCTTGACTTGTGTTGTGATGATTGTTATATGTTGTTATGGATTGTAATCCTAGTTGTTTATATGTGCAAACACATGTAGCTTTAAGGTTTAATCAAGTCTCAAAGCTTTTCTGATGGTGTTAAAATTATAGTATATTAGTGAAGACTTTAGTTTCTATAATGTTCACCTTGATTTTAGAAAAGTGGATTTCTATAAGATAAGTCTGTCTGTGATATAGCAACAAATCTATTGTAATTACTGTTCCACGTCTTTAAACTTGTAGTAGCATATTCTTTCTTATCAACATGATTGTAAGGCACTTCATAGTCGCATGGACACTTAGTTTCTTGTTGGTGGGATCTAAGATGTGATATCCTTATGGCTTGGGAATTTTCTGTCTATACATGTAGAACTACTAACAATCTTGCGTAATGACTAGAAAGTCAAAATTTATTGGATTGCTTGTATCCACTGACACCCTTCTTTTATTATATCTTGTGATTATAGCATTTTATAACTGCATAATTTGTAATTGACAAGTAGAGAATAGAAAATGTTTCAATACTAAGTTACATCTAAGTAGTTAAGATCTAGGCTTTGTTGAATTGAATGAAGTTTGAATTCATTGGTACTAGTACTTCCAAGTATGTTTAACGCTATCAATTGTCTCAAGCTCTGTTCCCTGTACATTCAATAAAATTTCCTTAAAGTAGTAGTGTCAGTTGTTATTACTTTGACTTAGGTAATGTTTTGATGTCATATCTTTATTGGCCAGCATTTGACATCCTCATCAAAAATGGCACAATCACATGCATTTTGCAATCATTATTTGCAACATCTGGTTAGCCTTTTTAAGTAAAATTTTTTTTTTCATTTTAAAAAAACCTTCTAGGCATGCCAATGTTCTTGGCTACCATGTTCTTTCATATCATTGTTCAGAAAGTTTCATATGCATCCAAGCAATTGATTAAGTAACAACTGTGTAATTATTTAGGTGACAATGTTCATCTCCATATTCATATGGCCATTGCTTCATTCTACTATCTTTTGGGAAGGAGGGGGGAGGTGCAATAACACCAGTTTGAAGATAGACCTTGATTCCTTAAACATGCAAACAAGAATTGAAAAAGTAGCATAAACACAATTGGCACCCTTGTGTTTGTGCAGGTATAGTTCTTTGTCTTGGTATTTATTTTATTTTTTATGTAATCACTTTGATTGTATGCTAGAGGTGCATTCAAGATAAAATAATGGCATTCGTTTCAATGTTGTGTCCTAATTATTGCCTTTTTTTTTTTTTATATGAAGGACGTTCCTCTGATCCTACAATCCCCAACTCTCCAAAAATCATTAGCTACACCCCATCAACCAAGTAGCTTATAAATTTTATGTTGGTGTTTGAGGACATTTTGTATACAGAGAACCACATTTGAACAAACACATTTTTTGCAAGTGTTGAAAATATTTTGAAACACTTTGAAACTTTGATTATGGTATTAGTTTAATTTAAGTGTTGAAGGACATTTTGTGTACAAAGGACCACATCTTTCTTTTGTTAATTTTATAATGATGGTTATAGACAATGTTATGTATTTGATAATATATTTCTATGTTAATATAATGTTAGTTTGGAGACATTTGTGGTTTTTCTAGTTACATTTGTGGTATTGTCTTAGTGGAGCTAAAATTATTACAAGTTATTTGTAATAGAAATGTGGTTTTAGAACCCACGAGGAAAAAAAAAAAACCTATAGTGGTGGGCAACACCGCCGCTAAAGGACTAAATATGAAATAATTAGAGACCTATAGCAACGTTTTTAGCCCGCCACTAAAGCCTCACACATATAGCAGCGGGCATAATCGCTGCTAAAAGGTGCGTAAAGTCTGTTGTTTAATAAACCCTATAGTGGCGCTCAATTCTCGCTACTAAAGGTTGTCACCTATACTAGCGGGTCTATCCCATCGCTAAAAGGTCACTTGATCCAAATCGTAACCTCATATGACGGCAGTTTTCTGCCGCCGTAATAGACCAAAAGCACCATTAAATGGCCGATCTATTGCAGCGCTTTTTGTGACCACCGCAATAAATCTATAGTGGCACTGCAACAATGGCAGGTAGAACCACCGCAATAGCCCACGCTGCTAAAGGTGGAACTTTAGCGACGGTTTTTTAGGATTTTGCAGCGATTTTGGCCCGCTGCAATGGTACAGTTTTTTTGTAATGTACTAGTCAATACGAGAGCATCTTTAAACTGTGATATATTGTCAAACTACACTTTTGTTGGGAAGGGCTGGTTAGTGGCGTCAAGGGCTTCGAGGGGATCAATGAACCCCCTGACTTGATAAAAAAATTTATATGTATAAAATATTATTTTATTAGTTGAATTTACCTTTTAAAATATTTTTGCACACTCTTACATAGATTAGTTCAACCTAGAACTAAACAGCATAGATCAGTCCATCCCAAAAGCAACCAATAACATAAATCACAGTTCCCTCTCTCTCTCTCTCTCTCTCTCTCTCTCTCTCTCTCTCTCTCTCTCTCTCTCTCTCTCTCTCTCTCATGAATCTCTTTTCTCTATCGAACTATTGGTAACTCCAACTTTAAGAGTAAATAGTGAGTGTTTGTTAGATGTAAGTATATCTCTTTTATTATAAATTTATATATTATTTGTGTGATTGTGTGCGTTATTTATTTATTAATTTTTTTTATAATGTTATTTGTGTGAATGTGTGTGTATATAGTATAAATATAACATAACTTTATATAATTTAATAATTAGGAAATATAGAGGGTTTGTTATTTGTGTGTGTGTATTTTTTATATATGTATGGATGGGTGTGGCTCTTTGGGTTAATAATTAATACAATGCACGTGGGTTGAGTTTTGTCATTCAATTTAAAATATTTTTATAAAAGTAATAACAAATAGATAATGACAATTGCATAAAAAAAATGTTATACAAACTGTGGTGGTGTTTTCCCAATGACCTTGGGCTCGTGGGGCCTGAACCCCTGTAGGCACTTGATTTTGCACCCATGATTTAATTAAGGAAGATGACTGGAATGATCATCCATGTACCCAAAAAAACATTCTTGCATTACATGCATCAATTTATTTTTGCATCACACACATTAATTTGTTCTTGCATTACACACATTAATTTGTTCTTGCATTGCATTCACCAGTCTATTTATTGCATATCATAAAAATGATCTTGAGGTTTTAACGTTCGCGACAGTATGTCTGGTTTCCAAATCGGACCGTCGGATCGAAAAGATATCACATGATCAAGTTTGCACAGTCCATATGCATTGTGTCTAGGAAGAGTTGACTACACACGATTAATTCATATTAATTCTTATTGTTTAAACAATTAAGATTAACTAAATAATTTTGTGATTGGTTGATAATTAGGGTCTGTTTAGGATCCGCTTATTGCAGAAAACTGAAACTGAAAACACTGTAGCAAAATAATTTTTAAATGTGTGAATAGTACCATGGGACTCTTTTTTAATGAAAAAGTTGCTGAAAAGTGATATTTATGGGTCCCGTGAACAGTGCACAAGTACACTGTTCAGCAAAAAAGTCAACAATCATGGCTAAAAAAAAAAAAAAAACAGGCAAACGCAACAACAAAATAAGCATCCCAAATGCACGCTTAGTGTTTAAAATAGGGATGCATGCATAGGAATAAAAGGGATGATTGAATAACAATAAAATTGTGGATAATTTGAACTTTATCAAGATTTATTTTAAGATATTTATCTACAAGATAATTGTTCTTAAAAAGCATGAATTATCCAGAAAAGAGATAAAAAAAATCATAGATGGAGGATAAAAACACGTCTTGGTGCAAGGACTGGTCAAAAAACCCTAGAAAAAGAGTCCAAATGGCACCCGAACACGAAAGAGCGTTCGGTGTCCAAGAGCCAATTCGGCACTTTTGGAGTGCCGAACGACACTCTAAAAGGGCCAAATTTCCCCTTTTTGGGCTTTGGTCCAACGGCTTTTGGTTGACGATAAAGCACACCCTTTTTGATCTTTTTGCAAAAGGATACATCCGGGTTCACATCCTAATCATCCGTGTCTATTTTTTAAAGTCTTCTAGCTTCTATAAATAGAGACTGAACCTCATAATTCAGCACATTTTTTTTACGCTTTGAGAGGCATACGTTTTAGGCTTTCAAATTGCTCATATTTTCTGATCCCTTCTCTGATTTTCTGTTGAAGTAAGGGTTTTTAGATTTCAAAGATAATTGAATAAATTTTTTTGAACCCTAAAACATCCTCTAAAGTAGAAGAGTGCTCATGCAAGAGGTTGCTTTCTAACCCTTTTGTTTTAATGTTTCTCTTATCATGATGATGCATGTTTAATTGTTTCAAATGTTCATATTCTACCTTGTTAATTTAGTTTATTATAATATGTTCTTGATTCCTTTATTTTTGCTATAATCTATTTCTTAGTTTTAAAGATTTGCATGTAATTAACTCTATTTCTTCTAAATAAAATAGATCTACATCTTCCTTAGATGTAGATTTGAATTTTTCTTCACAATAAAACAGATCTGCATCTTCCTTAGATGTAGATTTGAATTTTTCTTCTAAATTAAACGGATCTGCATCTTTTTTAGACGTAGATCTAAATTTTTCTTATCAATAAAACAAATCTGCGTCTTCCTTAGATGTAGATCTAAATTTTTTTCTAAATAAAATTGATTTGTATCTTCCTTAGATACAGATTTGATTTTTTTAATGCATGCAGATTTTTGAAGTAAGGAAAAGATTAAACATGATTGTTTTTGTGTTTGTTTTATTCGTGTTGCATAAATTAAAATTATGAGTGAAATTCTCTTCATAAAATCTTTTCCATATTTTTTAAAACACATAAAAACATATTTGATTTTTTTTTTAAAAAAACATTTTTTTATCACAAAACAGATCTGATATTTTACAAACCATTTTTTAGTTCTTAAAAAAAATCTGATGCTTTTTCAAATCAAAAGACTTTATTTTATGTAATAAAAACATATCTGAATTTTTTTTATCTCCAAAAACCACTTTTTTTTTTCTACATACTACAAAATAGTTCTGGTATTTTTGACAAATCAAACTCAATTTTTTTAATCACTAAAATAGATATGAATTTTTTTTTTAACAAAGAAGAGGATTCATTCATAAATAAATTTGTATGATTTTTATTTTTGTTTCACGTGTTCAACATATCATTCATGACATGCATAAAAGTGGTATATAGGTCACAAGAGTCTAGAAGACCAGACTCTGTCTGGGCGGAATAGGTGCCTAACACCTTCCCATTTCGTAACCTAGCCTCCGGATTTAGGTTATTGGTTAAGTAGATCTAGCATTGTCTTAATTTTATTTTGGATAGAATGTAACTAGGACAAAAAAAAACCATGTAATTACTTGGTAGTTTGTAACTAGGACCTAAAGCCATGTAATTTTTCAATTTTCCAAATATGTAACTTTTATTCAATTAATGATAGAGAAACTATTCAGTCTTGTATTTTATAATTAGTGTTTTTTTCTTTTTCTTTTTTTGTATAAAAAAATAAGTGGCGACTCCATACCACTTACCCAAAAGGAGAGGTGTCTTGAAAAAGCACTCCACAATTCTCTCTTTTTTGAGAGCACCTACTTTTGAGGTCTTTCACAACCCCAATTAATTTGTATTTTTAACTGGGTTTAGCCCACAGTGGGAGATCCCAGGAGGGGTTTTAGTAATGATAGACGATATAGAATGGTATTATCATGACTACTTATTAGGAATGTGTCTGGCAGAGGGGGCTGATAGACAACTGAGGTGCCCTTTTAGGAGTCTGGGTTGGATCACCTTACCCTAGAATGAAGTTCTAGGCCCTCACTTTTCTCTTGTGTATTTCTCCCCTAAATTATGTTCCAAAAATCCCCATTTTCTTTCCCCTTCCCTTTGCTTTTATACCCTTGCTTAAATGGGTCTGTCATGATGAGAGAATATCCTTCATGTGTGTGGGTCCCTCCATTCATGGAGTTTGGGTGGCTTCCTTAGTCTTGGTCATTGTTCTAGTGGGTCTAACTATACATCAAGAGTGAGACCTATAGCCCTGCTATTGGAATGATTTTCTAGTAACTTGTGCCTAATGCTGAATCTTGTATTCAACAGGGGAATTCCCCCAAGACACTACATTCTCTCCTCGGGGATAGTAGGGTTTATTCAGATAATTTGGTCATGGACACGTTTAGCTCATTTAATCCATAATTTTTTTTTGTTTAATAAAATATTTAAATTTGAATCTCATCTGCATAAAAAAATCAATTAGTATTTTTTTTAATGAAAAACTTGTACCTTTATTAAGAAAAAGATAAATTCATTACATCATGAGTAATAGCTAACTCAATCAGTGGAGGATTTTCCTCTATCCCTGTTACAATATTATTATTGTTCTCTACTGCTTTGGCATATTTTGCCAAGATATGAGCTGATCTGCTGCCTTGACGCTTCACATGAGACATGCGAAGTGATTGAAAATCTTGGATATTATGAGCTACCCCAACTAAGATGTTTAAGATAACCACATGTAGAGTACAAAGTCCCAGGAGAGTATCGGCCACAATTTTAGAGTCACATTTAAAAATCACATCTCTTATACCTCCATGGCTTTTGCTTCAGCTTCCAACAGTCCCAAAGGTTGGTAAGATTTTTCCTTAAGGCTACCGTGACTTTGCCCTCATGATCTTGAATTGCCACACCAATTCCTGACTATCTACACTGAGCAAACACCGCTCCATCCACATTCACCTTGTAATTGGAAATCACCAATAATGTCTATCTAACCTCAAATTCCTACCTCTGTTTAGTAACAGAGTGGTTTGCGACCTGAAACTCATCAAGCAACATCCTAGTTTCCTGTACTACCATTTGTGCCGATTGGTGTGTACTCCCATACCTGACAGCATTTCTGTGTACCATATACACCAAGCTACCATGAATACCAACTCTAAGATTCCATCCCCAACATGTTGGACAAACATTAAGTACCAAATCAAGTCCACGACCTCACAGTAATGGACTCCCTAAGTTTCAAAAGTGATGCCCCGATAACTTCCATACTTCCTGAGCAATCTCACAATCCCAGAGTGCTTGGCCGCTACTCTCTTCCTCCAAACCACAAGCTTCACACATGGTCTCCTCAATCACCTTCAAATAGAATAGATTTTGCTTTCGTGGGGATGATGTTGCAGCACATCCTCCAAGCAAAATATTTTGTTTTATTTGGCAAGTGTAACCTCCAGATTTTGCACAAAAAATTTTTGTGATTCACCCCATTTGAAGTCCCTTCCATACAGCCCTGTGCAAAGTCAAAAATTGCTAATTTGTAGGCACTACTAACTATGAACTTTCCCTTAGGTGTAAACACCCACACTAGTTTATCCTCTGGCAAGCAAGCGCTCAACGAGATAGAATAGCTTGGGCATCAGTTGCAATTAGTATCTTAATTTAATGCTAAAGAACAACTATTATGGATAGGATCGACGGTTTGTCTTGGCCATTTATTATTATTATTGTTATTTTCTTTTTGGTAACAAGGGATACAAGTTAGACCTTCTGCATCAAATTTCTTCCTTGTAGATATGCTCGACACTTTTCTTGAGATCTCATTTAAAAGGTTCTTGCACTTAGATAATAGAAATTTCAACTATTTATTACATTGGAGTTGGTAAGCAAAATCACTACAAAATTGTGCATAAAGTTCTTTAAAGTCTATATTTTTAGGTTGGAAACCATGAATAAATTGAAACCTTTAGAACGTAGTTTGTCTAGTTGTTTAGTCTAGAAATATTCTATTAAACAAGACAAATGAAGTTCTACATAGATGAGAACTCAAGAAATCATAAAAAGGTAAGTGCAAAAAAAAAAGTATCACTTATCTCGACCGATTGAGATGCACATCTCAATCGATCAAGATTCGTGCAGATTTGGATTCTCACTTTTGTTCTCAGACATTGGATCTAGGGTTTTGATGGAACTTTAGAAAATTTAAATAAAACCAAAGAGCATGTTTTTACACATTCAAGGGGCAGTGTTCTATACATAGATCTAGAGATTTTCCATACCCTTTTGAAGCTACAGTTAGAGACCTTGTGCAAACAATGGATCCAATTATAAAGTAAAATCGTTGCATCAAGCCAACCACAGTTGCTGATCTAAATCTTTGAGTGGAGATCTCAAAGTGACAAACTGGATTATTTGTGTAAACAGTTTCACAGTAGAAGAGTCCGTGGATTTGGAGTTGCGTGTGCTGGTTTCATGAGTAAGTACTACATGAGGTAGCAGTAGATTTAGAATTAAGGCTGTTGTACAAATTTCTATTCTATTAGTAAAGTGTTACTTTGAGGATGTTTAGGTCAAATCTTTCCCAGAATTTTTTACTTTGAAACCATAGTTTCAAAAGTTTTTCTAGGTCATCATTCTTGCTGTTTATTTGTTTTGTGAATGTTTGATGTTTATTTGAATCAAATCTATTACATGATTAATCTAATTAATTATTTAGCTAAGATTTGATAAAATATGACTTAATTGGGGTCTAAAACCCTAAAAATTCCACTATATATAAGGTTAATTAGTTATGTTTACAGCCTCAACAAGTAGAATTTTGTCTCTAAGAGCCCATAACTCAGCCTTAGCACTATTTAGGTAACTAGAATTTCTTGCAAATCCTTTAAACCACACGCCATCGTATCATTATTGCGTATCAACCCCCCTCCTCTAGATTTGGTTGTGTTTCAGATTCAAGGCAATGACAAAGAACAGAGTTCCTTTATTGATACACAGCACATCTTTGGTGCTTTTAGGCTTTGCAATGCCAATGCGAAAATGCAGGCTGTCCTGTGCATCAATAGGTGCCATAGTTGATAGTCCTATTTGAAAGAGAGAATTCCAACCTAGAACTTTGCACATTAGGATACTCTTATGGAAACAGAACTAGATGAAGAAAAGAATCATGGGAGTTGCTCTAATATGCCAAATCCACAGAGAGGATGAAGTTTCTAGGTTCAAAGTATTTTGCCCTTTGGCCATTAAATAGGCAAGTTTTAGAGAAAATTATTCATCCTTAGAAAAAGCCCAAGAAAGTGAATCTACAACATTGATTTAGTGTCCCTTTTCCCCCTGGTGTGCAGGCCCAAAATTCCCTTAACGAACCAGGTTCGAAATTGGGCTCACAATTTACTTGTATAGTGGGCTTAGAATTTACTAAGGGTGGTTCTTTGCCAAGCGACCCAATAACACACCCAGCTCTCCCAAACTCCCTCTTTTCATTTCTAAGTTGTTGGGAGTCACTGTGTGACGTCTCGGTCACATGTCCATCCGTGCTTATTTAGCAGTTTTACTCCAACATGCATGGATTTGATTTTTCAGTACCTTTCTTTCATACTCGTGTTCGAAGTACGTGCATAATGGTCACATCGGAGTTGGTTTCTGATGTGCTCCATGTCCAGAGGGTAGAGCATCCTGACTACCCCGGTTGTAAGCGTCTAAGGACTGTGTCCAAAGACGAGATGATCTCTGCTTTCTGTAAGCGCCCTTCTGATTGGGGTGAGTGTCAGTTCACATCATGTAGGCCTTTTGCTAAAGGTCCTAGATTCTTAAACATGGTGATGACTTTTGTTTTGCATCCTCTTTCTCACTACAACTCTATCACAGAGTCTCGTGCTCGATTTTTGCTGTCACTTCTAGAGCACCTCACTATAGATTTTCCCTCACATTTTATTCTTTCCATTTTAGATGTCTATAAGGATACGGCTACCCGTGATAAGCTTATTTTCCCTTCAGCTATCACGCGGATTTTGAGCCATTTTTCCTTTTCTTTTCCTTCGTCCTACCATTTTTCTATTATGTGTGCCATAGATGCCGCTACCATTAAACGTAGCGAGGCGTAGTTTATCGCGACAGATTGGGTTTGCGACTCCTCCCTCCCGTTCGGCTCCATCTCGATCTGCTCCATCCACATTCGCTCCCTCCTCTTCTATGGGCGATGTGACTCTAGGAGACATCATGGCGTAACTTCAGCGCATGGATGCTCGCCTTGATACACTCTCTATGGAGCTGTATCAGGTGAACATTCGTGTCGGTCGTATTGCATGGCGGTAGGCGGTCATGGGTGGCTTCGCTCCTAAGGCTTCTCCTTCACCTCCTCTAGTGGCTTCTGAGTCTGAGGCTGAGGCTGAGGATGATGGTGATCATGGTGATGGCGATGATGCTTCTGGTGATGATGATGGAGATGCTAGCTCTACCGATGAGATGTCTACTTGACACTCTTACCCTTTGTCACTCATGACAAAAAGGGGGAGTAGTTTTGTTATAAGAGTAGTCATACTTAGGGGGAGAGTTAGTATAAGACATTTTGTTAGGGGGAGTGTTGATATCTTGAGGGATGTAGCGAGGATTTGATGTATCTTTTCTTTTCTTTCTATTTTAGATACATTGCTCTTATATTTTAGGTCTTGTGACTTTTATTGACATACATTGTACTTATTCTCTTTATATGTTGATGTATGTTTCTTTCACCTATCCTTACATGTGTTGTTTCTTTTCTCTCTTTATGCACATGCTTCTTATTACGTGTATGCAATCTATTATTTTTGTTTCACACTAAGATACCCTGATGAGTTTTGTTTAAGTGTGTCAGAAATACAGGTTGTCAAAGTCTACTTGCAATAAACTCTCTTTTTGCAAAGTTTTTCAAGAGTTTGTGTTAGGATAGATTTTATTGTATTCAACAAGTGATTATGAGTTGAGTGATTTATGACTTCTCTCATATGTTCATTTGTTGTTGTGGTTTTGTCACGGATAGCCAAAGGGGGAGATTGTTAGGACATACGTGATTCATGTTAGGAACATATGTCAATATTTATGTAATTGGCTAATCCTTTGACAAAACGCACTTTACTTGTAATTGGGTAGATTTAGGATGTGTTTGATACTTCAAGAAACATTATTTCAATATCAAGTGTTAAAGCTATACAAGTCTGTCCAAGATTCAAGTCAAGAAAGTGTCTGTCATTAAAACTTGATAGCTAGCATCTATCGAGCTCAAGAAGCTGTTCCAGCCCCGTGGCTCGACAGCTTCTCGATGGAAGCTATCTGTCGAGGTTTAAGAAAAACAGATTTTCTGTTTCTGTTTTCTTGGGTTCCGGAACTGTGTCTTTGGGCTTTCTTTTCTCCTAACCCTAGACATATAAAATTTTTTTTTTAAGGGCCGTCAAAGTGTTCGCAAGTTGCACAAGCATTGAGCAAAGTCTATTCAAGCAAATTGTGACCAGAGACAAAGTTTTGCTCTAGTTCATCTCTTGCGAAGAAGTTGTTGTGTATGTACACCGTAGGGTTTTGTGACCAAGCATCTTCTTGATCTTCATCGTGTGATGAACTGAAAAACTTTGCAGCCAACAAACTTCTCTAGTTGGTGATTGAAGTCGCGTACCGGGATCCGTGCATCAAAAGGAGAAATTGTCACTACAGAATAAGTCCAATTGTGTATTGGGGTAAGGGTTCAATTGTAGGTTGGTATACGGTACTGAGATTCCTTTATTTGTAACCGCTTGTTGTGAAAATAGTGGAATTTCGGGAGTGGTGACCTTAAAATCACCCGGTGGAGTTTTTGCCGTGTAGGTATTCCCTATTTGTAAACAAATCATCGTGTCAATTTATTTTCCACTGCGTACTTTAGTTATTTGGTGATTTGTTTGTGCTACAACGCGCTTTGCATGTTAATTAACTTAATTAATTCACTTGGCTAAATTAGTTGATTAATTTATCACAAGGGGCCAATACGTTTTTGGCCTAGATTAGATTAGAGTCGTTTATTAGACACCCATCACTTCTACCAGCTAGCTTTCAACAAGGAAGTTTTCAACAAGGCAAAAGTCTATTATGGAATCCTCCAGTGGTCCAACAAAATGACAAAGAAACAAAAGAATTGCAGTAGTCAATAGAAAATTAAATAGGAAGTTTGTACTTATAAGGTGAAAAAATTAAAGTTAAACAGCTAAATCAAAGTCCCATTTAGACATGGCCAAAAATAGGGTGATCCATTCTATAGAAGTTTGTATGTATATATATGTTTAAGTATTGCAAAGGGCATGACCAAAGCTAGCTATTATATCTTTGTACACCACAAATCCGCCACTTGATTTGAATATTAGCTAGTCACTCGTGGCTCTAGGTTTCAACAAGGAAGTTTTCAACAAGGCAAAAGTCTATTTTGGAATCCTCCAGTGGTCCAGCAAAATGACAAAGAAACAAAAGAATTGTAGCAGTCAATAGAAAATTAAATAGGAAGTATGTACTTATAAGGTGAAAAAATTAAAGTTAAATAGCTAAATCAAAGTCCCATTTAGACATGGCCCAAAATAGGGTGATCCATTCTATAGAAGTTTATATGTATATATATGTTTAAGTATTGCAAAGGGGACGACCAAAGCTAGCTATTACATCTTTGTATACCACAAATCAGCCACTTGATTTGAATATTAGCTAGTCACTCATGGCTCTAGCTTTCAACAAGGAAGTTTTCAACAAGGCAAAAGTCTTTTTTGGAATCCTCTAATGGTCCAGCAAAATGACAAAGAAACAAAAGAATTGCAGCAGTCAATAGAAAATTAAATAGGAAGTTTGTACTTATGAGGTGAAAAAATTAAAGTTAAACAGATAAATCAAAGTCCCATTTAGACATGGCCCAAAATAGGGTGATCCATTCTATAGAAGTTTGTATGTATATATATGTTTAAGTATTGCAAAGGGGATGACCAAAGCTAGCTATTACATCTTTGTACACCACAAATCCACCACTTAATTTGAATATTAGCTAGTCACTCATGGCTCTAGCTTTCAACAAGGAAGTTTTCAACAAGGCAAAAGTCTATTTTGGAATCCTCCAGTGGTCCAGCAAAATGACAAAGAAACAAAAGAATTGCAGCAATCAATAGAAAATTAAATAGGAAGTTTGTACTTATAAGGTGAGAAAATTAAAGTTAAATAGCTAAATCAAAGTCCCATTTAGACATGGCCCAAAATAGAGTGATCCATTCTATAGAAGTTTGTATGTATATATATGTTTAAGTATTGCAAAGGGGACGGCCAAAGCTAGCTATTACAACTTTGTCCACCACAAATCCACCACTTGATTTGAATGTTAGCTAGTGACTCATGGCTCTGCCTTGTTGAAGTGGGAGGAGGTGGACAAGGGCAGCAATGATGACATTCTGCTTGTTCTTTCTCATACCAATGTCATCATTTGGAAGTAGAAACACTAACACCATATTCGATAAGAAACAAAAACTAGAGGTTCAGCAGCAATTGAAGCGCCTTAACAGGCCTGCTCTTAAATCCATCGAGGTTATTAATCACTTCATATAACATGTTTGTGTTCTATATTGTATTTTCAGCTTTAGTGTTAGAAGAGTCATTCACTTTTGTGGGTTGTGGTTTCTTCATAAGTCCCATGTACAATACCAGTGTAATTTTACTACAACACTGTGAATTTAGACTAATATCTATGTATGTGTGATGAGAAAATGTATCTGATACAGAGCCCAGATGGAGATATAATCGACTGCGTAAATATCAACAAGCAACCAGCTTTTGATCATCCTTTGTTAAAAAATCACACAATACAGGTAACTAGTTTAATTAAGTAAATTTCATTCGGTATCACGAATAATTTGATACTTATTGTATGTATGGAATGGGCTGGGTATGCATTGGTATCTATGCCGAATGCAATAGATGAGACCAAGTTCTTACCCAGAAGGGTTTTCATTTGATGAGAGCAACGACGTCTCTTCAAACTTCGAGCCCAAATTTACTCAGCCATGGCACTTGAATGGAAGGTGCCCAGAAGGAACCATTCCCATAAGAAGAACTAAAGAAGAAGATTTATTAAGGGCAGGCTTTGCAGCAAATTATGGAAGGAAAAAACACCATTCCATCCCTAGTGCTCAATATAGTGCCAGTCAAGTTATCCATGAGGTACTATTTAATTTCTAGGACAAGGATTTGCTGCAAACATGTTTGTAGGAGTTGCTACAAATAGAATTAGGTGTCAACTTATGAAGCCAACATGTGTCTTGGGTCATGTGCTTGTCACATGACAAGTCAAATTTCCCAAATTTCTTGAACCATAGGTAGCTTTAACCATCAGGCATCAACTCCCCTCTTTCTCTTTCTCTTAAACAACCCAACTAAAATATAACCCAACCATCTGTCTCTTTGCCTGTCCCTCTCTCTCTCTCTCACTCCACCACCGTTCACCACCGTCTTTTGGCAACGAGAGCCTTTCTTACTCATTCCCTTTACTATGTCTCTCATGATCTTAGCCTCTGAGCAAAGCAAAATATCTCAACTCTCCAAGCAAAGCAAAATATCTATTAATTAATTGATCTCATGATGTTAATTTTCCCAACTCTCTGAGCAAAGCGAAATATTCCTCTCACACATCCATTTGAACCAACTCTCCACCTACAGCTTCACACTCCCACTGCCAATATAAATTCAACCTAAAACACAACATCTGAAGAATATAGTTTTTCTTGGTTGGCTTTGCTTTGATCTAAAGTTCTAAATCTTTTGTGGGTTTGCAAATATAAAAATTTTGGTAGTAATTTTTTATGTGGTCCACTAAGTAATTGGATCTAAGTCTTCTTCTTTTTTTCCCTGAATAATCAGATCTAAGCCTTGTGCATACGTTTTGAGTCACAGTTGTAACAGATCTACTCATTTGCCTCACGTCCTCACCAGATTGAAAATATTTCTTCTTCTTTTTTTCCTTTTTTTATTTTTTTTTTACTTTTTATGTCGAGAAGCTTTTTTTTTTTTTCTTTTTTGAAAGAGTGTAAGACTTAATGAGAGAGAAAGAAGTGTTTTGGCTCAGTTAAGCTTAACTGATTGAGGTGTCTCCAACAAGGGGTGGCGCCAAACTGTGGTGGTGTGAGAGACAGGGGACCGGTAAAGAAATTAATAGATGGGTTTTGTTTTACTTGGGTTTAAGTTAAGTGTTATCTGTGGTTACGGGAATTTGGGGACTTTGGCTGGTCATGTGACAAGCACATGACACAGGACACATATTGGCTTCATAAGTACACCTAATACTGTTTATAGAAACTCCTACAAACATGTTTACAGCAAATCCTTGTCCAAATTTTTAACCAATATTATTAATAGGTTTGAGCTCAATGGTATCTACTATAACGAAGGACTCAAATCAACATTCATAACCTTTACTTTTATGGTTGAGTTTCTAGCATGCAGTGCTTAGTGAGCAAGGAGATAAGTACTATGGAATGATGGCAGAGATAAACGTGTGGAATCCCCATACCCAGGAAACAACTGAGTTCAGCTTGTCTCAATTTTGGATGACAGCTGGTAGACATGGTCAAGATCTTAATACCATTGAAGCCGGCATTATGGTATATATAATTTCATCATCATCTTTTCTTTTAGGCGCTTGCTAAACAATTAATTACTAATAATTTTCCTTTTTTATTTTACAAAATTATTTTATGTGGAAAAACAGGTCTATGAATATCTATATGGAGATAACAACACTAGACTCTTCACGTATTGGACTGTATGTGTTTTAATATTTGACTTCCCTGCCAGCACTAACCATGTTTATATATACGTTTCATTTTTGAAAAGTGTCTTTTTTTATAATTTATATATATATATATATATATTTTATTATCGCTGCAGGATGATTCATATCAAAACACAGGTTGCTACAATCTGTTGTGCTCTGGCTTTGTTCAAGTTGACAACCAGATTGCGACGGGTGCAACCATCACCCCTTATTCCAACTATGATGGTACCCAAAGTGCAGTAAAATTCTATGTTTGGAAGGTAGTACAATATTTCAATTTAATTACTTTATCAAGTACTTCTACTTTTTGGATACACATAGTAACAAATGTTACAGATATGTTTGAATTTCTTCTGGTTTTAGTTGTAACAGTGTATATTTGAAATTCTTATTTTTCAGTTCATGTATTTTATATGCAACTTTTTAAATTTAAAGGTTTAATTTTTTTTTTTTCTATAAACAATTTATTTTTACCTAACTTATTTTTTAAGACGGTGAATTTAAGTGTCCATGTTGTTCTACACAAAAAGATTCATTTTTTTTCTTTCTCTTTCATTAATCTTTATAGCTTCATTTATCATTCAAAATATTATAGACTGATTTGCATGACATGTACAATGAGGTAGGACATTAATGGATGCGGAGACTGGTGGATGAAAATTCAAGACAGAGACTTTGGATATTGGCCATCTTCCATATTCTCAATCCTGTCTAATAGCGCTTCATCGGTTCAATGGGGAGGAGAGGTGATAAACTTAATGGAAGATGGGTAGCACACCACAACACAAATGGGCAGTGGCCATTTCCCTAAAGAAGGGCCTGGCAAGGCTAGTTTCTTCCAAAATCTCAATGTTATTGATGGTTTAAAAACTCTCACGGGTCCTCAGAACAGTCAAACAATCATTACAAATCCCAATTGCTATAATCTCACAAATTCTGGAGACTCGTTTTATTTTGGTGGTCCTGGTAGAAACCCCAATTGTCCATGATCGTTTAGATTATTGTTTCAAAATAAGGAGAAAGAGGGAAACATATGAAAAGGGGAACCATTTTCTTGTTTTCTTCATGTCACTCCAAATGTACCAAAAAGCCATATGTCATATGAAACTCTCTGATTCAATAATATAAAAAAGGTTATTCTATGGTGTAGTAAAAGTTTAAAAAATTATCTAATTTAATATGGTGGAATTTAAGATTGTATGGTACAGTAATATACTCATGCTTTTCTCCATTCCAAACAAAGAGTTCCCATCCTTTTCTCCATTCATTCTATCTTCCTTGTTGTGCTTTAAGATTGTTTCTCTTCCATTATATGTGGTGCATTAGTGTTTGGGAATGTGATTATGTAAAGACCCACCAACTTCAAAAACATGGTATCAGAGCTAATAGATATATGGCGAGAATGACGTTTTCCAATGAGATGGAGTCATTTTAATTTTCATGGGTCACCATTTTTTTTTTTTGATAATTGGATTATTTGAAAGTGTTTCTCAAATACCAAAATGTGGTAGATAGTGGTAAGTGGTAACATGAACAAAAGAATGCTAAAGGGCATGTGAATGTCCCAAGAAGTTTGGGATGAATTTGCTCATGCAGTCTATTTGTCCAATTTTTGTCTCACATAAGGATTGTCGAGGAAGAACCCCACAAAGCAAGCTTGGAGTAAAAAGAATCCTACAATTTCTCACTTATGTTTGTTTAGAAGCATTGCATATGTGCATGTACTAGATCAAGAAAGGTCCAAGCTTGATAATTATAGTGAGAAGTATGTGTTTATTGGTATGATCCAAGCTCTAAGGGTTATAAGTTGTGAAATTCAAGCGCCAAAAATTAGTTGGGATGTGGAATTTGATGAAGAATGCATATGGAATTGGAGCACTCAAAAAGAAGAAAAATATCATTTGTTTCCCTTTATTTCATGAAGATGAGAAGATGAATGAAGTTCTAGACGAGCTTCCACTCCACCTTTATCACTAGCATCCCCTATTCATGAAAGTTCATCTTCAAAATCATCATTATAAGGATTCTAGTGAAAGACTAAAGAAATTGAGATTTTTCAAGGATATCTATGAGTCAATGGAGAATATAGATGATCTCTCTCTCTCTCTCTCTCTCTCTCTCTCTCTCTCTCTCTCTCTCTCTCTCTAATAAGTTATGCAAGATTTGAAATGAAAAAAAATGCTAAAAATATTTTATAAAAGGATACTGAACGTTTATTTGAATCTTCACTTTAGTCTTTCTATTCAAAATTCTTTGCTACAACAAGTTATGTTGGAATTTTCATGTGTGACTAGTGTTGTTAGTTGAGTAGTGAAATCCTAAATTGGATATTAATGAGAAGAAGTGCTTAATATAGTATAATTGGACCAAAACTCATTGGCTTAAAATTTTTGATTAAGAGGTGTCCTTATATGTTATATCGATCCCTCAATTGGAGTCTCCCCTATTGGAAATCAAATGATTATACAATGAAAGAATAGAGTAATATGGAAAACAAACAGAAAGTTGAGAGAAATCTTGTAGCAATCTCACAAATAATTATATTTCAATTGTTAATTATTACCATTATCAAAAAAATAATAATAGTAAGTAAATATTTTTATTTCTTATTTGAGATGGTAATATTTCTAATTTATGGGGTCCATTATGATGATTGCTCTTCTCATTATCTTAAGACACCAATCGGTTTTTCTCAAAAAAACAAAAAAAAAGGACACTAATTTGTTTTTAGTGTAGATAGAGTTCATATTCCGAATCTTATTCGATGACATGAGATTTACCAACTAAGCTAATTGAAACACACATTAATAATAATAATAATAATAATAATAATAATAATAATAATTTTGAGTTTTGAAGTCAATAATAAAAAAAAAAAGTTATACTAGTAAATAGTAGCAATGGCATAACGAGGATTTTAGATAGGAAACAAAGTTAAAAGAAAATATGGAAAGTTAATTATCAAGTAATACTATAATTAAAAAATCATCTCAAATAACTTTAAGCATATAATATATACTTATAAACAAAAAACTCTTTGTAAAATCGTTAATATATTAACTTAATTGATATAAATGTATCATTTAAATACTTAAGAGTAGATTCTCAAAAAAAAAAAAAAAAACTTAAGAGTAAATTGAAATTAATAAAGACAAATATAATCTATAAATCAAAAAACAACTCAAAAGCGATATTGTTGTATAATGGAACGAATTTTAAAAGAGAATAAAAATTGAAATTTATATTATTAAGAATTTTAAAGACAAACCTCATATTATTAAGAACTTTTTTGAGTGGGATT
This sequence comes from Lithocarpus polystachyus, assembly GCA_033629205.1. Classification (NCBI taxonomy): domain Eukaryota; kingdom Viridiplantae; phylum Streptophyta; class Magnoliopsida; order Fagales; family Fagaceae; genus Lithocarpus; species Lithocarpus polystachyus. Next base: position 16,499,888 of record CM066168.1, on the reverse strand, counting down.
CGGTTGAGTTTACTTCTCTTATTATGAAGTAACAAACCTCATATCTTTTTAAGGGAGCAAACCTCTGTTTAAATCAACAAAATCCATAATTTTGATTACTTTTTAATGTTAAGTCTTTGTTAACATTATTTTATTTAATACTTTTTTTAGATGAATTTTGAAAATCCAATAATTGGATTATAGATTATTTTATTCTTAATAAACATACCAAATTACTTATCAATAAAATGTTATGTACTACCATCCATAACACAATCTTGTATATAATATTAAAATATATATTAAAATAAAAAATTGAAATTTAAACATTTTAAAATTAGATTATTATTATTTTTTAAACCAATATATTTTGTAAGCATAATACTATATAAAAGGAAAAAAATCACCTAAAAAAAAAGCATGCAATAAAAAAAATTATAAAATTATGTAATATTAAGTATTAAATAATTATGAGTTTACACCGTATCTCTTGATATGTCTAGCTAGGGTTTAACCCTCCCTCCCATTGAAATATTTTTAAGAAGAAAGCAAACAAACAAATTTGTTTTGTTTTTGATAAATAGGGGATTTCAGCCTATAGCCAGTTATTGAAAATTACTCTTATCATTAAACTAAAACACTCATTAATTTTTGGTGTTGACAGGAATTTGAACCTTAAATTTTTTATTTGATTATAAAAAATTTTAACAATTGAACTAACTCAATTTCATAACAAACAAAGAATTTAGTGGAACTTAATCTATCCTCGTTTTTTAGTCCTTGTTATTAATGGTGCTATGTTTTCTATACCAAAATTCCGCACTCGTGTTTGATTGATCACAAGTGAGAGCAAGCCAAGCAATCCTGACATTTTAGCCATTTGGCCCATTATTCCAAGTCTAAGTTGTTGTAACTTGTAAGTTACGATGGCTAAGCAAATAAGAATGACGAGACCAAGAAGACCTATCTATCTCAATGGTGCATCATGTCTGAATCGACAATAATAAATTGGTCCCAATGCATTTAAAAATGTACATCTTTTCTTTTTCTTTTTCATTTTTTTTTTTTTTTTTTTTGTTGGTGGTCATGGCAAGTTTAAATTGATTATGGGAATGTATGATGCATGGAAAAATTTTTCCCAATGCATATACATTCATAATAGATTAAAATCTTTCAAGCTTGATGCATGAATAATTAGAAGAGAATTAATAAATGGTATCACATAAAGTTGTAGAGAAAATCCTTAGAGAAGACGACCAAAGGTGTTACATAGAAATCAAACTGGATAACACTTCCTAAGGTGCCTTTATTCTATGCCTAGAAACATTTTGGGATGGGTAAATGCTAATCTAATGTGATGTTAAGAACTAAGAAGCACCATCATTTTAAATTTTAAATGGCATGAGAAGAAACAAGGAGTGAATTTTATCATGAAGTAGGTCTATTTTCATGAAGAATTGAAGACTTGAATAGCTTTGGGTCTATGGATTCTAACTTTGCATATTAGAACAAAGTTGTATTAACCATGGACCTTTCAATCTAAATTAAGTTGATTGAGTCAATATATTACTCGTACCACGCATAACAAAATCGAACAGAAAGCATAGCTCTCCATTGTTATCAAATCGAAAATGAGTAATTATTTGCCTAAAAAATACAAAATCTGTTAATTTGAGCAGAATCAATGGTTTCATTTTAATTCAAACTATAAGGGGCAAATATACCAATCGAAAGTTTGTAAACTAAATTACAACCGGGTCCAACCACAAAAAGGGTATAATATACCCTATATACAAGTCTATTATATTTGTGGACTACATGCATGTTTGAAATTTTCATAACAAGCCTAAGGACATTGTCAACTACTGTATTATTTGTAAAAAAAACTTAAAAAAGAAATAGTGAATATCAATCATGAGGACGAAAGGAAAGGACTTATGGCAGAAGATCAGATTTAGATCCGGTGCAATACTTAGGTTACTTCATATATCGCTCACAAAATGTTTTTACCATTCTCACTTTTTAACTTTTCTCACTTATTTTATTTAACAGTTGAGATTGAAAATTGCTTTTTCAGCTCTTAATCTCAACTATTGAGAGCAATTGCATCATCTCAATCCAGAAGACCTGTCCTCATTATCCATAATTCACGTATTGGTTTGCAACAAATTTCCTACAAAACTCCTTGATTAGATGTTGAGTCATTAAACACCTATCACTTCCACCCGCTTGCTTTCAGTAAAGCAACCCAAAGTCTAACTTGGAATCCTCTAGCCATGGGAGAAAAATAATCCACCCAAAGACCTATCCATCTAGATGTTGCCCCAAGTCTATGGCTACAGAAACTACGACTATTTCTGATTCAATAGACTTCACTTTCAATAGCTTTGGGCAATAATAAGTTGGACCCGGTGCATTTGAAAGTGAGGGATTCACTAAAAAGAAAATTGCTCATCTAGGTCCCTTTTCTTTCTATTTATTATTTTATTTTATTTTTTTCATTTTTGCTGACAAGTTTGAATTGATTATGGGAATGCAGAGACAAATTTTGCCTACTGCATATATACCCACAGTAGATTAAAATCTCTTAAGCTTGATGCATAATTTTAACCATAGATGAGAATTAATAAACGGTTGCACATAAAGTTGTAGGAAAATCGCTTTGAGAAGATGACCAAAGGTGTTACATAAAAAAGTCCACAGGTAAATGTTGATAATATCTATAGGAGTATCACCTTTCAAGAAGATAAACGTAGTTGGCTAAAAATAATGGAATAATTTTTTGATCATTGCCAAGAGCATCATAGGTTAATTGACACTTCTTAGTATTTTCAACAAAGATATCCAAAATTCAATCCTTTCATCCACAATTATTAATATATTAAAAAAAATTGTTGACCACCTATAATGCTCTTTTAGTTAACAATCCAAAATGCAAGGTAACAAAGTGATCTGATATTTCTTGAGTTCAAAGCCAAGACCATTCATGATCCTCTTGGAGTTATGAGCTCTTGGAAACAGAACATCCACTTTTCTAGATGGAGTGGGGTTACTTGTGGTCGTCGACATCAGAGGGTCATTGTGTTAAATCTACAATCTTCGAAACTGGTAGGCTTTATATCACCACATGTTGGAAATTTAAGTTTTTTGAAAAATCTAACCCTTCAAAAAAATAGCTTTCATAATGAAATCCCTCTAGAGATTGGTCGTTTGCGCAAATTGCAATTCTTACAATTGCAAAATAACACACTTTGTGGCAAAATTCATAGCAATTTATCTGGTTGCACCCACCTTGAAGGCCTTCATGTCAGTTACAACCTTCTATCTGGAGAAATTCCTATAATATTTGGCATCTTGTCAAAACTCTGAATTTTTTCTATTTACGATAATAATCTGACAGGAAGTATCCCGCTTTCTTTTGGAAATTTATCGCCTCTAGAGGCATTTCGTTCAATGATAATAACTTGATTGGGACTATCCTTGATTCATTTGGCCAATTCACCAAACTTTCATCTTTTACTTCATCTTCAAATAGGTTGTCTGGTACAATTCCTCCCTCAATCTTCAATTTGTCTTCTTTGAAAATCTTTGGTGTAGGAGACAACCAAATTCATGGGAGTCTTTTGTCAAACATAGGTTTCACTCTACAAAATATTGCAAGATTTAGCATTGATAACAACCAATTTATTGGATCAACCCTAATTCAATATCTAATGCCTCAAACCTATATGCTCTTGTTTTGAACAATAATAAATTAAGTGGAAAAGTTCCTTCTATGGAGAAGCTATACAAAATTACTTTTTTTGGCATTACCCTTAACAATCTTGGAAATGGAGGGGCAAATGACCTGAGTTTTCTTTGTTTTTTGACAAATGCCACCTATATGACTACATTTGCTATAAATGCCAATAACTTTGAGGGAGAGTTACCCAAATGCATTGTCAATTTCTCAACTACTCTTGACAAATTATATTTAGATAATAACAAAATATCTAGGAAGCTTGATTAACATGGGGATCTCCAAATGTGGCAAAACAAATTATCAGGTGATATTCCCTCTAAAATTGGAAAGCTTAATAAGTTACAAGATTTAAATCTAACTGAAAATAGTTTCTTTGGGAACATTCCATTGTCTCTTGGAAATTTAACTGTGTTGATAAACTTGTATTTATATAAGAATGATCTTCAAGGCAAAATCCCTCTAACTCTACGCAAGTGCCAAAATTTGCTTCTTTTGAATCTTGCTAATAACAATCTCATTGGTTTTATATCCCCACAAGTTATTGGTCCCTTATTCTCATTGGTTGTTTTAGATTTGTCTAGCAACCAATTCATTGGTGTCCTTATGGAAATCAGAATTTTAAAAAAATTAGAATATTTGAATATTTCTAAAACATGTTGTTTGGTAAAATTCCAGCAAGTCTTGGAAGCTGTGTAAAGTTAGAATTTTTAGACATAAGTAGAACCTCTTCCAAGGGATCATTCATCCGTCTTGGGGATCATTAAGAGGTCTTCAAGAAGTAGATCTTTCTAACAATAATTTGTTAGGCCAAATTCCAAACTTTTTGGAGCACTTTGTCTACTTGAAATTTCTAAATTTATCTCACAGCCATTTTGAGGGTGCCAATAGAAGGAATTTTGAAGAACAAAAGTGAAACCTTCATTATGGGAAATGATAAGTTCTATCGGGGTATTCCTGAATTTCAGCTTCCTAAATGCAAACATGAAAAATCCAAGAAGAGTAAGTTGACCCTTACATTGAAGTTAATAATCTCTATATTTTTTGGGCTTCTGGGAGTAATTTTGGTTGTGTCACTTATACTTCTTTCTTCTTTAAGAAAGAAAAGGAAAGAAAATACCTCTAGTGATTCAAGAAAATTTCCATTGAATGTGTCTTTCCAACGCCTCTTAAATGCTACAAATGGATTTTCTTCTACTAATTTAATTGGTGTGGGTAGCTTCGGGTCAGTGTATAAAGGAAGTCTTGATCAAGATTGACACATAGTTGCTATCAAGGTGCTCAACCTTTCACCCCATGGAGCTTTTAAGAGTTTCAAAGCTGAGTGTCAAGGCACTAAGATATATCAGACATTAAAATCTTGTAAAGGTGCTCACAATATGTTTAGGTGTTGACTATAGAGGTCATGATTTTAAAGCATGGGTATATGAGTTCACGGAAAATGTTAACCTAGAAGAATGGTTGCATCCAACACCAAGAGTAGATGATGCTCATGAAGAGAAAAGGAATTTGAGTCTTCTTAACAGATTGAATATCTCCATTGATGTTGCTAATGCATTGGATTATCTTCACAATCATTGCCAAACACCTATTGTTCGTTGCGACCTCAAGCCTAGCTATGTTCTTCTCGATGATGAATTGATTGGACATGTAGGTGACTTTGGCCTGGCAAGATTCCTTCTCAATGATACTCAAGATTTTTCTTCTAATCAACCAAGCTCCATTGGGGTAAGAGGAACAATTGGTTATACTCCTCCAGGTGAATGTCTTTATCATTTCTAAATTTTAATTCTCTTTTTTCCCATTAATTACTACTATAGTTTTGAGCATGAAAGATGGTTTTATAAGGATGCATTATAGTTAGGAGATATATGTGTTGTGACAAAATGTTCCATTTCTCTTTATCTTTTTTTTTTTTTTTTAATTTTAATTACATGTCATTGAAAATATCATTTAAGATTTGTACGATTATGTAGCACCCCCCCCCCCCCCCCCCAAATCAAATTTTTGGATGAAAGCATGCTCATATTATAGTATATATAATGTACAAGTGTAAAGTATGGTATGAGAAATGAAGTGTCAACATATGGTGATGTTTACAGTTATGGTATATTATTGTTAGAGATGTTCACTAGGAAAAGGTCAACTGAAAACACTCTCCAAGATAACTTAAACCTTCATGACTTTCTTAAAGCAGCTTTGCCAGAACAAATAATTCACATTATAGATCCCATTCTTCTTCAAGAAAGAGAGGATGAGGAGACAGTGATGAATGAAACTCGCAATGAGGCTCAAAAAGGATGTACCAAAATTCAAGAATGCTTGATTTTGATACCTGAAATTGGGGTTGCCTGTTCCATGGAATTTCCTGGAGAAAGGATGAGCTTCAGCATAGTTGTAGTTGAGCTGCATTCAATTTGAAAAGAACTTATTGGAGGGAATTAGTATCACAAACAAATAATTCAAGAAGCAGGTAAAAAGAGATTAGTATTTGTTATTTCAAACTGAAAAGAGATTAGTACCATTGTTGTGGTTTCCTCTCACAAATGCGTTTAAAAGTTATCCCAGTTTGAGTTCTCTTGTGGATTATTGCAGGTGGCTTTGGAGGGGAATCCCTCACATAGAAGACAAACATTGGTTTAGGAAAGTGAATAGATGTACTGATGCATTGATTGCTTTGTGGAGAATAAAAGCTGGGGATTTAGTTTTTTTCCCTCTTCTATTAAGACTTAAGACTGTTGTTGATTTTTAACAATGTGGTGGACATTAGTCTCCCCTTGTATCTTCTGTTTAGTACCACTTGATATTGTAAAGGTCATTCTGCTATATTTACCTTGTTCCTTCGGTTTAGTACCTCTTGAAATTTGAAAAAGTCATTCAATAGAATGAGAAATTATAAGGTTCTCATGGTGAACAAGTGATGTGGTCTACCATTCCAGTGAAAGACTCCCACTTAAACTAAATACTGACACAACAATTTTAAACAAGTAAGAGTTTTTTACTGGAATAGTAGACAAGTAACGTGGTCTACTATGAGGACTGTATAATTTCTCCAACAAAATAGTAGTAACTGTATTAATGAACTAATTCACTGGTTACAAATATCTCAAGGAAGCCAATAACTTCCTCCAACCAGACTTGAGGTTAACCTATCCTATTTGCTAACTGAGTGAATGTAATAAAATTTGATTAATAATCTTGTCATATTCCTTGCCAGTTATGCTCCCTAGTCCTTTTAGGGCCGAGCTCAAATCACCAAAGGTATTCATTTGGGCTTGGGCCTCTCTGTCAATGACGAGGCCTCCTGATGCTTGGATGGGCCAAGTCCCATTGGGCCTTTAAACCGACCTGTTCCCCCACAGTAACTTCAACTTCTTGTGTATTCATAGGTTCCAAAGTCTCAATAAGATTATGATGTTATCATCGAAAACACCACGTCGAGCTTGATTCCCAAGCCAATATATCAGCACCGATAGTGTCTACAAGGTCAATCAAAAAACATGCACTAATTTCTTGATCTCTGCCACCATTTCATGCCTCAGTTGCTCCTATTTGTAACACACAATACTATCATCAAATTTCAATTATTTCATCCAATTCCAATTATTTCATCCAATGCTCACATGTACCCAAAAAAAAAAAAAAAAAAGGTCCCAGAAGAGTGGTATTTGGCTTTTAAATTTCCTCCATTTATGTTATTTTATGAAAGCGGAATTTCCGCTAATCATCCACTATATTATTTTACTAACAAGAAAAAGAGACAGAGACCTCCATCAGCTGTCTCATGTGTGGTATACTTTAATTTGGTTTGCTATATATACAAGTATAGTATACTATGTTATAAGACCAAGCATTTTGGGGGCTTTGTATCACTTAGGGGTCAGGAATTTTCCTGAGTAACCTATACTAGAGTCGGTCCTGTGAATTAAAATAATTGTTTCCTAAGATAAAGTTCATTATTGGATTCACAATTTATATGAGATGATGTAGTATTGATTTTAAAGTGTTGAATAATTTTGTACTTGCACACTTATACCAAGTTATTCTCATTTGCAACCTCTATCCATGTTGGATGAATCACTTGCATAAAGTCTCATATCTCCATTTCAAGTTAATATCATTTGGCCAAAGGAAAAATGTAAGAATCATATAATTTTCTAAATTACGACCATTTTGCAAAGTTCTTCTTGAAAAATCCAAAATCAACTTCTTCTTTTTTTATTTTATTTTTTTTTTATGTACATTTAGAGTTAGGTAGAGGAATCTAGATCCTAGTTATCATGTGAAAGTTTGAATAATTGTATATTAAAATGTGTATAATAAAGTACAGGAATATGTCATATATATAAATAGACAAAGTGTGTTGTACAAGTAACTTACAACTATAAGCCTAAGCCCATTGACTTATACAATTATACTTTAACATTATTCTAACAATTGGAAACATCAAAATATGTCAATCGAGCTACAAGACTTTTGACAAAAAAATCCATCAAATTTACTTTTATTCTAAACATGCATATGAGATTTTTTTTCAAAAAAACAAAGGCAAATTACACATTACCCACTTGAGATTTAACCAAAATTTAAGTTACTTACCTGTGGTTTGAAATTTGATATTTTACTCACCTGAGGTTAGCTGAATTAGATTTCTATAACCCATCTTTGTTAAAAATAAAGCTAAATATGTGATTTTGCTCCATTTTTATGTCTCTCTCCTCCAAAAACACAAAAAAACATAAAAATACAAGATCAAATAAGATCAAAAACTATCCATCAGAACACTTGCATCATAGAATTTCAAACCATAGGTAGGCAACTTAAATTTCGGTCAAACTACAAGTGGGTAAGTTGTAATTTACCCAAAAAATTATTTATCACTCAATTAGATAAACTCTTTTTTTTTTTTTTTTTGTATAATTTTAAAGTAATTATTTAAAAAAAAAATTAAACAGATGAGAGAGTTATTATTTGTTTTAATATTTTGATATCTTGCAAGCATAATAATATATAAAGAGGCAGCGTAATCCACCAGTCAGGGAAAAAATTCAATAAGAACGATGGGACCATAAAGACCTGTCCATCTCGATGCTGCATCAAGCCACCAAGTCTTTGGGTAGAGTATAGAAAACATCAACTGTTTCTAACAATAATAGGTTGGTCCTTTTAACCCAAAAAAAAAAAAAAAAAAAGGTTGGTCCTGATGCATTCGATATTAGCGGATTCACTATGATATCAGACAAATTGAAAGAAGTGGTTAGGAATGGGGCCACTATTGTGGTACTATAGGCGGCATAGTGGCCCTGTTTCAGCCGCATTATAACAAATAGAAAATATCAACCACGCATATGCAACCAAAGCTTATTTAAATAATTTTTATGTTCAATTTGTTAAATACGCTAAAATAGATGCGAAAGCAAAAACATAAAATAGTGACATAAGAACACATAAGAGTTACATGATTCAGCTTGATAGCTTACGTCTATGGAGAAAACCCATATGGTCTACATCTTTGATATATTAGTGTAGTACAAGCTATACATTACTATGAACCGCAACATGGTTATATATAATAGGCTAAATCCTAGGCTAACCATACACTAAGTATGGTTAATAGACTTGTAGGACAAGTGTAAGATTTGGCTTGTACACAAAATAGAATTGGGCTTGGGCCTATACTATTAGGCTAATATATCTCTAACACCCCTCCTCAAACTCAAGGTTGTGAGGATCCCCTGAAAATGCCTTGAAACAATGAAAATGACCATGAAGATGCCTTAAGAATAACCTAGGAAGAGACTGAATGAATCAGGCACAATGAAGAAGAACCATGCAAAAGAGGAGGAGGACGTCTGAAGAATGCCAAAAGAAGGTGACAAAGGTTGGAGAATGGCTACATCAATAACCAAGAAAGGCTATATGATAGGTTTTAATTGGGGAACCTAAGGTTTTAGTCTTTTAAAGCTATTTGATAACCTAATTATTCACTCAGTATGTGTAGTCCACCATCCACGCATGATACTACACCAGATAATTACGATGTGAAATTCCTTGAGGGGCTCTTACTCCAATTATGATCCTATTTTACCTATTCAATGATGTCGCGGAAGCTTGAAGAAAGCACACACAATGCTCTCTTAATGGGACAGAAACAAAACTTGTAGTTTTTACTAGTAAACCTCAAATCCACGAGGGGTTTCCTTGAATCCACAAGGAGATAAAAATTGGAATCCACCAGAAGAAAATTTGACAAAATGTCGTTGTTTATTGATAATAGTCTAATCTGCCTCTGATGGCTACAAAACATATAAATACTGAAAAAAACGTCTAAAACCTTAATTCACACTAATTACGCGAATTCCCTCTCAAAAGAAGCGTTATGTCAGGCTATCAAGTCTAACGATAATCATGGCAGGATGGTTCGTGAACCGAGGCTACACATGTGGGAGTTACGAAAAAGAATTTAAAAAGATTTTCTTGCCCTCCTTTTTCATTAAATGCTTTTGCGCTATAAATAGTTCCTTCTGACTCTTCAAACTACTTTTTACGTCCTTACTCCTACAACTTTCTCTCTGCCGAGCATAGTCCTCTCGTGCATAGATTCTCCAACCAAGATCATCAATATCTAGAACCCACAGTAAGTTCCTTCATCCTTTCTTCTCTTTTCCCATTTTTCTTTTCTCACTCTAGAGTTAGGAATGGACTATTCGCATATTCTTTCAACTGATGCATCCTTAGCTAATTTTAGGGCGGTTTTTGATATTCCTGAGGATGTGCACGTTGCCTATTGTCACGAGAGCGACATCCCTCTTCAGCATCGCTCTAATTTTAACATAGTATTTTTTTCCTTTAATGTCCATTTTAGAGGGTGGGGTTAGATTTCCCGTGGACCCTCTCATACTTAGTACCCTTAGGTTTTACGATTTATGCCTCGACTAGCTTCCCCCTAATTTTTACTGAGTCGTAAGTTGCGTCAGTAGATTAAATCAAATATACGGGTTACAACTAAACCATCATGATATAAACTTCATGTATAGTTTATAGGGTAACATTAAATCTGATTACTACCTTAAGGTTAGAGATGTACGGGTACGACTCATATCATGCCTTCCCGACTCTAACAGAAATTCAATGGGAAAAAATGTCCAGGTAAGGGGCAACTGGCTCGCCGACAATCTCACCTACCCGACTTCGCCTCATGATGTTGGCCGGTACCGTGTATATTTAACCTTGTTTTCCTTCATATTTTACTTGTCATTATTCTTGTTAAAACAGGGATTTATAGACACTCGATTTTGCACCCATTATTTAATCAAGGAAGATGACTAGAGTGACCATCCATGTACCCAAAAAAAAAAAAAAAAATCATTCTTGCATTACATGCATCATTTGTCTTTGCATCACATGCATCAATTTGCTCTTGCATTGCATGCATCAATTTATTTATTGCATATCATAAAAATGATCTTGAGACTCTAACGATCGCAACGGTGTATACGGTTTCTAAATCGAACCATTGGATTGAAAGATATCGAATGATCAATTTTGCACAGTCCATATGCATTGTGTCTAGCAAGAGTTAACCACACACGATTGATTTAAGTTAAACAATTAAAATTAATTAAATGATTTTGTGATTCGTTGATAATTAGTGTTTAAAATAGGGATGCATGCATATGAATAAAAGGGATGATTAGATAACAATAAAATAGTGGATAATCTGAACTTTATCAAGATTTATTTTAAGGGTTTTATCTACAAGATAATTGTTCTTAAAAAGCCTGAATTATCCAAAAAAGGGATATAAAAAAAAAATCATGGACGGAGGATGAAAACACGTCTAGCTACGAGGACCGGTCAAAAAAACCCTAAAAGAAGAGTCCAAATGGCACCTGAACACGAAAATGTGTTTCGCATCCAAGAGCCAATTCGGCTCTTTTGGAGTGCTGAACGGCACTTTAAAAGTGCCGAATTGCACCTTGTTGGGCATTAGCCCAACGGCCTTCGGGTGACGATTAGGCACACCATTTTTGATCTTTTAGCAAAAGGATGCGTCCGGATTCACATCCTAATCATTTGTACCTATTTTTTAGAGTCCTCTGGCCTCTATAAATAGAGACTGCACCTCATAATTCAGTACATTTTTTATGGTCTGAGATGGATACTTTTTGGGACTTACAAATTGTTGATATTAGTTACTCCTCTCTGAGATTCGCTACAAGAATTAGGGTTTTTAGGTTACAAAGATGATTACATAAGTTTCTTTGAACCCTAAAACATCCTTCTAAGCAGACGAGTGCTCATGTAAGAGGTTGCTTTAAAACCCTTTAGTTTTATGTTTCTCTTATCATGATGATGCATGCTTTCTTGTTTTAAATATTCATATTTTGATTTGTTAATTTAGATCATCAAAATATGCTCTTGATTCTTTTATTATAATCTGTTTCTTAGTTTTAGAGATCTGCATGTACTGAACTATTTTTTCTTCAAAATAAAACAGATCTACATCTTCTTTAGATGTAGATTTGAATTGTTCTTCAAAATAAGCGGATCTACATCTTCTTTAGATGTATATCTGAATTTTTCTTCAAAATAAAATAGATCTACATCTTCCTTAGATGTAGATCTGAGTTTTTCATCAAACAAAAACAGATCTACATCTTCTTTAGATGTAGATTTGAATTTTTCTTCAAAATAAAGCGGATCTACATCTTCCTTAGATGTAGATCTGAATTTTTCTTCAAAATAAAACTGATCTACATTTTCCTTAGATGTAGATTTGAATTTTTCTTCAAAATAAAATGGATTTACATCTTTCTTAGATGTAGATCTGAATTTTTCATCAAATAAAAATGGATCTACATCTTCTTTATATGTAGATCTAAATTTTTCTCAATTAAAAGCTGATTTGTATCTTCCTTAGATACAAATCTGATTTTTCTTTAACATATGCAAATTTTTGAAATAAAGAAAAAGATTAAACATGATTGTGTTTGTGTTTGTTGCATAAATTTAAATTATGACTGAAGCTTTCTTTTTAAAGAAAAATCTTTTCCATATTTTTCTAAACATATAAAAGACATATTTGATTTTTTTGTTATCAAAAGCCATTTTTTTAGTTCTTTAAAAAACAGATCAGAAGCTTTTTCAAATCAAAAGACTATATTTTATGTAATAAAAACATATTTGAATTTTTATCTCCAAAAACCTTTTCTTTTTTTACATACTACAAAACAGATCTGGTATTTTGACAAATCAAAATCAATTTTTTTACCAATCAAAACAAATCTGAATTTTTTTAAACAAAGAAGAGACTTCATTCATAAATAAATTTATGAGATTTAATTTTTATTTCTCATATTCAACATATCATTCACGACATGCATAAAAAGGTACATTGGCCATAAGAGTCTAGAAGACTGGACTTTGTCTGAGCGGAATGGGTGCCTAACACCTTCCCATTCCATAACCTAGCCTTCGAATTTAGGTCTTGGGCTAAGTAGATTTAGTCTTGTCTTTATTTATTTTGGGTAGATTGTAACTAGGACAAAAAACCATGTATTTTGGTAGCTTGTAACTAGGACCCCAAGCCGTGTAAAGTTCAAATTTTCAAATTTGTATATTTTATTCAATTAATGAAACAAGGAACAATTCAGTCATGTATTGTATTTTTTTAATTAGTTTTTATTTTTATTTTTTGTACATAAAAAATAAGTGGCGACTTCACACAACTTACCCAAAAAGAAAGGTGCCCTAAAAAGGTACCTGAATCTCTTTTTTTGAGGGGCGCTCTCAAGTGAGGTCTCTCATAGGTATTAACCCCTTTTTGGTTTTTTTTTGGTGCAGAGGGCAAAAGGTTTAAGCCGAACATTAGAGTTGTGCACGTGAGAGATCTGAACTTCGTGCTCCGGTCAGAGATATTTGTGAATTTTGACGGATAGCTCTGGGCATCTCATCTTATACTTGGCTGCAATCCGGTCTACTCGACTTGGCAGCCTTTTGGATAAGCCCTGTTAGTGGATAGCCCCTTACTATCGTACATAGATGTACGGCATCCTAATTTCCTTTCCCCCAGCCTTACTGTTGGTGAAGCTCGTGACTTTGGTCCCTGAATAGTTAGAGCAAAGTCGTTTGTGCCTATAAAGGGCGACTCAACAAACCTTGTTTCTCACAACCGTACCGTCCACAGACCCATCAAAGAGCCTCAAGCCCAAGTTCAGCCAGCTAAGCCAGTAGCTATCGAGTCAGGAAACTCCTTAGAAGCTGAAGACAACTAAGGTGAAGGTAAGATGGTGGTTAAACGAACAATGACCCTGGATCGTTTTTTACAAAGCGCCCACCCAGTGGTATAATAGCAATAGCCCCAAGGTAGGACTTAGACACCCCCTCTTTCTCCTCTTGGCCGCTCTCGGAAAAGGCAGCGCACATTTGACCAGCTGACCAAGGGCTCGGGGGATGTGCCGCCAAACACTTTGCCTCCCCGGACGTCTAGCGAAATAGTCATCTGAAAGCCTACTAGTGATGCCCAGCCAACCGCACAAGTTAGGTCCAATGTGGCATCCTCTTCCAGGTAAAAAGTAGGTTTGCAAACCACCTTTAGGCTCGAGAATGAGCCTCTTCCTGTGACGGCAAGTTTCAGGACATGGGCACAAGGTGAGGGTGGGCGGATCGCTTGGAGTCTGGCGCAGGGCCTCTTATTGCCTGAGGATATGCATTTCTTCTCAGGTGGCACTGATGGGTCCCTTACTACCCAGTTGTAGTGGCATACTATAGCAGTAATACACTTTACCTTTTCTTCCCTGTATAAATGTACTTGCATTCTTCTCCTTTTCATGTTTATCATTATCGTGCTGTTAGGCCGCACAGTTGGCTTATGTTATAGATGATCAGCTGAAAGAGGTTGTTGAAGACACTAACTGAGAGAAGGCCCTGAAGGATGTTCCTATGGCCATCGCGAAGGACAAAGGCAAGGCTACTGAGAAGAGGGCGAAGGTGTCTGAGAAGGCCGAGGCTCTGGCAGAACAGAAGCTGGCTGAAATAGACGTGAAGCTAAGGGGAACATAACTAAAATTGGCTGAAGCGGAGAGCTTGAACTTAGCACAAGCGGACGAGATTGCCGACTTAAAGGTAGCCTTTGAAGCTTGTGAAGATAAGTGGTACAATGCGGGCTTCACGGAGGCTGAGAACTTCATAGAACCGATTATCTTCCAGGTTCGGAAGCACGGGTTCGGGGAAGCATAAACTATCGCGCAGCAAGCTATGGGGGTGCCTAATGATTTCCCATTGTGGAATCCCGAGCAGATACCCTTCCTAGAGCCTCTTCCTCCCTCTCAGAATCCTTCCAATGCTGATAACAAGGAAGACACTCCCAGCATGAAGGAGTTACTGCATGAAATTGACTCCCATGTGGAGTCAATTGATCTTAAGGTTACTAGAAGCTTTGATGATGTGCTGCACACAGTGAAATTTCCATCATATTTTGGTACCTAGCCCGCCGGAGATGCCCAACTTAGCATGTTTTAGAAACTGCTCCGTCTTAACCTACTGACCCTACTGCCCAAATTTGAAGAAAATGCTCAACTTTACTTTGATTTTTTTTTTTTCTAATTATTATATTTTCTTTCTCTTTTCTTTTATTTGGTTTGCCCATTGTTATCGGGATGTGGTTACCGAACACTTATTTTGTTGTAGGTTATGCTTATTTTTATTTTGCTTATTTAGTCAACATGATATGGCAACAGGACATCTATTTCGGTTATTTTTATGAATAACACTTGCATTGTTATTAAATTTTGCCATATTTTATTTTTTCATTTATGATGATCATGAGACCAAATTAAAATTTACTCTTGATTGGTGATTTGTCTTAACCGGGCGTAGTTGCCTTAAGCCTGAACTTGTTCTGTCCTTAGAAAAATAGGGATTGGGTTACCACCTGTTCAGTGATCGGGTCGAACTATGCACAGGTTTCTATCCTCAGTAAGTCAACATAAGGTTTGTACCTGTTCGGTGATTAGGATTGAACCGAGCACAAGTTTTTTTCCTTAGAGAAAATTAATATTAGGTTTCCACCTATTCGGTGATTAGGATCAAACCGAGCACAGGTGTCTGTCCTTAGAGAAAATTAGCATAAGGTTTCCATTTGTTCAGTGATTAGGATCGAACTGAGCACAGGTGTTTGTCCTTAGAGAAAATTAGCATAAGGTTTCCACCTATTCTATGATTAGGATCGAACTGAGCACAGGTGTCTGTCCTTAAAGAAAATTAGCATATGGTTTCCACCTGTTCGAACCAAGCACAGGTGTTTGTCCTTAGTAAGTCAACATAAGGTTTCCACCTGTTTGGTGATTAGAATCGAACCGAGCACAGGTTTTTGTCCTTAGAGAAAATTCATATAAGGTTTCCACCTGTTTGGTGATTATAATCGAACCAAGCACAGGTGTCTGTCATTAGAGAAAATTAGCATAAGGTTTCCATCTTTTCAATGATTAGGATCGAAGCAAGCATAGGTTTCTGTTCTTAGAGAAAATTAATATGTTGAATACGTGAAAGGTAGTGTAACTTCTGTATATTACACAGACAAGCATTGTTCTTTACACAACAATTTGACTAATAGTTATATACAACTAGTAACTACCCCCAAAAAAGTTAGAGATAGAACCTTTGTAAATTCTGAACATTCCATGGCCGGGGGAATGGTCTCTCTTCCATATCATCCAAGTAATATGCTCCAATTCTAGCAATAGTAGTAACTCTATACAGACCCTTCCAATTCGGTGCTAACTTTCCTGCATTGGTGTCCCGAGCACTCCTTACTACTTTTCTCAGAACTAAGTCGCCGGCACCAAACTCCCTACTCCTAACATCTTGGTTGTATCGACGAGCTAGCTTCTGCTGATACTCAACTAGCTTTATAGTTGCTAACTCCTAGTGCTCTTCCAACGAGTCCAATTACTTTATCATAGGCTCTTCATTTCAGTAGGAACAAATCTTGAGACTCGTGCACTGCATAAGCTTACTTCGGTTGGTATTACTGTTTCCCCTCCATATGTCAGTGAAAACGGCGTTTCTCCCATGGATCTTCTGGGGGTCGTCCGATAAGCATATAGGACAGTTGGTAACTCCTCGGCCCACATTCCTTTCGTGCCTTCCAATCTCTTCTTGAATCCGGCCACAATCGCCTTGTTAGAAGCCTCAGCCTGGTTGTTACTCTGCGGATACGTGGGGGTAGAATATCTTTTCTTAATAACGAGATCGCTACAGAATTTTAAGAAAGCCTTACTGTCAAATTGTAACCCATTGTTAGACACTAGGGATTTTGGCACTCCAAATCTTGTTACTATATTCCTACAAACAAACTTTTTAACGTCTACATCCTGGATGTTGGCTAGTGCCTTGGCCTTGGCCCATTTTATGAAATAATCTACGGCCACCAAAACAAATCTTTAGTTCCTTGTAGCCCAGGGGAGTGGACCAATGATGTCTAGGCCCCACAATGCAAAGGGCCACTAATGGGGTTTAGACTTCCTGCCAGCTGATGTATCAGAGGAGCATGTTTCTGACATTGCTTGCATTTTCGGGTGTACTCGGCAGCATCCTTGTGCATTTGTGGCCACCAAAATCCCTGAGTCATCGCTCGATGGGCCAGTGAATGTCCTCCAACATGACTGCCGCACACCCCCCTCATGGAGTTCGGTCAAGAGCCCTTCAATTTTGATAGGGTGTAAACACTGCAGATATGATCTACTAAAAGACCTTCGGTACAACTTATGGTCTGCCGACAACCAATGCCAAGCAGCCATACGGTGTATTCTGTCTGCTTCCTTTGCATTAGCTGGTAGTTAATCTTCGGCCAAAAAAATTAACAATTAAGTCTATCCAACACGGCTCAAATACCACCACCACTAAAACACCTACCCTTGCATCAATACTCGGTTCTGCCACCACCTCTACTTTGATTAGCCAAGGCCCCTCTTCGGTCAGTGATGATGCCAAGTTGGCCAGAGAATTAGCATGCCGATTCTGCCCTCTGGCTACTTGAACAACCTTTACTTTTCGGAACTGGTTCATAATTTGCTTTACTATTCATACGTACTCCATCATCTGAGGATCCTTGGCTTCAAAGCTACCCTGCACCTGATTAACCAACCGAGAATCTGAGTAAATCTCCACTTCCCTGGCGCCAAGATTCAAAACAGCTCTCAACCCAGCAAGTAGGGTTTCATACTCAGCTTCATTATTATAAGCCTTAAAACCTAGCCTAAGAGAATGTTCCACTCTTATCTCTTCCGGTGTGATGATAACAATTCTAGCCCCAGCCCCCAATACACCAGACGCCCCGTCTACAAAAACTTTCCACGAGTGAACTTCCACATGACACATTATCCCCATCTCCCTCCTTGGGGAAAACTCTGCAACAAAATCAGCAAGAACCTGACACTTCACTAAATTCCTAGGTCTGTACCTAATGTTAAAAGAACCTAGCTGAGTTCCCCACTTGACTATCCTGCCCGTAAAATCAGATCTCTATAACAAGGACTACAAGGTATACTCGGTTAACACATAGACGGTATGAGCTTGGAAATAATGGGGCAACTTCCTTGTAGCATGTACTACTGCTAAAACCATCTTTATTGCCCCTGCTTCTTTCAACTTGTTAACTTCTTGCTTAACTCCCTCGATGTGCTCTTTAGCCGACCTTCTTGGCTTCTATTTCTTGGGGGGAAATAATGGATCCACATTAAGCCTGTGAACTATAAACTCGAGGTCTACTTCGGGCACCTCGTACGAGTTTCACGCAAATACATCTATATTCTGTACAAGCAATAACAATATCTCCACCCTATCTTTATCTTTCATACGCGCTCCAATCTAGAAACTCCAATCCTCATTCGGCAATATCTTCACTCTTATTAAATCCTCGGCATAGCTAGCCCCCTTTTCCCCCTCGGGTTCCTGTAATTTCTATAAGGGGACCTCATCGACAGGTTCCTTCTACTTAATCTCTCAGCTAATAGCGGCCACCAAGAATTGTCTGGCCACCTGTTGGTTTACTGTAGCAATACTGTGATCAGTATGGAATTTAACATTTACGTGCAACGTAGATGGAACTTCTCCTATTGCATGAATCCACAGTCATCCGAGAATTGCCATATACGGAGAGAATGAATTGACCACTATAAAGGTCACCATCACTTCCTTGCCCTCCATATTCACCAGAAGTGAAATCTGTATCTTCGAGACCACCATTCGACCATCGAACCCGACCAATGGAGTATTGTATTTTGACAAGTCTTCATTCTTCAAACCAAGCCCCTTACACAGATTAGGATACATTACCTCAGCACCACTTCCCTGGTCTGCCAACACTCTCTTCACTATAAAACCATTTTTTTTTTGCTGTGACCACCAAAGCGACGTCATGTGCCTGAGTCGTGCTTACCAGGTCATTATCATTAAAAGCGATAGGCTCCCAAGTATACTTCATCTTCTTTTTCGAGGGATGCTCGTCCCGGCTACTTTCCACCGGAACCACTGTTAATATCCCTTTCCTCTGAGTCACTAACGTACCCTTTGAAGCAGCGTGGATGACTTCTATCACTCCTAAAGGGGGCGGAAGTGGATTCCCTTGGGTCGGGCACCTTGTTCGGTCTCCTGGTTCCTCAGCTCCACAACAAATTCTTTTAAGTACCTTGCCCTTACTAATTGCTTCAGATGGTCTTTCAACACCCTACACTGCTCGGTGGTGTGTCCTTTATCCCTATGATAGTTACAATTACAAATTCTGATTTCTTTTCGTGGGATCACCTCCCATCTTATTCAGCCACCAAAAATATGGCTTACTTTAAATCCGATCTACAATCCTGTACACTAGTTCCATGACCGTCATGTTTACTTCTCCTACTTGAGTGCCAGGTTCTTGGATCCTCAAGTCCCTTATAGGTCTTGCCTAGAAACCTCCTTGCCAGAACTCTTTGGTGACCGACACCTTCACCTTGTTCTGCTACCGATCATCCTCCAACCTCTTGTATTCCTCAATACGCTTCATTAATTGCCTCATATCCTCGGGAGGCCTTTTCGTCAAGGAATCTTGTAATTCAGAGTCCTCGGGCATCCTCAACCGAAAAGTGCTTGCTGTGATCTTTTCATTACCCCCACCAATCTCGTTGTACAATTCCTAATACCGATTAGTGTAACTGCAAAAAGTTTCCCCAGCTCCCATCTTCATAGATAGCAATGCGTCTATTGGTTATGGTACCCACTTCCAGGTCATAAACCAAACCCCAAACTTCTGAATCAGCTCGACAAAACTATGAATTGAGCCCTTCCTCAACCCATTGAACCACCTCAAAGCAGTGGGCTCGAGACTTGAAGGAAACAATTTACACATCAGCGCGTCGTTATGACTGTGTAAAGACATCATCTGGATATAATGGCTTACGTGCTCTGTTGGGTCTGTCTTCTCGTCATAAGAATTAAATGGAGGTCTAGTAAATTTGCTCAGCATCACTGCCTATTCGATATCTCCTGAGAACAGTGATCAAGCAATTCTACGCAATGCTCGGCTCATAGCATCCATAGCAGCATTCTGTGGTCATCGCCCCTCTGAGGAAATTGAGTTTCAGTCTGCATACTTCTGAGATCGATCTTAGTGCTGATGGGAACCGGATTGATGGGACACCTCTCCATAGCCACCCCCCACACTTGCTGACCCTTCTGCATATTCCTCGCGGCCTTTTCTTCGACGCCTGCCTCTTGACTCCAACTCCTAATCTCATACCAATCTACACAAGCGCTCGAGTTCCTCATCCCTCCTGTCAAAGTGTTCATGCACGGAGGCGCCTGATATTGCCCTGTGCATCTAAAATGACCCCTCTCCTAGACCAGACTGTTCTTCCCCCTGCTTGTACTCCCTATCTTCACACCTTTTCTGCCTTCTTTCCCTCCAACTAGATCCCCTAGAAGATCCCCCAAAAGCGCTTTCAGCATTAGTTCCTGATTGTCTTCAAGACATTTTCCCTATACGAGTCTCGGCAGAACTACAGCTACGTAAGAGATTCCCACAAACGACGCCAATTATGTGGGCCCAAAATTCCCTTAACGGACCAGGTTCGAAATTGGGCTCATAATTTACTTGTATAGTGGGTTTCGAATTTCCTACTAAGGGTGGTTCTTTTCCAAGCGACCCAATAACACCCCTTAGCTCTCCTAAACTCCCTTTTTTCCTTTCTAAGTTACTCCCCCTTTTTGGTGGTGCTAGCTCTTTCTCTCTCTCTCTCTCTCTCTCTTTCTCTCTCTCCCCATAATTGCCAACCCCCTGTCTCTTCACTTACTTCCCTTATTAATAGCTTGAGGTGGGTGGAGGTTTCATGATTGCGTTCTGGTCTTGCTCCTGCATATGGGGTCTAATTTGATTATTCCTGACAAGGGATAAGCTCTATCGAAACAGAGGTGATGACATTGGAACTAGTTCCTGCCTCCAAAAGGTTGCTCGACAGCGATATTCCCCAAGGCAATACCGATTTGCCAAGGACGTGAGCGGTTCCGGACAAACACATCCCTGGTCAAGTCATACTTGACCGATGTGGGCTTCTCTATCATGCATCCAAAACGAGATGTACTTACTAAGAGGTCTGGGTCCAATTGTTTTTGAGAATGTTTGGGCCAAGGCCCAAGGCCCAATGGGCTTGGGATCATACCCTGTACACTTTTTATATTAAAATAATCTTGGTTTGCTTACTATTTATTCATAGAATTGTGTGTTTGAATCTTCTTTGTTTGGTCATGTTCACGTTGTTGGGTGATTTTAATATTAAGTGAAGTCCTAATAGTGACTTTAATAAATTAGTTTCAATGTTTTGCACAAATAAAATTTGAAAAGTGTTTCTTTTATTTGCAACTATTGGTTAATTATAAATTCTTGCTAGAAATATTTTAATTTGGTTATGAAAAACTAAAAAGAATTAAAATTGAATACTATATTCTATAGGACAAAATGGGCAAATGCCCTTTTCATGCAAACAAAACAGCATTTTGCCCTCTTTCCCAAACTAATTAGGGAAATGCCCCTCTTTTGAAACTCGATTTTCTTAAAATCGAGTTAAAAAAAAAAAATTTTGGAGCCCTATAGTGGCGTTTTAAGGAGCCTATAGTAACGCTTTTAGGACATATAGTGACGTTTTGTAACTCGACCTCTACGAAGTCGAGTTATAGGCAATTTTTTTTCATTTTTTTTTTGCCTATAACTCGACTTCGTAGAGGTCGAGTTACAAAACGTCACTATATGTCCTGAAAACGTCCCTATAGGCCCCTTAAAAACGTCACTATAGGACTTAACTCGATTTTTAGAAAATCGATTTTCAAAAGAGGGGCATTTTTCTAATTAGTTTGAGAAAGGGGGCAAAATGCTGCTTTGCTTGCGTGAAAAGGGCATAGGCCAATTTTGCCCATATTCTATATATATAAATAGTTTTCTAGATTCATAATAGTAACATTGTAATAGTCTACATGTACATCTATTGTGCTTATTTAATAATAATAATAATAATAATAATAACTTTACAAAGGCCCATGATCTAGGGAAGAGTCTAAGACGTGGGCAACTTTGTTTGCTTGTGTAGGGAGGCACTCAAATTGGCACCCATTTGGTCCCAAATCACTCTAGATTAAACTATGTTGAAATTAGTGCAATGGCCTTTGCGTTTTGTCCTCAGTTCACTATTCTATGAATCAATTGAGATTGAGATGATTCTCAAAAAAAAATTTAAAAAAAATAAATAAATTTAAGATTGAGACCACTCCACATATCTAAAAACAAATTGTTGCTGGGTACATAGAACCCGAGAACACCTAACCATGTCTGTAAATTTTATTTAAAAGTTAATTTACCACACTTAAAATATTATACCTAAATTCTGCTTCATAAATGTCCATTAAAAACTTATACTTTAACAAAAAAATATGAAAAATATTAAACTTTCAGGTGGGAAAAAATCAAATTGGGTGAATTAGTAAATAATAAATCGCATTTTTTCATA
Organism: Lithocarpus polystachyus; assembly: GCA_033629205.1. Classification (NCBI taxonomy): domain Eukaryota; kingdom Viridiplantae; phylum Streptophyta; class Magnoliopsida; order Fagales; family Fagaceae; genus Lithocarpus; species Lithocarpus polystachyus. The sequence goes on along the minus strand of CM066168.1, from coordinate 16,477,133 downwards.
TTTTTTACTGTATTAATTAAGTTACCGAGATATGTTCACAAAAGATTAGTGAGAGATATTTTCTCCACTATTATAAAAAGATGAAGATTGAAGACTAAATTTTTATGCCAAAATTTTCCTACTTTCTCAATTTAGGTGTTTTGAGGGAAGCAAATTCATATTAGAAGTAATATGCACAAACATGTTGTCAATGCTTTGCAGTTACGACCACCCTAGACGGCAATGCATGCTCTCCACATGTGTGGATGGGGTTTTAGAGAAAACGGGTCTCTCCCCTTCTTTTTTAGAATGATGCACAGCTTGGGTGTGAGCTATGACTAGTGAGTCATTTTTTTTTTTTGTTATTTATCAAGGTTGTGAAGTTGCCACAAAACATAGGGTTTTTCTAGGTGTGATTGGTCACCTAACACTATTTGATTTTACCTCTAGTCCTACGTTAAGAAAAAGTTGGTTTTTTCTTAATCCAAATGGATGATAAAAAATCTTGATTTACAAAAGTCTGGTTATGTGTGGAGAAGGTGCTAGGCATCCTATAACGCCTGTCGTGAGACAATCCTTTGTTTTGGTAAAAATTAATTTTTGGTCATTGGCAAATAAAAACAAGTGATTGGTGTTAGTTTTCAAGGGTTTAAAGGAATTAGACTTTGAGGTTTGATTTGGGAAAGGTGTGTGGCCTTTATCAATTCTTTGCAAGCACATTGGAATTGTTGCCAAATTTCCACGATAAAAATTCGGTAGCATTTCACCTTATTTTCTTGGCGAAAATCGTGTAGCATTTCAGGTCAAATGCATCGTGGCACATATATACTATTCTCACCAAAATTTTGCTGTGAGATTATGGCAAGAAGATGCCACATTTTCATGGCAAAAATTTGGCATAGTTTTGCGTAAGGTGCACCATGGTGCATCGGCAGGATTTCATACCTGTATATGGCATGCATCAATATGCTCAGACTAAGGCATGCCGAGGCTCACCAAAGTATCAATCACATGATGTGTGTCGCATACACAGGTAAACCAATGTCATTAGTTGACATAGATATGGGCAATCACACACATGGTAAGTCATGCACCTAATGTGTAAACACCTCATTTTTTACCCCTTACGACTCAAGTCCTTGTTCCCCAATGATGAAAACATTAAGAGGTCTTGGGCTAATCTAGGGTCTAGCTATAGAAATTTTTGGTTGAAAGATTTTTTTTTTTTTTTTTTTTGAAAGAAGAAAAATCCTTACAAAACTCTAAGGGTGCGTATGCGGCCTTGAGCTTGTGTACGCTTCCTTAACCCTTGCGTACGCAGCCACGAGCCTGAGTACGCATCAAGGGTTTCCAGATTCTATGTAAGGCAAATATTTTCACAAAATCTCGATGGAGGCAATCCCCCATATCGCTTGGAATCGCCTTCACCCCTTCTTTTTGGACACTATAAGAGGTCCCCATGACTCTTTTCCCAATAGACGGAGAATCCACTCCGAAAAAGCAATTTAAAGAGAAGAGTTTTAGTTAGAAAAGCATCATAAACTAAAGTTTCTTGGCTATGACTTATTTTAGTCAAAATCTTCTAGTTAAACGTACTAATCCTCTAGTTAGAAAACGATCAAAGTCAAGTTCTGAAAGCTTCTTTTGTGAGGTACTTGTTCTTGCTTTCATCGCTTCGTTTATTTTGTTTTCTTCTCTATTTTATTGCTTTATTTCCTCTCAGTGTAGTTTAGGTTTATTGTTTATTCTTTTGGAAAGCACGTTAAATTGTTTAAACTAGGTTTGTTTGATGTTTTCTTGCTAACTTTCTGGGTGTGTGAGTGAGTCTAGGATTTGGAATACAATGAGTGGAGGCCGACCTATGAGTCGGATGGGGTTGGGTGCCTAACACCTTCCTATCTCCATACCAAACCCTGGACACATGCCTTGGTAAAGATCAATCCTTTCACAAGGGTGCTACATATATGTTTCCGAGGCCTAATCTAGGTGGCAAATCCATTTACACCCTTCATCTGGTCCACCTTAGGCCGAGACGTACTTCCCATGAGGAAACCACTCGTCGTGGGCACTTGCACCCACACAATAAAGGCTAAGCCAACATCATCAAAGTAATAAAAACATGTTAGAAAATATAAATAAACCAATAGACATGCTAGAAAATTAAAATGAAGCAATAAAGTTCTAGAATTAAAAAAAAAAAAAAAAGTGTAGATTGTAGCTAATAAGCTACACCTACACCCTCCAAACCTCAAAACTAAGGAAGAAGGACCAAGGAGATGTAAGCAAGAACACTACCTCTTGATATATGGAGGAAGAGAAAATCAAAGGGTTTTTTTTTCTTTAATTTTATTATGTGTTTTTTAGGAGAGAAATGTAGAAAAAAGAGAGAAAACTACCTAGAAAAGATGCCCCAAGACCCCAAATTTCGTTCCTAATGAAATCTCGAGATTGGGGGGGAGGGGGGGGGATATTTTGTGTTTTTTATGGGGGGAAAAAAGGCCTACCACACACTTAGTGTGCATCGGTGGTACATGGCTGACTTCAGTTGTTTCGTCTTTTTCAAACCTTTTGGCTCTAACTTCATTTGTTTATTTGAAGGTCATACCAAACTTTGACTGAGCTTATTCCAGTTCCATTGGAAAGATAAGGATGTCTAGTTTTAGGGGAATTTGATGTTTTAAAAAGCAAACGGTTGGATCAAAGTATATGGCCTTAGGAAGCGAGTTGACACGATATTTCAACCGTTTTAACTTCGATTTCGACCCATGAGTCGTCATTTTTAAGGGAATTAAATATTCTTCACATTGGTAATGTTGGGTTTGCCCCGATCGGATAGTTAGATCAAAAGTCAACTTTCGTTTGCCACAAAAAGTCAACCCTAGGTCAAATTTGGTCAAAGTTGACAAAAAGTTCTAATAACCTTGGGTTTGATATTAAAATATGGAAAATGTCATTTTGGCGAAGTTTTTACCAATTTTGACCTTTAGTAAACTCTCAATTGACCAAGGACATTTTTGTCATTTTGACTTGAATTGGCACTTTGAGTGCTTCGATGCTCAAATTGGTTAAACCATGATGATCCAGATATTCCCTAGCTCCCCCAGTTAGAAAATAATTTGTTTAGATATTTTCAGAGTCCAGCACACAAATCGAGGGCAAATAAAATACGATGTCAAAACATGCTATTTGCTAAAATTTTGAATTAGTGAATAATTATGAATTTGATTGCCTTATGTTGGTCTTAAGGTGTCATAGTTATGAAATTTTGTATCAGGCTATTGGAATTAGAGGAGGTAACTAATATTTTCCTTTAATCGGTGGTGGTGGAGCCAGAATTTATCTTCATAGAGGCCAAATAAACAATAAGATAATTAAATCCTTGGAGATTTAACTATGAATTTCTTCAAGTTCCACCTTTTTCTGGTTCTACCATTGACGATCTAGAAGGATACTCCTCGAGTTCAATCCTTAATGATTCGAAAGAATGCTTATTGGATGTTAAAGTTTTAACATTAGAACCCAAAAGTGTTTTTTTTTTTTAAGGGTCATGCTAACGAGTGCCCTTAGGGCATTGGTTAACAATCCATTTTAGGAAAAGTTTGATATAACTTTTATAGGAAATGAAAAAAACTGTCAAAATATTAATTGCTTTTTTTTTTTCCCATAAAAACTTTCTTTAAATAGATTATTAATTAATGCCCTAGGAGTATTCGTTAGCATTTTCTTTCTTTTAATACTATCTTTCTTTCTTTTGAAGAATGAATTGGTTTCTAACTTTACGTGTATTATCAATTAAATCATCACCCATTACGTATAATAACAGAAATTAAACAAGTACTAAAAGTAGACAAACAATTTTGCAAATTTCAATGTCTAAAATTCATAAAAAAGTTAAATGTATAAAAAAATCAAATTAAATACAAACAATTAAATGTTTTTGTATTATTTTAGATCTGATATAGTATATTATATTCATTTGTAATGTTTTAGAATATAAAAAAATTTAATAACAAATAATGTTTAAAAGGAAAAATCATATGGCACATTCCTAACCACCTGGTTGGGGGTTCTCAATTGCTTTTGAAGACTTCAAAATTCAGCCATACACGTGGTAGAGGCAGGAGGGCAATTGATAAATGTTTATTAGTTGAAACAAAATGTAACACTCTGGTACTCTACTTCGTAAACAACTAAAGAACCAAAGAAGTAAAGAAAAGAAAAACAGGGGGAAATACTAAAAAGCAGATCAAATTAGTTCGTCATCTTTATTATATTTACGCGTTCTATAAAAAAAAAAAAATTATTATATTTGCGCAGGATATTAAGGTGTTTCTGGGTGCATTTCGGCAGGTCAAAATTTCGGTGGTGCCGATCAAAGGGAATAGAGTTGCAAAGAAGGAAGCAAAGTAGCATGACAATTTCGCGTTTTGGATGGAAGATATATCAAATTGTGCTTCGAATTTATTACTCTTTGACTTGCACTGCTGATTTTATTTCGTTATTATTTTTTATTAATTGAAGATTCATGTACATTCGTTTTATTTAATTAATTATTAGGTATCTATGAGTTTTGGACGAATTGAAGCATGACTAAAAGAAGCATCGAAAGCCTTTTTTTTTTTTTTTGGAGGAATTGAAGTATGGCTAGAAGAAGCATGCAAAGCCACTTCAATCAGCATATTTTATAATTTTAATAAGAACCAGAGACAGTGTAAGAATGATAGGTTATCTCACTGCATATTTTATAATTTTAAACAGTGTCAGAATTATAGGTTTTTCTCGGACAAAATTGGCCTATACCCTTTTAAAAAAAAAAAATCTAGCATTTTGCCGCCTTTCTCAAACTAATTAGAGAAATACCCCTCTTTTGAAACTTGATTTTCTCAAAATCGAGTTAAGCCCTATAACGGCGTTTTTAAGGAGCCTATAGTGACGTTTTCAGGACCTATAGTGGCGTTTTGGAACTCGAGCTCCATGAACTCGAGTTATAGGTAAAAAAAATAAAAATTTTTTCCTATAACTCGAGTTAATGGAGATCAAGTTTCAAAACACTACTATAGGTCCTGAAAACGTCACTATAGGCTCCTTAAAACACCGCTATAGGACTCCAAGAATTTTTTTTTAAACTCGATTTTTAGAAAATCGAGTTACAAAAGAAGGACATTTCCCTAATTAGTTTGGAAAAGGAGGCAAAATGCCACTTTTTTTTTTTGCACAAAAATGACATTTGCTCATTTTGTCCGGTTTTTCTCATCTAAGAGGAGCTATGCGAAACTTGCAATCTATAACTTTCAATTCTTTTTCCTTGTCATGTATATTATATGACAAAGCATGAATTAAACATTGACTTCGTTATCATGCTATTGTTCATAATTACTTGCTCATTCTAAGAAAAACAAAACCAAAAAACATAATATAAAAAAAAGTTGATATATACAAAATGTAGATGGCATGTTTTGTTAAAATAGTTTTGTTACTTTATTCAAATAAATCGATAAGAACAAATAATTAATTATTGTTTTTATCTAAACCTTTTTGCAATTTGCTGCAGTTATTTTGGCGCAACCATGAATTTTAAATACAAAATTTTATTATATAGTATTTGATATTAATGTGTGTATGATGAGAAAGAGAAAAGATAGGTATTGTCTAAACCAAATAGATGTCTCTTTTTCTTTTACAATTCTTGTAAGCATGAATACATAAAAATTGAAAATACAATGGAAAGAAATTTGCCTAAAATAGACTAACACCCCTTTAATAGCATCAACGAACCAACCTACCTTGAAAGACATTGCACCTCAAAATTTAAAGGAGAAAAAAAAAAATTCAAGGCTAGAACCTGCGCCAGGTTTTCTTTAGGAAAAAAGGATTTGGGATTTTTTTTTTTTTTTTTTGAAGACGAAACCAAATATCATTCAGATTTGGGAAGGTTAGTACTATAGTATCAATGACTTAATTATTTTAATTCATATTTTTCAAAGCGAAAAATCAAAATTACCCTTATGTATTGAAATGATAAATTTTTTATTTACGATAATGTTTATATCTTAAAAATGAGATCAAGGCACTGAGAACAATATTTTGAATGAGATAGATATATGAAATTATTTTTTGTTAAACTGAGATATTTCATAAGTATGATTTGAGTATGAAATTCAATAGATTGATTATGTTTTGGGGATTAAAATATTTTCATCATCAGATTATACTTTAAATCCCACCTATAAGGGCTGGGTTTGGATCCTGCGCCCCGATGGTAGAAGGATTCAAGCCCAAAAAGCCTAACACAATGAATTTGTAAAGAGTGGGCTTAAAAACTGGGCTTTAATAGATCAAGCAACACGCACAGTGGATCAAAGATAACAAGAAAGCAGAGAAAGACAAGCTCTATACAAAGATATCCTTCATCGGCGAAGTTCGAAGAGAGTGGTTCTTCAATATATTTCTTTTAGACTTGGATACAATTTCAATTCTTGTTGCTACAATGTTCTCTCTATCGATTTTCCGATCCCTTATCCCTCGGGAATCTCTCACATTATATATGCCGATTTTTCTGATCTTGGCCCTCCATTTGTTGATTATGCAGGCCACTACTTGAGTGTCCGTCCCATCAGACACCCTCTCTAGTTTTCTGTGAGTTGCGACAACCAATACGGCACTGTTCAGGAGTCTTCTCCACATAAATATGGCCAGAGGGTTTGGTAAGGTGCAATAAATGTGATGGCAGCTACCATCCCTCCAATCACGTCAAGGTTAACCCCCTTTCTGAAGCTCTTCCTTTACAATGTGGCCCCCCTCTGGTAACGTGGCAATGGCTCGCCTCTCTGGCTTTACTGTCCAAGTGTAAGGGCTCCTCGGAACTTTACTGGCCTCTTCGGCCTTGGGTATGACACGTGGCATGATTACTTTATTAAATTTCAGTACTCCCCACCACCCATGAGAGGTGACAGTGTACCCAAAAAAAAAAAACCTAGTTTCATCAAGGCTTACCATTTACGTACCTATGCATGGTTCTGCAACCTATAACAGGAATAAATAAGGGCGACTGTAATTTTTTTTTTTTTTTATTTACTAGAACAGTTATATTATGCTTAACATAGTTTTGATTTGATTAGTTAACGTTATTGGTGCTAAGCTGTCAAGCTCACGCCTTCCCTTATCTCCATTCCAAATTCTAAGGAATACTAGCTTACGGGAAGGCTAATTTGGGGTGATGTGTGAGAGCCATTAGTACCAAAAAAATTATATATTTTTAATTCAAAATAAAAGTTGAAAATTATGTAGAAAGAGATTAGTCGAAAATACCAAAAAAAAAAAAAAGAAAAAAAAGAATGTTATGGTTCAAGCATTTTTCCAATATAAAAGCACTTCAATAATTACAAAATATCTTCTTTTTTTTTTTCTTTTTTTTTTTTTTTTTGTTGTTGTTGTTGTTGTTGTTGTTGTTGCTAACTCTGGCTTTTCCGTTTGGAAAGAAGCCTAATTCCTGAGATGAAATAATAATGAGATATGCACATCAAACATTGTGTTATATTCTCTTTAATTATCATACCTACATGATAAATAATATTAATAAAACTCGTATGTGGATAATATAACCAAGGAAAAAACGTGTGTCATAAATTTTTTTCAAAGCTGTCACATTAAATAAGGTACAGAGAGAAACGAATGAGAGAATGGCAGGTGTGCGTTACTTTGAGCCGAATGAAGGAAGAAAGGGATGGGAGTGTGTGAAGAGAAACTCGGTCCACATACAAAGTTTGAGTTTAAGTAATGTTGATGCCTCACAGCGACCAACCACCCTATGTGGTGACGCGCGCACTTTGTCCTCCTCAGGGGGGGGTGGTGCACGGGCTCCAGTGCTGTGAAAGAGGGTTAAAAAAAAGAGTAACTTTTGGTGTGTGACTAGATTGAGTCAATTTTAATCTATTATTACCAAAGGTAGTGAAGTCACTACTAATCATTGGATTTTTTCTAAGGTGTGATTGGTCACTTGACTCTATTTGATTTTATTACCAGTTCTAGGCTATGAAAATTTGTCGTTTTTTCCTAATCTAATACGAATGGTAAAAAATTTTGATTCTTGAATTCGGAAGTCTGGTTACGTGCAGAGAAGGCATTAGGCACCTTACAACGCCTGTCCGAAGATAGACCTTCGTTTTAGTAAAATCTAAATTTTCGGTCATTGGCAGTTAAAAAAAAACTATTGGCTTTAGCTTTCAAGGCTTCAAAAGAATTGAGTTTTAAGGTTTGATTTTAGAAGGTGATGTGGCCTTTAACAATGCTTTGATAGCACATTTGGAATTGATGCCAAATTTCCACAGAAAAAATCCAGCAGTATTTCACCTTATTTTTGTGGCGGAATCCGGCAACATTTTGGGTCAGGTGCATCATAGCACATAAAACATTATTCTCACCAAGCTTTCGCTCTAAGAATATGGCAAAAAGATGCCCCATTAATTTTCAAGGTGAAAATCTGCAAAGTTTCGCGTTTGGTGTGCTGTGATGCACCGACAGTGTTTCGTGCCTATGTATACGACATGCATCAATATATCCATACTAAGGCAAGCCGAAGCTCACCATAGCATCCAAACACATTGATGCGTGTCGCATTGTAGACACCTCATTTTGTACCTGGTTAATAAACTTTATACCTCAGTCCCAATGATGAGCTTGAAATGTATACAAAAGATAATTGAAGTTATTTTGATAGTTTGGAAGTAATCACAGCTTAAAAGTACTTAAATCGCTTTAAAAACGATGCTGAAAAATGAAATTTACTCACTGTTTTGATCATAATTTTATATCCACAAAGATTTTGGAGTGCTATTTCTTTTATTGGAAAGTAGATATCAGGGGCTTCAATTTAAACACAAATTTTGCCTAATTTGGATTTATATTGAGTGTGTTGTGGCCGTTTGAAGTTGGGTCATTAGAGCTGTCAGTTTAGTGTTTTTAGGGACGCATGCGTACACATGCCTCAACCATGCATACACACATTGCTTTCCTAAAGCTCAGAACTTCATTTTTTTTTAGGGTCCAAAGCCTCCCACTTTGATGGGGCCCCGGCCCCTATAGCCTTTGGGATGTCCAAAACCCTCTAAATGAGTTAAACATATAAATACAACCTTATGGCTCCAAACTTAAACCCTTGCTAGAGAGAGACTCTATTTCACTAGAACCCTTCCAAAACTCTTTCTTTCTCAAAACTTTCTGCACATCAAGCATTGAGTATGTTTTTTAGTTCTTCAAAAACTCTCTTTACTACTCATTAGGGCAAAAACTACTTTCTAATCTAAATCAAAAACCTTTTTCAAACAATATTTTCAAGAACTTCTTTTTGTTTTGAGTTGTGATTACTTATGAGCTATTGAATCCTTTGATTCCCCTGATTATCATTTGATCTTGTTGTGTAGGCACTAAGGGGCCGATTAAATATCAACCAAGTTGTATTCCATAAGCTAGGTGAGTCTCTCTTCATGGCTCTTCCTTAATTTGGTTTTTATAAACTTGTGCTCTTGTTGTTCTTATTTGATTTATATGTTATATATGCTTAGAAATATGATTTGATTTGTTTGGTTTTGATTTGTTGTGTCTCACCATATTTTGATTGGAGAGTTGAATGATTGGATATATTGATGAACATGTTTTGATGTGTTAAGTGTTACTCTTGTTTGTTGTTAGATCCAATACATGTTTAGGAATAGATTTTGTTTTGTTTATCTTTGATATCTTTGTTGTTAGTTTAGGTTGTTTTGTTTTGTATTAGAAGTATGCTCGGGTTTGTTAAATTGTTGTTTTGTTTGTTGTTTTGAAATCGTGTTTTTAGGCATGTATGTGTGCGCGTGTTTCATGCACGCATACACATACTCGAGGCATGTGTACGCATACTTCGTGTATGCGCACGCATACTTATGCACAAAAATGCAGATTTTGGGTTATTGATTTCGTCTATTTTGTTTAGTTTTAATTATATGTTTAGGTCTAGTTAAGTCTAGTTTTCATATGTTTAGAATTAGGGTTAGTAGGATAACATGTTTCACATGCTTGGATTGATAGATTGATGATTAGGGTTTATGCTTTGATGAACCACACGAATATTCATGAGAACTTGAACATGCATTGATGCATAGGTGCTAAGGTGTTATGGTGCAACGAGGTAAGTAAGGTAAGTCATGCATAATTACATGAAAATGCATTTGATTTGGTTGATGAACATGGTGGACTTTTTTTGATTGATGAACATGATGAATATGCTTGATTAATGCCTTGTTGATGTTTTTGCCTTGTGATATACTTGCTGCCCTTGGATATATTTTGCAAGATGAATGGTAGGGTTTATGCTATGGATGAGTGTGGGACATATGCCATGTTTGGATGTTAGATGCATGTTAGTGTGTATGAGTATAGAATAACATATTAGAAGATCCTTTGATGAGATTAGGATTTGGAACACAATAAGTGGGGGCCGACCTATAGGTTGGGTGGGGTTGGGTGTCTAACACCTTCCCATCCTTGTAGATGCTATATTTTGTACCCCTTACGACTCAAGGCCCCCATTCCCCAATGATGCTGAATTCTAAAACCCAAGGTTGTCTTAGGGCCCAATAAAATGTTAAATTGACTTGAGAAACGTTAAAATTAAAATTATAACTTTTATTGAGCAAATACATCTATTTTTGGAAAATTAAAACCAAAGGAACCCTTGGCATGCGCATGCAGGAATTAGCCTACCCAGCTGCACGCGTAGCCATAATCATGCGCAAGCAGCACGATCTTGCGCACGCATGGTGGATTCCAGAAACATAAAAAATGCAAATTTTCTGCATTAATGCTGAGGTTTGGAACGACTCTCACATCGTCTGGGAGTTGTTCCAAACCCCTGTTTTCTCAATATAAATAGCCATACATGGTACCTTTTAAGAAACACACAGAAATCCCACGGGAAAACACTAAGATTCACTATAAATAGTTAATCAAAGAGGGAGTTTTTCACAAAACATCCTCAAGTCAATATTCTTTTGATTAGAGCATTTTTTGGCCTTAATCTTCGAGTTTAAGATTACTAATCACTTTTGTTTTTAATTGTGAATATATTTAACTGAGGGGAATGGTCAAAATCAAGCTTGAAGAGCTTTTTGTTTTAGGTATTAGTCTAAACTTTCTTTTTCCCTTCTTATCTTTTTTATACTTTAATCTTTTTTTTTTTTTAGTTTCTTTGTTGTAATATGCTTTAATATGTTTATGTAGTCTAGGTATATATAGTTGTATGTTTTAAAGCATGTTAGGATGTAAGATTTAGTGTTTTAAAGCTCTGTTGTGTTTCTAGGGTTTCTGCACTGAAACCCACGAGCGCATAATCTTGGTTGCGTGTACATGCTTGATTATGCGCACGCAGGCTTGTTCATGCGTGCGCTTGATCCTGCCCAGAAACCCTAATTTTATTTTATCTGTTTTTGCTTCTGTTTTCACATGTAATACTTCTGTTTAAACCCTTTTTCATGTATTTATGCTTTTAAACTTTTGTTTCACATGTTTATTTGTCTTTCACATGTTAGAATTAGGGTTTATCATGTATTGTTTTGTTTTAATGCCATGAACACGCATTTACATGTTCATGCATAAATGCCATAGGTGCTAAGTTGCTACAAGGTAAGTGAGGTAAGCCATACATTCACATAAACATGCATATTTGAATATGTTTTTGTTTAATGATAGACTTGAACATGTTTTTTTGGAAGAGTTATGCTTAATCACATGTTTGCTTGAATCATTTAATGATACATGCTTCTGCTTTAGAGGAGATATGATGTAACATGTATGTTAGATGAATGTTAGGAGATGCCATACTAGATGAATGCTAGATTAGTTTGACTTGTACGCTAGATATATGTTAGGGTTTATGGTGTGATGATATGCATGATTAGATGTATACTAGGATTTGTGATGGATGACAAGCATGATAGATGAATGGTTAGGGATGTTTGTGTTAGGATATGTGCTCTTAAATCCTATTGTATGATGCTATGTATGACATTATGTATGACTTAATGTTATATTTAATAAAGTTGTTTTATTATTATCTAAATTAATGGTAACATGAATTTTTAGACATTATCATATAGTCCATGAGATGCATAGTATGTGATTTAGTCACGGAAGATATAAATCACAAGTTTTTTGTAAACTCAGAATTATAGTTCGCAGTCGGTGATGAAATTAGGCATTTCATCTGCAAAGACTATAACATATCAACTAAGATGATTTGTCTTGATCATGGAAGTGGAGACTTCTAGTTAATATGTTGATATGTTTTAAGAATTAAGACATATTGAACTGGACCACTGTGAGATTTATTATTCTCCTGACAACTGTCAAATGAATAATAAATCTCACGATTTCTATTTGCATGAACTCTTAATCCTAAGAGAATAATAGACCTGATCATGAAGTGTAGGTTGCTTTGATATATCAAGAGTGAGATCTAAAGTCACGATCAAAACCTCAGTATGTTGGGCAGCCACATTTAGTGTTGATGGAACATATATTCTCAAGATGAAATTCATAATCTCTTAACGAAGATATAAAATATTCCCTTGAGATAAGTTTAATGGTTTTGGTTATTCAAAGTGTTAGGCCTAACCACTTTAGTAAGGATATACTAAAGTATATATTTATGAAATTGGATTTCATAAATGTATGATGAATAACTTATAGAATTAAACTGGGCACTCAAGGATTAAGATGTAGTAATTTTCAAAGTGGCAGTCTACATTCAAGACTTTGTATTACTACGAATATTTTATGAAGGGGTTGCATGTATAATAAAGTCTTGGGATATAATTCATTAATAAGGCCTAGAGTGCAATTATATTTATATAGTGGTATTAAATATAATTAATGGTACTTTTGGGCTTGTCAAGAGTTAATAGAAAAGCCTAAGGCCCATTGGAGCTAGTATCTTATTGGTCCCTTTTGGTCCCACTCCAAGCTACACACTAAAGCTTAATTGGAAAGGCCCAATAGGCCAACCCAATTAGATAATCAGTTAGTTATAAAGGGAGAAACATATAGAATTTTTCATAAGAGAAAAAAGAGACATCATTGTGAAGTGGTGTATATGTGTGAGTTGTTAGGTTCTAAGGAATTAGAAACTAATATATTAGAACTTCAATTTGTAATGTTGGCAAACCATGATCAAAACAATCTTTAGTCTTGTGTTAGACTTGCTCAAAGTATGGCTTTTTATGTAAAGTTGGAATCGAGTTAACTGCAGAATTTACTGTGCACTTCTACCTGACTCGATCGATCGAGAATTAGGCTCGACGATCGAAAGTCGTGCAGAATATTTTTCTGCAGAATTTTCCAACTCAGCCCTAGCTCATTTAAAGTATAGAGTTTTTTGTTTTGCCCTGAGTATATAAGGGAAAACCCTAGCCACGTTTTTAGAGTTCTGAACGCTATGTTGTGAATCTAATTGTTAGATCTAAAGGTGTTTACCTTCACATACACTTAGGTTTTCCAAACTCAAGATTCATGTCAAGAGATTGGTAAATCATACAGTTGCAGAATCAAAGAGTTTCAAGATATACAAGCAGGTGTGCTTGTGCTTTGCTGAGAATTCAAGGAAAGAAGGAGTTCGTGGTCTCGGAGCTGTCACGTGGTCGTGGTAGTAAGTTTCCTACAAGCAGGTAGCAATAGGATGTTAGTGGTCCAAGTCTCTATTGTGTAAACTTCGATTCTTTCATAGTGAATTTGTTTTACCTTTAAGATAGCTAGGTTAAATCCTCCCCAGGTTTTTTACTGGTTTAGTTTTCTTAGGTCATCATATCATGTGTTCTTTATTATTCCACACTTTTACATGATTTGATATATTTGTGTTAACCTAGATCTGAACAATTTACCTAAGTTAATCACTTAGCTAAATAACTAGGTTAATTTGTTTGGGTTTAAGGGGTCTAAACAACCTTACAAGTGGTATCAGAGCGGGTAGCTTTTTGTTTTTGATCTTTTGATCTTTGAGTTGATCCTTGACCCATGTTGTCATGAAACACGGATACTCTCTTGTTGTTCCACCTCATTTTGATGCGAACAATTATGCCTATTGGAAAGTAAGGATAAAAGCATTCCTGAAATCCATTGATGAGAGAGTTTGGAACTCTGTTGAATATGGACGGGAGAAGCCCACTACTCCCGTGAGTGAGTGGCAAACTTCTCAAGAGGAGGCAGCTGCTTTCAATAGCAAAGTTATGAATGCTATTTTCAATGCTGTCTCTATGGAGGAATTTAAGAGAATATCTAATGTTGAGGTTGCTCATACTGCTTGGAATATCCTCCAGACTGTGCATGAAGGCACAAAGGCAGTTAAGATTAATAAGTTGCAGCAATTGACTACTAAATTTGAAGGCATTAGAATGAATGATGATGAATCTTTTGATGAGTTTTATGCTAAATTGAATGATATTGTTAATTCTGCATATAATTTGGGTGAAATCTATGATCAACCTAAAATTGTTAGGAAGATTCTTAGATCTTTGACTGAGGATTTTAGACCCAAAGTGACTGTCATTACTGAAAGCAAGGATGTGGACTCCATCCCTGTTGATGAACTTGTAGGATCTATTCAGTCTTATGAGTTGGACCTACCCAAGACTAACAAATCTAAATCAATGGCTCTTAAGTCAGTTGATGATGTTGAGGATGGTGGATTTGATAATGAACTCTCTGCTACAGAGATTGCCTATTTTGCCAAGAACTTTAGAAACTTTCTTAGGCACAATAACAAAAAGGCAAGAGGCAAGAACACTGCTGAACCTAGAAATTTTAGGAGGAATGATCCCACTAAGGTTAATAACACTGAAAAACCTAAAGAGAAAGTAGGTCAACCTTCTAATAATTCTTTGGGACAACAATGTTATGGATGTCAAGGGTATGGTCATATGAAATCTGAATGTCCTACTTACTTGAAGTCTAAGGGTAAAACTATGGCTGTGACTCTTAGTGATGATGAAGTTTCTGACAATGAATCCGCGAGTGATGAGGATGGAAACTTCATTACTTTCACTGCTACTATTGTAGTTAATGAAAGCGTGTCTGTTGAAGAGAACCCTTCTGATGGGAAACTCTCTGAAGATGCAGATCTACAGGAAGCCTTTAATAAACTTTGCAAAGTTGCTGCAAAGGATGCTATGAATGTAGATTTAGGCTTGAAGAAAATTTTATCTCTTGAACTTGATAAAAAGAATTTGCTTGTGAAATTGTTTGATGTTAATGAGCTTTTGAATAATGTGAAAACTGAGAACATGTTTTTACTTGATAAAGCTAAAAACTTGGAATTTGAATTATCTGTTGCTAGAGAATAATCTAATAGGCCTGCAAGCTCCAAAATTGATCATATGTTGAGTGTTCAAAAGTCCCCTTCTGACAAAACAGGCTTAGGTTTTGTGGAAAGCATCTCTGTGCTTGAATCTCATTCCACAAATTTTGTTCCCTCTTCTGAACCTCCTAAGAGTGAGATTGTCAAACCTTTGGTGAGTGAACCTGTTAAACCTATAGATGTTACTCCACCTAGGAAGATTAGTGTTGATCTTCAAGAGTCTCATTCTAGGGCTTCTAATTCTTCTAAGGGCAAATTGCTTAATAAGCCTGCATGGGTTTGTCATTTTTGTGGAAAGTCTGGACACATTCGTCTAAATTATTTCAAGTTGCAAGCTGCGCAGCGAGCAAATAAATCTAAAGTACCTGTGCCTCAAGCACAAGATCCTATGGTACTTATTGGTGAATTGGTAAAGGCGTTAAACCTTTATTCCAATCCTAGAGTTGCTCAGAATTCTAATGTGAATCATAACTCCAATGCAAGAGTTGCATCTAAAAGGTTTTGGATGTAAAAGGCCAGATCTAATTAAGTCTGTCTGATATGGTCCTTGTGCTTCATTACTCTATCTTTTGTGACCATTTTTCTTAGGATTTGCATTGCATAACATTCATGCATTTCATTCTAGGTTGTTTTATTTCATTTAAAAAAAAAATTTTGTGCAAAATGTGTTTTTGCTATATTTTTCTTGAATTTGAAGATAAGGTTGGTCAATCTAATTTGCATAACATGCTTATGTACCTTGTTTAGCTTTGATACACTTATTTTTACTGCACTTTACTAGCTGAAATTTTTGTAGTGCATGTTGTGTGGGAAGATGTTATAGTTGTTGATTACTTGATCTTGATTTTGAAATCATATTTCTTTGATTGTCGGACTTGAACTTTTTGAGAAAGGCATAAATAACCATCTCACCACTGTTTACTAGCCAATCATGAACACCTTAGTGCATATCGTAAGATTTTGTGCTCGAGAAAGTGTAGCACATGCACAAAAAGAACATAAGATGTCGCCTCTATTAAAATGCTAAAATTGGTGTGTACATTATTGGGCTATAATAAATTCACAATTCAAATAAAATTGGTGTGTACATTATCCCGGCTTTGTTAACAAGTTTCTGATCAATTACAATTGATATTAATTATAAGGCAAATCAAGAAACTTACATGATTGCAAACTTTTATTTTAGGAGATGTGAGAGTTATATGATGTAACTCTTTAAGTTATAGTCTCTTTCAAATTTATGTGATGAATTTTGTAGAAATTGTGATTAATCACTATGTGCATATCACCTCACATGTTACTCAAGCTTCTGCTAGTTTCACACATTACACAAGTTATTCTCTGCTAAACTGTGTACATGTTATTGTGTGTTTTTGGTCTGACCAACCAAGTTTGAAAATTTCTTGAAATTAATGTAGAACATGTTTGCTTTTTGAGTTCTTGAGAGAAATTTTGTTTTGGGAGATCTGGGATAAATTCATGTGTTTTTGAAAAACATTTTATCTCATATTTATGCATTTTATTCATAAAATCCAATGCTTTGAGGAGTTTTTGCACTAAAAATGCTTCGTTTTTCAAAAATTCAATTTTTCCAGAATTTCGATCGATCAAATCTGTTTTTCAACCGATCGAAATTGTTTCAAAAATCCCTAGAAAGTCTCGGGTTGTTTCGATCGGTATTCGATTGGTACTGGATCAATCGAGGTATTTTCGACCGATCGAATCTGTTTTTCGATCGATCGAAAATTAGGTTGAGTGTTTTTTTAAAGGAATTTTTTCTCACGTGATTCTTCACTTTTCTAAGAACTATTCAAATCCTTTTCAATCTCAACCACCGGTCAAAGCACCCTAGGATTTTCTTGTCGTTTTCCTCCGTTCTTTTTGTATCAATTCTCTCTCCCAAAGCCGGTTAGACCTTTTTACCCCTCCTTTTGATTTTATTTTCATTTTTCTTGCATTTTTTCATGCATTTTTTGGGTATTTTCGGCATTTGGTAATTTGGTATTGATTTTGGGTGTTTTTCTTTCAAATTAATCATGGGTTTTTGTGGGGACACCATATACAAGTATAACATGTGGTTTAATTTAATTAATTTGGTGTTTTGTGGACAATTTGAAAATCTAGGACTTGAATTTGATAAATTTGGGGTTTTTGTTCAAATTGATATCAATTGATGAAATTGGCTTGTTAGTTTGATTAATTTGATCATTATATTGTGTTTCCTAACTGTTGTGATGATAAATTTCTCAATTTGTTGTGTTTTGTAAAATTGGGTTTTTGAAAATTGGGAATTTTTTGATATAAAATTCATGCTCAAGCCAATTTTGTTAATTTGGATCATATTTGAACTATGTCACTGCATTAGTTCATGCATCATTTGCTTTTCATGCTCATGCATCATATAGATTGATATTTCTATATTTTATGCTGTGCTAACTTGCAGTCTACCCTTGGTTTCTCTCTTTTTTTGTTTTTGTCCTTTTTCTGTCTGTGTCTCTCTATCCTTAGCACCATGCCTTGGAAAACCCGAGCCCATAGGACTTCTGTTCCTTCTCCTTCTTTTGATAGTGATCGGTTTCCTAGTGAGAAGAACCAAGAGACATACGAGACCCTTAACCTTAGGCGTCATATTTGGGGTGAGCGTAGGGTCATTTTAGATGAGGTTGATCCTGAAGTGAGACGTAATTTTGAGCATCGGGGTTGGTTACCTTTGTTGGAGATAGATCATCCATCTCCGGCTACCTTGATTAGAGAGTTCTACTCGAACCTCTCTATCCACGTCTATGATACCAACACTCTAGTTAAGAGTTGGTTACGAGGTGTGGAGTATCGCATTACCCCTTCGGTAGTGTCTGATGCTCTTAGGGTGCCTATTGTTGATCATCTTGTCTTTCCTTATGAGGAGTTTCCACCTCTTGACGACGTGATGTCTTACATCACTAGGTCTTCTATCCAATGGGGTTCTTATCCTTGGATCACGTCTGCTGAGCTCTCTGAGCTTCACTATCTTTTCTTTAGGATTGCCTGTCATTCCTTGTGGCCTATTTCTCATCTTCATACTATCCCGATTGAGTGATGTGTGTTTTTGTATGCTATTGTTACTGATGCTCCTATCAGTTTTTCGCATCTGTTTCTTCGTTCTTTGAACGAAGTGCATCGTAGTAGTTCTACGGCTCATGCTTTATTCTTTCCTGTCTTTATTCATAGGATTCTTCTTCATCTAGGTTTAGGTGATTTTCCTGCTTCTGAGCCCGTTCACATTATTGCTCCTATAGGTGCTACCTTTCTGAGGTAAAGGGCTGCTCAACTTCGAGCTAGCTCTAAGCATCCTATGGTAGAGTCTTCCGGTGTCACTCCACCTCCTTCTTCTTCTACAGATGCTCCTGCGGTTGCGACGTCTACTAACCCTGCTACTGCTACTGCTGATGTTCCTCCACCTTCTCCTTCAGATGTTTCTGATATTCGTCGGACTTTGGACACTGTTATGACTGTTCAGGCAGCTCATGGTCAGCTACTAGTGGATGTCCTTGATGAGGTTCGTGCTTTGAGAGCGGATTTGGCGAGTTTTCGTCGTTCTCCTCCGCCGCCTCCTTTTGATGATGAGTGAGTGCCCTTTGGCAATTCGTCACAAAAAGGGGGAGTACAGTTCTACTGTGGAGTACATATCTTGTAGAGGAGATTTTTGTCTTAAGGGGAGTTTTGTACCTTGTTGTGATACCGAAGAGCTTGTGGAGTCTTTTAGATTGTATCTAGGTGCTTCACTGTGTATTTACATTTTTGGCTTATGATAGAGGAGATATATTTGAGATACATTTATATATATATATATATATATGTTTCTTATTTCACTATGCTACATTGCTTATTGATTTATATTTATGATGTTATTCATGATATATGTCTTTATTTTGTGCTATGTGAAATCAAGAAGTTTTTTTTGTTAGTTGTATTTTCCACACATGCGTTTATGTATCTGTTAAGTGTTACAGGAATATACAGGTTAATTCAGTCGTGCTACTGTCTACTTTTGCAACTGTTAGATAGTAGTTAGGTTGAATTTGTTAGTGTGGCTATTGTTTTGTAATGAGCTGTATATTTTGTAAATTTTGAGCTTTTTGTTAAGTCTGTGTTTTGTCACGGATTACCAAAGGGGAAGTTTGTTAGGTTCTAAGGAATTAGGAACTAATGTATCAGAACTTTAATTTGTAATGTTGGCAAACCATGATCAAAACAATCTTTAGTCTTGTGTTAGACTTGCTCAAAGTATGGCTTTTTATATAAAGTTGGAATCGAGTTAACTGCAGAATTTACTGTGCACTTCTGCCTGACTCGATCGATCAAGAATTAGACTCGACCGATCGAAAGTCGTGCAAAATGTTTTTCTGCAGAATTTTCCAACTCAGCCCTAGCTCATTTAATGTATAGGGTTTTATGTTTTGTCCTAAGTATATAAGGAAAAACCCTAGCCACGTTTTTAGAGTTCTGAATGCTGTGTTTGTGAATCTAATTGTTAGATCTAAAGGTGTTTATCTTCACATACACTTAGGGTTTCCAAACTCAAGATTCATGTCAAGAGATTGGTAAATCACACAGTTGCAGAATCAAAGAGCTTCAAGATATACAAGCAGGTGTGCTTGTGCTTTGCTGAGAATTCAAGGAAAGGAGTCCGTGGTCTCGGAGCTGTCACGTGGTCGTGGTCGTGGTAGTAAGTTTCCTACAGGCAGGTAGCAATAGGATGTTAGTGGTCTAAGTCTCTATTGTGTAAACTTCGATTCTTTCATAGTGAATTCGTTTTACCTTGAGGATAGCTAGGTTAAATCCTCCCCAGGTTTTTTACCGGTTTGGTTTTTCTGGGTCATCATATCATGTGTTCTTTATTATTCCACACTTTTACATGATTTGATATATTTGTGTTAACTTAGATCTGAATAATTTACCTAAGTTAATCACTTGGCTAAATAACTAAGTTAATTTGTTTGGGTTTAAGGGGTCTAAACAACCTTACATGAGTGAAGCCACTCAATTATTCTCCCTTGGAAACTGATTGAGAGACCACACTTCTTGGGCGTAAATGTGGAATTGGAGTAAAAATTAAAAGTGTTCCTAAGTACTTCTAATCTTTTGTTTTGAATTTCACCACACCAAGGTGTGCTATCTCGTTCTTAAATTCTGAAATTTACATAGTGCATGTTATCAATCATGAATGAAATAGATCTATTTTTGTTGTTTCTGCTGTGTGTTTTGTATGAGATACAAAATCAGATTTTCCAACAATTAGTATCAGAGCCAGGTTTTTAATATCATGATTGTATAGCATGTGATTGGATTTTAGAATAAAAGAAAAACAGTTTCTTAATGATATCGGGTTCACACTAAGGATGCATATTCTCTTGATTTAATCGTAGTAGGCCAATTGATCCTATATATTCATGAATTGATTATTGAATCTGTATTCATGTTTATATATATTAAGATTGAATCCTTGAAGCCCATTTTCAATAATCATGTCTCTTGTGATAGTGCCATGTCTTATTAATAATTACCAAGGATTGATAGTTATTGAATGTTATTGAAATAACCATCATGTGCGTGAAGTAGTTATTGTCAGTGGTAGTTATTGAAACGAATGGCAGTTATTCTAATGCTTTGACCGTTATATCCAAAACATTTTGAAGTTTATGTTTCGGATATAGTTATTCAAATAACTATCATTTGCATGTATCAATTCATTGCACCACTTGGATCCTTCATTGCAAGGCTTGGAGTTAATGCACCGCTTGGATATAAACATATATATAAGGCTTGCATGGTTTCATAATTGTAAGCATGTAATATTTGCTTTGGATGTACAATCAGTATATTGTATTATATATATATGGTGTGATAGTTGTCATACATATATATTATATGGGTTTACATGCACCACTTGGATTGTCGTTGCATTGCTTGGCAATATTAGCACTGCTTGAAGAATCGGTATAGTATATATATAAGCTGTGTTAATCGTGTGTGTGTGTGTGTGTATATATATATATATATATATATAAAGGCTTATATATATAAAGGCCTATATAAGGCTTCAATCCGTATATTATAATATATGAACCTTTATATATTTATATATATATTAATGCTAGGATTAAAGTATTTGTTTAATGAAATTTATTCCTAATGAGATTAGGATTATGTTTTCAAGGTTTCTAGCGTTATTATGGTTCTTGATCTTAAAAACCTTTAATTTAAAACATCTAGTGGGAGAGAGATATAAGGATTGGATCTCACGGCCTCCATTTTCGGTTCATAGTAGTATGGGTAAACACCTCGTCTTGGCGTATATGCCTCGTGATCCCAAAGGAGGGTGTTTACTTTATAGTACTACAAGATTGAACTTACCTGTTTAAAGCAGTGTGGACAAACACCTCGTCTTGGCGTATATGCCTCGCGATCCCAAAGGAGGGTATTTTGTTCCATGGTACTACAAGTTTAAACATTATAAGGGAGATGAAATATGGCTACACATGATTCTAGATAATGGTGTACACTAGACTAAGTGTAATGTTAACCTCCCAAAGGAACTATGTCATTATTTCTTAGAGGCTAAAGGCAAAACGGCATATTATTAGTGTTTGATAAGAGTATCATGATAGCACTGATAATGAGAATAGTTCTCAACCAATTAATGTGTTTATAATAAACTTGCTACCAAGGAATTATAGACATGGATTGGGTTGTCATTGCATATATCATTTTATGGTTTTATTAAAGTTCCATATTATATGCTTATATGCTAAATTGATAATGTCTGGTTTACTTATTATATTCATGTTTATTATTCTCAGATTTAAATCATGGCATCATTTAGCCCACTTGTTGCTATCCTTAATCAAAACAAACTGATTGGATCCAACTATGTTGACTGGAAAAGAAATTTGGACATTGTTCTTATTGTTGAAGAGCACAAATATGTGCTTACTCAACCATGTCCTGGCTTTTCATCATTAGATGCTCCCCTTGAGGAAAAACGATGATATGATTGTTGGCAGAAATCTAATGAGATGGCCAAGTGCTATATCCTAGCATCTATTTCAAATGTTCTACAGCATCAAATGCAGGATGTAGAACTAGCTTCAGACATTATTCTAAGTCTGAAGGAGATGTTTAGTGAGCAAGGCTGTTCCGCAAGGCAGGAAACTATAAGGCAAATTTATAATACCAAAATGGCTGAAGGTCCTTCAGTGAAGGAGCATTGTCTTAGGATGATCTCTAATCTGAATACATTAGAAGTTTTAGGTGCCGATATTGATGGAGAATCCCAAGTGGATATGATACTCCAGTCACTATCTGAATCATTTAAGGAATTTAGGCTTAACTATAATATGAACAAAAAGGTTTATACATTGTCTGAATTGATGAATGAGTTGCTAGCGGCGGAAGGCATCCTTGGCACTTCTAGTATTGATGCCAACATGGCTGAAGCTTCTACTTCTCAATCTAAGTCAAAAGGTAAGGGTAAAAAGAAGAAGAAGAAGAAGAAGAAGAAGAAGGACTTCACCAAGAGAGATGGTAAACAAGTTGCCTTAGAAGTTGCCAACAAAGGAAAAAAAATCAAAGGAAAGTATTTCCATTGTGTTAAGAAAGGACATTGGAAGAGGAATTGTCCAATATTCAAAGCTGTCAAGAATAAAGGTATGAAAAGTACATTCCTTCTTGAAATATATTTGGTACAGAATCCCATAGATTCCTAGTGTGTGGTTCAGGTTGTACTAATCATATCTGCAACACTTTGCAGGGGTTCCAGGAGACCAGACAGCTGAATGAAGGGGAATTATTTCTTACTTTAGCTGATGGGAGCAGAATACCAGTTGTAGTTGTTGGAGTTTAATTTATACTTTGAGTCTAGGGTTTTAATATTAGAAGATTGTTTGTATGTACCTAATGTTCGCAGGAATTTAATTTCTGCAACTTATTTAGGTAAACATGGATATTATGTTATCCTAAAAGACATTGTTGTAATAAAGAAGGATAAAGTGTTTATCTGTTCTGAAAATATTGTGGATGGTCTTTACATTTATCTCTTGACAAGCATGAATTATACAATTCTGAATTATATAGTAGCTCTCATGTAAAATTATTAAAGAGAAAGTTTCCTTCTACTAGTAATGCAAATCTATGGCACTTACATTTGGGTCATATTAATTCAAATAGGATTCAAATACTAATCAAAGATGGACTTTACAGCCCATGGACTTTGATGGATTTCCAGTTTGCGAATATTGTTTAGAAGGTAAAATGACCAAACGACCTTTTAATGGAAAAAGTAGAAGAGCCTAAGAGTTGCTTGAATTAGTTCATACAGATGTATGTGGTCCTATGTCAACCCAAGCAAAAGGAGGTTATAAGTACTTCATCACTTTTACGGATGATTACTCAAGATATGGTTATGTGTACCTAATGAGACAGAAGTTCGAAACCTTTGAAAAGTTCAAAGAGTTTAGGGCTGAAGTTGAAAATCAATTGGGTAAACGCATAAAGGCCATTCGATCTGATCGAGGTAGCAAATACCTTCTTGGGGATTTCAAGGATTATCTAATTCAAAATGGGATTGTCTCCCAATTTACTGCACCTGGAACTCCTCAACAAAATGGTGTAGCGGAAAGAAGGAATAGGACTCTTTTGGAAATGGTTAGGTCCATGATGAGTTATTCAACTTTACTGATTTCCTTTTGGGGATATGCACTAAAAACTGCTATGCATATTTTGAATTTAGTTCCATCAAAATCTGTTCCCAACACACCTATGGAATTGTGGAGTGGGCGCAAGCCTAGTATGAAATATCTCTACATTTGGGGATGTCCAGCACATGTGTTGAAAGGGAAGTCTGATAAATTGGAAGCTAAAACGGAAGTATGCATGTTTTTAGGATATTCAAAGGAAACCAAGGGTTATTTATCCTATAATCATAAGGATAACAAATTGTTTGTTAGCACCCATGCCAAATTTTTGGAAGATGATTATGTGAATAATTTTAATCCTAGAAGTAAAGTTGTATTGGCTGAATTAGATGAACCTGTAATTGAACAACCAATGGATAACTAGGAATGATGTGGCTATATTGGATACACCACAAGACATTACTCATGAGATGACTAGTACACAAGTGCCTCGTCATAGTGGGAGAATTGTTCGACCTCCTATAAGATTTATAGGTTTGGGAGAAACTTATGAAACTATCCCAAAAGAGGGTAAATCGGATCCCTACACTTATGAGGAGACAATGAATGATATAGATGCACATCATTGGGTCCAAGCTATGAAATCTAAATTGGATTCTATGTATTCCAATCAAGTATGAGATCTTGTAAAGGCGCCTAACGGCATTAAACCTGTTGGCTGCAAATGGGTTTACAAGAGAAAGAGAGGGATAGATGGAAAGGTTGAAACTTTTAAAGCAAGACTAGTGGCGAAAGGGTATGCACAAAAGGAATGTATTGATTATGATGAAACTTTTTCGCCAGTAGCCATGCTTAAATCTATCAGAATTCTCTTATCCATTGCTGCTCATTATGATTATGAGATTTGGCAAATGGATGTCAAGACTGCATTTCTTAATGGCAATCTTGAAGAAGAAATTTATATGATGCAACCAGAAGGTTTCATAGCAAAGAACCAAGAGCATATGGTATGCAAGTTGAAAAGGTCCATTTATGGGCTTAAGCAAGCATCTAGGTTATGGAACATCAGATTTGATCAAGCAATCAAATCATTTGGTTTTGAACAAAATCTTGATGAACCATGTGTGTACAAAAGACATCAAGATAAAGTAGTAATGTTCCTAGTATTTTATGTTGATGATATTCTACTAATTGGAAATGATGTAAGGATAATGTCATCGGTAAAGGTTTGGTTGTCAAGCCAATTTGAAATGAAGGACTTAAGTGAAGCTAACTTTATTTTAGGGATCAAGCTTTGGCGAGATCGCAAGAATAAGATGTTAGGTTTATCATAAACTGGGTATATAGATAAGGTTCTAGAATGGTTTAGCATGCAAAACTCCAAGAAAAGATTACTTCCTTTTAGATATGGAGTTCCTCTGTCTGATGACCAAAGGCCTAAGACTCTTGAGGAAGAAAATATAATGAGACAAGTTTCTTATGCTTTTGCAGTGGGAAGTCTCATGTATGCCATGCTATGTACTAGACTAGATATTGTTATTCAGTTGGCATGGTCAGCCGATATCAATCAAATTCAGGACTTAAACATTGGCAAGCTGTAAAACATATTCTCAAGTATCTATAGAGAACAAGAGATTATATGCTTGTTTACCATAGTGAGGATTTGATTCTCATTGGTTATACAGATTCAGATTTTCAGTCAGATCTTGATTTCAGAAAGTCTACTTTAGGTTGTGTGTTTACCTTGGGAGGTGGAGCCATTAGTTGGAGGAGTGTTAAGCAATCTTGTATTGCGGACTCCACCATGAAAGCTGAATATGTTGCTACTTATGAGGCGGAAAAGGAAGCTGTTTGGCTCAAGAAATTTCTTTCTGATCTTGGTGTTGTGAGAATGGAGCAAATTCCCATCACATTGTTTTGCAACAATAGCGGAGCAATTGCACAATCCAAGGATCCAAAGAATCACAAGAAAGAAAAGCACATTGAGAGAAAGTATCACATTATTCAAGACTTTGTTGCTCGAGGAGATATAGTAGTAGCAAAGATTGAAAGTGCAAGTAATCTAGCAGATCCCTTTACCAAAACCTTGCCACAAAGGACATTTGAGTCACATTTGGAGGGAATGGGAGTTAGATTAGTGCACAATAGTCTTTAGGGCAAGTGGGAGATTGTTAGGGTATGTGCCCTTAAATCCTATTGTATGATGCTATGTATGACATTATATATGACTTAATGTTATATTTAATAAAGTTGTTTT
The DNA here is from genome assembly GCA_033629205.1 of Lithocarpus polystachyus. Classification (NCBI taxonomy): domain Eukaryota; kingdom Viridiplantae; phylum Streptophyta; class Magnoliopsida; order Fagales; family Fagaceae; genus Lithocarpus; species Lithocarpus polystachyus. The sequence continues at coordinate 16,450,846 of CM066168.1, read as the reverse complement.
ATTATTATCTAAAATAATGGTAACATGAATATTTGGACATTATCATATAGTCCATGAGATGCATAGTATGTGATTTAGTCACGGAAGATATAAATCACAAGTTCTTTGTAAACTCAAAATTATAGTTCGTAGTTGGTGATGAAATTGGGCATTTTATCTGCGAAGACTATAACATATTAACTAAGATGATTTGCCTTGATTATGGAAGTGGAGACTTCTAGTTGATATGTTGATATGTTTTAAGAATTAAGACATATTGAACTGGACCACTGTGAAATTTATTATTCTCCTAACGACTGTCAAATGAATAATAAATCTCACGACTTCTATTTGCATGAACTCTTAATGCTAAGAACATAATGGACCTGATCATGAAGTGTAGGTTGCTTTGATATATCAAGAGTGAGATCTAAAGTCACAATCAAAACCTCAGTATGTTGGGCAGCCACATTTAGTGTTGATGGAACATATATTCTCAAGATGGAATTCATAATCTCTTAATGGAGATATAAAATATTCCCTTGAGATAAGTTTAATGGTTTTGGTTATTGAGAGTGTTAGGCCTAACCACTTTAGTAAGGATATACTAAAGTATATATTTATGAAATTAGATTTCATAAATATATGATGAATAACTTAAAAGATTAAACTGGGCACTCAAGGATTAAGATGTAGTAATTTTCAAAGTGACAGTCTACATTTATGACCTTGTATTACTACGAATTTTTTATAAAGGGGTTGCATGTATAATAAAGTCTTGGAATATAATTTATTAATAAGGCCTAGAGTGCACTTATATTTATATAGTGGTATTAAATATAATTAATGGTAACTTTGGGCTTGTCAAGAGTTGATAGAAAAGCCCAATGCCCATTGGAGCTAGTGTCTTATTGGTCCCTTTTGGTCCCACTCCAAGTCAAACACTAAAGCCCAATTGGAAAGGCCCAATAGGCCAGCCCAATTAGATAATCAGTTAGTTATAAAGGGAGAAACATACAGAATTTTTCATAAGAGAAAAAAGAGACATCATTGTGAAGTGGTGTGTATGTGTGAGTGAAACCACTCAATTATTCTTCCTTAGAAACTGATTGAGAGACCACACTTTCTTGGGTGTAAACGTGGAATTGGAGTGAAGATTAAAAGTATTCCTAAGTACTTCTAATCTTTTGTTTTGAATTTCACCGCACCAATGTACGCTATCTCGTTCTTAAATTTTGAAATTTATATAGTGCATGTTATCAATCATGAATGAAATAGATCAATTTTTGTTGCTTCCGCTATGTGTTTTGTATGAGATACAAAACCAGATTTTCCAACAGTTTGATGCCATGTTGTGTGTTTAGATGTATGCTAAAGTGTGTGTGAGTTAGAATAACAATATTAAGTATGCCTTTAATAGGGTTAAGACATAAGACATAAAGAGAGGAAGTCAACCTTAAGGTTGGGGCGGTTTTGGGTGCCTAACACTTTTCCAAGACCATACCTTAACTTCGAACCCCATATCTTTAGTAGTAAGATCAAAGAAGGTTATTCCTCGAGAGGATACTATATATATGGCTCCTAGACCATCATAAAAACTAGGTGGTGACTCCATCCATTATGTCTACAATCCCTATACTTAAACTTTGGATACATGCTCTGGCAAAGATCTATCCTTTCACAAGGGCGCTACATTTATGGTTCTTAAACCTAATCTAGGTGGAGACTCCATTTACACCTTCCGCCATGGTCCACCCTAGGCTAAGGTGTACTTCCCACGGAATTGAGGAAACCCAAAGTCTGTCGCAGTCATTTGCACCCACACACATACACGGGGAAACCAATGTCACTAGCTGACATGGATCAAGACAATTACATCGCGACAATCATGCACACAATGTAGCGTGAATATGCATCTACAATAATTGCCTTGAATGCATACCCACATTCCAAGGTTAACACCTGTGATCATGGGGGGAGGGGGGGTACCCTCTTGACCACATGAGTCCATCATACAAAGTGCATGATTATCTTTAGCAAGCAAGAGAGAGAGAGAGATACATGCACAATGCAAACAAGTAGAGTAGAAAGATAATCCAGACATTGCCAACATCCCAAGGGTATGGCCCAAGCAAGGTACAAGAAAATGAAAGAATCAGATATTGCCAAACCCAAGGAATATGACCCAAGTAAGGTATAGAAAAAGAGAGCTCTAATTTAGAAAGCTATAGACATGGTTTTAAAAGAAAAGAGAGAGAGAGAGAGAGAGAGAGAGAGAGAGAGAGAGAGAGAATTACATGAAGAGGTTAAACCTCCTAATAAACTGATCATTTCCCTTTTTGGGCTTGCTCCTTTTGCTTGCATTTTTGCCTTTTTCTTGCATTTAAGAAGTTGTGTCCGCGCTCCAAGCGTGTACATTCAAATAAACAAGGAACACAAAGCCAACAGACAAGCAAAATAGATAGCAAAGAAACAAAGGAACACTGAGCAAAGAAGCAAGACAAGCAAACAAGGAAAGAAAGCATGCGAACAGGCAAACAAGTATATTATTGAATGAACAAACAAGAAAGGGTCTCCTAGGACAAATGTAGGTTTGGATTTGGTGTCTGTAGTTCCATCATATTCTAATACAAATGACGCATGTGCTATCAAGCAAAGCTCCTAAAAGGGACTCAGGATTTTGTGTACAAAGATAGGTGTGAACCTACACTCAATCATAAGCAGGAGCTATACTTGATGACACAGAAAAGAAAGCAAAGAAACATGCATGAAAATATAGGCAAAGGTATAAAGATGCAAACAAAACAAGGAAACCAAACAAGAAAGCACAAAGTAAGCACAAAAGAGGCTGAGTACATTATCACACAAAGGGGAAACTAATCATGTTATAAGGCACATACAAGGCTAACATGATAAACCCTAACATGCAAAGCTAAACAAAGAAAGAAAGACAAGCTACAAGCAAGCCGACATGAAAAATATGTACTCACCATACAATTACATCCACAGAAGGGGAAATGATGCAACCAAACAAACAAAAGGCACAAAAGGTGCAAGCACACACCCACAAAGAGAAACAAAACATGCGAAGCATGGCAAGAATGCAAGAAACGAGATCTAAGCATACAAGCATGGATCTAAACATAAAAGCATGTGAAAAGGGCAAACAAAGCATAAACATGCAAATAGGAACTAATCCAAACTCTTTATTGAACTTGGGTGTATGGATATAGGCCTAGACCACTAGATCTAGATCTACACCCTACCCATGACACAAGACACAAGAAAGAGATATAAACAAGATGTATAAAGCTATAAAAGCACTAGGCATAGCATCCAAATAAAGTTTTAAGCACATAAACATGGCGAAAGCACAAACAAAAAATTTAGACATATCTTAACCTAAGAAGGCTAGGCCAAAACATGCTAGAAAAGCAATAAAACATGCTAGAAAGCAATAAACAAGCTAGGGAAAGCAATAGAGAGACATACAATTAAATGGGTGTAGATTGTAGCCATATATATATATATATATAAAGGATGATGCATAAACTAGAAAGATGTTATAATTTTTATTTTTTCATTCCATCCTCTCGAGAAAAATTATAACATTTGTTCATTTATATTATTTCAACATTTTCTATCCTTTCACTTTTTAATCTTCCTAACGAGAATAACCTTAAAATTTGTGTACTGCATCAAGGAGGTAGATCACTGTTTCAACTAGTGGATCACTAGCTAAAGGTTAAACTGCAAGATCAAATAACAACTCAAAATATTGTTATAAAAATGTAAATTGACAAAAAAGGTATGCATATATGACCAGTTAAAATGAAGTCTCAAAAACAAAAACCATTCATCCAGTGGTATTATTCTCGGTGAGGGTGCAGTAGGTCCCGAGTTTAACTCTTGGAATGCCCCTAATCACTAAATTTTAAACCAATTTAACAACATATTTGTGGGGTGGTTTGGGTGATGAGTTCAAATACCATTCGGTGGGTAAAGAAGTTTGGAGCCCTCAATCAAAACTTATTTGGAAAATAGCAATGGTGCTTTGAGATAGAAAACACGTGGAGACTGATAATAGCTTCAAAGCATGGTAACGAATGGGACAATGGATATCGAAACCTGTTAGAGGGAGCCGTGGTTGTCCAACTGTTTTACTTTTGCAAAAACAAGAGCAAGTATTTTAGCTTGGCTAGGACATCATGTTGCCTCACATGTTGATTCACTATAGAACTGTTTACATGTCCCAAGAAGAGCTCACAATCAAGAACAGCACTACGAATTTCATTTTTTATGGTGTTTTGTACATACGCAATCTAGTTGACACAACACATATAGGAAATAATGCCAGTGTTCCTTCCTACGTATATGATCAATAATTATAAGCGACTTTATATAACTAGCAATTATTTTTTATACATACATAAATTTGATAAGATTAAGACATGGTGTTACTACAACACGGTGATCCTCACACTTAGACATTGAAGGGTTTGTTCTTTTCTTGCTTTTCCTGCTGATGCGGTGTGAAAATGGTTTCTTAAGAGTCTATCAGCTTTGTGGTTTATCAGAATTTTTATTTATTTAAATCTTCCTAAAATTTTAATAGCCGCCTGAGATGAAATTATCCAATAAAGTATCAGATTTATTATTTTGTAATAAACATGATAGAGGTGGATACAGTTATGGATCACTACAAAAAACGGGGCCTAAAGGCCCCGTTTTTTTGGGCCGCGTTTGCAAAAACGCGGCCCAAAACGAGCTGAAGCCGCGTTTTTTAAAACGCGGCTTCAGTCCATTCCATGGGCCGCGTTTTTACGAACGCGGCCCAAAAGCATGCCTGAGGCCGCGTTTTTCAAACGCGGCCCAAACAAAAAAGCCTGAGGCCGCGTTTGAAAACGCGGCCTCAAGCAATTTTCTGAAGCCGCGTTTGCAAAACGCGGCTTCAGTTATTCTTTGAATCTGATCCCATTAACCCTATATCAATCTGATCCCATTAACCCTCACACATCACCCTCCAGAGCTCCAAGCCCTCATCACCCTCATCTCCATCTCCGAGTCTCCCATGCACACACATCTCAATCTCCGATCGGATCTCCGATCGAGCCTTGGAGCGCGATCACCGATCGAGCCTTGGAGCGCGATCGCCGATCGGATCTCCGATCGAGCCTTGGAGCGCGATCTCCGATCGGATCGGAGATCGAGCCTTGGAGCCTCGATCTCCAATCCGATCGGAGATCGAGGCTTGGGCCTCCATCTCCGATCAGATCAGAGATCGAGGATCTCCGATCTCCGATGTCCATCTCCGATCTCCATCTCCGGCCACAGCAGCTACTCCGCGTTTGTTTCCCATTTCTGTTTTTTCTGGGTATTCTTTGAATTTGAGTTTTGAGTTTTTGTGGGTTGTGATAATTTGGTTGTGTATTAGTTATATTATTGTTGGATTTAGTTGATTGGATTTAGTTGTTTAGGATTTTCAGTGTTTCAATTTTGAATCATGTGCTGCTGTTTGTGTTCAAATTTTTTGCTGGGTTTGTGTTTGTTTAAGTATGTAATGTGTTTGTGTTCAAATTGTTTGCTGTGTTTTAATTTGCTGTGTTTTAATTTTCTTGTTCTTGTTCATGTTTAAATTTGCTGTGTTTTAATTTTTTGCTGGGTTTGTGTTTGTTTAAATATGTAATGTGTTTGTGTTCAAATTGTTTGCTATGTTTTAATTTGCAGTGTTTTAATTTTCTTGTTCTTGTTCTTGTTCATGATTAAATTTGCTGGGTTTGTGTTTGTTTAAATTTTTTTCAAATTGATTTCAAATTTTTTTTAAATTTGCTGTGTTATTAGTTTTTTTTCCAGAAAACAAAAAAAATTCAAAATTATTTTTCAACAAAAATAATTCTGAGAAAGCAATAAATATAAATATATTTATTGCTTTTTCAGAATTTTTTTTTTTGAATATTTTTGGCAGTAGCCGCGTTTTAAACTTGGCATAAGGTAGACTGGTCTTAGGCCACGTTTAGAACGCGGCCATTGACCTTAGTCTTAGGCCGCGTTTTAAACGCGGCCATAGACCTTGGTCTTAGGCCGCGTTTTTAAAAGTGCGGCCATAGACCTCGGATGCCTATAGTCGCGGGGTTTAGGCCACGTTTAAAAACGCGGCCTAAAAAAGCGCGGCCATAGCCTTAGGCCGCGTTTTTAGGACCTTAGGCCGCGTTTTTCAAACGCGGCCTAAAGTCTTTTTTTTGGTAGTGGATCCAGATAAGTATTTGTGAATATATATAAAATATTGCATTCAACCATTTTTTTTTTTCATTTATATATATAAATAAGACTTTTTTCGATTTGTAGTGTTCGATCCATATTCAACTTTGACCCATTTTAACTTGAGGCCTAAGACAATAATTTTAGTGAGACATTTTTATATTTAAAATTTATTATAATTTATATTCAAAAGTACTAGTTAAGTATTTGTATTTAAGTTTACAAACATTTACTTTGCAACTGATACCATGAGTAATCCATTTAATATTGTTATGACATAATCGATTTTAAGAAGGATTTTATCAATTATTATTTTGGAAAATGCATTTTATAACAAGTATTGCTTAATAAAATTATGCAGGGAATACATGCATTTGGAGAATAATTTAGTCTTTTTATATACTCAGGATTTGTTTAGATTGCATATTTTAGAGAATTATTTGGATTATTTATTTATTTTCATTATTATCTTTTTGTTGTACTATCTCATTATTTTCTAAATCTTTTTATGTGATAGTACAACAGAAGTTAGCTTTACAATTAGGATATTTTCATTATTAACTTTTTGTTTAACAATTTTTATTTGCACAGAACAATAGAATCTAATTTATATAAGTCACTATTAGGACTTCACTTAATAATAAAAACACCCAACAACGTCCACACGTCCAAACAAAGAAAAATTTAACACAAAACTAAACGAATTAATACCAACCAAACCAAAATTAATTTAATATAAATAAATATTATGAAAATTTATTATTCTCTTTGAACAAGAATTTTAATTTATCTCAATTAAATAAATGTATGGTGATGGAAAGTTAAAAATCTAATTTTTATTTTTAATTTATATATATATATATATATTTTTTGAGAGAGAGAAAGAGTGTGATCACTATTGAAGCCTTGAGTTGTCATAAGAAATTTATCACTAATGACAATTCAACACACTCATAGCTAGGACTATAAACGAGTCGAGCTTTGTCGAGTAGTACATGTTCAAGCTTGGCCCGTCAGGAAAAATCAAAAGCTCGAACTTGGCTTGAGCTTGTGACAAGCCTAAAAATAGTGTTTGAGCTTGAACTCGTGGGAAAGCCAAAAAGATTGAGCTTGGCTTGGTTTGGCTTGATTAATTAGTCAAGCCAAACTCAAGCTTAATATCAAGCTCAAACTCGAGCTCAGGTCAAGTTTTTGAGCTTGGGATCTAAAAAAATCATACTATTAAATGCTTAAATCTCTAAAATTAAGAAAAAAGAAAAAGAAAATAATATACTCATTTTATCATGCATCTAATCGTACTTATGATTAGTTATTATTCAAATTAATAATTTACCTAATTAAATTCATTCACTCATCATTTCTTGTCTATAGTTTCAGCAATTGTTCAAAATACAATTTTTACATTCACGTTAGATGGTGAAAGACTAGAAAAATACTTATTTGTAACTATTATGAATGAGAAAAATATTAACATGTTTCATAACTTTAATTTAGATGATTGATAAGGAATGATTATATGTGGCTTACTTAATTAATTATTTATTTTTAAATGTAACTATAGTCTAAAATGGTTCTTAATCAGTTTAAAAGAAAGGAAAAAATTAAGGTAATATAGATAGCGGTCTCATGTTGGCCATGTCATTATTAAGATATGTGTAATGAGTATATTTAACTAACACATATAAACCTATAAATGATTCTATACTTGAATTGTTGTGTATCAAACCTAATAGTTCACGAGCTTGTTCGTGAACAATTTTTTTTTTTTTTTGCTTGGGCTCAGCTTGTTTATTAAACGAACCTAAAACTAAGACTCAAGTTTGTCTTATTTATAAACAATCAAACATGAACAAACTTTTTATTGAGCCGAGCCCGAGTTGTTCATGGTCGGCTTGGTTCATTTATAGCCCTAATCATAGCATTATTGTTTTTTAAACAATTTAGGATTTTAATTAGTTCGAATTCCTATTGGCACACAATTTTTGAGGCCTTTGTTAAGGTGAGAGAGTGAACATATAGTCCAACTATTTTTTTTTCTATATAACAGATTATTAAACAAAATATTTTGGAGTATTTTGCTAATAGATGGCTTTAGGCAATGGCCAAGCCAAATAGTCAGCCCTATTTATGATGATTACTCTTTATCATTAGATTAAGATAAATTAGATTACTCTTTACTGTTTAGATTTTGGTTGATTCATAATATTGTACCACATAAATATTTGAGACCTTACCGTTCATATATCATTATTCGGACATATTTTTCTAATTAAAATTGAATTTCATTCTATATTTAAACTATGCATTAAAATTTTGATGTATTACATATATTTAAAAATAGTAGAATATTTCCCTTAAAAAAAAAAGTAGTAGAATATTTATTTTCATATATAAACATAACCATAATAAATTTTTATTATTAATTTTTTTTTTTTTTTTTTTGAGAATCAAGACAGTAAAATATTATTAGCTTAGGCCACTCAAATCAGCCATATATACAAAGTTAAGGTCTGGTGGTATTTCTTCCATCCAGATGGACAATTCAGGGGTAAAGGATGCTCGTCGAGCTAAGGCATGTGCCAAAGTATTACAATTTCTCCTAACATGAGATAAATCAAACCATGAAAACCGAGCCATGAGCATACGAATGTCTGCAATTAAATGACCATAGTGAGCCAAAGAATTGCCGTCCTTTGCTAAAGAGTTGATCAAAACTTCAGAGTCCCCTTCAAGAGTGATGTTGTCGAAGCCAAGTTCAAGTGTAAGCTCCAATGCTTTCCGTGCAGCCAAGACTTCCACCTCTATAACTGAACCGGGTAGAGGTAATTGCTGAGTAAGAGAAGCCATGATCAGTCCATGGTCGTTACAGATCACAACTCCCAAGCCAGCAAGTCCCTTTTCTGCAAAAATCGCGCCATCGAAGTTGACTTTATAAGCATCTCGAACCGGTGTTGCTACCTGATGGGGTCGGGGTTGGTAAAAACCAACATTGCAAGAAGCTCTTTCCAGGATTCGATCTTGAGCAAAATCAACCACCTGACCAAGGGAGAGTGCAGGCTTGCCCAAGCGCAAATTATTCCTGCTATTCCATAGTATCCATAGCACAGCAGCAAAAAGATCGGGCTCCCTATTACCTGCAAAAATAAGCTCAAAAATATCAGTGAAAGAGGAGACCGCCTAAAGCGTGCTATGATTCCAGTGAGCCTGAGACCTCCAAATGGGTTGCAAAGTAGGGTAGAGGAACAAGGCATGAACCACATCCTCCTGGTGCAATTTGCAAACGTCACAACAGCCCTCAGTAATGACCTTTCTGCGGATCAAATTAGACTTGGTTGGCAAAGAATCCATACAAGCTTTCCAAGCCAGGTGCTTGACTTTATTTGGAACTTGAAGCCCCCAAATTTTCTTCCAAAGAGGCGTGAGCACCGAATTGTCTGAAGGCCCAGGCAGACCATGTTGTTGCTGCTCATGTAGATACTTGTAACCAAATTTGACAGAATAAACTCCATCGGGGTTAAAAGGCCAAATTAGGACGTCATCTTGTATGGATCTACAAAGAGGCATATTTTTTATAAGGGCTGCTTCAAAGTCATAGAACACAAAAGTACACCATAACCAAAAGCTACTATAGTTATCAATTTTCATATTTAGAAAAAAATCTAATAAGAAAGAAAAGAAAATCTCATTATGTTAATCATTGTCGTACATTGCAAGGATTATAGACTATTATTATATAATTCCGCATTCATTATTCTTCCACATATCTTTTCCTCAACCTCACAGGTAACCCACCTTTCATTCTCAGGGTCAAAGCCAACAAATGCTCAGGAGCCTTGCCCTTACTCTTCACCTCCATCTCAAACTTCTCTATCACGGAGGCAGCAATGGACTTCATCTGAATATAAGCCATATCTTTCCCAAGACAAATTCTCGGCCCGGCTTGAAATACTGGAAACCGAAACGGGCTCTCTTGCTTACACACTCCATTCTCAATCCATCTTTCGGGCAAAAACTCAAAACAATTCTTCCCCCAAATGCTCTCCATCCTTGCCATTCCATACATGTGATAAGTCACTTCCCAACCCTTCCCAACAAAAGTTCCATCCGGCATTATATCATTGTTTAGACATGCTTTGGTATCGACCGGAACAGGTGGGTAAAGTCTTAGTGCTTCTGAGATTGCAGCGTGTAGATAATGCATGTCTCTGAGCTCGTCATAACTATATGTTTCACCTATGTTTTTACTATTACGAACCCGAATTTTTTCGAGCTCTTTCAATATGTTTTGTTCTACATTTGGTTTCGAAGATAATAGCCAAAAGAACCAACTCAAAGCTGAAGAGGTTGTGTCACGTCCTGCTAGAATAAAGCTTATGACGATATCTCTGAGAAATTCTGGTGAGTTTTCTTTGTTTAAGCTAAAGCGTGACAATAAGTCTTCTTCTTTACCAAAGTTTTGGTCTGTTCTAGATCGTATAATATTGTCTGCAAATTCATGGACAATTTTAATTGATTCTTTTAGCCTTCGCTCTGATCCAATGTTTAGAAACTTCTTGACTTTTGAAAGAAATGGAAACGCATACAGGAATCTCCCAGAGCTAAGCATAGTGGCATCCTCAAAAGCCCGCATGAACTCAGCAGCACTAGTGGTTGTTCCATCAACGCTGAGACAAGTTGGGTCGACATTAAAAGCCAATTTACAAATATTGTCAAACGCAAAACGCTCCAAAATGTCTTGAAAGTCCAAAACTTGTTGAGTTTCCGAGGCTTTGATTAAAATAGGAAGCAATCTGGTATTAATCTCAACAGTAACATTTTCCATGACAAAGTTGCGGAGAGATTTGGTGTTGAATTCATAGCTTGCTGTTTTTCTTTGGAGCTTCCAGAGTTCACCATCAGAGTTGAAAATTCCATGGCCTAGAAAGTCTTCGAGAAGGGTTATGAAACGATTGCCTTTTGGGTAGTTTTCAAAGTTGGTCTTGAGCATGTGTTCAACGTTGGAAGGATTGGCTGTGATGATGCCATGACCCTTGCCTGGAATCCAATATACAACAGTGTTCGTGCGAAAATAGCTTAGAATTTCAAATGTCCAGTCAAGGAAACGATGCCTATTCTTCAAGAATTCGGGTAAAACTCCAACAATAGGGTATATTTTGGGGCCTTGTTTTTTTATGGGTTTTTTCTTGGAAGTGTTAAAGTTAAAGTAGAGGTATAGAGAAAGAAGAAAGAAGAAGAGAAAAGTTTCTACAGAGAAGAGCTCCATAGACAAATATAGGATGAGACAAAGAGATAAGAATTTTTTTTTCATATAAGAAAGTGATAAGATTTAAAGTGCTAGACATGGATGAAGTATATGCGAAGGGCTTGGATTTTATAAAGTTACGGGTTGTCTCGCAGAATTCTTTTATTTGGTAGTTTAATTAGTGTTATGTATTTTGTTTTTCCGAAAGGGAAATAAATATTACTCATTTAATTTTCCACCTATAGGTAAATATTTTAATGAATTGATACGTTTTACCTTTCACGTAAGTAATGATTTTAATGAATTAGTATTTAATTTTTAGTCATTTATGTTCAAGAATAAATGATTTTTATTGAATTGATTTATTTAACCTTCCAATAGAGCATAAATTTTATTGAATTAGTATTTAATAATTATTATTTATATATATTCAACTATAAATATTTTTAATGAATTGACTCATTTAACCTTCTAGCTAAGGAAATATTTTAATGAATTACTAATTATATTTTTATTATTTAAATTGTTGGGCAACCACTTAAATGTATGTATGTATGTATGTATCTCATACATAGTTGTCAAAACGTGAATCGTATCATGAATCGATTTTTTATTTTTTTGAATCGTGTATCGTATCGTATCGTGTATTGTAAGATACACAAACACTTAATAAAATTTATAAAAAAAATTATAGATATACATATATAAATGGTATATTCATTATAAATTTTAAATATATTCAACTAATAACTAATTTATTCATCACTTAAGTAATAATATTTAACAACTAACTAAATAAATCAAACTAGCATGCGTTTATAACATACACATTCAAATTGTTTAAATTTAAAAGTGATAATATATTACAAATGACCCAAAAATAATAATTATTTTTTTCATCATATTGCCTAATAAACCTAATTTTACTCAATGCTATTATCATGTTTATCATTTTGCAAACTTATTTCTTCATTAATAAATTTTTCATCGTTATTAACATATACTATCTCTTCTTGTTCTTTTTATTTTAATAATTAAAAAAAAAATCTTCTTGGCATTCTAGTTTCTTGGACTTATAACAATAATAACAAAAATTAAAAATAATTATATTGTCAATTAATATCTTATTCATAATATAGAAAATAAATTTGCAAATATTAAAGTGAAGTGTAAGTGTGTACTCTGTAATCCAAATTTTATAGGAGAAAGAGAAGGAAAAAAAAAAACTTATGAATATATTATCTTATTAGGCCAAATTAAGTAACCTAATAATTTTGTGTTAAAAACAAGTCTAACAACTTGTTAAATTCAAATAAAAATACAAATTTTAGTAAAAAATCTCATTTTAAAGCATTTGTCAATGTATCGTACGATTCGCACGATTTTACGATACGACACGATTCATACGATACGCACACTGTATCGTACGATTCATGAGTACTTACGATACACCGATATGATACCAAACTTTCTACACACGATACGATACGTATTGTACGATACGTATTGTGTATCGTACGATACTGACAACTATGATCTCATAGAAAAAAAAAATTTAATAAAATATATAATGGCATTGTACACCATAGATGGTTTACCAACATGTAAATGCATGCCAACTATTGGCTTGAATTTGGTCAAGTCCCATTAACTAACATCTCTGCCGCCACCTCCATAGTCCTTTAGGGCTATCACAAGTTACAAACACCGATCAAGTCCAAATAATGCTTGAACTTGTCCTTTGGAACCAGCTTCGTCAACATTTCAGCTAAATTCTCCAAAATGTGAACCTTCTCAAGAAAAATTTCTTTTGTAACAATCAACTCCCTTATCTTGTGAAACCTCACAGCAATATGCTTTTTCATCAGATGATAAACCTGATTCTTTGCCAAATAAATGGCACTCTAACTGTCACAATGCAAATAAATTCCTCCTTGGTTTAAACCAAACTCTTCAACTAGCCATTTCAACTATATCGCTTCCTTTGCAGCTTCACCTGCATCCATGTATGCAGCTTTAATTGTAGACATGGCTATTATGGATTGTAATGTGGAAATGCAATAGATAGGCCCACCTGTGAAAATATAACCATCCACATTGCCTACACTATCTGATTCCACATATGCTACCAATGAATTATCACACTATTGCCCCGCAAAGAAAATCCCATTTTCTGATGTACCTTCTAAGTATATGAATATCCACTCACTACACTCCAGTGCTCTTTACCAAGGTTCGTATGTACCTGCTGATAGTACTCACTGCATGAGCCAAATCCAGCTGAGTGCAGACCATCTCATACATCAAACACCCAATAGCACTTGCATCTGAGACCTTTGACATGTCTTCAGCTTCCCTTTTTAACTCCTTGCGCAACATAGACTTTTGTCTGTCAACCTCACACCTGCTCTTGGCAACAATTAACATAGCATCCTTCTTTCTAGACACCCATTTGAAACCCATTGGTTTCTTTCCTATTGGAAGTTCTAACAACTCCTAAGTCTTGTTCTTATTCAAGATTCCATCTCCTCCATCGTAGCTTCCATTCACTTGTCCCTTCAAAGCTATCCATTGCTGCCTGAAATGTGGAAGGATCCCTACTACTAATTAGTAAATAATAAACAAGATTCTCAAAACTATACCTAATTGGTGGTCTTTTGTTGCGTTTAGGTCTATCTGATATTGTATTGTGATTCTCCTGATCACAATTGTGAGATTCCTTATCGAGCTGAGACTTCAGTTCATCTAGCCCCACTTGCACAATTGATATACCACTGTCACTACAACTTCCCACTACTTGAGACTCCTATTCCTTTCGTCAAAGATCACATCTCTACTTATCACCACTTTTTCTACAACCGGATCCAAAAGCATGTATCTCTTTACACCTTTCTTAACCCAAGAAAGATGCACTTCTTTGATTTTGAATCAACTCTCTTCACTAGGAATATGCCCATAGTCAGGATACCTAAAGATCCTTATTGAAAAATAATCAACTTCTTTTCCAGTTCAAACCTCTTCAGCAACGTTCCCGTCAAGTGAAATCCTAGGTGATCAGTTCATGATGTAACAAGACATATTCACAGTTTCAACCCATAAGACCTTAGGAAGCCCAGCATTCAGTCTTATGCATCTAGATATTTCACCAAGTGTTCTATTAAGCCTCTCAGCTTTTCCATTTTTTTGTGGTGTTCTTGGTACCGTAAATTTCCTCCTGATGCCAGGCTTTTCACAAAACCTCAAGAACTCCTTATTCGTATACTCAGTGCCATTATCGGTTCTAAGGCACTTGACTTTCCTTCCAGTTTGGTTTTCCACTTCTTGAACTTTGCAAGGGCATCAGACTTGTTCTTAAATAAGTAAATCCAAACTTTCCTAGAATAATCATCAATGAGACTCATATAGTATTGAGAACCACCTTTAGAGATAACCTTCGCCGGTCCCCAAATATCATAATGAACATAATCCATAATACCCTCTATCTTGTGTGTGGAAGTTTTGAATTGCACTTTACACTTCTTTCCCATAATGCAGTATTTACAGAAATCTAATTTGCATGACTTAACTCTAGCAAACAGATTTCTTTTCTGCAATTCCCCCATACCACACTCACCTATATACCCTAATCGCATATGCAACAAGTGTATCATCCTACTTAGATTTAATAACTATAGCAGCTCCACCTATATATGGTGTTTCCAAGCAATCTATAGATATTACCATCTACTTTCTATCCTTCATCACAACCATAGCACCCTTTGAAACCTTTTGATAGGCCAAGAATGTATTGACCCCTTTGGTAAATTAATCAATTAATTAGTCAAGTGAATTAATTAGATTCAATTTCATGCAATAACCGTGGTAGTACAAACAAATCATCAGCTAAGTTAAATGCATCAAAAAATAAATTTGACACAGGTAATTTGTTTAAGAATGAGGAAAACCACCGAGGTAAAACTACACCGGGTGAATTTAAGGTCACCAATCCCGAGAATCCACTATTATCAAAACAAGCGGTTACAAGTAAAAGGAATCTCAGTACCTAATATCAACCTATAGTTGAACTTTTACCCCAATATCCAATTGGACTTGTAATGAAGCAGCAATCTCTTCTTTCAATGCATGGCTCCCAATATGTGACTAGCTAATGATGCGCGGATCCCAGTATGTGACTAACACATTGTGAGAAACCGCAAAAATACCTCTCAAAAAAGAGAAATTTTTTTAGAGTAATTTTTAGGACACCTCTCTTTTTAGGTAAGTAGTATGGAGTCGCCACTTATTTTTTATACCAAAAAAAAAATTAAGTACAAATTACAAGACTAAATTGTTCCATTTCATTGATTGAATAAAAAAATACATGTTTGATAAATTAAAAATTACATAGCTTTGCGTCCTAATTACAAACTACCAAAAATACATGGCTTTTTGTCATAGTTGCAATCTACCCAAAATAAATAAAGACAAAGATAAAGCTTAGGTCTACCTATCCAAAGATACTAAATTTGGAGGCTACGTTATGGAATGAGAAGGTGTTAGACACCCATTCCACCCAGACAGAGTCTGGTCTTCTAGACTCTTGTAACCAATGTACCCCTTTATAGATGACATGAATGATATGTTGCACACATAAAAAATATATATAAAAAAAAAACTAAATCACACAAGTTTATTTATGAATGCATCATCCTCTTTATTATATATATATATATATATATATCAGATTTGTGTTGTAAAAAAAATTGAATTTGGTTCAGAAAAATCAAATCTGTTTTTGAGAACTTGAAAAAAAAATTGGTTTTTTGAAGAGAAAAATTCAGATATGTGCTTATTAAAGAAAACAAAATCTTTTGATTTGAAAATATATCAGATCTATTTTTTTGAGAACTAAGAAAAAAATGGTTTTTGATTTGTAAAAGATCAGATCTGTTTTGTGATAATAAAAAAAAAATCAAATTTGAGTATTTAAAAAAAATCAGATCTGTTTTTGTATGTGTAAAATAAAATATGAAAAAGACTTCTTGAGAAGAGGATTTCATTCATGAAATAAATTTATGCTATGTATACTAAATAAAACAAACACAACCATTCATGATCCTTTTTTATTTCAAAATCTGCTATGTTAAAAAAATCAGATTTACATCTAATGAAAATGTAGATCATTTTTTGATTTGAAAAAAATGCAGATCTGCATGTAATGAAGATGCAAATCAATTTTTAATTTGAGGAAAATTTGGATCTACATCTAAGGAAGATGCAGATCTGTTTTTGATTTAAGAACAGTTCAGATCTGCATCTAAAGAAAATGTAGTTCTGTTTTTTACTTAAGAAAAATTTAGATCTGCATCTAAGGAAGATGGAGATCCATTTTTGATTTAAGAAAAACTCAAATCTGCAACTAAGGAAGATGCAAATCCGTTTTTGATTTAAGAAAAATTCAGATCTGCAACTAAGGAAGATGCAAATCCATTTTTTATTTAAGAAAAATTTAGATCTACATCTAATAAAGATGTAGATCTATTTTTAATTGAAAAAAAAAATTGATAACATGCAGATTCTGAAACTAAGCAAGAGATCATAACAATAATAAAAAGAATCAAGAACATGTTTCAAAAAAATAAGTTAACAATTCATGATATGAATATTTGACACAACTACACTAAAATAAATAAGCATGCATCATCACAACAAGAGCAATATAAGAAAAAATGGTTAATAAGAAACTACCTCTTGCATGGAGCACTCTTCTTCTTGAAAGGATATTTTAGGGTTCAAAGAAATTTATACAATTATCTTTGAAACCTAAAAACCCGAGAATATCAGAATGGGGATTAGAAATATGAGAAATTTAGGGGTGTGAGAAAGTTTCTCTCTAAGAGCGTAAAAGAGTGTGTTGAATTTTGAGATCCAATCTCTATTTATAGAGGCTTGAATGCTTAAAAAATAAGCAACAACGAGTAGAATGCGAATCGGAACGCGTCTTTCTGCAAAAAAAAAAGTCAAAAAGGATGTGTCTTATCATCACCTGAAGAGCGTTGGGCCAAAGCCCTTAAGGGTGCCATTCGGCACTTTGAAATTACCAACCGGCATTCCAAAAGTGCCAAATGATACTCATGGATGCTAATCGCACTTTCGTGTTCGGGTGCGTTTTGAACTCCTTTTTTAGGTTTTCTTAAGCCAGGCCTTGTGCTTAGACATGTTTTCAATTCGTTTTCTTAGATTTTTATCTCTTTTCTGGATAATTCAAGTCTTTTCAGTAACAAATATCTTGTAGATAAATACTCTAAAATAAATCTTGATAAATTTCAGATTATCCACAATTTTATTGTTATCCAATTATTCCATTTAATCCTATGCAAGCAATCCTATTTTGGACACTAATTATTAACCAATCACAAATTCATTTAAGTAACTTTAATTGTTTAACCAATCAAAATTAATTTAAATTAATCATGCATGGTCAAGTCTATTTAGACACAATGCATGCTGACTATGCAAACTTGATCATACGATATTTTTCAATCTGACGATCCGATTTGAAAATCGGGCATACCGCCACGACTGTTTGAACCTCAAGATCATTTTTATGATATGCAATGAACAAATTAATGCATGTAATGCAATCAAGATTTTTGGGGTACATAGATGGTCATTCCAATTATCTTCCTTGATTAAACTATGGGTGCAAAATTGAGTTTCTACACACACCAACTTGAGGAAGATGTTGGTTGCAAAGTTCTTCAATTCATCCAACAATAAAGATCAAGAAGCTCCTTGATTACAAAACCCTTGACGCAAAGACGCAGTAGCTTCTAGAGAGAATATGATGAATTAGGGCAAATTGTCTCTGGTCACAATATGCACATATAATCACTTTGCATCAAGTTGCATCATCATGTGACGGCCCTTAAAATAATCCTTACAAATATCTAGGGTTGTGAGAAAAGAAACCCTACACAAATACACATGGCTATGCATGAAATCAGACCTAAAAATTCTAATTTCGTAATTCTCGGCAGATAAGCTTCTATTGAGCTACTGTCGAGATTCAACATTAATCCTCGATAGATATGATTCTGTCAAGGTATTTGTTGAGCTTTCATAAACAACACTTCTTCATTTGTTTCTTGGACAGATTTACATGGCTTCAATACTGAACTTGAACTCTTGTTCCTTGAAGTACTAAACTCATCCTAGATCTACCCAATAACAAGTAAAGTGCGTTTTGTCAAAGAATTAGCCAATATACATAACAAATTTCTCTAACAATTCTCAAACATATGTCCAAACACCTTTATTATCTCATTTCATATTTATATCTAAAACAATTAGAACTTAGGGTTCCCAATGAAATAAGATTCTTTTTCAAATCTAGAACATGTCTTACATCCTTTATTGTCCTCACAACATCATTGAACATCTTAACTTTAATTATACCTATTCCAACAACTTTGCAAACAACTTTATTTCCCATTAGAACAAAACCACAATTAACTACCCTGTAAGTGTCAAACCAGTCCTTATAAAGAGTCACTTAGAACGAACATGTTAAATTCCAAACCCAAGAATCGACCAACTTGTCTACACTTGATGAAACAGAACACAAATCTCAATTTGAATCTACATCTACTGCCACTACGTTTACAGATTTTGAGGACCCTTCCTTGTCTTTATCCTTGTATCTTTTCCACTATAGACAGCCTCGCAACATATGCCCCTTCTTTTGGAATTTATAACACTTCACTGTCTTACTCTTGGATTTGGATCTACTGTGTCCCCTAGCAAACTTGTTATCCTTGTCTTTCTTTCTTCCACGATCTTGATTACCTTTTACTATGAGCCCTTCATCAGAACTCTCACCCAAATTCTGTTTCCAATGGTAGTGATCCATCGAGGCTCCTAAGATCTCTTTAAATTCCAAAGTCTCCTTCCCCAACATGAGGTTGTAGCCAAGTGTTCATAGGAAGCTAGAAGTGAGATCAAAAGCATCATCGCTTTATCTTCATCATCGAGTTTTATATTAATCCTTAACATGTCACTAGAAACCAAGTTAAATGTGTTGATGTGTTGAGTCAAATCCGCACCATCTACCATCTTAAGCGCATAAAGTTCCATTTAAGATTCAATTTATTTGTGAGGGACTTGGACATATACTAGCTCTTTAACTTTAACCATATAGCAGAAGTGAGCTCATCCATGACATCATTCATAAGCTCATCTGCCAGACGTATCCGAATTGTACTCACTGCCTTCATCTCGAGTTCTTCCTACTCGTTATCAGTCATCTCCTCTTGTTCTTTGTTTCCCATACAAAGCCTTCACCAAACCTTTCTAGAGCAACATATCTTTCACCCTTCTCTTCTATAACCCGAAGTTACTAGTCTCGTCAAACTTAACAACATTTACCTTGGCAATAGAAGCATTAACCTCCATTGGATCTACCAACCTGGAGCTCTAATACCAATTATTGTGAAAATAAACCCACTTATGCAAGATTAAAGAAGAGAGAAGAAAATTAGACATAAGGAATTTTCGTGGTTCGGCGATATGCTTAAGTCCACTGGCAGTGGCAAAGAAGTTTCCACTATAAAATAAGGAGATTATAACAGTAGCACAATAGTACCCTCACAAATATACCCTTGGCTCTCTCACATAAAGAATAGAGCACCCTATTGTATTTTCACTAGTCTTGTAGCTCTACCAAGGAAGTCGATACCGTACCGTACCAGCCTCGTACCGGTACAAGTACCCTCCCTATTTTGTACCGGAAAAAATACCGGTCATACTGGCCTCGTACCGGCGAATTCCGGCCGTACCGGATCGGAACACAAAATGCTGTGTTTTTTTTTTTTTTTTTTTGGGTAATTGTGGCAATTTTTTAAGGGCAAGATAGTAATACTCATATATATTATGGTCCTGAAGTAAATCCTTTTGATGGATGGGAGTAGATGATCCTATGTAGTTTGTGTTAACTTAATTATTTGTATTATTTGTTTTCTTTGTATGCAATGAACAATTAAATTTTTCATTTTTTATGTTGTGTTTTTTTTTCTTTGTATGCAATGAACAATTGAAGTAATATTTTATTGTAAACAGGAGGTAATGTTTTATGGTAAATAGAGATTGTGTGTGTGTGTGTGTGTGTGTATTAAATATAAAAAATAGCTATTAAATCCAAAACGGTACACCGGTATTGACCGGTACCCGAAATATATTGTACCGGTGGCCAAATCGGTATAGCCTCCGGTACAGTATTGACTTCCTTGAGCTCTACACTTTCTCACACATAATTTACTAAAATACAAAAGAATCTATGCATATATATAGTAGCATAGGTCAGCTACTACAAGTCCTAAACCAAGTAAGACTTGGTTTTCTAGTGCATGTCATACACGGCCAAAGTAGAGTCATATTACTACTAGGACTATGCAAACCTAATTTGACCAAATACTTGCCATTGACTCAACATACGCTAAAATAATATCTATCGTAACATATTCATCATCTTATCTAATCAATTTCATCTCCACGGTGTGTTTGGAAATAGATTATGAGCTAGTTTTTTTTTGCTTTTCAGCTTTTACGTATAGTTTTTTAAAATCCCATTTTTTTAACTTTTTTTATTTTTTCAAAGTACAAGTATACTTTTACACACACTTTTAGCGAAAACAAAATCAGCAAAAAGCTAATTAAGCTATTCTCAAATAATCAGATATAGTCCAAGTCAATGTTATCATCATCTTCATCATGTTACAAAATCATCTCATCATTGACATCGTCTTCGTCATCTTCAAAATTTAACATCTTTTCTTTTTATTCTCTTTCAATAATTGTTCCTTTGTATTTCTTTTTTTTTTTATAGAGAAAGCCACAAACGGGGAAGTGTTGTTCATTATTCAAGCAAAGATCGTTATTGTAAACAACACACATATCAGGAGGAACAAACTCCATCCAAACAAGAAAATAATTACTAATAGCTCTTCTAGCAAGCCTATGAGCAACACAATTCCCTAACCGTCTAGCATAGCAAACAAAAACATTATTGAAAACAAAAAAGAAAAAAAAAATAAGCTTAATATCTAGAATAATGTGACCAAAGGACAAAGAACCCATATTGTCTCCAACGATAGAGTGTATAACATATTCCAATCACCTTTCAACACCAACTTGTCGAAGCCCAGCTCTTGTGCAACACAAAGTGCTCAAAATTCTACTAACTCTTCCACCATCTCTACTAAAGTAGGCAGTGGAATTTGTTATGATAGAGCAACCATAAGTAATCCATGATCATTATGTATTATAATGTCGAGACCAGCAGTACAATCTTTTAAGAAGAGAGCACCATCAAAATTCACCTTAACCTATCCTGTTGGAGGAGGCCTCCATCTAATTGATCTTGCTATTGGAGGGATCTTAATATGAGTAGGCTGGAGTTGCTAAAATTCCTAGATCAAATCCTAGGCAATGGAATTAATCTTTGATATTGGGACCTATTTTGGTCCTGGCCTTCAAGTTTAAAGTTTACTAACCTTCTTGGTTTTGTTCTTGATTAGATTGACTGAGGGGAAAGGTCAAATCAAAGCTATAAAGAGTTCTAGTGTTCAGGTAAAGGTTCAAACTTTGTCTCTTCATTTTCTTGTTGTTTGTTTATTTTCTTTTGTGCTTTATTGCTTTATTACCTTTGTCTTTAGTTTAGGTAGTTTAATGTTTGTGTTAGAAGCATGATGGGTTGCAAGATTTCCCTATTTTAATTTATCTGTTCTGTATTTCTAGGTTTGTGTTTTGGGGTGTGTATGCGTGCATATGCTTTATACATACGTACACATACACATGGGATGTGCATGCACTTCCCATGTATGCATACGCATACTTATGCCCAAAAGCCCAAATTCAAGTTTCTTCGAATTCTATTTGTTTTCGTTCATATGTTTAGCTTCTATTTAGTTTAGTTTCACATGTTTAGCTTTATAGTCAATAGAATAACATATTTTTGCTTTATTTAATTATTAGATGAATGATTAGGTTTTGTACTTGGATGAATAACATGAACATGCATTAATGCATAGGTGCTGTGATGCAAAGAGATATGTGAGATAAGGCATGCATGGCCACATGAACATGGTTTTGGCTGATATTTGTGAATTGATTGTTCACGATGAATATGCTTGGTTGATGCCATGATGCTTTAATGTCTTATTTTGCTTAGATATGCATGTGTTGATGTTTGATGCTACTGCCTTATGAAGATTATTTGCATGTACTTTTTGCCGCTCTTGGATAATGTGAATGAATGACATGATAGATGAATGTTAGGGTTTTAGGATGTTATGCCATGTTGATTGCTTTAGATGCATGTTAGAGTGTGTTCGCGTCTAGAATAACATATTAGAAGACCCTTTTATAGGACTAAAATTTGGAACACAACAAGTAAAGGTCAGCCTACGGGTCGGTTGGGGTTAGGTGCCTAACACCTTCCCGTCCTATTCCTAAACTTCGGACACATGCTTTGGTAAAGATCAGTTCTTTCACAAAATCACTATTCATATGATTCCTAGACCTATTCTAGGTGGTAATTCCATTTATACCTTCCACTTGGTTCATCCTAGGCCAAGGCGTACTTCGCACGAGGAAACCACTCATTGCGGGCACTTGCACCCACACCTTCATCACACTATTGTTGGATGAGCTTAGGGTATTCACACTATCCTCTTCCAATAATAGATGATACCTAGATTTAACCAAGTATACCCCATCATGTTTCCTAGGCCAAAAAATTGTATCCTCTTGATTGGAAGGGGTCAACATGATGGCATTGGTTACGTGAGATTGGAAGAATCTATCAATAGTCAAATCCCTCCAATAGTGAGACTCCTGATCAATTAGGCTTGAAACCATAGCCTTCAGGTTGTAGTCTCCAAGAGGAGATTGAACTCCCCCATGCAGTGAGTCTGGAAGCCAAAAGTCTTAGTAAATCCTCACAGATGAGCCATTCCCTATCCTCAACTTCATTCCCTTTCTAACTACATCGTGCCCCTTCAATATACTCTTCCAAGCTAAAGACCCTGTATTTTCCTTGGAATCGAAGATGGTACCATGAGGAAAAAATTTTGCTTTAAAAAAGCTATAGAACATTGAGTCTTGACTGCTCATCATTCACCACACTTGTTTAGCTAATAAAGCATCATTGAATTTTTGGAGCCCTTGGAAACCCATCCCTCCTTCATACTTCGGTCTACACAACTTACTCCATTTAACCCAATGAATCTTTTGTCGATTACCCCTTTGTCTCCACTAGAATTTTCGAATCATAGCCTCTATCTCGTGACAAAGAATTATGGGTAGTTTGAAACAACTCATGGAGTATGTTGGAATAGCTTGTACCACTGCTTTCAAGAGAACCTCACTACCTGCTTGAGAAATAAGTTTTTCCTTCCAACCTTGAAGTTTGGACCATATCCTCTCCTTAATGTAAACCAAACTAGCTTTTTCGTTGCATCTCACAAAGGAAGGAAGGCCCAAATACTTCTTATATTGCTTGATCTCCCGCACCCCAGCAAGTCTTTAATGCTATATTGAATCTCTGAAGGGGTAGCTTTGCTAAAGAACAAGGTCTTTTGTTCTTGTTCAGTTGTTGCCCTGAATCTTCCTCATAGATTGTAAGA
Source organism: Lithocarpus polystachyus (assembly GCA_033629205.1). Classification (NCBI taxonomy): domain Eukaryota; kingdom Viridiplantae; phylum Streptophyta; class Magnoliopsida; order Fagales; family Fagaceae; genus Lithocarpus; species Lithocarpus polystachyus. Next base: position 16,426,705 of record CM066168.1, on the reverse strand, counting down.
ATACTATGGGTGAACTGACACTTTCGCACTGAAGTTTGGCAAAACAAACTATTATCTGCAAAAAATCGGACTATTCTACAATTACATTTTGTTTGGAATTTATGCTTCTGAAACTTCAAAATTACAAAACTGACCACAGAGATTGATTTTATAACCCCCTGTAAGTTTTTGTGATATTCAACAATTCATACTCCAAGAAGTAATCAGAGATGATTGTTCATACATGGCCTTACAAAAAGACTAGAATGTTTTTACAAAATAAAGTAGTATAATCCTCAGGTCTTTTAGATGCCACGCTTAATTTGTCCCGCGAAAGTGAACTAGGAGGCTCCTTGATGTGTAATGTGATGACCAATCAAACCTTGAGCAGCCTTGCGGCCGAGAAACTATAAAATCGTCTTCAAAACCATAAAGGACTAGTTCTTTCATTCTTACTTTAACATGCCATCATAATCATCACTAGAATCAGACTCCACACAGTAAACTCTCGTAATAAAGATTTTTTTTTTATTATTATTATGTACAAATAACATGTAAAAAAAGTTTGTGTTTATCTTGGGCAAACCAATTTATGATGAAGTATAATAATGGAAAGTTAAAATCTGATTTTTCATGTTTTATTTTAATATATAGATATATATATTGAGAGAGAGAGAGAGAGAGAGAGAGAGAGAGAGAGAGATTTTTTAGTGTGTGATGGTATTAGAGATTGGATGGTTAAAGGTGACAAACTAGAGTGCAAAAGATATCTAATACTATATATAAAAGCAGAAGCCTTTATGGAGGTGCTACCACATTAGGAAAAAAAGCCCCTTAAAATACTGAAACGTGTGCAGCTTAAAAGTTACACAACGCCGTGTGTTGCACTATTTGAGGACTTAAAATTCTATCCATTTACCGTGCACACGGTTTAAAACAAAAACACTAATAAATTGAAAGCATCCGTATTTTTCTCTCTCCCAAAACAAAAAGGAAAAAGAAAAACCTCTCTCTAAGAGAACAATGGTAAGAAAAGGAGAACGACAGAGAAAGAGAACAATAGAGAAAGAGACCAACCGGTTGAAATACAATGGATATGGAGACAGAAATAGAGAGGCGATGAGACCAAGAGAAAGAAATAGAGAAAGAGGCAGAGTTAGAGACATCCAGGCCAGTACCGCCGTCAGGCTCTAACCACCAAAATTCTTGCTTCCCTAAATCGGAGATGCACTGTTACAGAGTGAGTTTTCTTTTTTTTTCTTTTTTTTTTTTCTTTTTTTTTTTTTTTTTTTTGCTTTCTTTGTTTTTTTTTTTTAATTATAAATTTTTTTAAGTAAAAACCTAAATCTAGCGATAACTATGATTTATGTTTATTGCACACAGAAAGAAACTTTATGCCATACATCTACCACCCAGATCGTCGAAACCGGCTCCGGTATTTTTTCTTTTCATTTTTTAGATTTAGGTATGAAATGTTACTATAATTGATTTTTTTTTTTTTTTTTTTTTTTTTGTTGAATGGGTTTAGATTTGATTCGTTTTTTGTTTTGGGTTTTTGGGTTTTCTATCAAAGGATAGAGAGTTCGATCAAGGATAAAGAGAAAAGGATAGAAACAGAGACCAACCACCCTCCGTCTATACAATCAGACCATCATCATCACCACAGGCACACAAAGATCCACCCAGATCTTCTGCCATCACCGTAAGCCTCCACTCACTACCCGACTGACGAATCGCTACTGGTAAAGTTTTGTTTTAAATTTAAAAATTTAGGGTTTTTGGTTTTTATTTGGATAATCAATTGGGTGTTAATTATGATTTAGATTGGGCATTCAAGTATGAAACGCTACATTTGATTGAGTTTTTTTGTTAATATGTTTACATTTTATTCGTTTTTGTTTCGGGTTTTTGGGCTCTCCGTCAAAATGTTTGTTATCTCAATTTTAGATAGTTGCTTTTGTTTCCTGTTTGTTAGAGTACAAAAATCACTAAAAATAATGATTTTAGTTTGGGTGCTTCTGTTTCTAATCTTTACAAAACCATTAAGATTAAATAAGTATAGGATTGAAATCATTGGGTATTTCCGTTTCTAATATTTATTTTCCTTTTTCAATCTTATTTTAGGTCTTTTGGCTAGAACATCATACACCCAGATAAAGTTCGTAAGGCACAGAGAGACAACCCGTATACATGTAAAGTTATTGTTCCTAATGTATTAGGCAAGCAATACAAAATGTTTTAATGCTGTTGTTGTTTTGCTCTGTTATTATTCTGTTTCATCATTGCTACTGAAAGTTTGTTTAGACCCCTTAAACCCAAACAAATTAACCTAGATAATTAGCCAAGTGATTAACTTAGGTAAATTAAACAAATACTAGGTTAATACAAATATATCAAATCATGCAAAAGTGCGGAATAATAAAGAACACATGATATGATGACCTAGGAAAACCAAACCGGTAAAAAACCTGGGAAGGATTTAACCTAGCTATCCTTAAGGTAAAACGAATTCACTATGAAAGAATCGAAGTTTACACAATAGAGACTTAGATCACTAACATCCTATTGCTGCCTGCCTGTAGGAAACTTACTATCACGACCACGTGACAGCTCCGAGACCACGGACTCCTTCTTTCCTTGAATTCTTCAGCAAAGCACAAGCAACACCTGCTTGTATATCTTGAAGCTCTTTTGTTGTTCTGCAACTGTATGATTTACCAATCTCTTGACATGAATCTTGAGTTTGGAAATCCTAAGTGTATGTGAAGGTAAACACCTCTAGATCTAACAATTAGATTCACAAACACAGCATTCAGAACTCTAAAAACTTGGCTAGGGTTTTCCCTTATATACTTAGGGCAAAACATAAAACCCTATACATTAAATGGGCTAGGGCTGAGTTGGAAAATTCAGCAGAAAAATGTTCTGCACGACTTTCGATCGGTCGAGTCTAATTCTCGATTGATCGAGTCAGGCAGAAGTGCACAGTATATTCTGCAGTTAACTCGATTCCAACTTTACATAAAAAGCCATACTTTGAGCAAGTCTAACACAAGACTAAAGATTGTTTTGATCATGGTTTGCCAACATTACAAATTAAAGTTCTAATACATTAGTTCCTAATTCCTTAGAACCTAACAAACTCCCCCTTTGGCAATCTATGACAAAACACAGACTTAACAAAAAGCTCAAAGTTTACAAATTAAACAGCCCATTACAAAATGAAAAGCCACTAAACAAATTCAACCTAACTACTATCTAACAGTTGCAAAGTAGACAGCAGCACGACTGAATCAACCTGTATATTCCTGTAACACTTAACAAACACATAAACGCATGTGTGGAAGATACAAGTAATAAAAAAAAACTTCTTGATTTCACATAACACAAAATAAAGACATATATCATGAATAACATCATAAATATAAATCAATAAGCAATGTAGCATAGTGAAACAAGAAACATATACATAAAAAGATATCCCAAAAATATATATCTCCACTATTATAAGCCAAAAAAGTAAATACATAGTGAAGCACCTAGATACAATCTAAAAGACTCCACAAGCTCCTCAGTATCACAAAGAGATCCAAAAACTCCCCCTAAAACAAAAATCTCCTCTACAAGAAATGAACTCCTCAGTAGAATGCACTCCCCCTTTTTGTTACGAATTGCCAAAGGGCACTCACTCATCATCAAAAGGAGGCGGCGGAGGAGAATGACGAAAACTTGCCAAATTCGCTCTCAAAGCACGAAGCTCATCAAGTACATCCACTAAAAGCTAACCATGAGCCGCCTGAACGGTCATGACAGTGTCCAAAGTCCGACGAATATCAAAAACATCCGAAGGAAAAGGTGGAGGAATAGCAGCAGCATCAGCAGCCTCAGCAGACATCTCAACCGCAGGAGCATCTGTAGAAGAAGAAGGAGGTGGAGTGACACCAGAAGGCTCTACCCTAGGACACTAACTAGCTCGAAGTTGAGCAGCCCTTTGCCTCAGAAAGATAGCACCTATAAGAGCAATAATGTGTACGGGCTCAGAAGCAGGATAATCACCTAAACCTAGATGAAGGAAAATCCTATGAATAAAAACAGGAAAGAATAAAGCATGAGTCATAGAACTACTCCGATGCACCTCGTTCAAAGAACGAAGAAACAGGTGTGGAAAACTGATAGGAGCATCAGTAACAAGAGCATACAAAAAGACACACCGCTCAATAGGAATAGTATGAAGATGAGAAATAAGCCACAAGGAATGACAGGCAATCCTAAAAAAAAGATAATGAAGCTCAGAGAGCTCAGCAGACGTGATCAGAGGATCAGAACCCCACTGGATAGAAGATCCAGTGATGTATGACATCACGTCCTCAAGAGGCGGAGACTCATCATAGGGAAAGACGGGATGATCAACAATAGGCACCCCAAGAGCATCAGACACTACCGAAGGGGTAATGCGATACTCCACACCTCGTAACCAAACCTTAACTAAGGTGTTGGTATCATAGACGTGGATAGAGAGGTTCGAGTAGAAATCTCTAATCAAGGTAGCCGGAGGTGGATGATCTATATCCAACAAAGGTAACCAACCCCGACGCTCAAAATTACATCTCACCTCAAGATCAACCTCATCTAGAATGACCCTACGCTCACCCCAAATTTGACGCCTAAGGTTAAGGGTCTCGTATGTCTCTTGGTTCTTCTCACTAGGAAACCGATAACTATCAAAGGAAGGAGAAGGAACAGGAGTCCTATGGGCTCTAGTTTTCCTAGGCATGGTGCTAAGGATAGAAAAGAAAGACATAGAAAGAAGAGAGCAAAAAAAAAAAAAACCAAGGGCAGACTGCAAGTTAGCACAGCATAAAATATAGAAATATCAATCTATATGATGCATGAGCATGAAAAGCAAATGATGCATAAACTAATGCAGTGACATAGTTCAAATATGATCCAAATTAACAAAATTGGCTTGAGCAGGAATTTAAAAAAAAAAATCCCAATTTCAAAAACCTAATTTTACAAAACACAACAAATTGATAAATTGATCAACACAACAGTTAAATAACTCAATATAATGATCAAATTAATCAATCTAACAAGCCAATTTCATCAATTGATATCAATTTGAACAAAATCCCAAATTTCATCAATTTCAAGCCCTAGATTTTCAAATTTTCCACAAAACACCAAATTAATCAAATTAAACCACTTGTAGTGCTTGTATATGGTGTCCCCACAAAAACCCATGATTAATTTGAAAGAAAAACACCCAAAATCAATGCCAAAAATTTCAAAACTCTAAATGCCAAAAATACCCAAAAATGCATGAAAAGTGAAAATAAAATCAAAAGGAGGGGCAAAAGAGTCTTACTGGCCTTGGGAGAGAGATTTGATGCAAAAAGAATGGAGGAAAACGACAAAAACAGCAAAAATTGGTTGATCAGTTGGTGAGAGAAGAACAAAGAATTTAAATAGTGTTTGAAAAGTGAAGAACACGTGAGAAAAATTCCCTTTTTAAAAACACTCAGCCCGATTTTCGATCGATTGAAAAACAGATTCGATCGGTCGAATATACCTCGATTGATCCAACACCAATCAAATACCGATCGAAACAACCCGAGACTTTCCAGAGATTTTGAAAACATTTTCAATCAGTCGAAAAACAGTTTCGATCAATCGAAATTCTGGAAAAAAAAATTTTAAAAACAGACCGATTTTAGTGTAGAAACTCCTCAAAGCATTAGATTTTATGAAAAAGAATGCATGAGTATGAGTTGAAAAGTTTTCCAAAAACACATGAATTTAACCCAGATCTCCCAAAACAAGATTTTCTTATGGTTTCCCTCAAGAATTCAAACAGCAAACAAGTTCTGCATCAATTTCAAGAAATTTTCAAACTTGGTTGGTCAGGCCAAAAACACACAATAATATGTACACAGTTTAGCAGAGAATAACTTGTGTAGTGTGTGCAACTAGCAGAAGCTTGAGAAACATGTGAGGAGATATGCTTATAGTAATCAATCACAATTTCTACAAAATTCATCACATGAAATTGAAAGATACTACAACTTAAAGAGTTACATCATATAACTCTCACATCTCCTAAAATAAAAGCTTGCAATCATGTAAATTTCTTGATTTGCCTCATAATTAATATCAATTTAAATTGATTAGAAACTTTATTAATAAAGCCGGGATAATGTACACACCAATTTTATTTGAATTGTGAATTTATTATAGCCCAATAATATACACACCAATTTTAGCATTTTAATAGAGGCTACACATTATATTCTTTTTGTGCATGTGCTACACTTTCTCGAGCACAAAAACTTATGATATGCACTAAGATGTTCATGATTGGCTAATAAACAGTGGTGAGATGGCTATTTATGCCTTTCTCATAAAGTTTAAGTCCGACAATCAAAGGCACGTGACTTCAAGATCAAGATCATGTGATCAAAAACTATAAACATCTTTCCCACACAACATGCACAACAAAAATTTCAGCTAGTAAAGTGCAGTAAAAATAAGTGCATCCAAGCTAAACAAGGTACATAAACATGTTATGCAAAAGAGATTGACCAACCTTGTCTTCAAATTTAAGAAAAATATAGCAAAAACACATTTTGCACAATTTTTTTTTTTAAATGAAATAAACCAACCTAGAATGAAATGCATGAATGTTATGCAATGCAAATCCTAAGGAAAAAGGTCACAAAAGATAGAGCAATGAAGCACAAGGACCATGTCAGACAGACTTAATTAGGTCTAGCCTTTTGCATCCAAAACCTTTTAGATGCAACTCTTGCATTTGAGTTATGATCACATTGGAATTCTGAGCAACTCTAGGATTTGAATAAAGGTTTAACGCCTTTACCAATTCACCAATAAGTACCATAGGATCTTGTGCTTAAGACACAGGTACTTTGGATTTATTTGCTTGCTTCGCAGCTTGTAACTTGAAACAATTTGGACGAATATGTCCAGACTTTCCACAAAAATGACAGACCTAAGCAGGTTTATCGAGCAATTTGCCCTTAAAAGAAGTAGAAGCTCTAGAATGAGATGCTTGAAGATCAACCCTAATCTTCCTAGGTGGAGTAACATCTACAGATTTAACAGGTTCACTCACCAAAGGTTTGACAGTCTCACTCTTAGGAGGTTCAGTAGAGGGAAAAAAATCTGTGGAATGAGATTCAGGCACAGAAATGCTTTCCACAAAACCTAATCCAGTTTTGTCAGAAGGAGACTTTTGAACACTCAACATGTGATCAAGTTTGGAGCTTACAGACCTATTAGATTGTTCTCTAGCAACAGATAATTCAAGTTCCAAATTTTTAACTTTATCAAGTAAGAACATGTTCTCAGTTTTCACATTATTCAAAAGCTCATTAGCATCAAACAATTTCACAAGCAAATTCTTTTTATCAAGTTCAAGACATGCAATTTTCTTCAAGCCTAAATCCACATTCATAGCATCCTTTGCAACAACTTTGCAAAGTTTATCAAAGGCTTCTTGTAGATCTGCATCTTCAGAGAGTTCCCCATCAGAAGGGTTCTCTTCAACAGACACGCTTTCATTAACTACAGTAGTAGCAATGAAAGCAATGAAGTTTCCATCCTCATCACTAGCGGATTCATTGTCAGAAACTTCATCATCACTAAGAGTCACAGCCATAGCTTTGCCCTTAGACTTCAAGTATGTAGGACATTCAGATTTCAAATGACCATACCCTTAACATCCATAACATTGTTGTCCTAAAGAATTATTAGACGGTTGACCTACTTTCTCTTTAGGTTTTTCAGTGTTATTAACCTTAGTGGGATCATTCTTCCTAAAATTTCTAGGTTCAACAGTGTTCTTGCCTCTTACCCTTCTGTCATTGTTCCTAAGAAAGTTTCTAAAGTTCTTGGCAAGATAGGCAATCTCTGTTGCAGAGAGTTCATCATCAAATCCACCATCCACAACATCATCAACTGACTTAAGAGCCATTGATTTGGATTTGTTTATCTTAGGTAGGTCCAACTCATAGGACTGAAGAGATCCTACATGTTCATCAACAAGGATGGAGTCCACATCCTTGCTTTCAGTGATGGCAGTCACTTTGGGTCTAAAATCCTCAGTCAAAGATCTAAGAATCTTCCTAACAATTTTAGGTTGATCATAGATTTCACCCAAATTATATGCAGAATTAACAATATCATTCAATTTAGCATAGAACTCATCAAAAGATTCATCATCATTCATTCTAATGCCTTCAAATCTAGTAGTTAATTGCTGCAACTTATTAATCTTAACTGCCTTTGTGCCTTCATGCACAGTCTTGAGCATATTCCAAGCAATATGAGCAACCTCAACATTAGAGATTCTCTTAAATTCCTCCATAGAGACAGCATTGAAAATAGCATTCATAGCTTTACTATTGAAAGCAGCTGCCTCCTTTTGAGAAGTTTGCCACTCACTCACAGGAGTAATAAGCTTCTCCCATCCATATTCAACAGAGTTCCAGACTCTCTCATCAATGGATTTCAAGAATGCTTTCATCCTTACTTTCCAATAAGCATAGTTGTTTCCATCAAAATGAGGTGGAACAACAAGAGAGTGTCTGTGTTCCATGACAACAGGGGTCAAGGATCAGCTCAAAGATCAAAGGATCAAAAAACAAAAGCTACCCACTCTGATACCAATTGAAAGTTTGTTTAGACCCCTTAAACCTAAACAAATTAACCTAGATAATTAGTCAAGTGATTAACTTAGGTAAATTAAACAAATACTAGGTTAACACAAATATATCAAATCATGCAAAAATGCGGAATAATAAAGAACACATGATATGATGACCCAGGAAAACCAAACCGATAAAAAACCTGGGGAGGATTTAACCTAGCTATCCTCAAGGTAAAACGAATTCACTGTGAAAGAATCGAAGTTTACACAATAGAGACTTAGACCACTAACATCCTATTGCTACCTGCTTGTAGAAAACTTACTACCACGACCACGTGACAGCTCCGAGACCACGGACTCCTTCTTTCCTTGAATTCTTCAGCAAAGCACAAGCAACACCTGCTTGTACATCTTGAAGCTCTTTTGTTGTTCTGCAACTGTATGATTTACCAATCTCTTGACATGAATCTTAAGTTTGGAAACCCTAAGTGTATGTGAAGGTAAACACCTCTAGATCTAACAATTAGATTCACAAACACAGCATTCAGAACTCTAAAAACTTGGCTAGGGTTTTCCCTTATATACTTAGGGCAAAACATAAAACTCTATACATTAAATGGGCTAGGGCTGAGTTGGAAAATTCTGCAGAAAAATGTTATGCACGATTTTCGATTGGTCGAGTCTAATTCTTGATCGATCGAGTCAGGCAGAAGTGCACAGTAAATTCTGCAGTTAACTCGATTCCAACTTTACATAAAAAGCCATACTTTGAGCAAGTCTAACACAAGACTAAAGATTGTTTTAGGATCATGGTTTGCCAACATTACAAATTGAAGTTCTAATACATTAGTTCCTAATTCCTTAGAACCTAACAGATACCTATAAAAATTCTTTGTGTGTGTGTGTGTGTGTGTGTGTGTGGCATATTGAGTTCCTGTTGGGTTTTCATTGTTGGTGGGAAAGTAACTTTTTCCTTTTTATTTTATAAGAAGAGTTTTGACAAATTCGCAGTTTATTGTGCACTGAATTTTTGATATCTATGTCTCTCAATGTTCCCTTTTATTTGATATTTGTGGCTCAATTGATCCTTTTTAATGTTTGGCTTATAAAAAACTTCTTTAAAGATAACATTTTTAATCTCTCTCAAAGATTCAAACAAATATGTAGCCAAATATTTTCAAAACTCCAGTGTGAATGTTCAGTTTTTTATTTGTAGTTTTGGTTGTATTTTGATTAGAGCAATGGTTATTAGTTCATCTCACACACACAATCTTGCAGTAGTATTTTCCATTTTTATTATATAGTGTTTTTTTACCTTTTAAATTTTAAAACCAACCTTTCATGATTTACATTTATTCATACGCGGTGCATAACCTATCCTCTCTCTCTCATCCGTCTTTCTTCCCATTGTCACTCTCTCATATGCAGACCCAACACAGTAATACCCTGTAAGGGCATGACTATGTCTGCCATCTCCAACCCGACCTCAGTATCAGACCATTCTCTATTGGTAATTTTTAATTAATCTATAATTATTCTTTTTCTATTGTCCATAATTATGTTTGCTGTCAATTTTGGAATTTTGATTCCTAACCCTTTTTCCTCTCTATTCTATTTTTTGGGTGAAGTGAAGGAAGCACCCTAGAAGTTCAAATACTACCACCTGAGTTGTTATTAGGGTATGGGTATTGTAAAGCATGGAGAGTGTTAGGTTCTAAGAATTAGGAACTAATGTATTAGAACTTCAATTTGTAATGTTGGCAAACCATGATCAAAACATTCTTTAAGTTGTGTATTAGACTTGCTCAAAGTATGGCTCTTCATGTAAAGTTGGAATCGAGTTTTATGCAGAATTCACTGTGCACTTTCTGCCTGACTCGATCGATCGAAAATTAGACTCGATCGATCGAAAGTCGTGTAGATTGATTTTCTGCAGAATTTTCCAACTCAGCCCTAGTCCATTTAATGTATAGGGTTTTATGTTTTGCCCTAAGTATATAAGGGAAAACCCTAGCCACGTTTTTAGAGTTCTGTTTTGCTGTGTTTGTGAATCTCATTGTGAGATCTAGAGGTGTTTACCTTCACATACACTTAGGGTTTCCAAACTTAAGACTCATGTCAAGAGCTTGGAAAATCATACAGTTGCAGAATCAAAGATCTTAAAGAAATACAAGCAGGTGCGCTTGTGGATTGCTGAAGAATTCAAGAAAGAAGGAGTCCGTGGATCTCGGAGCTATCATGGGGTCGTGGTAGTAAGTTTCCTACACTTGGGTAGCAATAGGATGTTAGTGGTCTAAGTCTTATTGTGTAAACTTCAATTCTTTCATAGTGAATTCCGTTTTACCTTGAGGATAGCTAGGTTAAATCCTCCCCAGGTTTTTTACCGGTTTGGTTTTCCTGGGTCATCAGATCTTTGTGTTATTTATTTTCCGCTGCTTTACTGTTTTTTGATTACTTGTGTTAACCTAGTTCTGCTTAAATTACCTAAGTTAATCACTTGGCTAATTCTCTAGGTTAATCTGTTGGGTTTAAGGGGTCTAAATGAACTGACAGAGAGATAGAACAGAGGGCTGTCTTCACCAGCCTACAGCCACCGTTAGACAGTGGAATATTCTTTTCTGCAATAAGAGTTCATAACCAAGTATGCTATTCATAAATTACCATTGTTTCTTTCCTTTCTTATATATATATATATATATATATGTTTATTTATTTATTTATTAAAGTTTAGGCAGTTTCTCTTTACCTATGTGCTTGACATTTTCTTCCTTAATCTTCTTCTTCTTCTATTCTGTTTAGAATTGGTTTTTGTGGAATTGCATAATCTGGTGTATTTAGTATTCTTTTCCATTTCCAACATTAATGTTGAAGCAGTTTAAGAAACCAAAAGGCAAAGAAAAATCTATAGAGGTATTCCCTAGAATTATAAGTTTAGTTGTTTGATGCAAGGTGTTTTACTTTGCCATTTGTCTTCTATTGCTGTGCGAAATTATTATAGTGAGCAAAAGATAATCTCTCTTCCTTGATTTTCCTACGCACATACGTTATTTTAAATGAATTAGAACAAAAAAAAAATCTTTTTTTCCCCCTTCTCAATACTTTTTCCCTTAGAAATTGGTTGACAATGATAAACCATGTATTTCTTTATATTTGTGCAACTTCATTCATTATTTTTTTTATGTTTGTAGTATTAGGTGAAGATATGTGAATTTCATATTACCATTAAAGTAGAGTGAGGATTCTACAAATAGAAAAATATTTGAATTTCAAATCCATTTCCTCTACTTTAGGTTTATGGGAAATTGGGATGACTTTATTTATGAAAATTTTGGCTTCAGCTCTACGGACTTTGTCTCATAATTAATTGTTAGACCAAAATATCCCACTCATCTTGCTTGACCTAATAGTCAAATACAACAAGGAATTGTCATAAACTTAATTATGATTGCATATTATTAAAGAAATGTGATTGGAAACACTTTTTTCTTGTAAGACTACTGGAAACACTTATGATATAACAAGATGTTAGTTTTATGAATGTCTTTCGCCACTTGAATTCTGTCAAATGCAAACTTACATTTAAAACATAATTGGTATATTGTTGAAATAATTAAGGTGGAAGTTTTATTTTGGGTTTGAAACAGTCTGATCTATGCAGATAATCTTTTACTCTAATTTTTCTCTCCCTAATAATAAAGCAACATTTTTGCATTTGTAAATTTTAGGTTATTTATAAGTTTGATATGAGTGGGAGGTTGAAAATTTTAGAACTTTTACCCTGGTCTTTTCATAATTTTTCTTGGAGTTAAAGTGGTATGTGGTTAGTTTTGAGGATAAATTATGATGCATAAGGATTTGCATTAGTGTTTGTAGCACCCTTCATCAGCTCAGTGAGTAAACTTGGGGATGACTAACACATTTTCTAAATTAGTGTTTGGATGGTTAACACATTTTCCAAGTTCCATTATTTCAGAGGATTTTATATTGATGTGTCCATTTTGACCTTTAGAGGGATCATAAAATAATTAGTCAAAGAAGCAAAAGAATTGAGTGTAGACAGTATAGAAAGAGAGTGCCTTCCCATTTTCTTTTCTTCTATTTATTTTCATGTCTCTTTCTTGGGGGGAAAAAGTGTGAGGAAATTCTGGGAATTGCACACTCAATTCAGTGACACTACAGTAGTTATTTAGACATTCAAATATAGAAAAATGCTAAAGCTACTACCAATTTTCCACAAAAGCTTACAACTGATATGGCAATGAATGTGTTTGGCGTTACATTAATAACATAATAAATTCCTAAATTGCTTAGTTGTTTGTTTAAAAGTTGGCACATCAATTTTTAAGGACTATATAATAAAATTTGCAACAATTGTAAGATCACTCTAAGGGATACATTATTAGTGGGTAGCAAGAGTGAACCCACATTCCTTAGTTCAAATCTTCCTTTCGCCCTCAGCCTGGTACCAAACATATCAAAAAATTTACATATCTAATCAAATATTAATAGCTTTTTCTTCTGTAAATCTTCAAACGTTAATGAGCCATGGTCTTTCCTCTCTTAGGGCATTCATTTATTAGTAAGCATTTATAATAACAAGTAGATTTTTTGCTTCCCACCAAGAGAGTTTTCTAAAATAAGTGAAAATGCCATCACATGTTGGTATAAATTAATTTTTTTGTAGTCTGACTCTTTTATATCCTTTTGTAGGGGACTTCATATGAAGTTGTTGATTGCTCCCATGGTAAGCAACTCTGGCAACTATGTGAAGAGAAGTATGAACCACTATGGCTTAAAGGGGGAAACCACTGTGATTTGGAGCTCAGATTGAGCACAAGATTCTTTCTTCAATATCTATGCTTAATTTTGGTAGAATCTTACTTTAGCCGCTTATAGTAAAGAATTAAGAAATCATTTTTGTAACTAAACATGCATTTGAATAGAAACTAAAAGTGTTCATGTATAATTTCTCAGCAAAATCTCAAAATTAGCATTCTCTTTGTCCACTAACATACAGCTAATAATTTGGTTTATAAACAATATGTTGTGTGTAGTTTTTTGGTTGGTATGTATGTCATGTGTTAAAAAAATGGATATATGTTTAGACTTCAATAGGATTTTTTTTCTTTTTCTTTTTTAGTTAGATGGTTTAGTAGGAGTTGTGAAATTGAATTAACCATCTATTGAATGGATAGGGTATGGAGAATATGTGTCTTAAATTAATGAGGTCAAGAAAATTTGTGTCCTAAAGTAGCTTAAACAAAACATAGTTTCCTATCAAACTTTGTGGTCTATATGCATTTATGATTTTTTTTTTTTTATGTTTCTTATAAAGTTTCTAAGATACATTTACTTTGTGCAGTATATAAATGTTGGGGTTGAATGAAATCTACAAAGGTCTATATTCATTCCTCACAAAAGGGACATGATAGGCAAAAAATAGTAGGGAAAAAGAATTTGGCTAATTGGAAGGTAGCAAGAGCAAATGAAACGAGCGCAAACAGAGTGTTTTATTTTTTTTTTTTTTTTTTGGCTGAATGCTAACAGAGTGTAGTTGTGATCAAAAGTTGAAAAGCTCTAATAGCTCGATAACCAAAGTCCGTTAAAACTTGATTTAGGCACTAGAGAAACAGTTAATCTCACTCAAGAAAAACCTATATATACCACCACAGGTCAGAAAATATTGGAGGAATGTTCAGTGTTCACAAGAAACAGTGATTCATATGTTCCTATTTCAAACTCAAGAAACCAAAGAACTAACAGAATTCTAGGAAGTAATAAGCTATTTATCTTCCAAGTTTGGATCCTTAGCAGCTCTCGAATCTCACTAACAGTGTTGCATGTTTGAATTTCTTGGTGTGATGACGCAACATCATCATCATTATTATGCAATTATAGAAGGAGATAGGAAGATATGATCTTAATCTCAAGCCCAATCCAAAATGTGAAGGAATATTAGTTCCATCTTATTGCCTTTTAGGTTACAATTGAAATTCGAGATGAATTTGTATCTTATACTTACCTTTTTAATTCATGTTGAGTAAGAGATCAGGCAATCAAGACACTTTAAAAGAACATTTTTCCATTTAGTATGTGGTAGAAGTGTATTTAAATATTATTTAAAAAAATTATTTTTAAGAAATGTAAATAAAAAGGTTCCTGCACATAGTGCGGGTTAAAGCTAGTATTTACAAAAGTTGAAGCCTTAAGTTACCATGAAAAATCGATCACTAACAATGATTCAAAACACTTACAGCAACATTTTTTAAAACAATTTTGGATTTTAATTAGTTTGGATTCTTCCTGGCATACGATTTTGGAGGCCTTATCATGAGAAAGATAACAAATAGTCCAACTATATTACTGTTTTAATTATTTTCCAATATAACTAATTATTAAACAAACATTTTGGGGCATTTTACAATAAAAATAACAAAGTTATTGATTTTTTTATGTAGAAAGTACTCTAATATAAATGTCGTGTTTGGTAACAAAATCTTTACCTATTAATTGAGCTAACTAAAACCAAGAGCATTACATAACATAGTAAACACAGATAAATGCAAAAATCTCTATTAAAACATATTTGTAACTACATGTATAACAGATAAATGTTATGTTTACGACATTTTCACAACACTTTTATAAAAAAATTCTAAGTGATAGGTTGTTACTAGTAGGTAAAAAAGTAATTTCAATATTAGGTTCAAATTGGAAATAATAATAATTTATCACCTAGTATTTGTTACAAAAGTATTATAAAAATGTTGTGAACGTAAAACTTCTCATGTATAATATTATATAATTCCACGAATATTGCCATATAACCAACTTATTTTATAAGGAATGTCAAATGAATACAAGGCAGGTTGTGATTGACAAAATACAAAATAAATACAAAGCAAATTGTGATTGACGGAAATTAAAGTAGAAAATAAAAAGTGCGACATAAGATATGAGCATCATCAATTATTCTCATCCACACATCTTTTCCTCACCCTCACAGGTAAACCATTTTTCATCCTCAGAGTCAAAGCCAAAACAAACTCAGGAACCTTATCCTTACTTTCCACTTCCATCTCAAAACTTTCCATCACTGACGCAGCAATGGACTTCATTTGATTATAAGCCATATCTTTCCCAAGACAGATTCTCGGCCCGGCTTGAAATGCTGGAAACCTAAACGGGCTCTCTTGCTTACACACTCCATTCTCAATCCATCTTTCAGGTAAAAACTCAAAACAGTTCTTCCCCCAAATGTTCTCCATCCTGCCCATTCCATACAAGTTAAAACTCACTTCCCAACCCTTCCCAACAAAAGTTCCATCTGGCATTATATCATCGTTTAAACATGTTTTCTTATTGGCCGGTACAGGTGGGTAAAGTCGTAGTGCTTCTGAGATTGCTGCATGTAGATAATGCATGTCATGAAGCTCGTCATAACTATATGTTTCACCTATTTTTTTTCCATAACGAACTCGAATTGTTTCAAGCTCTTTCAATATGTTTTGTTCCACATTTGGATGCGAAGATAAGAGCCAAAAGAACCAACTCAAAGAGGAAGAGGTTGTGTCACGTCCTGCTAGAATAAAGCTTATGACAATATCTCTAAGAAATTCGAGTGAATTTTCTTCGTTTGACATAAAACGAGATAATAGGTCTTTTTCCTTGTCAACTTTTTGGCCCATTCTGGATCGTATAATATTGTCTGCAAATTCATGGACGATTTTGATTGATTCTTTTAGCCTTCGCTCAGATCCAATATTTAGAAACTTTTTGACTTTTACCATAAATGGAAACGCATACATGAATCTGTAAGAGGAAATTTTTGTAGCTTCTTCGAAAGCCCTCATGAATTCAAAAGCACCAGTTCCATCAACGCTGAGACAGCTTGGGTCGACGTTGAAAGCTAATTTACATATATTATCAGAAGCAAAACACTCCAATATGTCTTGTAAGTCCAAGACTTGTTGTGTTTTTGAGGCTTGTGTTAAAATGGGAAGCAATCTGGTATTGATCTCAATGGTGACGTTTTCCATGACAAAGTTTCGGAGAGATTTGGTGTTGAATTCATGGCTAGCTGTTTTTCTTTGGAGCTTCCAGAGTTCACCATCGGAGTTAAAGATTCCATGGCCAAGAAAGTCTTTGAGAATAGGTGTGAAATGATTGCCTTTTGGGTAGTTTCCAAAGTTGGTCTTTAGCACATGTTCAAGGTCAGATGGATTGGCCGTCATGAAGGTATAACCCTTGCCTGGTCTCCAATATACATCACTATTTGTTGGGCAATCTCTCAGATTTTCAGTGAACCAGTCAAGGGAATGGTGCCTATTTTTCAAGAACTCAGGTAAAATTCCAACAAGAGGGTAAATTTTGGGTCCTGGTTTTTTTATGGGTTTTTTTGTGGAAGTGTTAAAGCGAAAGTAGAGATATATAGAAAGAACAGAGAAGAAGAGGAACGTTTGGATAGAGAAGAGCTCCATAGACATTGGAAGAGACAAAGAGATAAGATTTAAAGTGATAGAAATGCATGGAGTATATAAGGAGGACTTGGGTTTTATAAGGTTACATACTAATATAAGCAACGTTTAAAAATGGAACATAAAAAGTGGGATAAGGAATTTATATTCCTAATATAGTCCTACTTTTTTTTTTTTTTTGAGAAACATATATTCTTACTTGAGTTTTATAAATTTAGGTAATAATATAAGCAACACTACATGCATCCTCTAACTCACAATTCATGCCTCAATTCATTTACAAGCGGTGAAGTAATGACACAAGTCTTTTTTTTTTTTTTTCTTTTTTTTTTGACTTAAATGTACTTTTAGTCCCTACATTTTGATCCTATTTCCATTTTGGTCCTTATTTTTTTATTTTACCACCTTTAGTCCCTAAAATAGAACCAAAATGGATGAAAGATGTGTTCTATTTTGGTCTCTACTGTCATCTTACTAATAGAAAATGCTTAGTACACCAATTGCTAACATGGTCCCTACTTCTTCAAAAAAAAAATGCTAACATGGCCTCTATAATAATATTAAAAATAATTCCATGTCAGCATTTTCATTAAAAAAATCCACATCAAATAGAATAATAAAAACATAAAATTTTAAACTTCTAATTGTTTTAAAAAATAAAATAAAATAATTAAATTAAACCTTTTTTCTTTACATTATATTCTTCCCAATCATCATGAAGAACATGTCTTCATGTTCTTCCTCAAATAATACGTTTGCATGCCTAAGAAATTTTTTAAAAAAAATCAAGAACAGACCCAACATGGAATACATAAAATCAAAGGGCACAGATCTACAAAATAAAAAGACCTTTAAATATTCAAAGCACAAAGAACACAAAACCAAACCCAACAATCAATCTCCAGCAAACCCATAACATCACATGAACCCAAAAAAATGAAAAATCAAACCCTCCATATATATCAAACCCAAAAATTTCAAACCTAGAAAAATTTGAAAAAAATAAAGACCATTAGATCCAAATCACTTCAAACCCAACTGATTGTTAAAATTTCCTAGTACAAACAAACCCACATGAAACTGAAAAGCCAAACCCAAACCCAAATGAAACTAAAACCAAAACCAAAGATCTAGGATTACAAAACACAAAGGCCTCCAACAATTACTCTACTGATTCTTTCACTTTCTTAGTACAACCAAAAAAAAAAATCCATTGGAGGAACTCTAGCTTTTTCAAAAGCAAGGACCTTGCGAATCTTGATCTAGGTCTATATGAAAATGGGTGCATATCTCGGTTCTACCACCTACCTTCACCGCAATCTCCACCACCAAGTTAAGAGAGAGTGAGAGAGAGAGGAAGAGAGAGAGAGAGAGAGACCCACTGATCTAAGAGAGAGAAAGGATTTCAGGTTTTTAGTTGAGGGCCTGAGAGAGTTTGAGATGAGAGAGTTTAGGGAAGAATTTTGGTTTTTAGCTAAGAGAGAGAGTATGAGATGTGAGAGAGAGAGAGAGAGAGACATAGGAAAATAACAATGACGATGGGTTTTCAACTGATGTTGTGTTTGGTTGCCAAAATGTTTAAGAAAAGTTGAGAAATTTACTACAAAAATTTTTCTCAATCTTTAAAACTGAAAAATTAAATTTTCTGGGCAACTAAACAGGATATTCACAGAAGAACATGAACTGTCATGTTCTAGTGCATGTTCTTCCAAAAAGAAAATAATGAAACGAAAAGGAAAATTTATTTTATTTTATTTAAAAAATCATAAATG
Source organism: Lithocarpus polystachyus (assembly GCA_033629205.1). Taxonomy (NCBI): domain Eukaryota; kingdom Viridiplantae; phylum Streptophyta; class Magnoliopsida; order Fagales; family Fagaceae; genus Lithocarpus; species Lithocarpus polystachyus. Next base: position 16,407,809 of record CM066168.1, on the reverse strand, counting down.
TATGGACACGGTTTAATAGACCAAGTGTATGGAATCCTGACCCAGTAAGCCCAATACAATAAATTTATAGAGAGTTGGTCAAAGAACTAGGCTCTAATGAATTAGACAACAATTAGTTGGAATTAAGAAGATGATAATACAAGGACAAAGTGAGTAGAACTAAATCAATTCCTTGTCCAAGGAGGTTCCTCTTATACCAATCACTAGCCACTGAATACAAGTACTATTTTATTTTCCTTCTCTCCTTCTTTTTCTCTCCTTCCTTCCTTTCCATGGAGGATTTTGCACATTATATAACTCTTGTGGGTCCATCTTGATCCTACACTTGTTGATCATCTGAGCCTTCACTTGAGTACCCGTCACATTAGACACCCTCTTTGGCTTTCTGTAAGTTGTAGTAATCAAAGCAGCATTGTTCAGGGGTCTTCTTTACATAAATACAGCCAGAAAAGTAGCTGCAGTGCATTTATTGCGGTAGATCTCCTTGGACAGTTTTGGATTTCCTTCCTTCTTGTAAGTTGATAGGGCACGTTCCTGTCGCCGATGCTTCTACGAGGGTTGCCTCCATCATGAGATTCTAGACCGGAGTCCTCCATACTAATTTATTCTTCTCGGACCTAATAACGTCCCTAGGTAAAGCCCAAGACCCAATATATGATTTTGAGCCCTTATCTCTACAATAAGTTTAGAATTTTGTTTTAATTGTTTTTCTGAGATGGCTTTTTTTAATATGTAGTATTATTTAAATGTTAAATAAAAATTTTAATATTATTTTAATAACCTTGTAGGCATTTTGTGTATCAACTGTGCACTTTATCTACCACATAGACTATTTTTCGTTAGTGAGATGATGATAAAGACCAAAATAGAACACATTTTTCATTTTGAAAACAAAAGGCGATAAAATAAAAAAAGCAAGAATCAAAATGAAAATAAGATTAAATTATAAAGATCAACAGTGCATTTAAGCCCCTTTTTTCTAGGCTGCCTCACGTCACGTCACACAAAATGAAAATAGAATTCTAGAATGCTTGAACAGCTCTAGAAGGTCAAATCAGTTTATCCTCTTCACACAAGTCCCGTGAGTGTCAATGGTCAATGGCTTGTAGTGGCAGCTTCATTCATACAATTCCTCCTTTGTTGCCGGCTCTTCTTCACCTTGGCTGAAATGTTGACAACTCTTCTTCGATTGCCTTAATTTTCGACATCTAATTCTACCACTTGTCAATTACAAATTACAATGTCAACATTCTCACTCAATTTCTTTTGACTATTTCCAATTAGACAACTATCTCACTATTTTTTTTTTTTCAACAATTTGCTTGATTTCTCTTCCTACATAAAGTGATAATCTTTTCTTATCTGGAGTCGTAAAGGAATGGGCTAATTGTCCTACCAATCAATTGTTCATTTACTCTGCCATACCATTAAAAAGGCTATGGAATTGAAACTTGTGTGGTTGTTTTAATTATTCTTTGTGATATTTTATTTTGGTTAGTAATGTCGGGATTTGTATAATTTTAAAATTATTGAACAAGTATTAATTTGTTTAGCTGGGCTCATTTTTAATACGAATATTGAATTCAAAGTAATTCATTTTACATCAAGTAATTTTCTACATGATTTTCCAAATGATAAATGCATTTTTTTTTCTTAAAAGAAAAAATTCATGTGAAAAAATATGAGTGGACCCTACTTGATCCGACCCTACAACTTGATTGACCTAACCTGTTTCTAATCCATTTAAAATAACCTTTTATTTTTTTACCCAAACTCGTTTCTGACCCACAACCTGATTGACCCAAACCTTACCCACCCATTTACCAAGTCGAACTAAAAAAAAAATGAGTGAAAAAATGAGCCACGTGCAAACTAATATGTAACATTAACATTTGAAGGAAAGTTAGTGAACGAAAGAGAAGTGACGTGAGGCAGCTTAGAAGAAGAAGAAGAAGAAAAAAAAAAAAAAATGAAAGAGAGATGGCTTGCATGTCATTAGCTCTCCAGTGGTACGTGAATTGGTATAGGAAGCTTGAGACAAAGGATGCTTTAAGCAATGTTCAAATGCTTAAAATGAAACACAAAAAAATGGGATAAAGAAGAATTTATATTCCTTAAATAGTTCCTACTTCGGTTTTAAAAGATACTAGTCGCTAACCCGTGCGATGCACGGGATAGTTAAATAAAAATTAAAAGTACTTATTTTACTTAAAGGTATATGACTTAAATTTTAAAAATGTATAATTTAAAAATGAATGAAAATAACTAATTTCTTCAATATAATAATTTAGAAAAATTCTTTTTCTTTCATATCATTGGTTTCACATAACACATTTCGACGTGGACTATTCTATGGTAATAACTTTACATAATATTCAACTGTAATTATATCTACTATCTACTACCAATCTAATCTATGTTATCTTGATAGTAGATCTACAAATTACATTCTCGTATTCTTAGAGCTTGCCACATTATTGTTATTATCTATATATAATATAAAACTGAAAATTTTAACTTTTTAAAAGACTTACATTAGAATTAGGATTAAAAAATAAATTTTTTTTTAAATTAGACCTCACGTTATTTATTTATTTTTTTAAGGGCTCACTTTAGGTAAAAAAAAAAGACTCATGTGAAAAAAAAAAAGACTCCTATTAGGATTAAGGAAAAAAGAGAGAGACTCATATTAGGACTCTCTCACTATTTAGTTTAACAAATTAAAATTTTTTATAAATTAAAATGATGAGGAAAAAAGAGGGAGAGAGACTCCTATTAGGATTCTCTCACTATTTAGTTTTAAAAATTAAAAAAAATTATAAATTAAAATGATGATGTGGAAAATTGTGGGAGTTTCAGAGACTTCGATTTTTAATATATATATAGATAAGCAACTTTTAAAATAGAATACGAAAAGTAAGACAGATAATTTGTATTTTTAATATAATTTATAAACTTGTAAAGGGTAGTTTTGCCAAAATCAGAGGCGATTAGCGCATTATTAGAGAATTCTATTATTTTATTAGCTTCCACCTTAATTATCTCTTAATGTATTACTCTTCTTTAAAAAGAATATATATATATATATATATATATATCATTCATTTAATCTTCCACCTAAGCAATATCTAAATGAATAAGTATTTAATTATTATAATTTATTTATATTCAACTATAAATCATTTTTGATTAATTCATTCATTTAACCTTCCACCAAAGGAAATATTTAATGAATTAATAATTAATTTTAATCATTTATTATTTTATTTATATTCAACAATAAATAATTTATTTCTTAGTGTTTAAATTTTAATAAATTTTTTGGCAACCACATAGATATTATATATATATATATATATATATATATTGTAGAAATAAAATCCAAAAACTAAATAATTGTATCATGCACGATAGATGGCTTGCCAACATGTAAGTGCCAAATACGTAAATTAGCATGTTACCCAATAAATTTTCAAAATAAAGGGTGTCTAGTATATGTTAGGGAAAATTACAGTAAAGTCACATGTGGTTTGGCTTATTTTCACTTTACCGACACGTGGTCTAAAACTTTACACTTTGTCCACCTATGTTTAGCTCCGTTTGGTCTCTATTACCCACCTTTGGCTTTTCTGTTAAAAAACAACTTTTACCACCAAAACATAACATAACATGAATCAAAAAAGTTAGGGTTTGAATTTTTTGAAATGGCTTGGGTTATGGGGTTTTGAAAGTGAAAACCCAAAAAGAAAGAGATCAGAAATAGTCATAATTCTTTTAAGCAAATTTAAAAAACTAAACCAAGATACCCAAATGCACACCACCCTTTCCCCAAAAGAAAAAGAAAAAACCACCTTGGCCTTTTGAACAACACGACATTTGTTCTCGTCTTTCATGCCAACAGTAGATGTCAAAACTTCTGTTCAATTCCGTAAACAAAAATCATCAAAACAGCTATCACTATTATCATCTACATGTGATGGTTACTAGCATTGGGACAATGGAATTCTTACTCTTCTTAGTAGCCAATCCATTGTTCTTCAAAATCTCAGAGATTGTGACAACTGTAGTGATTGTTGTAATGAAATAAAATATGTGAAGAATTTTAGTAAGTATGATAATTCTTAAACCAAAAAAGAACATATAAAACAATAATAGATGGCGTGAAAAAGTGCTGAATTAGAAAGTATAAAAAGTTGTGCAATGTGAATTATAAAAGCTCCACGTATTATTACCCTGTCCTCGGTTTTGCTGTGAAGCAAAGGCAAAGAAAAGAGAACCTAAATTGTTATTATTCTGGAAAACTAAACTCCCATGAGAATTCCAAATTCCCATCAATCATTGGAAGCCTATTCTTGTGAAGTCCATTCTTCCTCATAACACAATAATTAACAAATCTGTCAAAACTATTCCTGGGAGCACATAGTCAAATATATGTTACAATAATATAAGGCACATAGTCAAACATATCAGATTCACTGATCTTGGATAAAGAAGAAAACTCAAGAAGTAAAGAAAATGAGTACTTATAAAAAGTTGCAATTTCTATTCATTCATGAAATAAGATTCAATTAAACTTTGTGTTTTCTTTCTTTTCACTCAGTTATTCAACAAATGGAAAAAAAAAAAAAAAAAAAAAAAAAAAAAAAAAAAAAACCCTATCTTTTTCTTGTTTGGGTATAAAACAAAGGAAAATGCAATACAAAGAAAGAAATTTCATAAAAAAATGTACCCATTCCCAAAGCATAAAGGTCAACCTCATCGTGTTGTTGAATGTATCCCTACAACAAAGAAAAAACAAAGCTTTCATGTTGTAAAATAAATAAAACGCACAAGATTAGGGTTTTGTGCGATGTGAATCGTGAGGATTTGAAGCAACTATTCCATGTTTCGAAATCGATTAGAGAAGATCTTTCAAAACCCCATAACTCAAGCTCTTTCATAAAATTCAAAGCCTAACTTTTTGATTCATGTTATGTTTTGTTTTGGTGGTAAAAGTTATTTTTTAACGAAAAAAACAAAGGTGGGTAACAGAGACCAAACGGAGCTAAACACAGGTGGATAAAGTGTTAATTTTTAAACCACAGGTACGTAAAGTGAAAACGGATCCAACCACAGGTGGATTTACTGTAATTTCCCCTATATGTTATTATTTATTAACTTTTAATCATTTATTTAATTATTTTTAGTATTTTTTTTTCCCAAAAATAATTTTAACTTTTGCGACAAGATATTAGTTTATTGTCATATTTTTAAAAAGGTACATGTATTCATTTCTAATTATAATTTTTAATAGCTAGTGAGTCAATTATTAATATAAAAAGAATTTGTATGGCTTTTTTCTCTTTTCCTTTTTAATCACAACTAGCTGCGAAGGAGGACTTTTTCTTTTTCTCTCATTTTTTTAATTTTTTACAAATGTGTACAACATTGTACATATTGTTTAGTCTATAATGTAATCTTATATTACTAGTACGATGTGAATTAAGAATTTTCCTTTTATTTATTGGAGTAAGGTGTACATTGAACAAAATTTTGTAGCTTAGCCTTAAATTCTTCTGGTAGCCTACAAGCTAATGGGCACATCTACTCGTGTCTAAAACATGTAGCGTCGAATCTCTAAAACCAAATTGAGATTCGATGCAATATCATTGGCTTCAAAATTTTGAAAATTTAGGGAACAAAGCTTTTGTTGTTTTGATTTTTTTTTTTTTTTTTTTTTTTTGACCTTTTGTATATAATCTAATCGCTGATGACAAAACTTGACTTTTTAATACTTCTTATGAGCTATTGGATGGGATATTGCACATGATCTCTGTTGGGAAAACACATGTTTGTATCACATACAAAATATACGCAGCAAAAAATTAACGGATCTACTTCATTCGCAATTGATAACATGTACTATGTAAGTTTTAGAATTTAAGAATAAGAAAGCATACATTGGTGTAGTGAAATTCAAAACCAAAAGATTAAAAGCACTTGGGAATACTTTTAATCTTCACTTCAATTCCATTTATGCCCAAGAAGTGTGGTCTCTCAATCAGTTTCCAAGGAAAGAATAAGAGAATGTCCAACACTCACAAACAAACCATTTCATGTTCTCATGTGATCATAATGAAAACTACTTAAAAAACTCTCATGCGAAAAAGCACTTATGAAATTCTGTATGTTTCTCTCCTTAAATATAACTGATTATCTAATTGGGCTAGCCTTTTGGGCCAGCCTTTTGGGCCATTCCAGTTGGGCTCTAGTGTGTGGCTTGGAGTGGGACCAAAAGGGAACAAATAAGACTCTAGCTCCAATGGGCCTTGGGCTTTTCTGTCAACTCTTGATAATTCCAAAGTTACCATTAATTTATTCAGTACTACTATATGAATAAAATTGCACTCTAGGCCTTGTTAATAAATTATATCCCAAGACTTTATTATACATGCAACCCCTTCATTAAAATATTCGTAGTAATACAAAGTCATGAATATAAACTGCCATTTTGTAGATTACTACATCTTAATCCTTGAGTACCCGGTTTAATCCTTAATGTTATTCATCATATATTTATGAAATCCAATTCCATAAATATATACTTTAGTAACTCCTTACTAAAGTAGTTGGACCCAACACTCTGAATAACCAAACCAATTAAACTTATCTCAAGGGAATATTTTATATCTCTGTTAAGAGATTATGAATTCCATCTTGAGAATATATGTTCCATCAACACTAAATGTGGCTGACTAACATACTGAGGTTTTAATCATGACTTATAGATCTCACTCCTGATATATCAAAGCAACCTACACTTTTTGATAAGGTCCATTATTCTCTCAGGATTTAGAGTTGAGAATATATGTTCCATCAACACTAAATGTGGCTGACTAACATACTGAGGTTTTAATCATGACTTATAGATCTCACTCCTGATATATCAAAGCAACCTACACTTTTTGATAAGGTCCATTATTCTCTCAGGATTTAGAGTTGATGTAAATAGAAGTTGTGAGATTTATTATTCATTTGACAGTCATTGAAAGAATAATAAATCTCACAGTGGTTCAGTTCAATATGTCTTAACTCTTAAAACATATCAACATACCAACTAGAAGTCTTCACTTCCATGATCAAGACAAATCATCTTAGTTGATATGTTATAGTCTTCGCAAATGAAATCCTCGATTTCATCATTAACTACGAACTAAAATTATGAGTTGCAAAGAACTTGTGATTTATATCTTCTGTGACGAAATCACGTAAATCACATACAATGCATCTCATGGACTATGATAATGTCACATTAGTTCATTTATAGATAGTCTCATATAATTAAACAATTTAATTATTTATCTCATGCCAATAAATTAGATTTTAGGTCATAAACCCCAACAATCTCCCACTTGCCCTCAAAGACAATTTACCACATATCCGACACTTATCTCCCTTTAAAGTAATTCATAGTCACTCTAAGGCAAGGTTTGGAAACAAGTTTCAGCCAGATTTATTACATAAATTATCTTTTCTACTACTACTTCTCACGTATTCATATCTCTCTAATGAAATAATACTTACACTTAATGTGTATCTTCACCACTTAGGATGAACACATATCTTAAAGTTTAACTTCATGAATCACAATTAAACTACAAAACAGCATTTGTACATCTGGTAACCATCAAAACCTCACTTTTGTGGACAAACATATAATCCTTCATTCTCCTAAGATGTTTGAGTATATGCTTTACTTTCACTAAATTAATTGATCTTTGATTCAATTGATATTCATTTACCATGCCCACCACAAAATAGATATTTAGCTTAGTATTTAGCATAGCATAAAGACTTCCTATCGATTGGATATAAGGAACCGTCTTAATATGCTCTTCCTTTTATATGTCTTAGGACTATAGTCCTATATAAAGGAACTTCAAACTTAAAAGTTAAAAGGAAAGAATCCTTTCTTGAAGTATTACATGCTATATTGGCTAGAATCTAATCTATTTAAGCAGTTTGAGATAGACCCAACATCCTAATTTCTGAATTTTAACAAAGTTTAATTCTTAGGATGTGACTAGTCTTTCCCAAGTACTTTATATCAAACTAGATTAGACAACAAAAAACTCCATTGATGACAATAACTCTACATGATTCTAAATGATTAGAATGTCATCAACGTGCATTAAGAAATTTATTATGGAATTTAAACAACTTGCATACTAAACACTACTATTTCTTTGCTATGTAAAAGTCTAGTTACATCATATAGATGTCTTCCTCAAGATTGCTACTACAAGAAGCTTTCTTGATATCCATTGACATATTTCATCCAAATGAAATATAATGGATAAGAGAATCTAGATAGAGTCTAACTTGACTATTGGTGAAAAAAAACTTTTCATAGTTGAACCATTTCTTTCTAAATAAATCTTTTCCCCACTAGTCTTGACTTTGAAGGTTTGCACCTTCAAATCTATCAATCTCTTTTACTTATAGACCTATTTAAAAACAATAGACTTAATGACATTAGGCACCTCTACAAGTTCTAGACTTTAAATAGAATCCAATTCTATTCACATAACCTTGATCCAGTAATCCATATTCATATCATCTATTGCCTTTACGTAAGACCGAGAATCAAATTCATATCCTTTTGGAATGACTTCAAAAGTTTATCCCAAAAGTATGAATTTATTTGGTAATTAATAATCCTTCCATTACGATATTGTATCAATGTACTAGCTATACATTTAGAATAATGCCTTGTAGTGTATCTAATACAACCATCTCATTTCTAAATGTATTTTATAGTTGTCTTTCAACAAATTCTGACATCTTTCTTCTAGAACAATTCCAAGTTTAGCTTTAAGATTATCCACATAGTCATCATCAAGAACTTTGTATTTGTACTTTACAAACATCTTGTCTTCTTTATGACTACCAAAACAATCTTTTGCAATTCCTTTTGGATACCCATCATAAACATACATTTTTCTACCTTTTGATTTCAATTTGTCAGCTTCCTTTCTAGCACAAGTGCTGGACATCTCCAAAAGTGGAAGTATCATATACTAGGTTTTCACCCAATCCACGATTTGACAAATGTCCTAGGAACAAACTTTTGAAATCAACTTTAGAAAATGTATAGTAATACATAGAGTATTTCTCCAAAAGAAATAAGTAAATGGAAATGCTTATCATGTGCTTACTATTTCTAAAAGAGCCTTATTCCTCCTTCATGTATGCACTGACTTAAAAAAGCATTAAAACTTTATTCATTTACAATAAAGGAGGCCTAGATCTTATTATCCTCTAAATAAAATTCATACACTGGGAATATAACAAAATAACGGTTCTAAAAGCCCATCATTCACCAATCTTGAATATCATTTAGATTAATAAGATCTAGACATAAGTGCCAAAACATACAATACCAAAGGATGGAAACTTTCTCTTTAATAAGTAAAACATGTAAATTTCCATCTAGAAGATAATCATGGACAATGCTTAGCTTTACCAAAATGGAAACACTTTCCTTTTGGTCATGCTTTTGAGTCCAATTTCCTTTTGGCAAACCTCGGAAGACAAAAAAACCCACCGGGTGATTTTAAGGTCACCACTCCTAAGAATCCACTAATCAACAATCAAGCAGTTACAAGTATAAGGAATCTTGCCAACTACCCTGACCTATTTCGAAATACCAACCTACAGTTGAACCTTTGCTCCAATACCTAATTGGACTTGATCTTGTAGTAGCCTTCTTTCCTTTTAATGCACAAACCTCCAATTTGTGACTAACCCTTTGCACGGATCCTAGTACGTGACTAACTCCAGCAACTTGAATAGATGTTGTTTGCTACAAAGTTCTTCACTTCATCAACAATGAAGATCTGGAAGTACTCAATTACAAAACCATATAGTGTACAAACGAATAAGTCTCTTAGTCTCTGTATCTGTATGTGACGGCTCTTAAAAAAAGCCTTATATATATATATATATTTATATCTAAGGTTGTGAGAAAAGAAATCCTAAACAATTACATAAGCCATGGCTAAATTTCAAATCTGGAAAACTAAAAATCGTAAATCTCGATAAATCGAACTACTGTCAAGCTATCTATCGAGCTTCACATTAAGTCTCGATAGCAAGCATCTGTAGAGCTATCTGTCGAGACTTAATGAACAGCTTTTCTTCACTTGTTTCTTGGACTAATCTTCATGTCTTTAATACTTGACTTGAAAAACATGTTTCTCGAAGTAGTAATCCCATCTTAGATCTACCTAATTACAATTAAAGTGCATTTCGTCAAAGGACTAGCCAATTACAATAAAATATGACCCTAACAACTAATATGTTTTATTTTTATTTTTTTTATAATTATTATTTAATTTTAATTAATTGATCATTTTGAGCAATTAGTCACTTGGCCTAAACTTTACTTATAGGCTATTCCGATAATTCCAAACATATTGAGTATGGAAACACGGGTAAATTTATCTAAATGAGATGATATTTGTCTACGTAGTTGTCATTTGTCATAATGTAAATTATATCATGAATCAACTTTTATATTTTGTTGTGTCATATATCATATCACGTATTGTAAGATACACAATTATTTTAAAAAAATTATAGATATACATATATAAATGATATCTTTGATTCTCAAAATATATATATATATATATATGATATCTTTATTATAAAATTATAAATCTAGAACATATTCAAATAATGACCAATTTGATTATCATTTATGAAGTATTATTTAACAAAATAACTAAATAAATCAATTTAAAATACATTTATAATATACACATTCAAATTTGTGAAATTCCAAAGTGATGATAAATCGATGCATGATATCTAAGCTAAAATAATATTCTCTATCATAGCATATTCGTCATGTTAGGTTCTAAAAATTTAGATTTAAGTGTTTAGAATCATATTTTATTGTGTTGGCAAACCGAGAACAAAACATGTCTAGTCTAAGTGTTTAGGCAATGCTTAAAAGTAGTTGTTTCAAGGTTCAAGTCCAGCTGACTGCAGAAAAAGGATGTAGGGTTCTGCCTTGCTCAACTGATCGAGAATTAGGCTCGACCGATCGAAAATCGCAGTCCAGTTTTTCTGTAGAATTTTGAAACAAGCCTAAGCCCGCGAAAACGTTTAGGATTTCATCTAAACTTCTCCACATATAAAAGGGAAACCCTAGCCACATTTTGAAAACCTTTTTCGAAGACTTGTGTGTTACTCTTTGTGAGATCTGAGAGGTTTTGTACCTTCTAACTAGACAAGAATCTACTTGAGCAAGAACTACAATCCAGTGTTGGTAAAACATAGGTGCTGAAGATCATTACTAATGGTAATCTGAAACTTTTGAGTGGGATCTCAAAGTCACAAGCAAGGTGACTTGTGTTGCTATAAATCTAAGAAGAAAAAGAGTCTGTGGATTCGAAGCTTGCACATGCTTGTGTCAGTAAGTTACTACATGAGATAGCAATAGATTTAGGATAAAATTTGATTTTAAAAACTTTAATTCTCTTATAGTGGATTTAGTTTACCTTAAGGATAGTCAGATCAAATTATCTCCAAGTTTTACCTTAAAACGTTTAGTTTCATCGGTTTTCCTAGATCATCATATCGTGGTGTTATTTAATTTTTCGCTTTTATTCATGATATGATATATGCTTGTTTAACCTATATCTGAATAATAAACCTAAGTAATCACTTGGTTAATATATTAAGTTAAACAATCTAGTTTAAGAGGTATAAACAAACAAACAAATGGTATCAGAGCGGGTTAGCTCTTGTTTATAGGTTTCTTAACTTAGAGTTGATCCTTGACCATTGCTGTCATGGAACATGGCCACTCTCTTATGATCCCTTCGCACTTTACTTGTAATTGGGTAGATCTAGGATGTGTTTAATACTTCGAGGAACAAGGTTTCAAGTTCAAGTGCTAAAGCCATGCAAGTCTGTCCAAGAAACAAGTAAAGTAGTGCTAGATTTTAAATCTCAATTGCTAGCTCAACAGCTAGTATTTATCAAGGTTTAAAGAGCTGCTGAAGCCCAATGCTCGACAGCTAGCTCAATAGATAAGCTATTTATCGAGGTTTATGAAAAACAGATTTTTAGCTTTGATTTTTCATACAATCCTTGAGTATATGTTTAGGCTTTATTTTCTCACAACCCTAAACATATATAAGGATTATTTTAAGGGCCGTCAAAGCTTGCTATAGTTGCGCAAATATGAAGCAAAGTTTTGTTCATGCAAATTGTGACCGGAGACAAAATTTGCCCTAATTCATCTTTCTCTTAAAGAAGTTGCTGTTTTTTACACCGTAGGGTTTTGTGATCAAGGAGTTTCTTAATCTTCATCGTGTGATGAACTGAATAACTTTGCAGCCAACATCTTTCTCAAGTTGGTGAGTAAGCCACGTACTGGGATCCACGCATCGAATTGGTTAGTCACATACTAGGAGCCGTGACCTTAAAATCACCCGATGGGGTTTTTGCCGTGTAGGTTTTCCCTATTCATAAACAAATCATCGTGTCAATTTATTTTCTGCTGCATTTAGTTTAATTGGTGATTTGTTTGTGCTTCCACGCGCTTTGCATGCTAATTGAATTAATTAATTAACTTGGCTAATTAATTTGTTAATTCATCACAAGGGGTCAATACATCCTTGGCCTATCAAGTGGTATCAGAGCAGGCACACTCTGATTAGGTTTTGATCTTTGTTGTGTGATCCATTGACCCCTGTTTGTCATGAATTGAGGACAGTCTCTTATTATACCTCCTTTATTTGATGGCACTAACTATGCATACTGGAAAGTACGTATGAGAGCTTTCTTGCAGTCATTAAATGAAAAGGTGTGGCAAGCAGTGGAGATAGGCTAGACCAAGCCTTCGGAAGCGTCGGCTGACTGGGATGATACTAAGATCAAGGCGGAAAACTTCAACAGCAGGGCATTGAATGCTTTATTCAACGCAGTCACGAATGAGAAGTTCAAGATGATATCCTCTACTGAAACTGCTAAGGAAGCATGGACCATTCTCTAGACAACCTATGAAGGAACCAAGGCTGTTAAGGATTCAAATTTTCAAAGGCTTACTACGAGCTTTGAAGAGATTAAGATGGAGGAGGATGAGTCATTCGATGAGTTTTATGCCAAGCTCAAAGACATAGTGAACTCAGTCTTTAATCTTGGAGAAACCATTCCTAAACCCAAGATTGTGAGAAAGGTGCTCAGATCTCTACTCAAGAGATTTCATGCCAAGATCACCGCGATTGAGGAATCAAATGATATTGACAAAATTTCTTTGACATGTGAGCTGGTTTGCAATCTGCAGACCTATGAGTTAGGTTTAACAAGGATCGGAAATTCAAGCAAGAGCAAGAGCATGGCATTGAGGGCCAAGAGTAGTGACACTAATGAGTCTTTAGATGATGAAGATTCTAAGATGAAATCCTATATCACAAGGCAGTTCAAAAAGTTTATGAAGAATGCCAACGCAAAAGGATTTGACAAGGACTGAAAGCAATCTAGTTCTTCGCAGCTCAAGAGCCAAGACAAAGGGAAGAAGGATGCTAGGGTTGGCAGTCAGCACACTGTTCCCTCAGGACCACAGTGTTTTGGGTGTCAAGGCTTCGGTCACATGAAACAAGAATGCCCTACATATCTCAAGACTATTGGGAAGAGCAAGGCACTTGCTGCTATGTTGAGCGACATTAAGCCTAAAGACAATTCTGATAATGAGGATGATGGAATCATAAATGCCTTCACTGCCACTTTAAATCCTACTGAAGGGATTGTTAAAGATGTGGATGAAGAAGAGGAATTGGTGGAGTCTAAGTTTGAAAAGATGGATGAGGAAGATGACATCCACACAGCCTATGCAAAATTATACAAGGTCTCGAAAATTGTATAGGTTGGCCACCAAGAAGCTCAGTGAAGTGGAGCTTAAACGAGAAGAAATTTCCTCAAAATTCGATGAAACAAATTAGACCATTGGAGCACTAAGATTTGAGAATAATTTCTTAGTTGAGAAGACCAAGAAGCTTAAGGCAGAATTGTTCCAAGTCAAAGCTCAGTTGAAAAGGACTTCAAGTGCAAAGCTTGATGGGATGCTCAATCTTCAGAAAACTGCCTCTTCTCCTAGTATTGCTACTTCTAGTACTACTGTTTTTGTTCCTCCTGCTAATAATATTGAAACTGAGAATAATGATTTTAAAAATGAATTAGCTAGTGAGAACATAGACAATAGTAAATCTATCTTAGGAGCACCCCCTAATCTTGATAAGAAAGAGATTAAGAACCCTAGGGCTAAGAAGGGAAATACTCAAAAGCCCAAACAGAAAAAGTAGAATTTCTGCCTTCACTGTGGAGCAGCTGGACACACTCAACCTAATTGCTATAAGTGGTTAGCCACTCAATAGAGCAACAGCATGATTGCGTCGGGAAACTAGAATCAGTTTCCATCCATCTTTGCTCCTCTTGGAGATCTTCTCAAAGCCCTGATATTCCTTTCAAACTTGAACAGTTTCAATTCTTCCCTCTCACTGCCGGATCAAGGATTTGCTAAACGGAAAGGTTCTTCCAAGGTGTGGAAAGAAAAAGGCTCCAAGTGATTCTATCCGTTTCACTCTCTCTCCTTCTTGGTTTTGTTTTTGCATCACTTGTGTGTTTTGCTTTCATGTTTTAAGTCAGTCTAGCTTTATGCATTATTTTGTTTAACATGTTTTTGTTTGTTTATTTTTCAATTTTACTTTACTTTGTTTTTCATAAAAAAAATTTTGAAAAAAAAATTGAAAAATCAGAAAAATACAAAAACAGTGTTTTTGTATACATTGATACTTGTGTACCTTGGATGACCATTGAATCAAAGTTTTCTAAACTTTGTATCATTTGTAGCTTAGATGAGCATCTCCATGCACAACTAAGCAAGTGAGCTTTGTGGCTCATGTTTCTAATGAGTAAGATTAAGTAATCTCTTATACTTAACACTCGTATCACTCTTTTTGACGGGAAAGACTAGAAAATCCTAAGAGAAAGGCATAAATAACCATCTCACCACTGTTATCCACCAATCATGAAATGACATCTGTATGCTTTGGCATAGCAAAAGTGAAATGTCAAGAGCTTAATGTGTATTTCTTTTCTATCTCTTACATGTCCATGCATGGTTTGCTTAAAAGAAAATATGCAAAGAAAAATAAAAGCAAAAAGAATAAATATGCTTTATATATGATTACAAGCGTGTATTCTAGGAGATGTGAGAGTTATAGGATGTACCTCAAAAGAGATAGTCCCCATCAAACAGTTATGATTGTGTATGAGTTAAAGTGATTTTCTCATATCTCAAATCGTCATAACATGTAGACACTTATGCAATCTTGAGATGTTTTTTACACACAACACTCAATATTCTTTGTTACTCTTCGAGACATGTGCAGATACGATGTGATTTGGCCATCACAAAAAATACATGTGTAAATGTATGCCCACTAAACTGTCTTAACATGTTTTTGAAATATAAAATTGGTTAAACTTATTGTGTGTGTGTGTGTTTTGGATCTATGTGCTTGACATTTATCTTGCTGAGAAATGATTTTGAGATCTTAAAATGTTGTTTGGATCTTTGGTTGTATAGGATGCTTGATTGAATTCATATCTGTGTTTTTCTCTTCTTGAAAAATGATTTTTTTAGCAATCTCGACAACTACTGGACACCTCTCGATAGCTAGGCTATCTGTCGAGCCCCTTCAGCTTCTTTTTATCACATTCTCGATAGCTTCTTGATAGCTATTCGATCCATCGAGAAACTTTCTGGATGCTCGATAGATTCTCGATAGCTTCGTGATCCATCGAGATCCTTTTGATGTGGATACCTCTTGACGGATCCTGGACAGCTCTACGACAGATATTTCACGCGTTTTTAATCTCGACACCTCTCGATCTGTCAAGATTTATGATTTTTCTATATAAAGGATCTGCACGATTTCTCTTCACTTTTCCCTGATCTCTCTCGATAGAATCTGCCTCTTCACCTCCCAAACACTCCATTCTCTCTAAAAACCTTCAACCCATGTGATTTTCGACCTTTTCTTGTCTCAAATCATTTGGTATACTCTCTCTTTCTCTTATTCTTCATGCATTTCACGCATTTAGATCTAGGTTTTGGGTTTTTGAAAAAATTTTGGGGTTTTTCAAAATTGATGAAGTTTTTGTGAAATTTTTGGGATAGGTTTTGTGTAAATGATCCTATATGTTCATGCATTGCATCACATTTTCATTATAACAATGTTTCATGCATTTTAGATGTGTGTTTACTTTGTTGCAATGTTGTGTGCTGGTAGGTTTGGATTGGGCTGAGCCTATGATGAATTTAAGTTTGTATGTCACATGTTCATGCATTTTTCATACATGCATACCTTCAAGTTTTATATTCTTATATATTGTCTTGTTGGTGCTTTTCTGATTGTCTCTCTCTCTCTCTCTCCTTCTTGCATTAGTCTACTCTATAGCACCTAAACGCAAATCCACTCCGTCCTAGAACCCTCTTTGTTTTGGGGCATCCACTTCTTCTTCTGACCCTACACCTTCTCATGTACAGTTCCGTGATGATAAAGCTCGAAATGACTTTTTGAAGAACTTTCTAGACGAGGCATTCATTCGGAACGCCAAGTCATTCTATCAAATTTTTCTGATACTGACCTCCCCACTGTCATCTACAATCGAGATTGGGAGTCAGTGTATGGCATCCCAGTCATATGCCCTTTCGTGATCATACAGGAGTTTTACTCCTATATGCACGGATTTAATACTTCTGTATCTTATTTCTTCTCTCGCATTCGAGGTACACGCATTGTAGTTACTCCAAAGATTGTATCCGAGGTACTACACGTTCCTAGGGCAGTGCATCCTAACTACCCTGGTTGCAATCGTCTGAGGACTATGTCCAAAGACGAACTCATGTCTCTATTCTGTGAGACACCATCTTCCTGGGGTGATCGTCAAAACACTCGATGCTCGACCTTTGCTAAAGGTCCAAGGTTCCTAAACATGGTGATGATCCTTTGTCTCACTATAGCACTATCATAAAGCCTCATGCTCAATTTTTTCTATCCCTCATAAAGGACATCTCTATTGACTTCTCTTCTTACTTTATTCTATCCCTTATAGATGTCTATAAGGATACAGCGACCCATGATAAGCTCATTTTTTTTTTCAACTATCACAAGGATCCTTCGCCACTTTTCTGTCTCCTTTCAGGCTTGCCTTGGTGGCTTCATCGAGTCTCCCTCTCGTTCTCTAGAGGCTTCTGAGGACGAGGACGACGATGGTGACTCTGATGATGATGGTAATGAGGACGATAGTGCTAGCTCTCCCAGTGATGATAAGATGTCTACTTGATGTACTTACCCTTTGTCACTCATGACAAAAAAGGAGAGTAGTTTTGATATGAGATTAGTCATATACATAGAGGGAGACATAACAAAGGAGATTTTTGTTAAGGGGAGTGTCCATGTTTTTTTGAGGGATGTAGTGAGGTCTTTATGTATTTTCTTTTCTTTAATTTTACATTTACCTCATGTATATTGGTCTTCTAACCATTTGACATACATTGTACTTATTTTCGGATATATATATGTTGAGTATGTTGTTCACCTATCTTTACATGTGTTGTTCCTTTTCCCTCTTTATGCACATGCTTCTTATATTCTTGTATGCAATCTTTTATTTCTGTTTCATACTAAGATGCCGTGATGAATTTTGTTTAAAGTGTTTCAGAAATACAACTTATCAAAGTCTTCTTACCATGAACTCTCTTCTTGCAAAGTTTTTCAAGAGTTTGTGTTAGGATAGATTTTATTGTATTCAACAAGTGGATATGAGTTGAGTGATTTATGACTTCTCTCATATGTTCATTTGTTTGTTGTGGTTTTGTCACGGATTGCCAAAGGGGGAGATTGGTAGGACATATGTGATTTAATGTTAGGAACATATGTCAAATTAGAATTGGATAATCCTTTGACAAAACGCACTTTACTTGTAATTGGGTAGTCTAGGATGTGTTTAATACTTCAAGGAACAAGGCTTCAAGTTCAAGTGTTAAAGCCATGCAAGTCTGTCTAAGAAACAAGTGAAGAAGTGTTAGATTTTAAATCTCAATAGCTAGTATCTATCGAGGTTTAAAGAGCTTTTGAAGCCCAATGCTCGACAGCTAGCTCAATAGATAAACTATCTATTGAGGTTTATGAAAAATAGTTTTTCAGCTCTGATTTTCATCCAATCCTTGAGTATGTGTTTAGGCTTTCTTTTCTCACAACCCTAAACATATATAAGGATTATTTTAAGGGCCGTCAAAGCTTGCTGCAATCGCACAAGTGTGAAGCAAATTTTGTTCATGTAAATTGTGACCAGAAATAAAATTTGCCTTAGTTCATCATTCTCTTGAAGAAACTACTGTGTTTGTACACCGTAGGGTTTTGTGACCAAGGAGCTTCTTAATCTTCATCGTGTGATGAGCAGCCCGCATACTAGGATTTGCGCACTAGGATGCGCGCACTAGGATGCGCGCATCGACTTGGTTAGTCACGTACTAAGAGCCGTGCATTGAAAAGGAGAGATTGTTACTACAGAACAAGTCCAATTGGGTATTGGGGTAAAGGTTCAAATTTAGGTTGGTATAAAGTACTAGGATTCTTTTACTTGTAACCGCTTGTTGTGACAATAGTGAATTCTCGGGAGTGATGATCTTAAAATCACCCAATGGGATTTTTGCCATGTAGGTTTTCCTCATTTGTAAACAAATCACCTTGTCATTTTATTTTCTGCTACATTTAGTTTAATTGGTGATTTTTTTGTGCTTCCATGCGTTTTGTATGCTAATTGAATTAATTAATTAACTTGGCTAATTAATTTGTTAATTCATTGATGAGAATCAACAAGCTTTCAAGGATCCATTACAAGTTCCAGTTGGGCCTATTACTAGAGCAAGATCTAAGAAGATTAAAGAAGCACTTAATGGGCTGATTCAAGGGATTTGGGCTGATTCACATTCCAGGTGGGGCCCAAAGGAAGATAAAGGCATAATAAATTTAATCCAAGCTATTGAGGGCTGATCTGACTTAATTGGGCGCTATTTATGGCATGGAATTATGGCTGATTGACTTTCCAGCTCTAAATCAGTTAACAGATACTTTTCCTTATTTAGATCTTCTAATTTTGGACCAGATCTTCCTTAATTTTAGGCTTTTATTATTTAGAACGTTTTTTAGGGTTTTTCCTATTTTGGATCTGCTATTTTCAGACCAAATCAGTTTTTAATTAGGGTTTTATTATTTAGTACGTTTTTTAGGTTTTCTACATTCAGCCATGCCTTATAAATAGCATGCACTCATTGTAATAGAGGGGATTATTGAATAAAAATCAGAAAAGGTGAGGCTTTGCTCTTCTCTTTGGTTCTTCAAGAACTGTGAACTTATCAAGGATTCTTCCTTGTGGCGTTCAAACTTATACCTTTGGTTCGTGATTCCTTTATAATCATTGGGTCAAAGTCTGTTACTTATACCTTTGGTTCGCGTTTCTCTTATAAACGTTGGGTCAGAGTTTCTATCAAATCTGAATTTTAGCTTTCTAGGGCAATATTCCAATATTGTTTGTTGGGGTCACAAAGCGAGTCTGTTGAGGTTCGCATCATTTGGTATCAGAGCTCAGGTTCTAAAATCAGTTTTCTATCCTTTTATCTTATGTTTCCTGTTATCTTCCAATCTTGTTCCGTTTCTGTTTTTTGTTCTTCATTCTTGTTTTGCGACGTACACTAGGTTAAAATTGTGCACTGAGTTCCCAAAAAAAAAAAAAAAAAAAAAAAAAAAAAAACTGCAGAAAGAAAAAAAAAAGTGAAAAAAAAAGGACTGCAGAAAAAAAAAATTTGTTTTTAGTTTCAGTTCTCTCTCAGAGCAGTTATATTGTTTTCTTTTGTCCTATTTTTCTTTGATTTGTGTCTCTGTCATACTTTCTAGCCGTTGGTATTTGTTTAAACACTACAAGTTGAATTTCTTGATCAAGTTTTTTAGTTTATTGTAGAACTGAAAAGGGGAAGCTGCGAGTGGAAAAAGGCAAGAGAGTGTGAGACCAATATCGGGAAAAAGCCAATTTAAGAGTGAAACACGAGTGGGAGTGACATAATCTGAGTGCAAACACGTGAGGGAGTGTTGTGAGGAATTATTTCTAACCTTTCTTTGTAGTTTTTAAAATATGTCTTGCAGGGATGAAACATCAAATAAGGAAGGAGGGGAGGAGTCATCATCTATCATGTTGCAGGCTATGCAACAACAATTTGAACGCATGAACGTGGTGTTTAATGAGATTCGAGATCGGTTGGACAGGCAAGATACTGATATTGCTAATTTGCGTGAGGAGCGTCCCCAAAGAGGCCCTAATGTTAGAAGGCAAGAAAGGCATGCGCGCGTGGATGATTCTGATTACTACCACGAGGATGAGCTTGAAGATGAAGAGGAACAAGTTTTGTGGAACAATGGGGGCAGGTTTACACGAAGGGGCGAAAGGCGCGGTAGAGGATTCCGAAGAGATCCAATATGGCAAGATGGGACTGACAGAAATTTAGGAAACATA